>OY856411.1:77477500-78677500 GCA_963693085.1 Alisma plantago-aquatica | reverse complement strand
GTAACATAGTTCCATCCCTGCCGAACCATGGATGCTGCCACAGTCGCCATGGAAACTGATACGACAGCGGTTGACCCGGTGTTGGTGGAGGCACGGATGGATTGATGGAGGGATGAACCCTGGACACCAAGATAGGCAACGTAGTCAGACATGTTTGAGCATTGCAAGACTCTGTTGGGGGTGGACGAGAACCCGCGACAGTTGACACCGTACTACAGCCTCTAGGAGATGGCGACATCCGCAGCCGAACCTACTGGGACGTCGAGCCGTCGTGGGAGTTAACGGTCAAAAGGTGTTACTAGGGGGTGTGGGTGGTGTTAGATCAGGGGTTTGGGCTGTGTGTTGTCAATAATTTTCCTACTTTTTAATGCTTTTCCATTATAACATCGGCCTAATATATAATGATGATATGAAGTTCGGGTTCCGGTGAGATCATAGTTCCAATTTTTCACGATTTGTCCAGTTTTGAGTTCGGACAATCTGGATCCAGATCAATTTCTGGTTCTAATTCTTTAACTCAGGGTCGATTTCTAGGTACAAGTAAATCTGAATTTGTATCTATTACGAGTTAGATTGCAATAAATTATGTTATGCAGAATTAAAATATTGATATACTTAGGCCCTGTTTGCTACGGTGTTGTCGGGTGCAGTTTGCTGAAAAGGAACTCCAACCAAATGAAACCATGTCTTTCGGACTGTTGGAAAACTATTTGGTACAGTGACGTGCGAGCTCCTTGTTGCTCGTCGTAATTGTTTGGTTGATAAACATGTGAGAGCAGCAGCCGGTGACCTTTTATCCAAGTACGTGTGTTTTATTTATTGCTTCCGAGAGCGGCAGTTGGTAGAAGCGGTCAGTTGCTAGCTAAAAGTTACGGAGAAGACCAGAGAACCGGATGATAGGGACTTCTACACCCGACCGCGCCCAGATCGGGCGCGGTACCTATTCCGTGAATTTGCAGCTGAACAGGAAGTTGGATGTAAGTTGAAATCTATCAATTACACCCTAATACACCCAACCAAATAAAATTTAAAAGTAAAAAGTAGGTTTTTTAATGTAAGGAAGTACTCTTACACCCTACCAAACAGGCCCTTAACGTATTAATGCTGATTCAGGTTGAGTTTGACTTAAGTAGAAATATTGAAATCAGGGGCCATGTATGGGTGCTAGATTTAATAAATTTGCAACTGTCAATGTTGGGCCGTGACCAAAATCTAATTGTGGGTCTAATTGTCACATATTTAGGCCAGCCTTTTCTGATCTAGACTGAACATAGACCAAAAACTTTGTAAGGCCTGTGTTACGAACTACAATATCTGATTCAGATCTGATCAGTCGGTCGATGATAACTAGAAAGTTTATGTTATCACATTTAGAATTTTACACACCTAGCGTATGATCAAATCTTGACAAATGCATGCCATTTTGATTTGTAAAGACCGACAAATCAGTTTTTTTGTGATTGCAGGTGTTAAATTAAACAATTTGCCTGACACAGACTGTAAATTTTAGCACCCCAACTGAAGTATTCTCGGATTTCAATTAACATAATTAACTTGAAGGCGTCAATTCCTCATAATTAGAAAATGTAAGTTAGCTATGTTAATATTCTAATTCTGCATAATGTAAACTTTTCTAGTCTAACACGAAATAGACCTAAACATAAATTCATTCATATGCAAAACCAAATTTGTTATGTTTGACAGTCAGAACCCAAAACTGGCCCAGACCCTAATTTATCCAAACTAAAAAGTGACCAAATTATAAAAGTTACAGCCAAGCCGACTCAAACCATAAGTTCAGATAATTATTTAACATTTAGTTGACATTTTATTGGAGAGTCGTTAAAATTATACAAAAAGGAAAAATAACTTGAATTGAAAAGAGAGGTAAAGAAGAAACAACATGGATTAGAAAAAAGAAAAGAGAAAAAACAACCTAGTCTTTGACCTTTTGAAGATGATAATGAGTGAGCGTTATTTAGGATTTGTCAAAATACAAGGATTTCTTTTAAATTTTTGGACAATGAAAAGAACTTATGAAATTATTCATATTTTGACCCGTTCCTATGATCCAAATCATTGTTATGTGGCCGCTGCATCAATAGAAAAGACTGAATTCTTTTCAATCTTCAATTAGTGGAAAGATAGATTTTGTGTCAATCTACAGCAGTTTGGGTGACAATTATGTAACATTTTTAAATTTGAGTATCACAATGTTATTTTATAGATAAATTATTAGAATAATTGGATTCATCCAAATGTAAAGTACACATGAAAGCATGCCATGTATAGGTGATTTGCTTCTTTACATATCAAATTGGTATTCTTGTGTGGTTTGTTGATGCTGCCATCTCAAATGTTGACTTTTATGTGACGCAGAATGCATCGAAAAAAAATTCAATCATGTCAAAACATTAAGTACTAAAAAAAGATGCAAGATAAATAAGTACATTATATATTAGTAAGTTTAGTTAAATATTTCAAAAAAGAACCCTCTTCTGGAGTTCTTCTATATTCCAAATTAATTACAAACGACAATATTCTTAAGATACATATTTCATATTACATGAAGTTGATAAAATCTCTGAACAATAATAGAAACATCCTTTTCAACAGCCTTATCAGCAATTACTTTCTTGATGACATTTTTTTTGCAAATTTTTAATAAAAAATCAGTATCAAGAGTTTGTAATAACAATACGGAAAACACGACATTATGTAAATATCAACATATATATAATGGATTAGAAATTGTAAAATGTGGATTCCTAGGTAACAAATGTTGTTTATTGATTGATGACCCTTTCACTTTAAACTTTGATCGACTATTTAAGATGAAAAAAATTGTTTATTCACACATGACATTAAGGAGAAAGTCAACAACCATGTTGGGGTTGTTGTAACAACATATAATATTGCTTTTGGTGGCAAGTGGTCTAAAGAATTATATATGATATTGAGGAGCTAAGGAATAGGGAGTGGAGCCAGGGTTGCTTTATATGGACAAGGTCCATGTTGTTTATACTCAGATGCTTCTTAAGATTATTCGAGTCACCCAATCTCATTGCAAGTTGGGGCTCACTACCACACTTGTGAAAGGGGATGAGAGGATCATAGACTTGAACTTCCCGATTTAACCAAAAATGTATGAGGAAAGTTATTAGTTCTTTTGAAAGGGGAGTTTCTAGCCAAAGTCCAGTGTGCTAAGATGTGGTGCTATCACACAACTATTTATTGTCCAAATTATAATACCAAATGACTAAAAAATCAATGGCAATAAGACCTAGGAATACGTCTATAGCATGGTATTATCAAAGTGTAAACAAGAAGCATAAAACCTTTGCAAATATGAACATATAACAAGATGAAACCACCAACATATTCTCAACAATCCACATGTATGCTAATAGAAACATTGTTTATTACTTAGTTCCAATTACAATTTGAGAGTCAAATTTATACAAGTCCCGTAGGAAAATCGAGCGCAGATATATGAAGTGGAAACAAAAAAAATTAAATGCCCATTTCCGAAAACAACAAGATCGTGTCAACAAAATTGTATCTAGGAAGGAAGGTTTGCAAGATTATACCTGGTCCTGGAGCAATCCTACTGACATTACCCTTGCAATAGCATTGTTCTTCTTCTTCTTCAGGCATCAACACACTCTTTCAGTAGCAACAACACTCGAACAGTTGTCTACACTGACCTTCTGGTGCAACACCACAATCAACGGTTGACGATGTCCTCCTAGCGGTAGACAATGGCCTCCTGCCTCTGGAGTAGTCCAAGCGGACCACCATGAACTCCATGTTGCGCTACCAAAGACAGTGAGAAGGAGTTGTCCCCTTTTGTTTGTGCACTAGTCACCGACACACTCTCCCACAATTATCCTCAATTGTCCACTCCCTCGCTATCCTTCCCTTTAATGAGTAGAACTTGCTCGGGCTCTCTATTGGTTACCACAACCAGAGAGGACAACAATTGTCAGAGCAGTTGATTATTAATTGTGTGTCTTGGAAAGCCTCCAGTACCCCTCTATTTATAGTAGAGGTCAGGTTTAGGGTTCCCAGTCGGTGTGGGAGTAGAAGGATTCATAATTATGAATTTTATAGAACTGTGAATGACAAATTGGTCGGTTCACACACCCAACCGGTAAGTTGGTGCACGAGTCGGTTGGTTCACTAAGTGAAGAGGTCAGTTCACTAAGTAAACCAGTCAGTTTGTAGAGTTTCCTATTATGAATCATATTGGTATTTACTGCTCGATTAATGCTAAACATGACACCAACATAAATCATTGTTCCAATCGAATTGGCAACTGAACCGAGTGACCCAGAGGGTGAACCGATTATCTCACATAGCGAAATGGTCATTTCACATTGTAAGATAGTTGTTTCATAAGTGAAATGGTCATTTCACTTGTCCAATTCAGGAAAAGTTCAACCAATATTGATTCCACTTGACCTGACACTCCAACCGATCAGTTCAACACTTGAACCAGTCGGTTCAGAGTCTAGTTAGTCAATTTTAAACCTTAGTTGTTTAATTAAATACCTAATCACCTTTAGAAATCAATTAAAACACCATTCATGAATAAACTCATTTAATCCAATTGTATCATGTGTGTGTGACCCTATAGGTCCAGAATTACATTGGAAGTGAATGTCCATAACCAATTATGACATCACAAATAAGGAGTGGTGCCTAGTCACACAACATTGCTACCCAAGTCATTCAGAAATTTAGAGAACCACTTCAACCTACAATCCGTTATTAGTGCTACCATGGTTGTATAGTTCCTTTATCTAATATTTGGATTGAACTCGAGGTATGGAATCATCATTCTCTCAATGTTCAATCCATGTTCCTTGAACTAGAGCATACTATCTGATATGCACGTGAGCTCACATATCATATATTGAGTCACATGAGTATGGCCATACATTTCTCAGTCTCTCTTATCAAGAGGCCCTGAATATCAATCTCCTATAGGAGGGACAAATCCCATCTACATCACTCACACTCAGTCCCCATGTGTCACAACTACCCAATCATCATTGTTATGGAAATCCTTATTCAGGGTTACGTTGATGATGTTAAAGTATACTGAACGACATGCGATGAATGTAGTGACTTCAGGTCAAAGAGCTACAATCACCACTATCACTATGAGAGCTGATTCTGACTACCATTCCATGATCTCCATGTATCAGGCTCATGGTGGGCATGTCTGATACACTATTCTCTAACATGTACATGTGTGCTTGACTTGATATTACATATCATGACTAATGAGACTCTATCATCAGTCAACACACACTCTAGTCTTATGTATAACTGTTGTTAATAATATCTGAATAGGGATGATAAGAATGTATGTACTGTGGCGACTGTCTCGTGAAAACATGATTAACTAATGCGGAAGCGATTGTTTAGCAGTGGAATTACGAAAAATCACTAAAAATTTAATTCTTTTTAGAAAGAGATCTTTAAACCATAAAACTCTTTTATAAGAAAGCAAGATAATTGTTTACAACATGGTTGACTATTACATACATCCATTGCCCTGTTATATGTACAAGGCAAGATACAAAATCTCGAGGCCCTAAGCCAAACACCTCAGACCTACTGACTCCTAGGACCTGAGAGTACAGAGACGACATAAGACATACTAACTACAAGACTTGACAGTCAGTATCTCCACCTGAGATTCACTGCGGTCCCTGATGTTGTTACCGCTATTGTTGCTCATACCTCGATGGATTCCTTCGTCCTTGACATCTACCTAAAAAGTTGAATCCCACGGGGGTGAGACAATTGAATAATTGTCCCAGCAAGAGTTATAACTCTCCGCCAGAAGCTTTGTTATTACAATAAGGAATAACAGTAAGCAGTATAATTATTAACATTTAACAGCAGGTTTAATGTCAAGTAAAGCAACATTTCAATTATGATTTAATTGGATATCAAAGCATATCTCATTAAATAATATGGAGAACATGTATACTAGTTATTTAACTAGAACATTATAAACAATGTAACATCAATCATTGTTTCTCGTAGTTCAACCTAAGCAGTTATGCTATACGGCTGATTATGTTTTCCAAACATTATTATGCCCTGCAGAGATGAGGTATACCGCTCATACTCCAACCGACCATTACGAAATCGTGTAGGTACCATACATAGGTCATCAAAAGAGCCGGATTCTTATGACCTCATCTTCCTCAATCAGTAAGAGGATTTACTTGCAGGACATCTTGTGTCTCTGCTGTGATAGCTATCCAGGGTATTCTGGAAACTTCGCTATAGAGTCACAGTGGCGTTCTGTACTCTCTTCGTCATCGAGGGATATCTTGTTTATCTCTCATCGATGCGGCATTGTTGATTCCCTCGGAAGATTGGTGTTACATCACCCCAGCATAGACATGTAATGAAGGATTGATAGGTTAAAGATACATCCTACATCAATTCCTATACTAGGACGTAAGGATATTCACGTCCATAATCCCCCATATACTCTAAAGTATATGTTCCAGGAGTTCCCTTAGGAAAACCTATTTCACCATCATTTGGTCTCTGACAATGATGGATCTATGGTCAGGGCCCTACATGACATCATTATACTTGATTATTTAAGTACATTTTAGTATTCTTTTAGCATCAAGCATGTTTTCAATCATTAATCATTAAAACAACTGTTATGAAAGAAGAATACTAAATGTATCAAGTTTAACTCACATCAGTTATCATATAGATATAATTTCTTAATCATCTCATCATTATGATTTAAGAACATAAGTATTCAAATCTTTAGAACATCATAAGTCATTTAATAACATGACCTTGATTGTAACAACATAGATATTGTTCATGGCTCTTACAGCCCATCAGTCTCATATGTTACCTCTTAGACCAGGAAACATAGTATACCATTATTCATAAAGCTTGTAACATACTTTCAATGAATAAAACATCATAACCCTTACCTGGCTATGTTTACTTCTTGCTAACAACCTGCATAACTAATATAATTGTAGACATGCATATATAACAATATCAACACAATACCAATTCTTTTCAATTTATTCATAGAATACCACGGCCGTGCTACCTTGCACGGTCGTGCAAGGAGAGGCTACCACGGCCGTGCTCCATAGCATGGTCATGCTATAAACAACATACCATGACCATGTTACATCACCATGATTGGTTTCTAGGGTTAGGGTTTATTCAACTCAATTAGGGTTAATAAACCTTTTTGACTTACAAGGCATAAGGATTTCTTATATTGTAATTCATTCATAGGTTTTCATGCTTGAAGGCATAATCCAAGATTAGGGTTAATGTATCCCACCTTTCCATAATTAGGGTTTCCTGTTCATGTTATCAGTCCAACCCTAACATACTACTCCACCACTCTTGGGAGCATACAAGGACATTATAAATGTTTACTTTCGATTACTATACTCATCATATAATGTCTAATGATCATCAATTCTAAGTATTAGCTCATTTCACATTCATATCATGATATGATTACATCTTACTTATTGATTTGGCTTACTCCCTTCCCAAGATGTATTACTTTCTTCTTATTACCTTCTTACTTAAGATAATTGATTAACTCAGTATTAAGATATTTTCTCTTTTAATACTTTATCCACTAACTTGTTACCTTCCTCATATGGTGCATGTATCATATATCAGAATTATCCAATTATCTTTAATGATGTAGGTTTAAACATTGTTGATGTAGGATAAACCATCATCAACTATTCTAGGTATCTCCATATTCAGGGTGTTATCTACATCATGCTTTGGTACACATCATTTCTAAGAGTTTCATGCCCATCCTTATTGTAAGGTACAAAAGCATTTACTCATTCTTAGGAATATTTTGATTTAGGCATCATCTTACCTTTTAAATCCTTATTTATTGAAGTTGCCACATTTACCATTCACAGGGTTCATTAACCCTATTCTATAAGCTTATGACTTAATCATCTTATTTAATTGATTTAGGTACACCTCACCTTATTGTACTATCTAGTAAACCATTTCAAGGTTTTCATGATTAATAAGCCATAAGTTAAGCTTGCTATTCATCTTAATAAGGGTTTCCCATAACATCACCTCCAATTAGGGCTTCTATTCATATCACATCTCCCCTAGATTAGGTTTATGATTAATATCTTACCATTAGGGACTACTATTCCACATCATGCTATTCCCCTAGAATTAGGGTTTACTTGATCGAGGGTACTAGTCACACTAACCCACTAAGGGTACTTTTGTAATCTTCACCATTGACCCTAATATACATTAGTTTACTAATGACTTAACCCCTTTAATGAATTTAGGTGTCTTTAGGGTTTAGGTTAAACAACCATTGAACCATCTAAGTCTTTAAGGCATTAAGCATTCTTGACCTTAAAAGATCCCAAACGGTTTTGTACTTTCAACCCCCAAACGGTTTTGAAACCACATGAATCCAAACGGTTTTGAGACCGTTTGGTCCCAAACGGTCTTGAGACCGTTTGGTCCCAAAAGGTCTTGAGACCGTTTGGTCCCAAACGGTCTTGAGACCGTTTGGTCCCAAAAGGTCTTGAGACCGTTTGGACTCAAACGGTCTTGAGACCGTTTGGTCCAAACCTCCTCAAAACCGCACGGATCAAAGATGGTTTCAACTACACCAATTGGTTTAGGGTTCTCAATATTGATTCCTTCAATCATTGAATTCATGGAACCAATCATCAATTGGACCTATCCTCATACTTCAATTGAGTTAAATAGGTCAAACTTAAACATATTTGACCCTCAATTGACCCTCAATTATTCATCAATTAGGGTTTGATTCAAATGAATTAGGGTTTGGAATCGATGATCCTTCAATACTAATCAATGTAAGACTAGTTACTTTGAAACCATAGAACCATCATCCAAATTGGGTATGACCTGACCCCAAACGGTCTTGAGGTCGTTTGGATGACCTCCAAACAGTCTTGCGACCGTTTTCTCATCATGTCATCAAAATCCAAGTCAACCAATTAAGGTTTGGATCATTGGATTGATCACTAAATCAACAATTGATTACACTTTAACTTAGTAACATTGGATCATCAACTGCTTAACCATACTCACCCCTAGACCTCCAAACGGTCTTGGGTGACCTCCAAACGGTATTGAGACCGTTTGGATGAGCTCAAAACGGTCTTGAGACCGTTTGTCTCATCCAACCCTTGGATTCTAGTGAAAAATCATTAGGGTTGGAGCTATTGACTTGATCATCAAATCAGCAATTGATTGCTTTGTAATTTGGTACCTTTGGACCTTCAATTGGTCAACTATACTTAAACCCAGACCTCCAAACGGTCTTGGGTGATCCCCAAACGGTCTTGAGACCGTTTGGGTGATCCCCAAACGGTTTTGAAACCGTTTGGGCAAGAAAACCCAAAAAGTCAAATCAATCAAGTTAAAAGTCAGCACTTAATCCAATTAGGGTTTACCTAATTGATTAGACTTCAACTCATGATTCCTTTGGAATTAACATATAAAATTTGGTGAGTTATTAACCAACATGAGTATGAACAGGAATATCAAACGTTCAACCCTTGGTCAACGCTCTCAAACGGTTTTGAAACCGTTTGCCCAAAAAGGTCAAGTTAATCAGGTTGGAAAATCATCACTTAATCCAATTAGGTTTACCTAATTGATTAGCCTTTAATTCATGATTACTTGGGAGTTAACCTATCAAATTTGGTGGGTTATTAAATAACATAATTAGGAACAGGAATCCCAAACGGTAAACCCTTGGTCAACGCCATCAAATGGTTTTGAAACCGTTTTCCCAAAAAGGTCAAGTTAATCAGGTTGGAAATCAGCACTTAATCCAATTAGGTTTACCTAATTGATTAGCCTTTAACTCATGATTCCTTGGGAGTTAACCTATAATATTTGGTGGGTTATTAAATAACATAATTATGAACAGGAATCCCAAATGGTAAACCCTTGGTCAACGCCCTCAAACGGGTTTGAAACCGTTTGAGTCTAAACGGTTTTGCAAACCGCATGAGACCAAACGGTTTTGCAAACCGTTTGGACCAAAAGGGTGGGAAACCGTTTGATAATGTAGCATTGGTATTCATGCCCCCCTTCTTCTACCTCCAGATCCAGGTCTGTTCTTCATGGTTTTAGTTGCAAGAAAGAAAGGGAGGATGGGAGAAAGAAGAACAAGCTACTTTTGTAAGAAAGAAAGATGCATAACAAAGTTTAAGGGTTTAGAGTTATAAAACCCGCCTTAGAACCAGCTCTAGAGCTCCAAGTTTCGTTTATTTAATGGTGGCTTGAGCTCCACAGGTCGTACAAGGTTTCTTCTTCAAGAATTGGTTGGAAAGGATGGCTAGAAAGAAGAACTAAGTAAGAAAAACTAGCAAACCAACCTTGTATCATGATTTCCTCCATGAATCCGAGCTAGAAGATAACCAAAGCTTACCCAAACCTACTTGGCCGTTCTCCTCTGCTCTTGATCTCCTTCCTTAGTTGGTCCAAGCAAGAGATAAGTGAAGAGAGGAAGGGAAACGATCCCTTAGTTGTAAAAGAAAGGTGTATATATACTTTGGGCATGTTTTCAAGATAAGGACAATCTTTTCTTCTATTTCTCATATGGGTCGTTCTCTCCTTCTTGGCCACGCCCCTCCTTTCTATACATAATCAAAACTCCTTTATTAAACAAATCCTAGTGAAAGGGAAGCCAAACATCCTACTAAGTTGCACACATATAAAAGGGTCATTATGCTTACAACTTGGTTATTTAGTTACAAGGGTTATCCTTCTTATTTGATTATTCAAATGAAGCACCCCTTCATAATTTTTACTCTAATTGATGCCAAGAGTCATAAAAGATACTCTAGAAGGTATATTTTACATGTTGCACCCCATGTTTTGGGTAAATTGCACTTTACACCAAAACTAGGGTTTAAAGCACAAGGATTGTTCCACAAGCTGCATTTTGATGCCCAAGCTTGGAGAATCCATAATACTTCATCAAATTCATTCTTATTATGTCTTATCATTAGAGGAACATCTAAACATGTGCAATTTACAAGTTAACCCCTCTAATTGGGTAATTTGCACATAAGTCCACTTTTTAACAAAACAATATTACAATATTGTTTAAAAAGGACAGAAAGGGAAATATATGTTCCTCAGAAGCTTTAATTACATTATCAATAGATAACCACAAGTATCTATTCACATATTTAGGCAAAGCACCTAGGGTTAGTTCATAACCCAGGTCAGGGATGTTACATGTACTCTTACCATACATATGATCTCATCATTCAGGTCCTAAACTTGAAGACATATGCCATCAAGTACCATCATTCTTTAGACATCTACTATGTATATTCATCATCTCATGACTGAGATAAACATAATAGATGGAATTACCTTTATTATTATCAAATTAGGTATCCAATGCCACACTTCGATCATCATATGATTGGCTTTCTGGGAATACATACCAATAGACTCCCACTTACACATAGAGCCAATCACCCACAAATCTTATTCCAAGTGATCTTGAAATGTCCATCATGTTTTTGCTATGCAAGTGCTTTTATAGCAGGTATAACAACATTTTCTTTGAGTTGGTATTTGCAAGTTTCATATATCCTTGATGTACGACTACTCGTATGAGACAGAAGTGTCGTAATATGCTATCTGAGATTCCTTACCTAACCAATAGCTCCATTGTTGTCATAGTACTCCTAGTATGTCATCAATGGTGGGTACCTCACACAAGTTCACCCATATGAACTTCTTGATCCATACAATATCATCTTCCATTCTTATAACATAGATTTACTCGACTTCTATTGTAGATTTAAAAAAATGTCATTAGCTCGGAACCCTTTCTAGATTAAAGTTCTCATTTGAGGTCAAACATAAATATAGATTGCAATCATTAATATTTACTTGTCATTTCAGAAGCTTGCATCGATGGAACCCTTTACACCCAACTCTTCCTTATTACTATAACCAAGGAAACGATCCTTTTAGTGCTTCTTAAGTACTAAAGGATGTTCTTTATGGTAGTCCAATGACTCTCACTAGGATCTGACATAAACCCTCTGATAACCTCCCATTTTGTGACGTTATCTTATTAGTTCTCCTTAATTTTCCATACTCTTTCTTAGATAAATTAGATAGAATCATTAACTTTTTACTTTATTGCTGATATACCAATAAACTAACTTCTCTTCTTTATCATTATAGGAAAACACAAAAAAATTACAAAGACTCCATACGGTCCCAAGACCGCATGAAGGCCATACGGTCCCAAGACCGCATGAAGGCCATACGGTCCCAAGACCACATGAAGGCCATATGGTCCCAAGACCGCATGAAGGCCATACGGTCCCAAGACCGCATGAAGGCCATACGGTCCCAAGACCGCATGAAGGTCATATGGTCCCAAGACCGCATGAAGGCCATACGGTCCCAAGACCGCATGAAGGTCATACGGTCCCAAGACCGCATGAAGGCCATACGGTCCCAAGACCGCATGAAGGTCATACAGTCCCAAGATCGCATGAAGGCCATACGGTCCCAAGACCACATGAAGGCCATACGGTCCCAAGACCGCGTGAAGGTCATACGGTCCCAAGACCGCATGAAGACCATACGGTCCCAAGACCGCATGAAGGCCATACGGTCCCAAGACCGCATAAGACTAAACGATCTCAGAGACCGCATAAAGGCAAACAGTTCGAGAACCCCAAACGGTCTCAAGACCGTTTGGGCTCAACTTAAGCCTATAAATAAGACCCCAAGGGTCACCTCAAAGGAGAGAATTCTCAGACGTCGAAAGGCTGCCCCAATCATTCCAGAGCTCCTGCCACTTCCATCCTCCGCCCTGAGGTTGTCAATCTGAGATCCATACTCCATCCTGAAGCTGCTTTCTCCTTATTTGCTAAGAAGGTGGGAAGAGGAGACCTCCTCATCGTGCAACCTATGAAGACTGGTGGATCGTTTCTCTCTCTCTCTCCAAGGAGTTGACTTTCCTCCCTCCCTCCTTTATGGGGATGATGCTCTCTCTCTCTCTTCTCGCCTCCTTCTTGGTCCTAGTCATGAGGGAGTAGTCTTCTTCACTAGGGTGCGGGGAGTAGCCCCGCTACCCATACTTTCATATCATGTAAAATGTAATCCTTAGGTTGTAATAGAGAGTTCTTATCTTTGTTAGTTCGACATCAAACGATTAATGAATGCATGTTGCTTGATCTCCAACTTGCGTTATCCTTTATCTTTTAGTATGAATTGTCTACGTTTGTACTATTAGATTCGAAACTCGTTTGCATGTTGGTTCTTGGTGCATGTATCCACCATGCATCTGTTTCGGTATCCAGAAGTGTATCTCAAGAGTTGGAGTAAACTCACTATCATTCGTTGCACTTTCATACTATGAAATGGAATCAGTTGACGTATGGAAGTGCAACCTTGGTATGTCAAGGAACACACTTTGCGAGGGGAATGATGTAAAGTAATGTGACCATTTGTTCGGGAATGGCTGGCGTTGCAAAATTCCCGCACTTCTCGTAGCTAGATTATCCGAAAGGAGGCTAGGTCTACAAGGATACTAACTAACCGAACTCTTTTTGCATGTTAAGTTTTGCTTTGCATGTGTGCACATTCTCCACCCAGTTACTGTTCTAGTAGGTATCAGTTCATTTTTGTCATTAAGAACAACAGTGGTCCCCCCTTTTTTTGGGACCACCTGTACGGGACTTACCCATTGAGAATCCGAGATTGGGTAGATGATGCCTGCTTTCAGAAGTTTGAGAACCTCGAGACGAACTACCTCCTTGAGATTAGGGTTCAACTTTCTTTGATGTTCCCTTGATGGTTTGAAATCTTCCATCATGGGCAATCTGTGCATGCAAAAGGCTGGATTTATACCCGTCAAGTCAGTCATCTTATATCCGATAACTTTCTTGTGTCTCTTTAGTTCATCAAGAAGTCTGTCTTCTTGGTCTACTTCTAGAGTGGAGCTGATAATCACTGGACAAAGTTTCTCATTGTCGAGAAAGACATGTTTGAGTCCCTTGGGTAGGGCTTTCATTTCAGGAGCCTTAGGTGGCTCGGTTGCTTCTATAATGGTGACAACCTTAAGTTCTTCAAAGGTGGCCGTTGGGGCTTCTTCAGCTTTTTCTAAGTATTGAAGGCATTGTTGCACTAGTTCATTTGCCGAGAATTCTACTTCCATATTAGTTAAGGTATTTTCCAATTCATCAGAGGGTTCAGACATTTCTAATTGGGACATTTGATATATAGCATCCAGGAGAAAAACTTCCTCTTGAATGCTTGGACCTTTCATGCTATTAAGAACTCTGAACTGAAAAGCTTCCTTCCCAAGTCTCAAGATAATAGTCCCTGCTTCTACATCGATAAGCGCTCGGGAAGTAGCTAAGAAAGGTCTGCCGAAGATTATTGGGTATCTTAGGTCTTCTTGTATGTCCATAATAACAAAATCGCACGGAATATAAGAATTTGTTCCTATCCTGACAGGTATATCTTCAATGATTCCAAGGGGAGCAGATATGGAAGAGTCGGCTAACTGAATTGTCATTGTCGTAGGTAGAAAATTAGTGAAACCTAATATTTTACACATAGAGTAAGGCATGATGGATATACTTGCTCCTAAATCTGCTAAGCCCTTCTTGCTGGAGCCATTTCCAATAGAACACTGAATACCGAAGGAACCTGGGTCCTTCTTTTTCTTTGGCATTTTGTTAAGCAGAATGTCTGAAGTGGTCTGAGCTAGTTTCACTATTTCGTGCTCTTCTGTCATGTATTTTCTTGATAGAAGGGTTTTCAGGTATTTAGCCCAAGCGGGCACTTCGGAAAGAGCATCGAGGAATGGTATATCAATGTATAGTTTCTTCATAGCTTCTTTGAATTTCTGGAACCTGGTGTCCATTTTGGTTCCTTTCAGCCTGTCCGGATAAGGAATTCTGGGTGGAACTTTTGGCATTGGTTCCCTTTCTTTTTCTCTTTCAGTAGTTGTAGTAGGTTTTTCCTTTTCATTGGTTGAGCTTTCTGTTGGGGAAAGAATAACTACATCCTCATCATCATGGATGATTCAAGTGGTATCAGGAAGGACACGACCAGACCTTGTGGTGACAGCATTCAGTTGCTCAGGTCTATTTTGGTCATGCCTTGGGTTTGCCTCTGGTTGCCCAGCTAAGGTACCTGCTGGTGGTTTTAACTGAGCAGCAATCTGTGCTAATTGGGCCTCTACAGCCTTTTGTTGAGCCTGTTGGTTTGCAAGCATGGTTTGCTCAGACTGTAGCATCTGTCTAATCAAAGAAATTTCATCAGATGGTTGGGGAGGGGCACTCCTCTGTTGATATTGAGTGACTTGCTGCCCTTGTGGTTGCTGTGGGGGTGCTGTTAACTGCGGTTATTGTGGCTGCTGCAACTGAGGTTGTTGCAGCTGTGGGTGCAGTCCTTGAGGGGTATATTGGTAGGAGGGATTCCTAGGATAATTGGATCGTTGGAACCCATTTCTATAATTCCCTTGATTTTGGTTGAAGTTATTCTGAAATCCTGGTGGTTGTCTATTGAAAGATCCACCTTGTATCTATTGTTGTGGATTGGCAGTCCCTGTAGGATTCCCGTATTGAAAACCAGGGTGGTTTCTTGGTTTGTCTGGATTGTAATACACCTGGCCAGGTATTGAGTGAATGGAGTTGACTTGCTCTGGCATTTGGTCCTCAGGATGTTCAATAATGGGTTCATATTGCGGCACTGGTGGTTGTAGATCCATCATAACATTGTATAACAGACCACATGATAATGTGGGATGATCAGATGCATGACAAGCTTCGCAAGTTCCAGTAGCTGCTTTTACTTGTTGAAACTGGGAGCTTTTCTTCTTGTCGTATTCTCCAAAAAAAGTTTCGAGAGCTTGTTGCTTAGTAGCAATAGTATTTAGGGCTTCTGCAATGGCCTTGAGTTCCATGGATTCTTTAGCCTTGTAGACTTTAAGGACTCCCTTAGATTGGTTAGACAACCTTCCCCAATTGGATTGGTTCTCGGCCCCTAACGTGACTATATTCCAGGAATCTTCATAGTTCTTTCTCATAAAGTTTCCTCCAGATGAGGAGTCTAAAAATTGCTTGATATCATCACTTACTCCTCTATAGAATGTTTCTATTAGTTGATTTTGAGATATGCCATGATGAGGGCACTTTCTCAGGAGTTCTTTGAATCTTTCCCAAGCTTCCGCAAGTGTTTCTCCGGGTAGTTGGGCAAAGTGGTTAATCTGTCCTCTGATCTCATAGGTTAGTGAAGGTGGAAAGAATATCTCAAGAAACTTTTCTTCTAAGGGGGTCCAAGTAGTGATGATAGGGTGCCTATCTAAAGCATTGTACCAACTTAGTGCTCTTCCAGATAAGGTGAAGTGAAAGAGGTGTAACATTATTGCCTCCAAGGCAACTCCCGCTTGAGGTATAAGGCGACAGAGTGACTTGAATCTCTTAAGATGATCCATGCAATCGTCTCCAGGTCCTCCAGAGAAAGAGATGCCTTGCATGATCTGGATCCATTGCGTCCGGATTTCAAAGTTTGGTATGTTAATAATCGGCGGTCGGACTGGGTGATCGTCTTCATAATTCTTTGGGACTGCGTAGTCCCGAAGTTGCTTGTTTCTTAGCGCTAATTGAGCAACAACGTTCTCAGCTTGGATGTGGGCTTGTTCCTCAGCTCAAATCTCGGAAATGAGTTGTGCTCATTGTGCAGCTATGGCGGCGTTGACTCTTTCTGCAACGAGGCATTGCTCCTCAGCCATCTGTCTGGCTCTTTGGCAATTAAGTCTAATCCTTCGATGGAAACTTCTTTCTACCTCAGAGTCGTACTCTGGTTCAGGGGAGAATCCGATGTGATGCAGAGTTTGCATACACATTTTCTACCTGAGTAGAAGGAAATTCACACATTTAGATGATGAAGAGAAACAAAGAAATCAAGAAGATTTGGAGTAATGGTTAAAAGAAAGTGAAAAATCCTAACCAACTAACAAGGTACTAAACGAAATTAGAACGTTCCGTTGTCCCCGGCAACGACGCCAATTTTTTTGATGGAGCCTCCACTTACGTGGAGTTGCATGCACCACTAAAAATCCTAGAGATAGAAGATCTCTAAGTTTAGCCTTGCTTATACTAAGTTAAAAATCCACCCATGTATGCTAGGATACGTGGAAGTCTTATCGTAGTATAGTTAAGGGTCGAATCCTCGAGACAACGGTCTTGTTGTTTCCAACAAGATGGAAAACATTTGAATTTCACTTAATCACTCGATAGTTGGTATTTAGATCAAAAGGTTGATTTGGTTGTTTTTAAGCTAAGTGCAAGTAAAGTAAAGAAAGCAAGTAAATCTAGGTTGTTAACAATGATGAAAGATCACTAGGGTGTAATCGGTTTTTCACCGCCACTACACATCGATCAACACATGCAAAGCAAAACTTAACCTGCAAAAAGAGTTCGGTTAGTTAGTATCCTTGTAGACCTAGCCTCCTTTCAGATAATCTAGCTACGAGAAGTGCGGGAATGTTACAACGTCAGCCATTCCCGAACAAATGGTCACATTACTTTGCATCATTCCCCTCGCAAAGTGTGTTCCTCGACATACCAAGGTTGCACTTCCATACGTCAACTGATTCCATTTCATAGTATGAAAGTGCAACAGATGATAGTAAGTTTACTCCAACTCTTGAGATACACTTCTGGATACCGAAACAGATGCATGGTGGATACATGCACCAAGAACCAACATGCAAACGAGTTTCGAATCTAATAGTACAAACGTAGACAATTCATACTAAAAGATAAAGGATAACGCAAGTTGGAGATCAAGCAACATGCATTCATTAATCGTTTGATGTCGAATTAACAAAGATAAGAACTCTCTATTACAACCTAAGGATTACATTTTACATGATATGAAAGTATGGGTAGCGGGGCTACTCCCCGCACCCTAGTGAAGAAGACTACTCCCTCATGACTAGGACCAAGAAGGAGGCGAGAAGAGAGAGAGAGCATCATCCCCACAAAGGAGGGAGGAAAGTCAACTCCTTGGAGAGAGAGAGAAACGATCCACCAGTCTTCGTAGGTTGCACGATGAGGAGGTCTCCTCTTCCCACCTTCTTAGCGAAGAAGGAGAAAGCAGCTTCAGGATGGAGTATGGATCTCAGATTGACAGCCTCACGGCGGAGGATGGAAGTGGCAGGAGCTCTGGAACGATTGGGGCAGCCTTTCGACGTCTGAGAATTCTCTCCTTTGAGGTGACCCTTGGGGTCTTATTTATAGGATTAAGTTGAGCCCAAACGGTCTTGAGACCGTTTGGGGTTCTCAAACCATTTGCCTTTATGCGGTCTCTGAGATCGTTTAGTCTTATGTGGTCTTGGGACCGTATGGCCTTCATGCGGTCTTGGGACCGTATGGCCTTCATGCGGTCTTGGGACCGTATGACCTTCATGCGGTCTTGGGACCGTATGGCCTTCATGCGGTCTTGGGACCGTATGGCCTTCATGCGGTCGGTCTTGGGACCGTATGGCCTTCATGCGGTCTTGGGACCGTATGGCCTTCATGCGGTCTTGGGACCGTATGGAGTCTTTGTAATTTTTTTGTGTTTTTCTGTAATGATAAAGAAGAGAAGTTAGTTTATTGGTATATCAACAATAAAGTAAAAACTTAATGATTCTATCTAATTTATCTAAGAAAGAGTATGGAAAATTAAGGAGAACTAATAAGATAACGTCACAAAATGGGAGGTTATCACCCCCCTAACTTAGAGTCTAGCTTGTCCTCAAGTTAGATAGAGCTAAGGCATGCAGTGGTGAGGCGATTTTATTTAGTTAGGGTTTCCATACTCTTGCTTGAATTCTAGATCAGAGATCTATCGAGGTCTTATTAGGGCTTATGCTTACACTAACTCTTTTGAGTATCAAGAGTTGCATGGATCTCAGGTTCCTTTCATATTGCGAGTCTCGCATTGGGACCACCTTTCTTATTATGTGCATGTCATCGACTCTAATCAGTTTTATACTTCTTTTGAGAAACCTACCGGCAGCTAGAGTGGGTATGAGGGTTGGCTTAAAAGGCTTATTGTGTAATTCCCCCTTCAAGTGGGGGAGGGTTTGTCCTATGCTTTTAGGGTCTCGCTACCGGGCACGACACATCTGCCTTCATGAGGGCAGCTGAATGTACCGGCCGGCCGAGTCCTTTATCAGCCTTTTCATATATTAGGAGACCTTAGGATCTCACTACCGGGCACGACACATCTTCCTTCATGAGGGCAGCTATATGTACCGGCCGGGTGAGATCTTTATTGGCTCTTCATATAGGTCCTTATGCGTGGCACAACTCTCATGTTTTTATTCAACACTCTGGCTTTTATTTGAAACTCACATGCTTAGGAAGTGGGTTTTTGTTAGGGTTTTTGATTGGGCGGCCAAGCCTCTTTTATTGAAAGAAGAAAACTGTTCTTAGGGTTCCTGACATGCACTTATTTTTATTTGGTGGTCCTCTTGCGAGATTTCTTGATTTTGGATTTCCCCCTGATTTCCCTCTTGACCTTGAGAGTTTTCGGTTTGCTTTGGCCCTGAAGTTGACATGTGAAGAGTCTGAGATAGAATTGAAGTAAAAGCATAAAAACCATCGCCATTCATGCCTATATGCTAATATTGTTATTTATTCTTGAGGACTACTTTATCTCTAACTTAGCTAGGGGTGATTCTTTCCAGGATGAAAGTTATACTTAAGAGTTATTTTATTGAAGAAATTACTGGAAAAAGTCTAAATATGAACAGAAAGTTTGAAAATGATGTGCGGAAAAGTATGAGTTAAGGGAAGGAGTAGAGATAGAAGGGTTGAAGAAGAATGATACCTCGCCCTTGTCCAGTGCACTCCCCCCTAACTTATCACTCACTCTGTCCACAGAGTGTCAAAGTGATAGGTTGAGAAGTGCATGGACAAGGGCATTAGGCTTCTGTTAATCCTTTATTTGCCCCATGAGTTCTGAGTAAGGTGGCTGCGAGCTTTCCACGTAGTGCGTGGTAGTCCACTTCCGTCATGTCCTCTATAGGCTTGTGAAGGGCCACAATTGTATACATCTAGAAGAGGACGTGGAAGCCGCAGTCGTTGGATTCTCTAATTTGCTGGGGGCACCTGTGGCAGAAGGCTGGTGGTTTGAAGTGATCTTTGTCATATGCCCGCGTGTGCTGACCCAAAAGATCGTGTAATTTGTCAGCACACTCCTTCGCCACCTCCTCCGTTGGTGTCTTTGGAGTTGTAGTATATTCTTTCGGTTCTGGATCATACTGGCTGTCGGAACTGTTGTAGATTATTGTTGTTCCTTCATGAAGATTAGTTGCCAGTAACATCCAGTGCTCTTGATGAAGGAAAGGTAGCATGATGAACTTCGGAGTTGTATGCTGGAGATGAGAGATGAGTGGCTCCTTTGTTCCGAAGTTCTTCAGCCCTAAAAGATCATCCTTCATGTAAGCGGACACCATATAGACCGTGTGGTGATTCCGTGCGAGTAAGTATTGATAAGCAGTCATTACACTTACAGACATGGAACCCTTGATCTGTACGGTTTCACGGAGGACATCTGCCATAACCAAGATATCCCCGTCAATATATACAAGCTCGTCCTTTTCGGCATATAGCCGTGACATTATGAGTCGGAGCTCATTGTCTGAAAGACTTTTGCAAGCTTCTCGATCGAAATTTGGAAATGATGGTTCAATGGCAGATGGGGGCACCATATGTGGTGAGGATCTCTTGATGGTTACCCCGGATATCAGATCAACATCACCTTTATCTGGAGCCAGGTCGAAGGTGTAAGGGTACCATTGACTTTGCTCGGTGACTTTGGTTGGCTGCTTTTCCTTTGCCAACTCCGCTAGGGTTTGTCTGAATGGTCTCCTCTGCGGACGTTGGATGGATGAAAAAAGATAACGAGGGATGTCATCTGGCGCCATAGTAGGGTCGTTGAAGAACCTTCTATCGCAGATAAGCTCCATGGCGTAACGCCCTCGCAAGGAGTGGAAATCTTCATTAATGAGATCGGTAAATGGGACTTGCTGGTTTAGCGCTAAAATGTGCCGTATAACGTAGAAAGCGCAGTCCCTCGATCCTTCAGTGGTTTGGACTTGTGAGTTGATTATTCTAAACCAGGGTTGACTCCAATCCTGGCGGAGAGGAGGGCATGCGGCCCATATGAGTTTTAGAAGCCGGAAAGGGATGCATCTTGCCTCCCGAGCTTCAGTGCCGACAAAGTTGATTATTCTGGCCTTTAGTTCACTAGCACAGAAGTTGTACACTTTTGCATCTCTAGCTAAGGTGTCCACGATCATAAGTAGCCAGTGACCACAGACTTGAAATGGCATAGATATAAAACGTGGTCTTCTGGCCATTCCCCTATGCAACCGCTCAATGGATTTGTGCTGTAGTTCTTTGTATAGCAAGCACAAACCCAGAGCTGGTGAGGCGTTCAGAACTGGTTGCTGCCGCTTGGGACTTCTATAAATTTCGATAGAATTGGCAAGAAGGGTGCGGAAGGTTGCCATCTTCACCTCAGACTGGGGTCGGAGGATGGAGCGGAAATCCTCACGTGTCAACTTGTGCTTGGTCTTTTTGTTTTGATAGATAACATCCCCCCTTCCTTGGCATCATCTACTATAGTGTTCAGGATGAAGATATCCTATGCGTTTAAGGTAGAGATGGCCGCCATATCGAGGTCGTGCATTTTATGAGGTAGAGGTGGCGGAGGGGGTAGTTCTTGTGGTGTGGGGGAAGAAGTCTTCTCTAAGTCGTCCATGTAATGCTGTAGATCTTCATCTCTATCAGAATCAGAAGGAGTATCTAGTTCTTCATCAGTGTCTAGGCGTACTCTTTCTGATTCTTCCTGCTCAGGGGGAAAAGGCACTGAAGGTTCAGGTGCAGAGAGTTGTTGAGCTGCTGTGGCTGGTATACTGCTATTGGTTCCCAGAATACATTTTTCAAACTCAGCAAAAGCCACTTCTTTCGCAGCCTCCCCCAAAGATCCTGTGGAGTAGTTTAGGAATTGATCCCCATAATATATGTTGACGTTCTCCGTGTGAGCAGGGGATTTGGGATCTTTATCACCAGCTTGGTGATCTTTCTGGTGTTTTGGTTCTGTTCCTTGGCTGGGGCCCACCCCAGCATCATCTGGCTTATCAAAGTCATCAGCTGAAGAGGTACTGTTGTTTGAGTCAGCGGAGGAATCAGAATCTTCATCGTCATCTTCATCATCTTCATCTGCTGCTGATTTATCAGTTGTTTTCTTATGTGCTTTCTTCTTGCACTGACGATGGAGGGATTGTAGCTCGTCGTATGCCACTTGCACGTGCTCGTGTGTTTCGAGCAGTGCTTTGTGGGTTTCTTTTAAATCAGAATAACGCTCTTTGACTGAGAGGAGTCATGCTGTGAGGTCAGTTACTTGAGCTCGTAGTTGAATAAGCTCATTGTTTGATGACACCTCCTGGCGATTATGTAGTTGTGTGAGGGTGTTGTTGATGTCGTCCAGGTGCGTGCTGAAAGCTTGCTGTTGCTGCTTGAGCTCGCAGAGGGTCTCTGGCAGAGGTTGAGTCTGCGTAGAGATCCTATCGACCTACTTTGCCAACGCTTCATGCTGGCGTTGTACTCCATGGATCAACTCGGGCAAAGTTTTACAGTGGTCGTCGATGTGGTCGACTTTCTTGGCCACTGAATCTTGGTGTTGTTGGATTCCTTGGAGGATGCTTGGCATGGCGCGGTTCTGCTCGTCAATCTTGGCGACCTGTTGTGTTAGACCCTGCACACAAGAAAAAATAGAATTTAAAATATTAGAGGGGTCAGTGAGGAGGTTTCGGATGGTGTCGAATTGACGTCCGAATTCCTCACCGACGTTAGTAAAAGGGACCCCAGTAAATGAAGAGTGAGGTGGCTGGGGTCGGGGTGGAATGGTAGTGTTGTGCGAAAAAGACACTGTTGATGGACCCGCGAACTGCGTGGTGACATACCCGGAGAGAGGAATGGATCTGGGAATGTTGATGGAAAGGCAGTGGAGGTGAAGGAGGTGAACTCGGGCGTTGTAGTGGAGAATGGGATGCCCGAAGTGAAGAAGGGTGGGGGTGGTGGTATGGTTGTGGAGAAGGGTGGTGTAGTGAAAAGTGGTGTGGAGGATGATTGAAGAGTGGTTGATTGTGGATAAATGGAAGATGGTGGGGTGGTTGAAGGTGGTGGGGTAGTGGATGTTGGGGTGGTGGAAGGTGGTGGGGTAGTGGATGTTGGGGTGGTGGAAGGTGGAGAGATGGTAGTGAGCTCAACATTTAGACTCATTATAAAAGAGTCTAGTGATGAGGTTGTAATATGCTCGTCTAGAAGGGGGGGCTCAGATTCGGGGTGGGGTTTTGATGTTGGTGTCCCCGACAGCTCATGCGCCTTCACAAGCCTTCTGGAAGGTCGTTTGACTGGAACTTTTGTTATTTTAGCTGCCGGGGCATTTATGCTGAGCTCTGCCTGCCCTGCTGTTGCTTTCTTCTCTGTGGCTTTGACTGAGGCTATGAGTTTGACGATCTCGTTGTTTGAGAATAGGAGCTTGTCCTTGTCATAGTCAGCAAGTTCTGGAAGTGAGAGCAGGGTTCTGGAGGATTTTGTTGTGGGGCAGAAAACGTAGTGTAGCTTTGCATCCTTTTCTTTTATGATATAGGAGTTCTTTAATGTATGTTCGTTGGTAAGGATGTCGCCCTTTATTGGGTTGCATTTGGGTAGAAGTCTATCCATCTTAAGATATTTGATGATGGATGTGATATGACCACCCATGCAAATTTCTTTTCTTAGGACGAAGGCTGATAGCTTGAGGAGCATAAGACGTCCAATGTTAACTGGCATTCCATTTAGGGTGGACCAGAGAACATAGAGATCAGATATGACTACAGTTCCTCCTTTTGATTTGGGGAAGAGTGCGCCAGCGATGATTTTGTGAAGTGTGCGCACTAGGCCAGAATGAATGTTAGAGGCCTTCCTTGTCTTTGCATCAAAATTTGGTATCCCCGTTAGTGATTTCCAGAAGGTATGTTTGTTGAACTTGGGGTGTTCTGTACCAGCGGCCTCAGCTTTCTTCAGTTGGTCTTGGTTATCTATAAAGATTTCATTCAGCATATTTTCAGTGATGACCACTTCGTTGTTAAAGATTCTGGTGGTTATTCTACGGTCACCACCGTCCCTTGCTCTATCCATGATGTCCACCGATTCTTTGTGGAAATAGGTGAAGAATTCTGTTGTTGGCTCAATATAGGGAGTTTTGGGTACAAAGCATAGCTGAGAAAGATTGGAATTGTCAAGTAGTGTGAGGATTCTATTATAGATCCCCATCTTCATAAGTATGCTTGGGCAGACATACTTTGTTGATTTAAGAGTTTGGCTGATGGAAGGGATGTTATGGAGATAAAGATTTTTAGGTGGTGGTGCTGTGGTGGTGATGGGGGGGAAAATAGGAACGGTAATTGTGGCAGGGGTGGTAGTGGTGGTGGTGGATGGTGGGATGTACCCTGCCAGGGTTTGTTCCCTTGCAGTGGCAGGGTGAACTTGCTTCCTGGCCCTTTTCTTGGGTGCTGGTTCTGATGTGGTTGCTTGGGCTTTTCTCTTCCCCTTAGACTTTGCAGTGGGTGATTCTGCCTCGGGGGAAGGCTGATATTCCGAGGCCTCATCGGATGAAATTTCCTCAACCTCTTCTTCAGAGGGTACCTCAGCTAAGCATCTGTTGATGCGTTTGATCTCATGCATGACTTTGAGCCTTTGCCGGGACCCTTCCAGTCGTTTCATAGCTATCTACGACTTGTTGTAGTTTGGCACGACCAGCTTCTAATTGTTCCCTTGTCCAGAAAGGGGCATCAGCTGTTCCTTGAGGTTGCTTGGAAGGTGATGTCATTCTAAAATTATTGACAAGAAAACAATAGTTAGAATTCTTAAATTTGAAATTATAACAAAGTAATGTTATTAGAGTTTGAGGTTTATTAGATTGGTTGAGTTCAAACGGTTTTGAGACCGTTTGGTCTCAAACGGTCTTGAGTATTCATTTTTTTTTTCAAGCAACATATATATATCCAATACATATGAAATGACTAGATATCCTCTCATCATATACAATACATATATTCCATGTATTGCTATATAGACATATATATATCCTCTCATCATGTCCAATACATATGAGATTGCTATATAGGTATATATATATCCTCTCATCATGTCCAATACATATGAAATGACTAGATATCCTCTCATCATGTCCAATGCATACGAGATAACTGGATATTCTCTCATCAATTCCAATTCATATGAGATGACATGATAAGTACATAGCATTGCATTCAAGATAGATCCAATTGTGAATGCATATGACATATATTCCATGTGTTCCTATTGTAAAACCACTAGAGGGGGGGGTGAATAGGGTTTTAAAGATAATTCAATAATTATTTCTCTCAAACAACCACAAATGAAAAAGCAAGAAGGAGACAAGGGATTTAGAGTGGTTCCTACCTTAGCAAATACTAAGGTAGTCAGTCCACTAACCGGTTGCTTACCCAACCAGGATTTTGAAAGTATTTATTTTATTACCTCTTCAAGGATTTTACATAAAATACAATACTTTCTTACACCCCTTTGGACAACCTTCACATTGAAGTAGATGCACCAACTTGAGGCAGCCTTCTTGAAGTAACTCCAAGCTCCCCCTTGAAGTAGCCTTCCTCTTAGAAGTAGCCTCCCGTTGTACCAGCCTTCTTGAAGTAGTCCAAAGCCTCCTTCTTCACCAAGAAGATCACAACCCTCTCCAATCTGCAACCTCCAACCCTAGGAGTAGCAAGGAGAGTACAAGCAATAAGAGTGAACAAGAAAGGAAAAGGAAATTACACTTAACCTTTGAAACACAAGGCTTGATTTGCCTATATCAAGCGTATAGATCTCCTAACCAATGTATATGGAAGTGTGATGGCTGTGGATAGGAGATACTAGCCTATAGGACAAGAAATTAGAGCAAGAAGAAGAGTAGCCAATTGCAAGTATTGCTCAATTGCTCAAAACAGGTTGCTAATGCAAGTGTATGCTCAAAGATTGCTCAAGTGTAGAATAAGTGAGTTTAGGTGTCCTAAGGCATGCCCTATTTATAGAAATGACCTACAAGTTCTTAAGGACGTTCTAGACACTTTCTAGGGGGTTTTAAGTGCTTAACTAGCCGTTAGGTACACTTTTAGTTCCTTTAGCAACAACTAGTTAATTAATTATGCAAGTGCTATCAGAACCCATCTCGGTCGAGGAATTGTCGACCGAGATACCTACTCGGTCGAGAGTTTGTCGACTGACAGGCTCTCTGGAGTAAGTGTTTGCAATGTTCATCTCCAACTGCCAACTACCTTGTCACCTGTGTCTAACGGCTACTTGGGTCTTTCTCGGTCGAGAAGTTTGTCGACCGAGAGTGTCTCGGTCGAGGAATTTGTCGACCGAGATTGACCCTATTTCAATGTTTCAAATAAAGTGCTAAGTGTATGTATGAGTGTGCATATGTGACACTGTTGAAGAGGATGACCTATCTAAGTGTGGTGATTATCTAGGAAAGATCTAACGCTTGATTTACATGATGTCTAAGTACTTGTACATTATATGTTTGTACAAGTTTTACAATTGATTACATTCATGAAATAACAATAATTCAAGCATATAGATTTCCCAATTCTTTGTCACCCACCTTATTTCTGCAACACTCAAGTAGCACGTTAGATCGACAAGAATGAACTGTTTGTCATCATCAAAACAAAGGATTTATGTCAATTTAGCCAACAATCTCCCCCTTTTTGAAGATGACAAACATTTCCTAAATATAAAATAAGGAAATATAAATCATGTGAGTTTCATACCTGAATTTTACCTTTTGTAACCATTCTTGTTTTACAAGTGAATGCTGGCCGAAATATTATGAAACTCTCATTTTATTTTATTTCTCCCCCTTTGTCATTTAAAAAAGATATCCAGGAAAATCATTTTATATCTCCCCCTTAATTCTATGCTATGCTCCCCCTTAAAGAGATAGTCAATTTAAAAGCAAGGGATTAATGCAAAGCAATTAATGTTAATTTTAGCCACAATTTATTTCTCAATCATTTGCAAAGGATGTTAAGCCTTGAAATGATATGAGATCCCTTTAAGCTTATATTTAAAGTACATAAAAAGTATCTCTAACCAAATGCACAGGATGTTAAGCCCTGATTTGTTTGGAGAATTCGATTAAGAACAAGATATATATCATATTCATGAAATTTGTAGATTCCTTTATTTTCATAACAAAGATTAAAAATACTAAGGTCATAACTTGTTTCAATTTATCTTTATGATCAAGATAATTTGTGTGAGCTCCTCCTTAAAATCGAAGGATTAATGCACTCCAATTAATGGTAAATTTATCCACAGTTGAATTTTCAATCATTTTGCAAAAATTTTACCCTTTATAATCCATTGCATATATTACTCCCCTTTATTTGTATGTTCTACTATAATAGCCATGTATTTGTTCAAATGAAGCCATAGAAGAACCACTTTTATTAATAATAACTTAGTGCTTCTACAATTGACAAGATAACTCATAAAACATGCTTGCTTAAAAGATATCCATTACAATCATTGTAGAGATAACCATCCCATTACAACTATTACAAGAAATACTCATAATCTCACTGAAAAGACCGAAGTATTACATCAATATCTGGGTCTTTCCCAAGAAAGGGCTAAGCTCCATAATACTTGACCAATGTCTGCCACTCTAATGCACCTGTCTTGGTTAAGGCATAGGCTTCCAAGAAGGTGGGAACACGATCAAAGTGAAAATTGGCAGCAATGTCTTGAAGTTGCATTTGAGAGAACTGAGTATGTGTGAGATTAGGAGATGGTGAAGGTGGAATTTGGTAGTAGTTGTAGGAAGGATTGTATGGATTTATCATGCCAGGATTTAGAGAGTAAGGATATTCATTAGGTTGATTAGGAGAGAGAGTTTGCATCCTTTAGTTTAAGTAAGTCATAGCATGGTGATTGTAATCTAATTGCCTACTCAGATGATATTGGGATCCAACAATGTAGGTTAAAGTGTTTGTGATGGGATCATAGGGTAGGTTGGTAGAAGGAGGTGGTGGAGTTATGTCTTGAGTGGATGTCTCCCCTTCAGTCCTAGCCCTTTTGTGACCAAAGTCAATTCCCATCTTCTCTACTGTATTTTTGCTTATCTTTTGAGGTCTTCTATCCCATATGTAACCTAGATCCTCAATATTCTTCTTAAGAAAGTGTTGAGTGATTTGGCACACAAAGTCAGCATAAGGTGGATTGCCAGAAAACTCAAGCATATTCTTAAGGATGATGTGAATAAAATTTATGGGAATACCTTTGAGAATAGCATAGATAAGATACATACAAAAGGTGGGTACTTCAGATTTGTTTGCTCTAGGATGAATATTAGTGGAAACAATGAGATTGATGATCCTAGCTTCAGGTTTTAGATTTATGGCATAATAGATACCCCTATCTTCATGACAAGTTGTATTGGATTGAAAGATGGCTCATTTGACATCACTAAGGCTAGTTGTAGTGTCATCTTGGGATAGTTTGTTGAGTGGATTTCCTATGGCGAGGTCAAGAAAGTCTTTATATTCTTCTACGTCTATGTTAAGCATATCAAGAATACCCTCCTCTGTAAAATGGAATCCATACCCATTAACCATGGAAGAAAAGGAATCATGGTCGGGATGTGGGGTTAAATTGGCATAGAATTCATTAACTACTTTGAAAGAGTAGGAGGGAAAGGAAGGATTTAGAAAATCAGTCAAATGTTGCACCTCGAAGAGTTCCTCCAAGTCGACAATGCCGTGGAAGTCCATGACGTCAACTGGCCATCGTGGAAGAGGAGTTTTTTTTACTAAGATTGAGTATAGAAAATGATGTCCAAATAAGCATTGTGTCAAGCTTATTTTAGGTCGACCTTGACTACTACCATGGCGCCCCTTGGTCAATTTTAATTTCAACCAAGAGGAAAATTTGCAGATTTCATATTTCACTACTCATTTTTGAAGTATAATTTCTGCAGATAGCTTTAAATAAATATCAATTTGAAGCACAATAAGTGATACCGGGTATGAAGACGTTTTTCTATGGGTGTATGCATTTCAATTCCTTAGATTAATTATAGTATTCTTTATGTATTTTTTAAAGCAAGATAGATATCTTAAAGTCAAGATTGTTCTTTAGATTTCTTAGAACAAAACAACTAGATAAAACATTAATGTTCTTGTTCTAAGATACACTATTTAGTTTGTCATAGCAATAATCATTATCTATTATGTCAAGATGCTTTTAAGCTAATGTCATTTTCAATGATCTAAAAGATAACGATCAAGAATAACATCCATTCATGGTTTGTACATATGAATCAAAGATTGTTTTAGACAAACCAATGAAACACAGTGATCATGGCACATAAATTATGATAATAGCATATCCTCAATACAGTGATCAAGATATAAATGCAATGATTATGATCATTTCAACACATATGGTTCCCATAAAAGTATACCAAGGAGTACTTAGGAAAGACCATGTGGACTGTGATTAAACAGTTAAAACTTATTCATAATTTTAAGCCAAACCATGTAGAGGATAATACCAAAATAATTTCATTCATGCTTTCAATTTTGAAAACAAACTAATAAACTTTTTCAATCAATGAATAAAGTTAGTTCAAGATCAGTCTTCTTATAACACTTTTGCAATATGTTTAAGGATTTCATATTCATAATGTTATACAAAAGATCGATATGTCTTACTTAAAAATCATCTTCCAAGGTTTTATTCTTGATTTACATGTTAAATTAATCATTAATAACAAATTGATAGCAAGCTAGGTTAATTTAAAAACAAGTTCAACATATTTATTTCAGATTTGACAACAGAAACTTGCTCGGTCGACTATTTCTCGACTGACAGTTCTCTCGGTCGACAATGTCTCAACCGAGAAAAGTTCTGTGTTGTTTCAGAGCTGTTTTCAGTAATTGCTTCCAAGTAAAAACAAAGTTCATTTTCAATTCAATTATGCAATTTGAAAACTTAGCTAGATTGAACATATGAATATCAAAGTAATATTTAGATCAAATCTCAACTAATTATATTTAAGTCTTTATGCTTTAGAGTACTCTAATTAAGGCAAAATTTCAAAGATTTGTCTTTGCATATTTGTATATTTTCAAATTAGAAGTTTTAAATACTTGAATTAATTTGTTATCCCATTATGTTAAGTTGAGATAGACATAGAAATATACAACTAGAGTCCTTGGTCATATCTCAACTTAATCTTACTTATTTAGTTTGGGGATTTTGGAACCCATACTACCTCAACATCCTTTTTCTTGTAAGGACATGAAAAAGAATAATGTCCAAGACGCAAACAATAATGACAACATATATAATCAACCTCATATCTCTTCTTATGATTTTGTTCTAGGTTGTTCTTGGGTACATATATGTATTTGCCTTTGGGTACATACATAGATTGACTCTTTGGCACTTGTGTTCTTCCCCAACTAGGTTTTTTATAAGATTTTCTTTTAGGCTCATATCCTAGTCCTCTCCTTCCAGTTTGATGATAAGAATTATTTAAAATTTTATCAAGAGTATCATTGTTACTCAAACTATTAACTTTTTGTTGCAGCTTAACAATCTCATCCATTCTTTTATTTATGTCTAACTTTGCTTGATCTAGATTAGATAACAAGGAATCTCTTTCTTTCACTATAGTATCATAATCTAGATGTGTACACATAACATGTTGTTTTTGAAGATCATTTACTTGAGTTTGCAAATTTAACTTTTCTAGAGAAAGAAGATTGCAATTTACTTCTTCAGATTTTAGCTTAATATCATGACCTTCAATAAACTTTTTGAGATCTTCATTTTCAGATGTAAGAGCAAGAAGCTTAGCATGTAACTCATCATTTGCTTTATTAGATTTCTTTAATTTCTTCTTGCACTCAATATATTTATTATGTGTCTCTTCAAGACTAGAAACTAGCTCTTCTTTAGATAAATAAAAAGGCTTACCTCTTCTTCTTCTTCTTCACTTATTGTAGCAATAAGACATTCTTTATGCGTATCTTCCTTCTTTGACCTCCATGGGCAACCAAGTGTTGTGTGGCTTGTTCCTAAGCACCAACTGCAACTTGTTGAAGATTGGTCCATACTTTTCCTTTGTTTGCGGTTGTAGACACCACCACCCTTCATACTTCAAGACTCGATTAGAGCTCCTTGAAGCCTGCTCTGATACCAATTGTAAAACCACTAGAGGGGGGGTGAATAGGATTTTAAAGATAATTCAATAATTATTTCTCTCAAACAACCACAAATGAAAAAGCAAGAAGGAGACAAGGGATTTAGAGTGGTTCCTACCTTAGCAAATACTAAGGTAGTCAGTCCACTACCCGGTTGCTTACCCAACCGAGATTTTGAAAGTACTTATTTTATTACCTCTTCAAGGATTTTACATAAAATACAATACTTTCTTACACCCCTTTGGACAACCTTCACTTTGAAGTAGATGCACCAACTTGAGGCAACCTTCTTGAAGTAACTCCAACCTCCCCCTTGAAGTAGCCTTCCTCTTAGAAGTAGCCTCCCGTTGCACCAGCCTTCTTGAAATATTCCAAAGCCTCCTTCTTCACCAAGAAGATCACAACCCTCTCCAATCCGCAGCCTCCAACCCTAGGAGTAGCGAGGAGAGTACAAGCAATAAGAGTGAACAAGAAAGGAAAAGGAAATTACACTTAACCTTTGAAGCACAAGGCTTGATTTGCCTATATCAACCGTGTAGATCTCCTAACCAATGTATATGGAAGTGTGATTGCTGTGGATAGTATATACTAGCCTATAGGACATGAAATTAGAGCAAGAAGAAGAGTAGCCAATTGCAAGTATTGCTCAATTGCTCAAAACAGGTTGCTAATGCAAGTGTATGCTCAAAGATTGCTCAAGTGTAGAATAAGTGAGTTTAGGTGTCCTAAGGCATGTCCTATTTATAGAAATGACCTACAAGTGCTTAAGGACATTCTAGACACTTTCTAGGGGGTTTTAAGTGCTTAACTAGCCGTTAGGTACACTTTTAGTTGCTTTAGCAATGGCTAGTTAATTAATTCTGCAAGTGCTGTCAGAACCCATCTCGGTCGAGGAATTGTCGACCGAGATACCTACTCGGTCGAGAGTTTGTCGACCGACAGGCTCTCTAGAGCAAGTGTTTGCAACGTTCATCTCCAACTGCCAACTACCTTGTCAGCTGTGTCTAACAGCTACTTGGGTCTTTCTCAGTCGAGAAGTTTGTCGACCGAGAGTGTCTCGGTCGAGGAATTTGTCGACCGAGATTGACCCTGTTTCAATGTTTCAAATAAAGTGCTAAGTGTATGTATGAGTGTGCATATGTGACACTGTTGAAGAGGATGACCTATCTAAGTATGGTGATTATCTAGGAAAGATCTAACGCTTAATTTACATGATGTCTAAGTACTTGTACATTATATGTTTGTACAAGTTTTACAATTGATTACATTCATGAAATAACAATAATTCAAGCATATAGATTTCCCAATTCTTTGTCATCCACCTTATTCCTACAACACTCAAGTAGCACGTTAGATCGACAAGAATGAAATGTTTATCATCATCAAAACAAAGGATTTATGTCAATTTAGCCAACACCTATTCTTCATAAGAATTGGGATACTAGGCTCGCGAGAGACTAACTCCATGGAGCATGGACACGTTTTCTCTTAGTGAGTCTCCATGTTGAACCCCTTCATCATCTTGTTAATGTATGTGCCCTTTTTAGGTCAAGAAGCTTTCCATGTCTATCTCTATAGATCTCAATCCCTATCACATAGTATGCTTAGCATAAACCCTTCATACAGATGGTACTTTACTTGCCAAGTTTTAATATTTGTAGGATAAGGACGTTATTCTCTATCATTATGTGGTATATAAATATGCTCCCACAACATCTTTTGTATTCACATATTTCATCTTCATTTTAACTCAAGTTAAACACTTTGACTATCTTGTCAAATAGAAGATTCTAACTCTGAGATACTTGCTTCAATCCATAGATTGATCCTTATAGATTATAGACTTTAATTGCATCATTTGATTTAAAAAACCTTTAGGCTATGCTACATACACATTCTAATAATTATTCCAATTAAGGAATGTGGTTTTAACATCCATATGCCAAATATCATAGTCATACTAAGCTAAAATAGCAAGCATGATCTTGATGGACTTAACCATAGTAACTGGTGACATACTTCATCATGTTCGACACCTTGAACTTGTTTGAAGTTCATTGCAACCAATGTACCATTCCATTTTGGTCTTCTATCAAAGACCCAAATGCACCCAATAGGTTTACCCCTTCAGGTGGATCCACCAAGGTCATACCTTATTGGTTTAGATGGAGTCCATCTCTGATCTCATGGCCTCAAGTCATTTCTTAGATTCTGGTCCCTCAATAGTTTCTAGGTAGGTTGTTGACTCATCTATATGATCAACTCACCACCCTCTTGAGTTATAAGATATCATAATATTTCAAATTCAAGGCATGTTCTACTAGAACTACGAGTCTTGTGTGTTACATTAGGAACTTGAGATTCCACAACGACTTGTGATTCTCGTTGTTCCATCTGTACCTATTTTGGTTCAATGTTTTATTGTTTGTGTCAAACATTTCGAGTTTTACTTTTACTCCCATTGATTACTGTAGAACTAAGTTGCTCATCAGGAATACAACCATCCAGATCAACAAACATCTTTGTTATAGGATTAGGATAAGAGTAGTATTTAACAAAATAACATTTATATGATTTGTGGACAAAGCCTTTTTAAGAAACAATTTTCATATATAGGAATTCATCCCTAATCACTATAAAAGATACATCGGGACACCTTCCATGCCATATCTCATATGGTATCCTTTGAACCATTTTGACGGTACATTCTTTTAGTGCAAAGCATGTGTGCAAAAGAAATTGTAAGATCAACTAGATTTTAATTGATAATCACATCATGATTTAATAGGGTGTGATACCTTCTTTCTAACACATTATTATGTTTTAGGTGGAGTTCATTGTGATACACTATCACGGTCTCTCGAGAAGGTCCTCAAACTCTCAATTCAAAGTATTTCCACATCAATCATATCAAAGTATCTTAATAATTTTACCAAGTTAGTTACATACTTCATTCATGATCACCTTGAACATTTCAAGAGATTCATACTTGTATTTAATTAGATACAAATTTCCAAATCTACTAATAACATCAGTAAATATATAATGAGGTACTTGCAACTACCTTTAGCATTTATTCTAAAAGATCTATATACATAAGTATGTATGAGTCCTAATAGAATAGTCGCTCTCCCACTACATCTCGTGAACATGCTTTTGTCATATTGCACAACGAATAAGACATGCATGTCTCCATTGATTCAATAATAAAAAGATTCTAGATAACCATCATATGGATTCTAGAAATGCATTTCTCATTTATGCACTCTAGATGACAATTCTATAGGTATTCTATGTTTGCATTATCAAGTCATTCAATATATGTGTCATAGACATTTGTCTCTTCAACTATCAAGTATAGGTTGTGAGACATAGGACGTTGCCATGAAACATCAATTCTTGTCCATACAAGATACATGATGTTTTCCTCAATAACAGGTACATAATAGCAATTCACTAATTCTATTATGTGCCCATGAATGACAACTTCAGACTGTAGAGGCAGCAATCCCTGCTCCATATAGTTCTAGTTTACTCCACTACTAAAAGAATGGCTTATAACGTCACTTTTAAAGGTGTCGGTTGTAATAATACACCGACACCTAAACAATACAACGTCGGTTTATAAAATAAACCGACATCAATCTGTGAAGGGCGACCAGACACGGGTATCACTTTTATTCGGTGTCAGTTACTTAATAGCACATCGACACTGAAAATTAACCGCCAAATCCAAAAATTTCCAGCGAAAAAATTACCTCCAAAAATTTAACATATGGCGTCGGTCATTACCTAAAAAACCGACGATGAAAGGTTATTCCCGAAATAGAAATTGGGCACATTTTGATCGCCGGTTTTACATCAATGACTGACACTTATGGTTTTTCCCGCGCTCTTCGCGGGAAATTTTTTACACCCTTTGAGCGTCGGATTTGCAAAAAAACCGACAACTATGGTTATTAATCGAGAACTAATTTTTTAATCGGCATATGTAGATAGACGTCAGTTTATTTCTAGTTAAAATCGATGATTATCATTTGGAACATGTGTCGATTTGTGTTGTTAACCGACACTGTTAGTTTTATGTGTCGGTTGAGTTTAATAACCGACACCGAATGTTAACTTAATATTGCGCGAGCGAGCCCGACTCTTCCCCTTTCTCTCTGTGATTGCAATCGGCTATTAGGGTCTGGCGATTCCAGTGTTCTCCTTGCTCTCCACTGCTGATCTCCTTGCTCGCCGACATTGTTCGACTGCTACTGCCATCGCCACCGTTCGTGGAGCTCGCCGCCTCCATGGAGCTTGCCGCCGCCGTGTAGCGCCGCCGTGGAGCTTGCCGTTTGTGGAGCTCACCGCCGTTCGTGGAGCTCGCCGCCTCTGTAGAGCCGCCACCGTTGTTGGTCCTCTCCTCCAGCCGGTCCTCCTCTCGTCGGTGCTAGCAGTCCTACTGCCGGAGCCAAAGCCTAGCCACCATGCTAGCAGTCCTACTGCCGGAGCCAAAGCCAGTGCCAGTAGCCAGCGCCAATAGCAGCAGTCGGAACCAGAGCTTGCCATTATCGTCACCACTTGCACTGCTAGAGGTAAAGCCTCCAATTGACTAGGTTTGCATCCTCAATTCATCCTTGGCTTAACCTATTTTTTAATGTGTGTTGACCTTGGCTTAACCTATTTTTTAAACAAGTAGATGTTAATGACAATTTAGTTAACCAATTCCTATGATTGATCCTAATTCAGTTCAGTATTGTTTTGCATTCATACATGATTGTGCTAAAATTTGTAGTGTGCATTTCCAGTTTTAGGTTTGACTTTTTTGATGTTACTAGCAGATAGGACCCAAGCTCCTGTTCATTTTTTGATTCACTTCAAAATGATTAGAATGTGCCTGGGTCCTTATTATAAGTATGTTCTTTTATCTTTTTAAAAAGTATTTCAAACATAGTTTCATGTACTCATAAAACTAAATATGAGTGTTGATTAAACACATAGATAATAAGTGTCACCTCATTTTATGAAATACCAAGATACATCAAATTATAGAAAATACTAGTCTAAAAATTTATAACATAATTAATTATATGTACTTACACTTGTTCTGAAAATATATAACATCGTTATATGTACTTAAGTACACTTTGTTAATACTAATATTATGCAGTCTCTGTCCACCCACAATAGTCACTATGAACTGGGCCTCTATGTCAATGTTAACGTTCCCTATTGAAGAACAATTGGACATCATCCTAGATGATCGTTCCTTAAACCAATTGGCCATACCCAAACATTGGCGTTTTCTAAAAGGATGACACTACATGCCTGGTGAAGTGACCCTAAATTTTGGCAATTATTCACGTGTTATCGAGGTTGAGTATGATTTGGTGGGAAATCTTGTATCAAAATCCGGTTGGTGTGATTGGATTGGAAAGATGTATGTGGGCCGTAGCGACATGCTTTTTCTCCGTCCAGTTGGCCATAATACCATCAACGTTTGGATAACCAACATCAACTGTGAGACCCCCGATCATCTATGGTGGTATGAGCACACGGCGGAGGATATCAACTCGAGTTCAGACGAATATGATTATGAGGCCCCTGTCAGTTCAGATTTGTATAAATACAATGAGGAGCTCCACGACACATCACAATCATCAAAAAGGCCACGGTAGGTCCAATTAACAAATATAATTGTCAAGACAAAAAATTTGTGTTTACACTTTTTGTCTGAAAGCAATCAATACTCATAGCTGCTTTCTTTTCTAAACTTCAGGAGAAGATCGCCACAATGATAAGTCCTCGAAGTTACTGATGCGGGACCATGTTGGTGTAGTATTTAGTTGTCTATCTATGTAGACTTGTCTGTATTAATAGTTATTTTAATTATGTGCATGTTTAGGGGTACACCAACCCCTTTGTTTAGTTACTGTTTAGGGGTACACCAACCCCTGTGTGTGGATGTAAAAAGAGATTAATGAATGGAACTGAAAGTTGCTACATGAATGCTTCTAACTGAATTGATGATTGGCTTGGTTATTGAATGTTACAAATTACTGATAAATTTCATTATAAATGTTCTTTTATCCTTATAATAACTATGTTAACAAATAATCCCTAGAAACATGTAATATTTATTTAATAGAATTGATGATTGGCTTGGTTATTAATAATATATGACAAAAATAAAATGCTTAATTTTAAAATATGATTGTCTAGTATTTTTTCAATGATCAATTCCATTACGGTTCAGGAGCTCGCTGGCCTTCTGCCTGCCCGTTCGGCTTCCACGTGCACCCATGCGTCTCACCTCTCTCCCTACTCTAGAGCAAGACGCCCGACTGGGCTCAAACAGAGGTAAACATCCCCAAAAACCCTCTGTCTCGCCCTCTGATTTGTATTTACTTAAATACTGATTTGTATTTACTTATCTACTCATTCATCTAATGATTTTTTATTCATCACATTATTTAAATTTAGGGATTTATATTTAAATGCATCTAAACATTCATAAGCTATTAATGTTGATTAATTTAAGAAGCATTGATATGTTGTTATGGCTGTCCACAAATGTTTTTTTAAGAAATTGTGTGTTGAATGGGGTTGTGAACAAGGAATTGGTGTTGTATTTGTTGGCCTAGAAACCCGTCCAAGATTTACTTATTATGAGTAAATCTTGGATAGTCCCCGGTTTGGGACTGTTCTTGAAAACCTAATCTCACTTAGGATGTAAGTGTATAATGTGTATTGGGTTTTGAAGAAAATTTCGGCAGCATTTCCCCGTTTGTTCTCTAAGTACATATGTACTTGGAGAGCAGCGGGGAAATGCTACCAAAATTTTCTTGAAAACCCAATACACATTATACACTTACTAGTGAGATTAGGTGTTCAAGAATGGGATAGGTGGTACACATTTAAGAATGACATCACATGTATAAACCCTAAAGTTTTAACCATAAACTCTAATCTGTTTACCCTAGACCCTAATCTTGTTGTAATATATACTTATTTTCTCTTTAATCATAGAATGGATAGATCATGGATGTCCATTCGCAATCGCTGCACCCCAGAGTTTATTTCTGGTCTTGATCAGTTTGTTAGATTTACCAAGGAACATAGGAAACAACCTGGAGATAGGTTCTACTGTCCATGTAGGCATTGCGGTAACAACTTGAAAGTCAGTACTGGTGACGAAATCAGAAGTCATGTCATGTGCAACGGGATTGTACAAGGCTATACAGAATGGCACTGGCATGGAGAGATTTCAAACCTGAAACCAGTAGATGTCGATAGCAGTGCTTGTGTGGAAGAAGAAATTGCCTCCGATGACGTAGATGTGAATGAACCAGTTCCAGTAGACATCGTTGATGCGATGCTGGATAGTTGTGGGGTAGAGCACACCGATCCACCTCCCATGTTTAGAAACATTATGCATGATGATGAGATACCATTATACACGGGTTGTAAGTTTACGAAGCTTAGCGTTGTGTTGAGATTGTATAAACTAAAAGCTAACAATCGATGGAGCGACAAAAGCTTCACATCATTGTTGTCTTTGTTGAAAGAAATTCTTCCTAAAGGAAACGAGCTGCCGATCTCAACATACCAGTTAAAGAAATTGTTGTGCCCAATGGGAATGGAGGCCAAGAAGATACACGCATGCCCGAATGATTGTGTATTATTTCAAAAGGACTATGTGAATTTGAAAGATCGTCCGAAATGTGGTGCGTCAAGGTATAAATTGACGACTTCGGGGGAGTCCAAAACTGGTTCTCCCACCAAGGTGATGTGGTATCTACCTATAATACCACTGTTTCAATGCTTGTTTGCCAATCCTATTAATGCAAATAATTTGAGGTGGCATGCATATGTTAAGAAAAATAATGATGGGATCCTACGACATGCGTCTGATTCCCCACAGTGGAAGAAGATTGATCTATTGTACCCTGAATTCAGTGAAGAGGACATGAATCTAAGACTTGGGCTTTGTATAGATTGGATGAATTCGTACGGGACATTGAGCAGCCAACATAGCACTTGGCCAGTCATGCTTGTTATATACAATCTTCCTCCCTGGTTATGTATGAAAAATAAGTACGTTATGCTGTCGTTGTTGATATCAGGCCCTAAACAACCTAGAAATGATATCGATGTTTATCTTGAACCTATGATTGATGACTTAAAGAAACTCTGGGGTGAAGGTATGATGACCTATGATGCTTCACGAAGAGAGACATTTTGTTTGCACGCTATGTTGTTTTGCACTGTGAATGACTTTCCATCATATGGGAATTTGTCTGGATATAGTGTCAAAGGATCTAAAGCGTGTCCTATATCTGAAGAAGAACACTGATTCAGTACGACTAAAACACGACGGAAAGAGTGTATATCTTGCTCATCGAAGGTTTCTTCCAAAATTTCATCCGTATCGTAGGTTTATTCCAAAATTTCATCCGTATCGAAGGTTTTTTCCAAAATTTCATCCGTATCGGCCTGAAGGGAGTATTATTGAGGGTTATGTGGCGAGAGAGGTTATGGATTTTTGCAATGACTTTCTGAGTGGTAATGACACTCCCGTGAATGACAAGAATATTGAGGAGCATTTTGGCACAGGAGTTTTGGGAGCACGGGTGAAAGTAATCAGCCATGAGTAGTTGGAGCAAGGTCACTTGTATATTTTACACAAAATCGACGAAGTGAGTGTTTATATCGAGGAACATACCAATTTCATCAAGAGACAATATCCTCAATCCAATTCAATGTGGATTGCTAGAGAGCATAACAAGACATTTATTAAGTGGTTTGAAGATAAAGTCTTACATCAACTATCTCAAACACCAGATAATGTTACTGAAACCATCAAATGCCTTGCCTTTAAACCAAAATGGAATGTTATGTCTTATGAAGGGTTTGACATAAATGGTTTCTCATATTACACAAAGCGTCAAGATGATAAGAGTGTCATCCAAAATATCGGGGTCACCCTTCAAGCATCTTCATTGTTTTTTGCAAGTGCAAAGGATAATAGTCCACATGAAGCTAAAATGTCATATTACGGTGTCATTGAAGACATATGGGAGTTTGACTACGTAGATTTCAGAATTCCACTCTTTAAATATAATTGGGTTGACAACAACAAAGGAGTTATAGTGGATGAATTGGGTTTCACGTTAGTGAACTTTGAAAAGATTGGCGAGAAGGGTGAACCATTCATATTGGCATCACAGGCAAAACAAGTATTTTATATCGATGATCCTGCAAATGATAAATGGTCGGTTGTTCTTCATGGTAAAAGACAGTTCATTGAAGATTCTATAAATGAAGAAGAGTACTATGATAAGTATGATGACTCCAATCCATTCTCAGTTGGGTTGCCAACACCACCAAACATTGAAGCTGGGGATCACAATGACTTGTATGTTCACGGGGATCATAATGAAGGATTGTTAATTGATAAAAGATCACAATATTAGAGGCATGGATGTTTATATTTTTATTATGTTCCCATGATGACCGTTCTGATGATCACCGTGAGGGTGAGGACATGCTTGCACCGCCTGACAATGTAAGTTTTAAGAATATATCCCTGAGGTTTCTATCTATATGTTCATTTATAATTATATTACATAAGTGTGTTTTTTATCAAAATTTTAGGATACTAGTTAATAGAAATTCTATTTAATTTGCAGGCGTTTTCCAAAGACTACAGGCTATGCAGGATGGCCATGACATAGCTATGCATGCCATCGACATTGCTTTGTAAATCCAAAGCGCAACAGTCAGAGAGAAAGCAAGCATCCCACGCTAAGGTTATATAGATATATAGTGGGACTAAGGTGACGATCCCACCTGCTAAAATAGGTTACCGACAACTACATGTTACGACTGGGAGGTCATGATTCAGCAACCGTATGCATTATCAGGAGGACAAACAGATTTCACCACGAGTTAACATTGAAGAAGGTTAGTAGACCTTCTTCAATGTTAACTCGTGGTGAAATCTATTTGTCCTCCTGCTAATGTATACGGTTGCTGAATCACGACCTTCCAGTCGTAACATGTAGTTGTCAGTAACCTATTTTAGCAGGTGAGATCATCACCTTAGTCCCAATATATATATGTACTAAGCTATAGTGTTGTATGTAAATTCGGCACTGCTGCTATTATGCACTATATATGTGTTAGTATGTCATGTTGTTATATGAATCTGAAACACTTGCGCATGTTGCACTTTATGTATTATATTTGTATCATGCTCCCCTTCATTGTGGATTCTTTTTTTGTTTCATGGCTCTTTGAATATATGATTTTGTTGACAATGATGACAATTATGACAATGATGATAATGTGAATGAATTTTTATGAATTGTGTGTGAAAATCATCAATACATGAATGTTTCTACGTGTGTTTGAATGTGAAAAGAGATAAAATAAATGGAACTATAGGTTGCTACTGGTTTCTACATGCGTGTGATGAAAAAAAATAATATGAATTAAATGTTCTTATACATGAGTGTGAATCACATATATATAATATTGTCCATTATGTTAATTTTGCAGGTTTGTGGCCTGTTGTTTGCTGATATCAATGGATGTTGTAAAACCTGCAGTTCATAACTGAACTGCAAGGTTCTCATCCTGCGACCAGCCACAGCAGGTCTGTAGACTGATAGAAAAAAAAACATCGACGTCGGTTATCTGAACAAAACCGACGATATATGGTTACAATGTCAGTTTCCATACTAGTAACCAACGTCGATTTCCCTAATGAGGCCAGACACCACGGCCGTGCTAGCCAGCACGGCCGTGGCAGCGGACCAGACATAAAATAGGCGTCGAATATTTATATAAAACCGACGACATAGGATAACAATGTCGGTTTCACTTCTAGTAACTGACTTCGATTTCCCTAGAGGCCAGACAACACGGCCGTGCTGGTCAGCACGACCATGGCAGTAGGTGAGATGGCAGCGGTTATCACTAAGAAACCGATGCCGATAGTGCCCCAGATGGCGCCCTTTCTGTGGCGTGAAGGTATGTGGCGTCGGTTTTGAACCTAATAACCGACGCCTATACCCCCTGCTGGCGCATTTTTAATGCATTTTCGGTGGCGCGCGAAGGGTTTTGGCGTCAGTTTGAAAACCGACGCGTAGCGGTTGGGCTTTTAGCGGCGCCCACATAGGTGTCGCTTAAGAACCGACACTAAAGGCCTTAAAAAACCGATACTAAAGGCATGCTATGTACTAGTGCTTCTTCTCAGGTCCTGAAGTAAAAATCTCTATCTCCATCTTCTTCTTGAGATCCTCTGTAAAGAGGATAATTCCTTTCCAATGTCCAAACAGGCGACAATGGTGGAACTTTTTTTTCTTAATCCTTTAAGTGAAGGGCAAATTCTTTTTTCACTTAGCCTTCTCCTTATCCTAAGTGCAGAAGACTTGGACTTTAGCTTAGCCTCAAAACACTTCTTGGTCTTGCCTTTATCCTTGGACTTTTCTGCTGATCACCATCACAAATTTGTCCTTCTTTCTTCTGATTTTGGGATAAACATGCTATGCTTTTGATAAACTGACTACATGATTCAGACAACACTTGTAGAATCATACCCATGGTCAACTCTTAACCTAAACGAAATCCCAACCACTCCACATGCCCAATCATATTTAGCATATGAGGTTCTATTGGATCTCCCACTGTCATTTTGCACTCAAACGATGCTTTGGATACATTATACCTTTCTTGCTCTACATTATTCTGAAGATGTGTTAACATATTGAGAATGTCCATGTTATCATGATGTTGATGAAACTCATAGTTCATAAAACATAGCATACAATGCCTAATTTCTATGACATCATTGGGATGCTTTCAAGTAAGCATCCAATTTAGACTGGCACATTTGGAGCGGGTTCCTCTGGCTCTGGTCTTTCAAGGAATACAACTTTCACTCATTATTGAGAACATTTCTCAAGGTCCTTAACCAGACGTAGAAGTCAATCCCATTTAGTTTTGTCCTTCATAAGGATGGATCACAATAATAATGTGTTTGTGTTTGTTTACAAAAGAAATTTTGCAAATTTTCAAAACATTTTTTATTTGTTTGATTTGATAAGTTAATGATATTAATTAGGTATTTAATTAACTATCACTCCCATAATTTTGTTCAAATTGATAACCCTCATGTATTAATTTGGAATATTGCATCATACAATCTACTAGTGAGCCAAGATCCATATTTCATCAAATCACACGTTAGCTTTGGCTGATCGCCCACTACTTGACTATTTAGGTAGACAAAGTTTGTCAATTGCATCTCATGAAACACTTGGATAGATGGTGTGTACAACTCTTTGTCATTGACCATCTTTATGCTTCTAGGTGCCTAATCCAAGATCGCCTAATTAAGCCTGATCCAAAAGCCAACACGGTAGAATATGTACCTTTTTTTGATAGATCTACATATATACCATCACACTTTGACGAGATAGACGGCATACTATGCTTTGGCATAACCTACACTTGGTTGATCAAGTTTTTCATGTGTGCTACTTTTGGAAAGAATCTAAGACTTGATATTGTATTGAAGGATTTTATATATAAATACATATACACATCCAATCACCACATACTTATAGTACGTATCATATATATTCTATAACCACAAATAAGAACATGCACTAATTAAAACACACAAGCGATACTTATGGCCATACTATTGTAATTTCTTAGAGCCAAAAGGGTTTACTACTACCTAGGGTCGACATCATATGCAACCTATTGTTGATGAAGATCTATGCTCTAACCAATCTGGGTTGATCGGTTCAACTTTTAAACCAGTCAGTTTGCCTCTTGGTCGCTCAATTGGTCTTTTGATGCAGTCGTCTAGTTCTCAGTCCAAGCGGCGACTGTACACCTCCATCTGATCAGTTGGGCCACCGGTCGATTGGTTCAACCTCTTATCGTATGACCTCCTCGGTCCACCAATCGATCGGGTCATCTCATGAGCTGGTAATTTTGCCTTTGTGCATATCATCATCTCACATCGAGATAAAAATTAAAACTATCCCATTTCTTATTACATTGTGAAAGGAAAAACCTCAAGTTACATTCAAGGAGAAATAGGAAGAAGAGCATTAATTTATATTTGAAAAGGAGACAGAGGCTCGGTACGCAAACTGAGTGACAATAGGAATAAAGAACCACAACCATGCACACACATATATGGGGTTATTGGCCATAACCATGCTTCACACCCACCATCAAAATCATATTTAGGGCGATGTGTGTAAACTGCATATATATATATATAAGTTTGTGGAGTCATTTATGGAATTTCATTGGATCTACACATTAATCATTTTAACATTCACATCATACGCAATAAACCAAATCTGATCATAACAATTTAAATCCCAGATACACTATAAATTGACAGGGCTCTGATACCACTGTAGGGAATTAGGGCGCAAATATAGGCAGTGGAAACAAAACAAAAAAATTAAATGCTTGTTTCCCAAATAGCAAGATCGCGTCAACAACAATGTATCTAGAAAGGAAGGTTTGTAAAGTTATACCTGGTCCTAGAGCAAGTCCAATGATATTACCTTTACAGTATCATCATACTTCTTCTTCTTTAGGTTGTAGCACACTCCTTCAGCAGCAACAACACTCGAACCGTCATCTCCACCAGCCTTCTAGTACAACACCAGAGATAGAGGTTGACGATGTCCTCCTAGTAGCATACAACGAGCTCCCACCTCTATAGTAGTCCATGCGGACCATCGGGAATTCCACATTGCTCTACCAGAGCCAACAGGAAGGATTTGTCCCCTTTTGTCGGTGTACTAGTCACATACATGCTCTCCCACAATTCTCCTCAGTTGTTCTCTCCCTCACTATCCATCCTTTTAATAGGTAGGACTTGCTCAATCTCTCTGTTGGTTACCACAACCAAAGAGGATAACAATTGTCAGAGTAACTGATTCTCAATTATGTGAGTTGGGAAGCCCCCAATATCCCTCTATTGATAGTAGAGGTTAGGGCTAGGGTTCCCAATCTGTGTGGGAGTAGAAGGGTTCATAATCATGAATTTTCTGGAACCTACGAACACCGAACTGGTCAGTTCTCACACCCAACCAGTTGGTTGGTGCATGAGCTGGTCGGTTCACTAAGTGAACCAGCCAGTCCACACAGTTTCCTATTCTACATTGGTATTCAATTCCCGATTGATGCTAAATATGACATCAACATCAATCCTTGTTCAATCAAATTGGCAAGTGAACCGGGTGAACCGGTTGTCTCACATAGTGAAATGATCATTTCACATTGTGAGATGGTCATTTCACAGGTGAAATGGTCATTTTACTGGTCCCGTTCAGGAAAAGATCAACCAATATTGATTCTAATTGACATGACACTCCAACCAATCAGTTCAACACTTGAACCAGTCAATTTAGAGTCCAGCCAGTCAATTTTGAACCTCAGTTATTTAATTGAATATCTAACCACCTTTAGTAATCAATATAAACATCACTCATGAATTAACTCCTTTAATCCAAGTATACCCTATGTGTGTGACCCTATAGGTCTATAATCACAGTGGCAGTAAATGTCCATAACAAATCATGACATCAAAAGCAATGAGCAGTGCCTAGTCACACATCATTTCTACCCAAGTAATTCTAAAAGTTGGTTAACAACTTCAACCTACAATCTGTGATCAGTGTTACCATGATCGTATAGTTCCTTTGTCTTTGATATCCAGATTGAAATTGAAGCATGGAATCATCATCCTCTCCACGTTGAATCCATGTTAAACTAGAGCAGACTGTCTGAGATGCACGTGAGCTCACATATCATATATTGAGTCACACGAGTATGTCCATACATTTCTCAATCTCACTTATCAAGAGGCCCTGGATATCAATCTCCTGTAGGTGGGATGAATCCCTTCTACATCACTCACACTCAGTCCCCATGTGTCACAACTACCCAATCGTCATTGTAATGGCAATCCTTATTTAGGGTTATGTTGAATGATGTCAAAGTATACCGAATGACATGCGGTGAATGTAGTGACTTTAGGTCTAAGAGCCACAATCACCACTATCACTATGAGAGCTGATTCTGACTACCATTCCATGGTTTCCATGTATTACTCTCATGATGGGTCTGTCTGATACACTGTTCTTTAACATGTACCTGTGTTCTTGACTTGATATCACATATCTTGGATAATGAATCATCAATCAACACACCCTTTAGTCTTACGTACTATTGTTTTCTATTTGCTTCCACAGTAATATCCTACTAGGGACATAACAAGAATGTATGTACTCTTATCATACATATGACCTCATCAATCAGGTCCTCAACCCGAAGACATATGTCATCGAGTAACATCATTCTTTAGACATATACTATATATGTGTCATCATCTCATGACTGAGATAAACACAATAGATGGAATTACCTTTATTATTATAAAATTAGGTATCCAGTGCCACACTCCAATCATCATATGATTAGATCTCTGGGCATACATACCAAAAAGTATGTATATGTACACTAGCTAGGATCTTAGAACAAGTAAACCTGAACATAGATCACCAAGCCATCAACTCCATAGCCATATTTGAATAAAAAAGATGCACAAAGCAAGCATATCAACACATGAGGTATTGAGTATAGGGTAGAAAGATAAACATATATAAACTTTGCATAATTTGAAGAGATTTTCATAATTAAATGAACAAAAATAAAAAAAGATAAGGATTTAGTAAAACAAGAGTACATGTTTTATGTCATTTTACTTCAATTATAGCAAAAATATCATGTATCATAAGACCTTTTACCAACTTCCCCTTAGAAAGGGCCCGTAAGGGTGCTCAAGATTAGCTAACATTTTCTATGTGAGGGATCTTAAGTCCATCACCAAGAGTTGGCCCTCTTACCAATATGGTCCATACTATCTTGACAATACAAGTAGGGTGCCCAACCTTGTGTCCTTATCCTAAGATATAGGTAGGTGCATAAGGTTTGTATAATGGAGTTATAATCTATGTGTGCAATTTATAAAATCAATAAGAAAAACCAACAGTACAATACTAGAGTACTACATGGCAATATTTGACCAAGTAAACAAGCATACATACGCTACAACCCTCTTCTAGATTTGCTGACAATTCTACAAATTTAATATGACTTTAATGCTTGTTGTTTTTTATTAGTAATATAGTACCTTGTGAACAATCTTAACTTTGGTAATCTCAAATACTTTTATGCATAACTCATAACCTTGACTTAAGTATACCACAAGATCTGGTGTTTCATTGATATATGAGTGAAAGGAAAATTAACGAGACTTCGGGAAATAATAATAAAAACATTTTTATTCAATAATTATCAATTAATAAATATATTTTTATTCAATAATTATCAAACTCGTATTTTAGGATTATAGAAAATTCAACTATAAATTCAAAGTAAAAATACTGATCCAAATTAGAGTTAAAATGAGTGAGTTATGACCTTTTTAATAACATGTACAGTTTCTCAGCGATCGCCGAGAATGCGCTTTCTTGGTGACCGTCAAGGCCCAGTGACCAATGGTCGCCGAAAACCCAGTGACCCAAATTTCAGCCACCCAAAACCCATCACCCAAATCTTAGCGACCCAAAACCCAGTGACCCAAATCTCAGCGACCCAAAACCCAACGACCCAAATCTCAACGACCCAAACCCAGTGACAGCTGAGAATCGTCGCCCATGATAGCCAATCATAAAACAATCATAACTCGGGCTATACAAACCCATTTTCAACAAAATGAAGTGCATTAGAACTGATATTTGATTCTCTATCTTCTCAAACCCTTAGGCTAAAAAAAGAAGACCCAAAGGGCAATTTCTTGGGTGATTTATAGAGAATAATATGAAGAACAATGGAAATCGAAGGGTTTGTCATAGATTCGACTTCGTAAGTGGTTTTCTATCACCGATACTTCCTTCTATTCATGTTTCCTTGTTGAAAAATCCCTTATTCATCAAACAAAGGTTTAATGTAACCTTCATTCTTCTTCTTCTACCTCCAACCAACATTTTTGGAGCTTGTTTTCTCACTGGCAGTCTATTTGTGAGGAGATCTCATAGATTGAGATGAAATTCCAATTCCTGTGAGACAAAATCCAAGCTTGGTCAGTGGTCAGACTTAGATCAGTAACCTGTGAGTGGAAAATCACCCTTTAACCCTAATTTACAACACAAAATTCAAATTATGGATTTCTAGTATTTTAATCTTGCTCTATGATGTTTTTGATGAATTTAATAAATCACTACAATGATTTTCAATAGTAGAAGTTCTTATTTTATTATATGTTAGTGATGTAACATCATATTTTAATTTTTTGTGTGATTTGCTATGAATGAGAGGTGATGGAATGGTGTAAGTAGAGGCACCAGGGAAGCCGAGTTTCCCTAATTTGGAACCAAGGAGTCGAACTGTGGTTTATGAGAACTCGAAAAGTTGTTAGATGATTTATGTGCTTAATGTGTGATGCTTATTTGAAAAAAATATGGTAACCCTTATTCACTATGATGAATTATATCAAATAAATTAAATATCACTAGACAATAGATGCCTTGGAGTCCGGCCAGAGTAGTCCGACTGGTTACGGCTCGGTAAGTCCTGATGAAGGACCCGAGTTTGAATCACGCCGAAGGCGCTCTGTGAAAAGTAACACGGAGCTAATTGGGCGTGGGTGGGGGGTGACCAGACCACTTACCCTCTCATGCCCTGAGAGTTTACACTGTCTGGGGGGGTCACAATTATGGCACTTCTATGGGGGCGGTTCTCTCGTAAAAAAAATAGATGCCTTGGACATTGTAGAATCCTCACAGGAGGCCTAGATTGTGAGAACTAAACGTGCTTCCTGACCAGAGGGCTCACATAGGTTGAGGTGAGCTGGAGTGCACTAGTTGGGTGTGGGGATCTAGGACAGTGAGGACAGACTCCTTAAATGATTGGTATCTAACACCAACTAGGGATTCCAGTGACACCTGAGTTATGAGATGCGACGATCAATGGACATCTTCTGTAGGTCCACTAATGCACAACAAGCCTAAGGACTTTGATTCCCCGCCTGAGTACCCAGGTTGAGAGGAGGAGTCTGCGATATCTTACCGCTCCCATTAGCCACCAAGAGTCAGATGTGGCAAGGACCGCAGAGAGAGTCTTTCTTGCGATACATGCTTAGGACCCCATACATGCTTCTAAGTCTTGTACAGTGAGATCATAGCTTGCTGTGATACTTTTATATGTTGTGGTACACCTCATGTGTGTATCTTGGCATAATAAATGGATTAAAAATCAAGTGAATGAAGTTAGGTTATCCTTTTTCTATATTTAATATCAGACCAACTTCTATGATGATTGATTTATAGTTTTAAACTGCCAGTGCGTTCATACTTCTACATTTAAGTTATATCAATTGTAAACATTACATATATATTGGTTACCTATTGATTTTCTTCTTACTGAGCCAGTAGATCATCAACCTACTGAATAATTTTTCAGGTAAAGGGCTAGCTGTTCCTAAGGATACATAAGCCAATTTTTATCAAGAGTAAAAAGAGGTCCTAAAAAGGAAATAGTTAGAATAGATAGATAGTCTATTATCCTTTCTATGGATCATGGGAGTGAGAGAGTGGGAAAAGAGAGAAGTTTGTAATGAAATCTACATGACATATATTAAGTGTGAAATTATTTCTTCTATGGAATGGTCAAACACCTTTTTTATCCTTTAATGTTATGTTTAATCGAGAATTTGTCAGTTTGCTAAATGATGTTACTATATATCTGGAAAAAAGATAGGGCTGATTTTCTATATAAAAGCTGATGATTAGTAGTAATCCCTTCTCAGCAGGGTCTAACTTTGGTTAGTGGGTTCTGGTCGTGTCACCCTTTTGGTATCAGAGCATAGATTGAACCTAAAATGAATATAGGTTTGGAATAGGGGTGACAAGAGACTGAGGAGTAGGATGATTTCCTCTTTGAACTATAATTTTCTAATAGATTTGTTCTTTTATGGATATGCATATGGAAGGAAGAGGGTGTGGACATGGTGAGGAACAAGTTGAGAGCCACTATGGCCCTAACCCTCGAGCGATGGCTTAAGGCAGAGAAGATAGGGATGAAGTAATAAGGATTACTATATTTTTTGGAGACAAAAGAAAAATATAAGATGTACAGGAGGTCTTCATCTTCTAGTAAGGATCTGATGAGATCCTATGAGCCGCTGAAGAAGCTTGGTGAGACCAAATTCTCTGGAACAACATATCTAGTTGTGGCGGAGGTGTGGCTTCGACAACTGGAAAATGTCTTTCATCTAATGGAGTTATTAGAGGATAAACAAATCAATTACACGGTCTATCTACTCAAGGGATGTGTTTAGTTGTGGTGGCGTGGACTAGAAGATAAGAGGAGAAATTCAATGATGACATGGAGAGACTTTGTGGATGAGTTTCACCTTAAGTATTTTCAGCCTACATTGCTAAGTTATAAGATCAAGCAGTTGGAGAATATTAGACAAGGCAGTATGATGATTGGTGAATATGAGGCATATTTCACAAGGTTGGCTAATTTCTATCCGTAGCTTGTGCCTAATGATGTAGATAAGTGTAGAATATTTCCACAAGGATTGAGATAAAAAAATTAGACCCATTGTATCAGCTATTGGTTAGAGAGATAGAGAAAATTTTGGAAAATTTGTCAAAGCAGTAAGATGTGTAGAACAGTCAGTTAATGCTGATAATAAGTCTGAGAGCAAGAAAAGATCTAGAGACTTCAGTAGAGAAGGATAGAGCAATGGTGAATATAGAAGAGGTGGTCGTTTCTTTTCCAAGATAGGATAAGGACTTGGTTGTTTTGTGAGAAATGGATCTAGTTCTTCACTGTGTGGAGGAAGACCCTGTTCTAGTAGATGGAATACACTGCCTAGTTGGACACCTCCAACTAGGTCTTCAGGATCATCAATGTCAGTGACAAGCCCACAGAGACATGATGTAGCCATGTGTGGAAACTGTGGTAGGATACACTCTGGACAGTATTGGGGAGTCACTGCTCAAATGTGCTATCACTGTGGACAAATGGGACACATAAAAAGGGACTACCAAAAGCTTCAATATACTGCAGAACAAGGTTCACAATTATAGTTTCAGACTCCTCATAGGCAATCTCCTATTAGAGGGGCAAGTTATTCAGTGGCTTCAAGTTTTAGAGGAGGAGCAACTAGTACTAGTAGTGGACAACAAGGACATCATGGCAGTGGGAGAGCTACAAGACACTTCTTCTCAGTGACACCATTTGAAGGTGTAGTATGCCCCAGAGTTGTGATAGGTGAGATGATTCTATTTAACAACATTTATGTTATAATATTGATAGATCTTGGTGCAACACATTCTTTCATTCAAAGATCAATAGTTAGTGTATTAAATATTTTAACCCATGATTTATCTCATGAATTGTTGTTAAGAGTCCCATTAGGTGAATCCTCATTTTTGATAGAAGTGTGTCCTGGAAGTCCGTTGAGTTTTCATTGGTATACAATAGTAGTCAATCTCATACCCTTAGATTTTAATTCTTTTCAAATTATTTTGGGTATGGACTTCCTTGAGACATATCATGTCCAGTTAGATTGTTGGAAGACAGAAGCAATCTTTCAACAAGGGGGTTTTCATGTGTCTTTACCAGAGATAGAAAAGTCTCACCCACATGTATAGTATCAGATGGTTTAGCTGATAAGATGATGAGAAAGAGGAGTGAGGCCTTAATAGCACATGTGGTGGATGCTAGGGCAGAGAAAAGAATCATCAGTATTACAGATATTCCTGTAGTATGTGAGTTTATAGATGTCTTTCCCAATGAGTTACCAGGTTTACCACTTGAATGACATATTGACTTTGAGATACATAAATTACTGGACAAGGGATTTATTCAACCTAGTACATCACCTTGGGGAGCTCTAGTATTGTTTGTGAAGAAGAAGGATGGAACCATGTGGTTATTCATAGACTATAGGCAATTGAATAAGATAACCATTAAGAATAAATATCCTCTGCCTAGAATTGATGACTTGTTTGATCAACTGTGTGAAGCAAGGATCCTTTCAAAGATAGACCTTAGATCATGATATCATCAGTTAAGAATAAAGGCATCTAATGTACCAAACTCAACGTTTAGAACAAGGTATGGGCACTATGAGTTTTTAGTCATGTCTTTTAAACTGACAAATGCCCCTACATCTTTTATGGACATGATGAATAGGGTTTTCAAACCATATCTAGATCAGTTCATAGTAGTATTTATAGATGATATTCTTATATATTCCATAGATGTAGAACAACAGGAGCAAAATCCGAGGATAGCCCTTCAATACTTAAGGCAACATCAAGTTTATGCTAAGTTCAACAAATGTGAGTTTTGGTTGATTGAAGTATCTTTTCTTGGACATGTCATATCAGGAGAAGGAGTCAATGTTAACCCTAAGAAGGTGGAATTTGTTCTTCTGTGGGAGAAACCTATGACCCCTACTAAGATCAAGAGTTTTCTCAGGTTAGTAGGTTATTATAGAAGGTTTATAAGAAACTTCAATGCAATAGAAACACCTTTACACACTTAACAAGGATGCACCTTTTTTTGGGTCTGAAACTTGTGAGAAAAGTTTTTAGACATTAAAAAAGAAGTTAATCACATCACTAGTCTTGATTTTACCAGACGCAGATAAAGGCTATGTGGTTTTCTATGATGCATACAGGAGAGGTTTGGGATGCGTTCTTATGCAAGAAGAAGGGAAAGTGGTGGCCTATGCTTCTAGACAACTTAAGAAGAATGAAGAGAACTATCCCACACATGATCTTGAGTTGGAAACAATAGTACATGCCCTGAAGACATGGCATCATTATATTTATGGTGAATCACGTTAGGTCTTTACTGATCATAAGAGTCTAAAGTACATTTTCACACAAAGGGATCTCAACCCAAGACAATGTATATGGTTGGACCTTATAAAGGATTATGATGTCACCATTGGTTACCACCCGAGAAAGTCCAATGTTGTGGCAGATGCCTTGAGTAGGAAGTCAACATCATCTGTAGAAATGTTTTCTATGGAATATGTAAAAAGAGACTTGTCAGTTAACATGAGAGAGATGAATTTGGATTTGAACGTGTCTGAACAAGGTGGACTGATTGCACGAATGCAGGTTAGACCTACATTTTAAGATTAGATCAAGGAGCTTCAGCACAGTGATAGAGAACCACAACAAATCTTGCACGATATGATAGAAGGAAAGAAAAAAACTTTTAGATATTTTGATGATGGGTTGTTATATAAACATGATAGATTGTGTGTGCTAGATTACACTGAGTTATAGAAACATATTCTTAAGGAAGCTCACTCTTCTATATATGCAATGCATCCAGGAAACACAAAGATGTATAGAAATCTTAAGGAATTATATTGGTGGTCAGGCATGAAGAAGGAAGTGGATGCACATGTAGCCAGGTGTGGTGTATGTCAACAAGTCAAGGATGAACATTAGAAGCTAATGGGTACTTTATAAATGCTTCCTATCCCTGAATGGAAGTGGGAGCATATTACTATGGATTTTGTGGTTGGATTGCCTAAGACACCATGTGGTTTTAACTCTGTATGGATAATAGTAGATAGGCTAACAAATTCTTCTCTCTTTCTACCAGTTAATACAACATGGGATATGCCAAAGTTAGCCAAAATCTATATAAATGAGATAGTTAGACTGCACGACACACCAATTTCCATGATATCTAATAGAGATCCCAAATTCACATCTAGGTTCTAGAATTAGTTGTAAAGTTGAAATTTAGCACATTGTTTCATCCTCAAATAGATGGACATTAAGAAAGGACAATTTATACCCTAGAGGATATGCTGAGAGCAAGTGTTTTGTAGTTCATTGGTAGTTGGGATGATCATCTCAGTCTTGTGAAGTTTGCGTATAACAACAATAATCATTCTAGTTTAGGCATGATACCTTATGAAGATATATATGGGAGGAAGTGTACATCTCCTATTTGTTGGTATGAAGTTGGAAAAAGACATATTTTAGGTTTAGAGTTGGTGGAAGAAATAATGGAAAAGATATACGTGATCATACAATAATTGAATGTTTCTCAGGACAAATAGAATGCTATGCAGAGAAAAGGCATAGACCACTTTAGTTTGAGGTTGTAGATGAGGTTTATTTGAAAGTCTCACCATGTAAATGTGCATTGAGGTTTGGAAAGAGAGGCAAACTAACTGCCAGATACATGGTCCATATTCAATCATTCAGAGAATTGGACCACCTGCATATAAACTTGAGTTGCCTTTAGAGTTAGACAATCTACATGATGTGTTTCATGTATCTAGGTTGAAGAAGTCTCATCCTAGTATATAAAAGAGTTTAGATCCATATCTTGTATACTTAAGAGAGGATATCTCCTATGGACCAATTCAAATTCTAGATCACAGAGTTTAAAATCTTAAAAAAGGGAGATACCCTTAATGAAAGTTCTTTGGAGGAACCATGGTATAGAAGAAACTACTTGGGAAGTAGATTCAAATATGTGTAAAAATTATCCTTTCCTCTTCTAAGAATTTTGAGATGAAACTTTTTATTAGAGGGGGAGTAATTTCTACAACCCTCTTCTATCTTTGCTGGTACTTCAACAGATTTAAGATAACCTTAATGCTTGTTGTGTTTTGATTAGTAGTATAGTGCTTTGTGCATTATCTTAACTTAGATAGTCTTAAATACTTGTATGAATAACTCATAACCATGACTTAAGAATACCACAAGATCTGATGTTTTAGTTGATATAAGATTAGCCCGTACATGTATGTGAGAGGAGAATTAATGAGACTTGAGGAAATAATTTATAAATAAATATTCATTCAAGAATATTATCAAACTAATTCTTTGAAAATTGTATAAAATTCAACTATAAATCCCACATAAAAAGAATGTACCAAATTAGACTTAAAATGAGTGAGTTATGGCCTTTTTAGTAACATGTACAGTTTCTCGACGACCGCAAAAAATGGTCGTCGAGAATGTGCTTTCTTAGCGACCGTGAGGCCCAACGACCAATGGTCACTGAAAACCCAATGACCCAAATGTCAGAGACCCAAAACACAATGATCCAAATCTTAGCAACCCAAAATCCGGCGATTCAAATCTCAATAACCCAAATCTCAGTGACCCAAATGTAGTGACTGTCGAGAATCACCGACCAAGATAGCCACTCATAAAATGATCATAATCAGGCTATACATATCTGTTCTCAATTAAATGAAGAGCATTAGAACCATGATTTGATCCTTTATCTTATCAGACTCTTAGTTTGATGAAATGAAGACTTGGAGATGATTTATAGGGCAATTACTAGAGAAACACAAAGAACGGAGAAATCACAGGGTTTGTCATATATTTGACTTGGTAAGTGGTTTTTAATCATTGATACTTCCTTCTCTTCGTTTTTCTTTGCTTCAAATTCCTTGTTTAATCAAACAAAGGTTTTGATTAACCTTCATTCTTATTCTTCTTCTTCTTCTTCTTCTTCTTCTACCTCGAACCAACATTTTTGGTGCTTATTTTCTCACTGGCAGCCTGTTTATGAGGAGATCTCATGGATTGAGATGAGATTCCAGTTGGTGTGAGCCTAGATCCGAGCTTGGCTGGTGGTCATACTTAGATCAATGACCTATGATGAGATTTTTGAGTGGAAAATCACCTTTTAACCATGATTTACAACATATAAATTCAAATTATGGCTTTCCAGTATTTTAATCTTGCTCTATGATGATTGTGATGAATTTAATAAATTTGTGCAGTGATTTTTAGTAGTAGAAGTGCTTATTTTATTATACAATAGTGATGTAACATCAAATCGTAAGTTGCTATATAAGTTGGTTTGAAACGACAAATGATGGAATGATGTAAATAGAGGCACCAGGGAAGTCATGTTGTCCTAATTTGGAACCAAGGAGTCAAACTATGGTTTATGAAACTGCAAAATTTGTTAGATGATTTATGTGCTTAGTGCATGATGCTTATTTGAAAAAATACAATAATAATTAATTACCATGGCGAATTCTATTAAATCAATTATATATCAGTAGACAAATAGATGCCTTGGACACTATAGAATCCTCACAGGAGACCTACTCTATAAGGAGAAATTGTTCTTCTTGACTAGAGGTCTCACGTAAGTCAAGGTAAGCCGAAGCACACTAGTTGGGTATGGGGGTCTAGTCCAATGACAGCGGACTCCTTAAATTATTGGTATCTAACGCCAATCGGGGATTCTGGTGTTACTTAAGTTATGAGTTGTGGCGATTAGTGGACATCTTCTGTAGGTCCACTGGTGCAAAACAAGCCTGAGGGCTTTGACTCCCCACCTGTGTATCCAAGTTGAGAGGAGGAGTCTGAGATATCCGATCGCTACCATTCGCCACCGATAGCCATACGTGGAAAGGCCCGATGTAGACGGGGTCTTACTCGATAGATAGGTTTAGGAACTAGGGCATGCATCTAAGTCTTATACAGTGAGATCATAATTTGATGCGGTACTTTCACATGTTGTGGTACACCTCATGTGGGTCCAGTGGCATAATAAATGAATTAAAAATCAAGTGAATGGATTTAGGTTATCTTTTTCTGTAACTAATATTAGACCAACTTCTATGATGATTGATTTATAGTTTTAAAATGTCAATGCTTTCATACTTCTGGATTTAATTTCTATCAATTGTAAACAATATAAATACTTGGTTACCTGTTGATTTTCTACTCACTGAGCCAGTAGCTCATCAACCTACTGAACAATTTTTTAGGTAAAGAATTAGCTCTTCCTAAGGAGATAGAAGCCAATTATTATCAAGAGTAGAATGGAGGTCCTAAAAAAGAAATAGTTATAATAGATAGACAGTCTCTTATCCTTCCTATGGATTCTGGGAATGGTAGAGTTAGAAAAGATAGAAGTTGTAATGAAATGTACATGCCGCATATTAAGTGTGAAACTCTTTCTTCTATGTAATGGCCGAACACTTTTTTTGTTCTTTAATGTTATGTTTAGTCGAGATATTGTCAGTTTTCTAAATAATGTTACTATATATATAAAAAAAGAAGATAAGGTTGCTTTTCTATTAGTGGTTAAAAGATGATGATTAGTAGAAATCCTTGCTTGGCATGCCCCAACTCTGGTTAGTGGGTTCTGGTCGCACCAACATATGTATTATAGTTCAAGCAAGAAAGCCATAATTAATAATTATTAAAGCATGTACCTAATTTAGAGATTCATAACCTAACTTATCCGTGATCATCTAGCCACAAGCCACACCTAATTAAGAATGAGATTACATACATGTATTAAATTCTCATCATTAACCCTAACTAGTTCCATTTTAGGGTTTTGGTCAAGCAAGGTTTTAAGTTGATTAGTAGTATATTTGATGATATTTTATTGATTTATAAGTAATTAAGAAGGTGTGGTTCAAGTTTCATTCTATTTGAATGTTCAATTCTTTTTATATGATTATTTCAAGATTCGTAGAAATTAAGTAAATTTTAGGTTCAAAAGACTCAAAATAGAGAAACAAGGTCAAGTGTCATCAAGACATGAGAGATAAGCATGAAAGATAGTTTATATTAACAATATTAGGACATAAGAATCACAAACAAAGTTGGGTGGATGTCCCCTAGTTTCTAGGCATCATTTTCCACACTTGGTATCAACATGTCAACATATATTTAATGTCCTACATACAAGACTTATATTATTAGGGTTTAACATATGACCCAAGTGAAACATCCGCATAAATGGGGATCATAAGGGTAAAATAAATCATTGATTTCAAAGAGGGAGACAATAGAAAATGATCCACATAAGCATTAAGGTACAAGAACCACAATTCAAGTCACGTAGGTCCCATTAGGAAAACTGAGGATGAGACCGTTCACATACATCAACATAGTATGAAATTCAACACTACGATCTCTAGTCATCATGGTGTCACTTATTTTAATCATAAATAGGGTAAAAAAAGACCAAGATTCAACATTCAATTTAAGATATAAACACACATTACCATAAAGGGGTTGAATTCATGCATCTTAAGCCATATGGAAAAACATATTAAATAGGGGATTCCAGTTGATGTTAGTATCATGGAAGGACATATATTTTTACTAACTTTTGAGATCACATGACTTTAATATTCATATAAATCAAGATTAGTAATTAATGCAAGGCCCATCATAAAAGTCTCCAAAACTATACAAAAAGGGGTATAATAGGTGAAGAAAGGTACATGGATGGTGATTAGGTCCATCAAGATATTCCAACATGTATATAATCTACTCATTTGATGACTAGGAGGGTGTAAGTACATCAAAGATCCAAAATTCATCATGATCATGCATTAAATGTAGTCAAACATAGTCAAAGTTTGTATTTTAGGAAAAATAGGGAAGCAGAATGGTTTGTAGGGCCAAATAGGTCCATATTGTAGATTTTCTCGAGATGATCACATTTGATATATAATTTTTTATTTTTTATGGGGGCTAGGAGATATCATTTTCTGAATATATGCATCAAAACTTAATAAAATATGACATTGATAACATAGATAGGGGCATTACTTTGATATTTATCGTTTAATGACATCTTCCAGATCAAAATCCAACTTCCCACTCACCGTGAGTCTTGTGCTCGGTCTTGACTCACTCCCGATTGCTTCATCTCTAGTAAGTGGTGTCTGGAATGGTAAACATCATTGTGGTTAGCCTTTGACCCGCCTCATTGTGCGTCCCCCTAATTCCTCTATTCCTTGGATGATAACATGGAAGAATGGAGGAGGGTCACCTCCACTCTTCTGATGGTTGTTGCACCTACAGTAGCTCAAACGACAGTTAGCTCAGGGTGGATGGGGTATGGGCACACTAACCACCGAGCTCCACCCTCGTGCTAGCCTCCATTGTGACATGTGGGTGAGGCTTGCTGCGTACCGTGGGTAGCCCTTACTACACACATATGAGACAAAGAAGTGGCATTAGGGAACATGAACACAATAGGAGGAAGGAAAAATTATAAGGATGGGGGTTAAAAGGGGGCTTTAAATAGTGAAAGGGTTTAGGTTTAGTGGTTCATTCTTCCATTCTAGGGCCTCCATACCATGTTTCCCAATCTGGATAGAGGAGGGAGATGACCCTCCAGCCAAGGATTTCATTCCCAATTTGAACAGGGAGAAGGAACAATCCAAGTGGCTGGGCCCATGGTTGGGTTGGCCCAAGAGACTGCACAAAAGATAAAAGAGTAAAAGAAACTTGAAAGTAGGGAAACTTTAAATTTGGATAACTTGGACTTAAAAGGTCCATTTTATGCCTTTTTGAGTCACTGGAAACATAATTGAAAGCTATATTACATGACATGTACTAGAGAACCAAGATGGCTAAGTGGTGAGGTTGAAAATTATAGGAAAGATCTTGATGCATTAACAACATTTGAACCTAGGTCACACTTAGTTTCCAAAATAACATATTGGAACATGATAGTAAAATAACTATAATCAAGCATCAAAAGTTTCAATCCATGATTTGGAACTAGAGGAAAAGTAATTAGAGTAAGATGGGAATTTGGGTAAACATAATAGGATAGGTAAGAGTTAGGTCATCACACCCTTCCCTTCGTAAAAGCAATTTTGTCCTCAAAATTCATCCAAGATTGTAGTCAAGGGTCAAAGTCTATGTTTATCATGTTTAGGTTACCAACCCTAGGTATCAAGGCATCACTCACTCTGGGTTTGCAACTTAGGTTATCATCATCAAGGGTATAATCATCCAAGTTATATACATATTTCTAGGTGCTTTATTATATCATGACATTATCTTGACATTAGGGTTCCATAACCCTTATCCCTACTGCCTTAGGATTTTTCTCATGTATTTGTACCAGCTCGAGGTGTGTTATTACAATATTTATTATTAATTTCCCAAATGTACATGTTCTCCATCATGACTTTCAATTAGGGTTACCATCACCCTTGTATATTCATCAAGTTAGACTCACAACATGGCTTAGATCTCTCTTAATTATGACCAACTACCCCCAATTATGTTCATTAGTTTACCTCTCCGGCCTAAAACTAAATAATTTACACATTGTAATGATTCAAGTTAATATTCCAAGAGCATCATTATATAAAAAATTCTTATGAGAGGTATGATTTCATACTAGGTCTAACTTATGAGAGTGACTTATCTTACTTGTATCAAGTTTTAACTTAAATGAGATATTTCATGCATCAAGCATCATTTTAGGAACAACATTATCTTCAATCATCAAGGTTTTGACAATTATCTCACTTGTATCCCAAAAGAGCTCCACAATCCTAAGTGCTCAAGCTAAGACATATTATATCTAAAAAGACATGTCAACCTAAACCATATACCCATAACCATATTTCTTCCCAACTTTCAGAAATAAGGGAAACAACTAGATTCCTTTACATACATCCACTAACCTGGGTATGAGGCTCATCATGGATATCATACATCATATACATCATCTTAGAGTATTAGGGCATCTCCTTCACCTAGATGGCAAACATACATATATTCAAATCCCTTCATCTATAGGGTTAGATCATGTCAACATCTAGGGTTCAACATTATCAAGGGAACCGTGAACTAGGTGACTCAAATCATATACTTAAAAGTTGTCTAGATAGGGACTCATCATCATGCAATTTATTGAGCGTATATTTCAACATTTCACATATTTTAGAGTTTTGGTACTTTGACCTTCTCTCGTGATGGGTTGACCCATATCAAGAGTTCACCCTTATCATATGTCCCATGCTATAGATCCTTCTTTGTAATGAGATTGAGACCTATCTTGGTCCTGGTTTATATCTCATGTGTCATATTTCAACATATACATGACTAGGAACATGAAAGCATGCCAACCCACTATCTATGTTTAGCACATCAGCCAAGTCATATGTTCCATACATGGTGCTCATTTTAGCTAGGGTCGCATGGTCAAATCATCACGTAACAACAAACATACTTGAATCCTCTAACATCAAACATAGGTAATCATGAAACAAACTCATATCATCAACATCTTGATATCATCATCATCATCATCATCATCATCATCATCATCATCATCATCATCATCATCATCATCATCATCATCATCATCATCATCATCATCATCATCATCATCATCATAATCATCACTACCATCATAATCATAGGTCATCTGAGATAGTTACTAGCCTAACCTTGATTATGGCTCTAGACAACTCTAGAGACTGCAACTCTCATCTCAACCCTCTCATCTAAACTGATGTTACATATAATTCTCTTAGGTTACATGAATACTCACTACCTTTCTATCCATGGTGACATTTCTCACATGCACCTATAAACTAATTTTTGAAATAGGTTTTCTCTGACTTTGAAATAGGCGATGGAAACCACCATACTCCATTCAAATAAAACCAAAACCAAAATGAATCACCACACTTATTAGGCAGTTCAATACTAGGACACCTACAAAACTAGCAAGAACACAATGCACACATGTGTAGCTACCCTAAAAACATGTCAGGAGAATATGTCTAGGGTGTTAATAAGATTTATCTTTTCTTACCCTCTTGAACCTACAACCCATACTAATGACATAAAGAGGGGAAAAGAAAGGTTCTAGGGATTACACAATTCTACACCTAGTTCTAGAACATCAAGGTTCTATCCTTGAGGCTAAGTCATCTTAGCCCAGAAAGGACAACTCGTGAAGTTTCTAGGGTTAAGATGCAAGATTGATTTTACTTTGTGCTACATGTGAGCACCGTTTGGTTTAGTTATTGTTCATGATCTAATACCATCTATCAAAGAACTATTTACTTCCCAAATTTGAATGACTAGAAAGTCAATGGAAATATAACCTAGGCGTTCGTCCCTAGCATGGCATTATCAAGTATGAATGCATAAGCATAACATATTTGCATACATGAATAGATAATAAGATGAAATCACCAACATAGAAACAACAACCCACACGTAGATTATTAGTAACATCGTTTAGTACATGGTTTGAATTACAATCTGAGAGTCAAATTTATACAAGATTGTACATGTACACTAGCTAGGATCTTACAACTAGTAGACTTGAACATAGCTCTCCAAGCCATTAACTCCCTTGCCAACTGTAAACCTAATACATATGTGAAACAAGCGGGTCAACGCACAATGTGTTCATGACTTGGAAGAAAGATACACATATATAAGCTTTGCATAATTTGGAAAGATTTGTAGAAATAATAAAAATAAAATAAAAAACTTAAGTGTTTAGTAAAATGAGAGCACATGTTTTATGTCATTTTCTCCAATTATACAAAAAATATCATGTATCATAAGGCCTTTGATCAAATTCCCATTGGAAGGGCTCTTAAGGCCACTCAAGCTTAGCTAATCACTTTCTACATGAGGGACCTCAAAACCATCACCAATAGCTAACCCTTTTATCGTCATGATCTATCCTATCTTGACAAATCAAGTAGGTCACCCGAACTTGTGTCCTTACCCTGAGAGTATTAGCAATCACACAAGGTTTTTATAATGGATTTCTAATTTATGTGTGAAAATTATAAAATCAACAAGACAAGCATCGAGTAAATACTAGAGTACTACATGAAAATATTAGAGCAAGTAAACAAGCATACATGTGTATCACATTTTAAGAAAGACAGTCATAGTCGTATAATTAATAAATCATGTACTTGATTGAGAGATTCATAAACTAACTTATCCTGTATCATCTAGCCACAAGCCACACATGATTAAGACAAGATTACATACATGTTCTAGACATCATTAATCCTAACTAGTACCATTTTAGGGCTTTGGTCAAGTGAGGTTCGACATTTCTTATTAGTACATTTGACGATCTTTTACTGATTTAGATGTCATCAAGAAGTTGCAATTCAATTTATTGTGATTTTCCACTCATTTTATACGATTAGTTCAAGATTCATGTCACTTATGTAAATTTTATGCTCAACGAGCTCTAAATAGAGCAACCAACGTCAAGTGTCATACATACATGAGAGACAATCATAAAATATTGTTTCGATCATCAATAGTAGGACATAAGAAGCATATCAAAATTGGGTGGATGTTCTGTAGGGTCTAGGCATCATTGTTCACACTTGGTATCAACACATCAACATATATTCAAAGTCCAACATATAAGACTTATATTAATAAGGTTCAACATATGACCAAAGTGGAACATCCACATCAAAAGGGATCATAAGGGTCAAAACATCCCTGATTTGAGAGAGGGAGACAAGAGAAAAGGATCCACATAAGCATTAAGTCACACACACTATAATTCAAGTCACATACATCCCATTAGGCAAATTGAGGGTGGAAAGGCTCATATATAGTAACATAGTGTGAACTTAAGCATTACAATCACTAGTCATCATGGTGTCATTGATTGAAACCATAAATAGGGGTTTTATGCATAATAAGACTAGTATTCCACATTTGATTTTAAGGTATAAAGATTCATCACCATAAAGGAGTTGCATTCATGCATCTTAATCCATATAGACAAACATAGCAAATTGGGGATTAGGGTGGACATTAGTGTCAAGGGGGGCATATCTGTTATTGATTTTCAAGATTAGGATGATTTTCATATTCAAATGGATCAAGATTTGCAATTAATGTTCCATCATAAAAAGGCCCCAAAACTTAAAAAAGGGTATAAAGGTGAAGAAAGGTACATGGATGGTTATTATGGCCATCATTATACTGCAACATGTATAACATCTTCCCATTTGTTAGCTAGGAGGGTGCAAATAGATGAAAGATTCAAACTTCATCATAATAATGTATACATATATTCAAACATAGTAAAATTTTGTATATTAGGAAAAATAGGGAAGATGAGTGGTTTGTAGGACATATAAATAGGTCCATTTTGTAGCTATTTTAGACTATTAAATTGATATATAATGTTTTCCATCTTGGATGACCTGGTTAGGAGATATCATTATATATATATATATATATATGCATAAAAACTTTATAAAATCTTGCATTGAGAACACATGTGGGGGTTGGTTACCTTGATATTTATAGATGACCCAAAACTATCAGATTAAGATCTAGTAGATCGTTGAAAAATCAATTTCCCACCTCAGATGGGCTTTGGCCCAATTTCTGTGAGGCCTATGCCGGGATTGAATCGCTCATTTCCGCTCCTAACTGCTCCCCCTCTAGTAGGCAACAACTAGGAGGGTCTTTCCATCGCTTCTTGTGACCGACCTTTAACCCACACCTCAGTGTGTGTCCCCCTGTGTGATTCCTTTGTTCCTGGGATCAGAATATGGGAAGAATAGGGAGGGTCACATCTGCCCTTCCGATTGCCATTGTGACCACAATATCTTGTATAGGAGTCATCTCAGGGTGGCTAGAAGTCTGGGCACACCGGCCATCAAGCTTTACCCTTGTGCTACCTCCATGATGACATGTGGGTGAGGCTTACTGTGTAAGACCCCTGACATTTCTTTTTGTTTGAACATGCTTAATTATCATTATTGGATGCTTAAAACCTTAATCTAACCCTAATATGTTCTTTGATATCATGTGACAAGCTTAAGTTTCAAGTTTGGTCTTGTTTGAGCAAGTTGTTATGCTTGTTTTGGGCTTTTCTACAATTTACCCATATATAGAATTTTCTTATGATTTATATTCTTGTTGTGCCTTAATTTTTTTTATCATGTTTGAGTTGGTTATGCTTTTGGGAGACTAGATGCACCTTGGTTTGGTGGTGACATCTATCTAGGGTTGAGTTAGGGTTCCCCTCTCATGGATGGGCTACCTTGAGTGTTGGAACTCGATGGTTCTCTTAGTTTGGTGGGATGCGATGGAAATTATTGTGAATTGGTAACCAATGGTGGTCCTTTGAAGTGTTAGGGTTGATGGTTTCCCTTCTAGTAGCTCCTTGGATCGGTGGTTCACCAAGTTGAGGTGCAAAATGATGGTGGAGCTAGGGTTTTGACCCTTGTAACCAAGGATCAGCATATGATAGTCACCCTACTATTGGAGGTTTATGGTTGGCCTAGGAATCATCAAAAGATGGTTCTCCTGACTCCCGCAGCTAATGGACCTACTACTTTGCATGTAAGTGATGCTTTCGTCCATGGACACATGGTAAGCATGGTAGGGCACCTTAACCCTCTCTTATCTCTCACCCATAGCTTTATAAACCTTCATACTTCCATGAAAACTAACCTTTTGGACCCCCCTTTCTTCTTCCTTTCTATATGTATCTCTTCCTCCTTGCATGGTGGAGAAGAAGGATCTCAAGGCAGGAGAAGGTGGCCGATCTACCTTACATGTGCAACTAGAGTTCAGATCTACTCTCTCTTGGAGCTTGAAGAGCTTCCTAATCTTGTTCTTGACCTAAGTAAGTAAAATCTCCCTCATTACCCTCATTTTCTTTTCTTTCCTACCTTCTAATCTCTTCTTCATGGTAGGATCCATGGTGTTTCATGGTGGAGTTTGTGCTAGATCTTGAAGAACACCACCTTTTTGCCTTCTTGACCTAGGGTTTGTGTCCTCTTTGAAGAAGGAGCTAGCTTGGCTATGTGGAGTTCTTGAACTAGGGTTTTCCTCGAGCTACCTCCCTACTTGGTCTTGCTTCATCTTCCTTAAGGAAAGTTATATAACTTTCTCCAAGTTTATTGCTTACTCCTAGCTTGCATGTACTAGTTCTTGCTTAAAAATGTAGTTCTAAGTAGAAAGATTCCATCTTTGCTTAGGGTTTATGCTTATATGGTAGTTCTTGGGTAGATGATCTGCCTAGATGCCCTCCTTAACTATGTGCATGTTTCTTCTATGGATATGGGTTCTAGACCTTGCTTACATGTGGAAGTCAATGTGTTTTGTTCCTTGGAATTAGGGTTTCCTTTAAGGTGTTAAATGATGGTTTTCCTTGGGTTTTATGGACTAATTTCCCCCTTGTTCATGATCAGATGGCTGGACACCTTATTCCAACCGATGGTGGGTGCCTTAGTTGCTATTTAGACTTTTCTTTTTATGCTTGAACTGATGGTTATGTTTTCCCTCACAAATGATGGTTGGTTCCCCTCAAATGATGTTTGATGCATACTTGTTGTGGTTTCATTCGACGGTTTCCTTCCTTCCACAAAATGATGGTTTCACTTGGGTTTTGGATCTATTTTTCCATCTATTGACAACAATCGATGGATTTTCTAGTTCAACACTCAATGGATTTTCTGACTTTCATCAACCAATGGTTTGACTAGGTCGATGGTTCATCAACCAATGGTTCCACTGTGTAGACGGTTCATCAACCAATGGTTTCCATGCTCTCAAAGTTGATGATCTTCATAGTGTCACAACTGATGGTGAACTTGAAGTCCACAACCGATGGTGCTTTTGAGACAAAAAATTATGGATCTTCTAGGTTCTTTAATCCTATGGCTTCTTATGATCCAATAGGTGTGGTTAGTGCATACGATTCAATGATTTTTATAGGTCATTACTTCATGGTTTTACTAGGCATATGGTTCAAGGTTTTACTTGTATTTCATTTGATGGTTTTCTATCCAACGTCTGATGGTTTTGGGTGAAGCTCATGGTTTGATGGTTTGGGTTTGATGATATATAATGGATGGTTCTTTGCCATAACTTTGTAGTCTTACCTTTTCCCTCGTATGAATGTAAACTAATAGTCACCATAATGAGCTAACATATAACACTAATCCATCTTATCTTATTACACCTAACCCAAAAATAAAGAGGTGATGATGGTTAATCATACTTAGTTTCCTTGTATGATTAGTATAATTACAAAATACTCCCTCAATGTTTCCATGTGAACATCATAAACCCCTTAATGAAATTTTATGCTAAACATGTGTATCATGAGTATGGTGATGGTTTGTTGAGCCTTGTTGTAAGGTATGGAAAGATAATGATCTTATTGTAGGGAATGATGTGATGGTCTTCATGACCTTTGGGCATGGTTGATCCCTAATGGAGGTGTGATGCTCTTCATGGTGTAATAAGGATTGGTATCCTATGATGATGGGATAAGAATTATATCTCAAACGTATTGTCTCTTCTGAAGTTGCAATATAGCCATGTTTTTGTAGAACTATTTTAAGGTTTGCTTGTGAATGTTGGATTGGAGGGTTCTAGAGGGGGGTGAATAGAGCTAAAAACATTTGAACAAAATTGGTTAGACCTTCAAGTTACTTCAAAACATCTCAATTGCAAATAGTGAATTTGATGGCAATTCAAACATACATAGCAAGGATAAGAGAGATTGAAGAAACCAATTGAACAAGCTATTTTAGAGTGGTTCCACTCTCCAAACTAGGAGAGAGTCAGTCCACTACCTAGAGAGGTCAAGATCTCAAATTTATTAATCATGTCTACTCATTATATTCACTTATAAGAGTTACAACATATGACCTTCCTTTTGCGGGACAAGGATACCCAACTTTCCTTTAAGGTTAAGGGAGCCAACAACCTTACAAATATGGTCTTACCTATCCAAGAGCTAGTCTTCTACCTCACCAAGGTCTTATCCACTCTTGCGAGCAGCTAGATGCTTCACTAAGGAGATCCCCTTCTTGCACCAAGTCTTTTTACTTGAAGGATTTACCCACTCAGCTCCTTGGATCTTCCGCCTTGTCCTCCTCCTTCACTCGAAGAAGCTTTATGCACCTTCTTCTATAGCTTGAAGAAGCTTGCACCTTCTCCTTCACTTGGAGAAGCTTTCACCAATAAGATCTTTGATAAAGGGGTTGGGAAAGGAGAATCTTGAGAGCTTTACAAGCATACAATGAGGTAACTCTCTCACACAGATTCTATCTCACTCATAATGATGAATTGAAGTGTAATTAAGAGAGAGAAAGGGTCTCAAGTGGACTGGATGCACTCAGCTATAGCAAGGAGCTTGAATAGCATGAAGGAGAAACCCTATAATGAACTTCAAGAGGTCCTATTTATAGATTAGGATGTCCACTAGAGTGTGGGAACACTTATGAATGTTTTCTAACTATTTGGAGGTTTGCAATGGATTTAATTTTGTGTTTTGCAACACTCCAACGATTAGAATCACTTTTGTGACGTTTTTCGTACAGTGCATTTGGTCAAGTTTCAATACAGATAACTCGATCGGTCACACTATGCGACAAAGACAATTTAAACCATTAGTCGAGTTTGTCCTGGTAGAAACTCGGCCGATCCACTTAAATCAGTTTTGGTCAGCAAAGGGATCAGTCAAGTTCTGTGTATGTGAAACTCAACCGATTAAAGTCATTCTCAAAATCCATTAAGGATCAAACTCGAACGATAAACAACCTTTAATGAATTTTACAAAATGACTTTAAGTGATCAAATGTTCTAATTAAGTGTCCTTGATTTTTCTCATATTATTTACAAGTCATATCATCAGTGCAAATGATTACAAAAATAATCTAATTGATTTGGAGTGTTTTCCAAAAATGTGCATTTGCATTTCTTTTGACTTGAACTAAAACAAGCTAGGGCTTGATTGATTTGATCCTTTTCATGTACCAAATACATGAAATCAATCTCAAACAAGCATATTAGATAAATATGAATGGAACGGTTATGTCATTATCAAAATATGGACAATGTGTAACACTTAGGTCAACATTCTCCTCCTTTTTGACAATGGCGAACCATTCCTCAACATATTGAAAAGGATATGAAAATTAAACCTTTACCTTTGAGAAAGGATGTGAGAGTTAAAACCTTTACCTTGTGAATTTCTAGGGGATACATGAATGAATAATGTGAATTGCCCCCCCCCCCCCCAACTCATGCTTACCTAATCCAATATGGTTAGTCTTTCTACAAATAACCATAGTACATATACATACTATATGATCCTGTAGAAAGTCACATGATAAGTAGATAATTGATAAGAAAAGAATCATATAAGCAATAAAACAATATGGTTGATATTAATTTACCCCCTTTGTCATCGCATAAAAGGTAGGGAGGTAGAAGAGCTAAAAAAGCATATGTCTTCTCCACAAGCACAAGCTTAGGCAATCAACCACATAAAACACACATCAACATAGAGACAAAGCATAAAGAACCAGAAATCCAATGTCATAATCAAAATATGGAAACTCATACCAAGAACTCATAAGATATAGTTAAACAAAGAGTTATGCTACATATGATTAAGATTACAACATTATGCATGTCCTCATAGAAAGAGCCACCAACCAACAATAAAACTACAAGATGATAAAATAGTACGCCTCACAATGCGCAAATGTCTTACTACAAAATAGTCTAAAAAGATAGATATGATCAATACCTAAAGACTATAGAACTAACACATCTAAGTTATATCTATGCTATCTATATCAATGGGGTCATCATCAACATCATCATCAGCCTCGGGCTTGTAGTCCTCATCACCATTTGAAGGTGCATCAGAGACAACAACATCATCACCTTCATATATAGAGGAACTACCAAAGTCGATCATCAAAACCATCATCCTAGGTGGCCTCAACATCATCAGCCTCATCCTCAGTAGCCTGGTCAAGCATCTCCTCATCGGTAGGAGGACCAAAACCATGACCGGGCCATCTGACATTCTTCTCATCCCAAGAAATGCCATAAGCATGTAAGTCATTTGCTTGCTCAAAGGAGGGAGTAGAAGTCCTAAGACTAGCAAGCAAGGTGGTAGTAGGGCCAATAGGTAGAGCCAATAGAAGCAGCATACCAGGGGTAGGGGCAGGTCCACCATCAACAACAAGAGTGGCAGTGGAAGCAGTAGGTGGAGAGGCTGAGTAGAAGTGATTGTATGCATAAGAAGCATAGTCAGCGACTGGGTATGGCTGGTAGGAATGGTAGGGATGGCTACAAGATAGGTTCATGTCGAATATGATCTGGTAGAGGTCCTGGTGGAAGTGATCCTGAACATGAAAGTTGTACACATGCTGGTGTAGCATGTAACCCATAAGGGCTTCATTTGACACTGAGATAGAGGTGTGGTCAAGTCGGAGAGGTGGTGGAGGTGGAGGTTCCTGGGTGGAGGTAGAGGTGGAGGCTCCAAGTGTGACAGGAGAGGTAGGGAGGAAGGCCTTATTAATCATGGTCTCACTGATACAGACACCTTTTTGACTTGATTTGTAATGAAGATCATGGAAAAGGAACTTCTGAGTGGAAAAAGCAAAAAGACCACATATTGTGGGTACCACATGTGTTCTTCCCAGAGTCAAACTAGGTCATATGGTGTAGAATGTATCGAAATCACTTGACTCTGATGTTCTTCAAAAGACAGAACATGATCACAAAAATGTTCTCTGTAATTGTCATTTGGTTTTTCTTCAGATGGACATTGCAGTTAACAACCAATGTGATTAGACAATTTTTGAGATCTAGGGAAGATAATGTCAAGGTTGACTTCTTCCTATAGGGTACATGAGGCTTCTTCAAAAACTTATGAATATCATGGAGAGTATGTCCAAAGCTTTTATAAATGGCCTTAGGGACAAGCTTGTCATAATAATCAGGATAGTCAACTCACCATGTGTCGGTAATCTCAGTTCCATTGAAAAAGATATTCAAGGGATCTTTAGAGATGGTGAATTTTGTATTGGCAATCATGGAAGTGAGAGTAACCTGAGTAGTAGGAGGTGGCACTATTGTGTCTTAGTTCCATTTGATATTCACATAGAACTCATGGACCACCTTAGTGCTAGTTGTGGAATTGTGGTAGCACATGTGTTCTATGCATAGTGCACTAATGTGATGGGAAGAAAACAAGTCTGCAATCTGCTTGATAACTATCTTCGTGGTGAGACAAGGCTCAAACAAATATCAAAATGGGAAACGGTTCCTAGGAAGGAACTCTTTATATCTATTTATGGCTTTAGAGTAGCCAAAGAAGGCTCCATCAAATGATAGGAGGTGAGGATTGGATGAATACATGGTTGCTCCACCTGGTACAACTCTCTTCCTATAGTTGGATGCCATGGAGATGGATTGAGAAGCAAAATCAACCAAAAGAGAGAGAGAGAACCTCACCAATAGGTCGTCTAGCCACCTACCAATAGTCTTAAGGAACAAAATTAAGACATAGTAGATAAGCTTGCTTTACTTAAAACTTGAAATGATGATGTTAAGCTTTCTTGTGATGCTACTAAAAATGAGAATAAAGTCTATCTTGATGATCTTATTTTGTTTAGAACTGAAAATGCTAGATTGCTTGCTCAAGTTAATGATCTCTCTTCTAGACGTTTATTGCTTAATCATAAAGTTTCTAGTCATACTTTAGAGAAATATTCTTATGTTACTAAATCCATATGTTTGGAGGCTGACTTAATTCATGAACAAGATGATCTTGCTAGTTTATCTTCTACTATCATTACTCTTAGTGATGATAATCACAAACTAAGAGCTTCCTTGTAGAAATTCTTCAAAGGGAAGAAATCCCTCAATGAAGTTCTAGATCACTCTATCAAACATAGTGGTACTAGTGGTTTGGGATATGTAAAGGGAGATCCAAAGAGCAAGACCAAGGGAAAGGGTAAGAAAAAGATAAAGGGGCCTCCTATCTTCCATGGAGAGTCCTCTAGCTCTAAGAACCCTATGGTTTGTGTGCATTTCAAGAGTGGTGGCCATTACTCTACTTATTTTCCTTATAGAAAAAAGGGGACCAAGCCAAAGATGAAATGGGTACCCAAGCTAACACCAGATCCCAAATGAGTTGGGGACCAACATCTTTCTTTCTTGTAGGTAAAAGGAAAATTGATTATTGATAGTGGTTGCTCAAAGCATATGACACGTGAAATCAGACACTTCAAACAATTCAAAAAGAAGAAAGGAAGATCGGTTACATTTGGTGAAAACAATAAGGGTGAGGTGATAGGTGAGGGTGATGTAGGTGATTCACTATACATCAAGAATGTACTTCTTGTGGATGGCCTACATCACATATAATAAGTGTTAGTCAAATTTGTGATAATCGTTATCTTGTTCTTTTTACCTCACTTGAATGCTTACTTCTAGATTCCCTCTCCTACAATATCATATATAAGGGAACTAGATATGGTAATCTATATATTATTGTGCTTGAATCTATTAAGCCTATTGTTGGTAGATGTCTTATGGCCAATTCGAATGATATTTCTTTATGACATCGCAGGTTTGATCATGTAAATATGCATCAAATGAAGAAGTTGAGCAAAAAGGACTTGGTGAAGGGACTTCCTAAATTGGATTTTGAAAAGGATGAGGAATGCTAACCTTGTACCCAAGGAAATCAAACCAAGTCCTCCTTCAAATCCAAATGAGCCCTTAGCACCAAAAGAGTTCTTCAGCTTCTTCACATTGATCTATTGGGCCAATGCGTATGCAGTCACTTTGTGGTAGCAAGTATTGTCTTGTGATTGTCGATGATTTTTTTTATCTACTTGGACTTTCTTTCTTACTTCAAAAAGAGATACTAGTTTTCTCAACTTTTTGCAAATGAGTTGAAAATAAAGCTTCTTTTTGGATCATTTCTATCTGTAGTGATCATGGCGGAGAATTTGAAAATGATTTGTTTGAACAGTTTTGTGAGGAATATGAGTATGCACAACTTTTTTTCACCTCGAACGTCTCAACAAAATGGGGTTGTAGAGAGAAAGATTAGGTCACTATAGGAAATTTTAGGACTATACTTCTAGAGTATGAGACTCCAAAAGTTTTTGGGCCGGAGCCGTTAGTACTTCATGTTTAATTGGGGTTTTACTCATTCATCTTTAAAGAAACCCTCCTGTGAGCTATGGCGTGACAGAAAACCTTCCATTATATTCTTTCATTTTTTTGGTTGTCCTTGTTTTGTTTTGAACACCAAGGATTCCCTCAGCCAGTTTGATTTGAAATCTTATAAGGCTTTCTTTCTTGGCTATATCACTACTAGCAAGGCTTACAAAGTATTTAACATGAATTGTGCAAAGTAGAAGAATCTATCAATATTAGTTTTGTTGAGACTAACCCCTCTATTTACAAAAATATTGCTAATGATGATGTTGCAAATGAGGTGATTCCTCACTTAAAAGAACTCAACATTGTTGACCAAGGAAAAGACGTGTTAGGTGATGAAGAAGAGAAATAAGAAGAAAAGAAGGATCCATCCCCCCACTTTTCCAAGCATCATCCTAAAGAGATCATCATAGGAAATCCTTTTAAAAGGGTGAAGACGCGGGCTGCCTACAACAAAGAACAAGTAGACAATGCCTTCATCTCTCAGTTTGAGCCTAAAGATGTCAAAGAAGCCCTCAATGATGATGAATGGATCCTAGCCATGCAAAAAGAGTTGGAACAATTCAAGAAGAACTGAGTGTGGACTCTTGTGCCAAGATCAAGTGATAGAAAGATCATTGGCACCAAGTGGGTCTACTGCAACAAGCTTGATGAAAGTGGAAAAATGGTAAGAAATAAAGCAAGGTTAGTTGCTCAAGGCTACAATTAACAAGAAGGTATAGATTTTGATGAAACATATGCACCTATAGCTAGAGTTGAGTCAATTAGGACGTTGTTTGCTTTTGCTAGTCACAAGAAATTTTTTCTTTATCAAATGGATGTTAAAAGTGCACTTTTGAAAGGTACAATTGAGGAGGAAGTATATGTTGATCAACCTCCAGGCTTTGAACATGATAACTTTCCTAACTATGTTTATTTGTTACAAAAATCTATCTATGGTCTAAAACAAGCACATTGAGCTTGGTATGAGAAACTAAAGAACTTTTTGCTAGACAATGACTGTTTCTAAAACACAATTCTAACAATTTCTTGACCATTAAAATTTATGATGATGATATTAATTTTTGGCGGGATTCAACTTGATCTTTGCAAGGAGTTTAGTTCTCTTATATAGAGTGAGTTCGATATGAGCATGATAGGGGAGGCTACATTCTTCCTTAGCTTTCAAATCAAACAAATCAAAGATGGGAACTTCATCAACCAAGGCAAGTACATCAGTGAACTACTTCAACACTTTGGAATGGAGAACAAAAAGCCAATGGACACCCCCATGTCAAACACCACCAAGATTGACAGAGATGAGCAAGAAGAAAACGTAAATGAGAAGCTCTATAGAGGTATGATTGGAAGTTTACTTTATTTAACTGCCTCTAGAACTGATATAATGTTTAGTGTTCTCTTGTGTGCTTGCTTTCAATCAATTCCTAGGAAATCACATCTTATAGTGATTAAGAGGCTTTTGAGGTATCTAGCCAAAACCCAAAATTTTGGACTATGGTATCCCAAGTCAAGGGACTTTACTCTTACTTCTTATAGTGATGATGATTGCATAGGTTGTTTGATTGATAGAAAGTGCACAAGTAGCATTTACTTCTTCCTAGGACCATGCCTAGTTTCTTGGTTCTCTAAGAAACAAAGCATTGTGGCTCTTTCAACTAATGAGGCTAAATACATTGTATATGGAAGTTGTTGTGCCCAAGTCCTATGGATGAAGCAAATGCTCGAAGACTTTAACATTCATTTTGATACTTCTCCTATCTATTGTGATAATAGTAGTTCAATTAACTTATCTTACAATCCTATATTACATAGTAGAGCTAAACATATAGAGGTTCATCATCACTTTCTTCGTGACCACATTGCCAAGAGGGATATTTATATCATGCATGTTGATACGGAGAATCAACTTGTAGACATTTCACTAAAACTCTAGCTAGAAAGCAATTTGCTTTTATTAGATCAAATTTCTTATAACTGCTCTTGATGATATTGACATGCCTTCTAGCTAGTTGTTCTCTTACCTATATGTTTCTTGCTTAAAATTGATCATCTCTTACTTGCTATGTGCTATAGTTATCGTGTTTTTATGCCTTGTTTCACTTGTTTTGGGTATTTTTTGCATATGAATGCTTTATCACAAAATAGTACCCTACGATGAGTGAAATGTGCCTCAATATGTCTAAAATGCATAATAAGCTAAAGAAATAAATTCAATTAGCACTCTAGAGGCTAGGAATTAAAATTTCATCTTTTTGGCTAGACTATTGATTGGTTGAATTCCAAACTCGACCGGTCCCTTAGTCAAGGTCATGTGAAAATATTGATCGATCGAGTTCCCAAATCTCATTACTCAACCGACTGATGGGCTAGACCAAACTGAAAAGGGTTATCGATCAACTTTTCTCCCTCTCAAGTAGAGTAAAGTCAACCGATCCTGACCTCCATCCCTCTTGACCTCCAACCCTAGGCCCGTACATCCTCTCCCTTGCCTCGTTTAGCCTTACTTGCCTTTTTTGACTTCTTAAGTTAAATGCCATTTTCTACTTCAACTCCATTGTGTTGGAGCTCAAGGTCAAGAAACTTCCCTTGCAAGGAATCAATGCTATTAAGATGCAACTTCTCATTTTGATCAAGAATATCTATTCTAACATACTAATCATCAATGATCTTTCCTAGCCTTTTCTTTGTAGACTTGCATTCCACATAATATGAATGAGAAGCATTTAACATATCAATAATATATTCTTTGGATAACTCATGCAAGCTTACCTCACTTACCTCACTTACCTAAAAAATGTATTCACTTGTGGAGGCCATGAATGCAAGATGGCACTCTTCTTCATTAGATATTGTGCCACTTGAAGAGGATTCTTCCCAAGTTGCCTGAGTTGCATACTTGCTCGTCTTGTCCTTCTTATCCTTCCTCTTGTACTTGCCTTCCTTCTTTTAGTCATCCTTCTTCTTGTGGTTGGTCTTATGGTAATCCTTCTTGGCCTTGGGGCATTCATTCTTGTAGTGCCCCTTTTGTCCACGTTCAAAGCATCCATGAGTTGATGATGAGGAAGACTTTCCTTTGAAGTTCTTGTCCTTGGAGTAGTTTGCTTCATGAGCACTAGGGCCATCATCTTCACTTGAGGAGGGTGGAGAGGACCGACAAACAAGTTGTTTTTGGAGAATCATAGCGTCCACTTGAGCTTTGAGGACATTGTCTTTGATCTTCCTTTGATTCCTTATCCCTCATACTTGTCATATTCTTCTTGCTTGTCTATCCTTGGCTCATGAGCTTAAAGGTTGGCAATGAGCTCCTCAGTAGGTAAGTCACCAAGACTTCTAACTTCTTCAATTGAAGTCACATTGGGTTCCCATCTCTAGGGAAGAGACCTTAGGATCTTGGAGTTGATAGTCACTCTATCCAAGGTGTGTCCTAAAGCAGCAAGGCCATTCATGATGGTGTTGAGACATGTCTACATCTCAACAACTCTTTCCTTCTTGCCCATCTTGAAGTTCTCAAGCAATCCATTGAGCATGTAGATCTTTGACTCTTTGACTTGTTGTGTGCCTTTATAGGTAATACACAACTTGTTCCAAATCTCATGGGTTGTGTCCCAAGTTGAGATTCAGTTGAACTTATAGGGAGTGAGGGAAGCATAGATGATGCATATTGCCTTTGCATTGAGCTATGCCTTCTTGAGTGTATCTTCATCCTAAGTAGCTACATCACATGCCAAAGCCTTGTATGGAATAATCATCACTCTCCACATGTCATAGTTCATACCTTGAAGGTAGAACTACATCCTCTGTTTCCAATAGAGGAAATTGGTGTTGTCGAAGATCAGAGGTCACATGGAGAAGCTTCCCTCTAGGTTGAGATACCCAAGTAAGTCGCCCATCTTCTCGTCTCATGGGAGTGTGTCGAAGAAGATAGTGGCTCTAATACCACTTGTTGAATCGGAGGGCTCGAGAGTGGGGGGGGGGGCGAATAGAGCTAAAGCACTTGCACAAAACTTATTAGACTTTCAAGTTACTTCAAATAATCTCAATTGAAAATAGTGAATTTGATAGAAATTCAAACATACACAACAAGCATTAGAGAGACTGAAGCAACCAATTGAACAAGCTATTTTAGAGTGGTTCCACTCTCCAAACTAGGAGAGAGTCAGTCTACTACCTAGATAGGTCACGCTCTAGGATTTCTTAATCATGTCTACTCCTTATATTCACTTATAAATGTTACAACATATGAACTTCCTTTTTTGGGACAAGGATACCCAGCTTCCCTTTAAGGTCAAGGGAGCCAAAAACCTTACAAACAAGGTCTTACCCATCCAAGAGCTAGTCTTCTACCTCACCACAGTCTTACCCATTCTTAATCATGTCTACTCCTTATATTCACTTATAAGTGTTACAACATATGAACTTCCTTTTTCGGGGCAAGGATACCCAACTTCCCTTTAAGGTCAAGGGAGCCAAAAACCTTACAAACAAGGTCTTACCCATACAAGATCTAGTCTTCTACCTCACCACAGTCTTACCCACTCTTGCAAGCAGCTGGATGCCTTCACCAAGGAGATCCCCTTCTTGCACCGATTCTTTTACATTGAAGGATTTACCCACTCAGCTCCTTAGATCTTCTACATTCTCATCCTCCTTCACATGGAGAAGCTTTATGCACCTACTTCTACAGCTTGAAGAAGCTTGCACCTTCTCCTTCACTTGGAGAAGCTTTCACCAACAAGATCTTTAAGAAAGGGGTTGGGAAAGGAGAAGCTTGAGAGCTTTACAAGAATACAATGAGGTAGCTCTCTCACACAGATCCTATCTCACTCATAATGATGAATTGAAGTGTAATCAAGAGAGATAAAGGGGCTCAAGTGGACTAGATGCACTCAACTATAACAAGGAGTTTGAATAGCATGAAGGAGCAACCTTGAAATGAAATCCAAGAGGTCCTATTTATAGTTGAGGGTGTCCACTAGAGTATGGGAACACTTATGAATATTTTGTAGCCGTTTGGAGGGTTGCAACATATATAATTTCAAGTTTTACAACACTCCAACGGTTAGATTCACTTTTTCTATGTTTTCCGTACAGTGCATTTGGTCGAGTTTCAATAAAGATAACTCGACCGATCTCACTATGCGACAAAGCCAATTTAAACCATTAGTCGAGTTTGTCCTAGTGGAAACTTGACCAATCTTGTTAAATTAGTTTTGGTTTGTAGAGTGATCGGTCGAGTTCTGTGTATGTGAAAATCGACCGATCGAAGTCATTCTCAAAATCCAATAAAGATTGGTCGAGTTTGTAACTCGACCGATGAACAACCTTGTAACTCGACCGATGAACAACCTATAATGAATTTTACAAAATGACTTTTAAGTGATAAAATATTTGAATTAAGTGTCCCTAATTTTTTTCTCATCTTAGTTACAAGTCATATCATCAATACAAATGATTACAAAAATAATCTAAGGTGATTTGGAGTGTTTTCCAAAAATGTGCATTTGCATCGCCTTTGTCTAAACTAAATCAAGTTAGGGCTTGATCGATTTGATCCTTTTCATGTACCTAATACCTAAAATCAATCTCAAACAAACATATTACATACATATGAATGTAATGGTTAAGTCATTATCAAAATATGGATAATGTGTAATACTTAGGTCGACAATAACTTGATTAATGTATCTTTAACTCAATCCAATTGGCATTAACTAATAAATTGAAACCATAATCATTTAGTGCCTTGTGCCATAGATCCATTCTAGTGCCAGGACTTGCTGGATGGTGAAACAAGTATTCCTTTAATGGAAACATGGAGTCTTGTTGATTATATGCATGTTCTTTTAAGGATGGCTGAGATCATACCTCGACAGGAGAAATGATGTGGTCGTATCTTAGAAACTTACCTCGGCAGGAGAAATGATGTGGTCGTATCTTAGAAACTTATATATATATATATATATATATATATAGACACACACACACACACACTAGCAAACACACACGTGCACATGCACGTGTCAAATTCGACATGCTAAATCTATATTAGATAAATATAATAATGAAAAAATAATAATTGTTTTTTTATATATTCATAAAAACACATGGTATATTTGAAATTTATTTTTCAGATGAAGATAATAGTGTATATATACTTCTACATATATTGTGTATATACATATTGATACACAATACATACAAATAAAAATTATACAAGTATCAAAACTTCTATTACAATAAATGTTTATATAATCTTCAAATATGCGTATTATTAGAATTTTTTTGTCAATATATATTCTAAAAGTTATTTATTTAGCATAAATACATGTAACTTTTAATATAAAAATTTTATATATTTTCCTAACAAAATTTTTAAACATCAAACAAACAATTGTAATATTTGAATTGTTTCCTTGATTGTATTTGCAATTTCATTTTCGACCTGATTTTGACACACTTTTCTTCCCAACAAATGTCATATTTTTTCACTTGTATTTTATCTAGATGTGAAGAGATAAAAAGGTGGACATGTTTGGATTGTTAATAATACATAGGTAGGTACATAGATAGATAGGTAAAGTAAGGTTGGGTTTGGGAAGTGGGGTGGTTATGGATGAGATGAAATTGATATAGTATGCATGATAATAGGAGAGTGCCTGGGATGTAAATTAGAACATAAAGAACTAAGGAGAACTTTTCAATTTAAATTTTACAGAGATAATGGTGATGTATGGAACCATGTGGCACTATTTTTTCATTTGTTATTTTTCTTGAGAGATGGTTTAGGGATATTTGGAAATAGTTATGGTGGATGGTTATTGGAGACATGGTGAGAAAAGATCAATTTTTGGTGGATGGTTATTGGAGACATGGTGAGAAAAGATAAATTACTATGTTTGTTTTGAGTTATAAGTGTGACCCTTATGTGACAAAGAATAATTTTACATAATCACAATATCTACAACTATTGAGTAACCAAGTTAAATATACAAATCCAATAGAAAAGGAAGGTTTAGAATCTATGTGAGTATACTTTTCAAGTATGCAATTAATAGAAATATTTATCAGGCAACAAACTTGTTGGAAAAGATAATATATTTCAAAGTTGAGTAATGCAATCTAAAAATGACATGTTCAAGTTGACCATGTAGATTTGTGGTGAGAAAGAAAATTGTGACACAATTTATATTGAATTAGAAGCATCCAATAACATATCTGCAAATTTCAAAATTTCATATAGTTCATTTATAATACATTCTCAAGAGCATTTGCTCTGATTTCATCCACCATAATATGGATATATATATTGTGCAATTACATGGTGTTGACATCATTATCTTCCAAACTAAAATTAATAAAAAATACACATTGGACGTACACATTCCAACCTCATCTTTATTAATCTCACATGCTTCATTGACATGTAGGTCAAAAACAACTCTACATAATAACCAAATATAGAGGGAAAATAAAAGGTAACTTTCCCAAAGCAATACAAAAAAGACTAAATATATAGATCATGTATGAAAGAAGTCTACTTTTGACATTTTGATGGACATTTGTGTCTTTGACCACATCAAAAATTGATGTGCAAAGATTAGTTAATGCATCATATATAGGGCTGTCAAAATTTGTCCAAACCCGTGAATCTGATTATATCCGACCTGGAAAAATATGGATTGGGGTGTCAATTTTGACGTTTTGTGTCGGTTCCAGGTTTAAGATTACATGTCTGAATCTAAATCGGGACAATTTTGGGTTTACAAATCAAACAAAATTGGGTTCTAAATACTTACTTATATTCCTATATTTATGAGATGCATGCTATATTTTGAAACGATACATGTGTTGTTTTGGTATAATATATGTGATATTACAACACATATTAGTTATTTGATGTGATCTATGTGTTTCATTTAATAGTATTGTGATATTCCTATTGTGTTAGAATTTACTTATTTGTTAGATAGCACTAATGATGGTTTTATTACACAGATATTGTTATGATATGGTATAGTTGTTTTAGTATATACAATACAGTCATCTAGATTGGTTTGATGGGCTATATTTTGATGTAAATATGTGCTATTTTAGTATTCTATATGTGATGTTGCAACAATTTTGATGTGATATATGCATTGTTTTAGTATGATATATGTGATGGTGTACCTGTATTGAAATTTTCTTATATTTAGGTGATATTAATGGTTTTCTATTGGTATTATTTTCTCTAATAAAAGAAAAGAAAAAATAATATTGCAATTGTTTGATATTGTATGATCATTGCCATCTTTGTTAGTTTATTTTAGATAATAAAATTATTCACAACCGTGTAGATAATTCTATCTAAAAAATATTTTTTTCTTCTAAAAAATCATCTTCAAATATGGGTTTAAATTTGGTCTGGGTTTAAAAGTTTGGATTCGGGTCGGTTTTGGGTAGAGAGGTATGAGTAAAATCTGTGTCCAACTCGGGTTTGGATTTGATAGTCAAACAATTTGAACAAGATTTTTTGATCTAGAACGAACCAAATCCGGGTTTTGACACCCCTAATCATATATAGTAAAATTGCAAACTTAATAAGATAAGTTAAGGCATCTTGTATCTCACTCTTCTTGTCCCTCTATTTATATTATGCTTATTATATTTAGTTGCTTCAAATTTAGAAGTGCTTTATGTATTAGTATCAGGAGAAAAGATTGACTTAATATTTATATTACAAGTAGAAAATTGTCATTTGTTAACTAATTAAAAAATACAAGTACAGGAAAACTTCAAATTATTAATTACTTTGGTACAGGGTTTGCTACTTTAATACCATAAATGTATCACACATTTTTCTTCAATGCATGAATATAAGTACACTGTGGATTAGATAAAACAACAATTAAGTTTATTTTATGTTGGGGTAAAATAGGTCATGTAGAAAAATCATCTGGAAAACATACTAAACATATTATTAACAACCAATACAATAACTATGAGTATCGGTGACCAAACATTCTACCAACAAGTAAGCATGAAATAATTGAATTATCTAGATGTTCATTCTATACTTTATCACAAATCCTAATTATAAAAATGTAGTTTTTTATATAAAGAAGACAAAATTATATACCTAAATTCAGTGATAGGACAAGACCTTGTATACACCAAGAAAAGTAGAAATTCTCCACAACCTTCTTGTCCTCCTAGCAAAGTCCAAATAGCTTGCACTATACATGTCTTGCTGAATACTACGGTGCATTGTCCAACATTACGAATCAAGATCCCTACATTTTGCATTTCCTTTACCGACATCTAGAAATCATACAACGTGGATGGAGACCTGTACCTATACACATCTCGATAGACTCCAAATGGAATAAACGACAAGCACATAAGGGAACACAACTAATTTGAAGATCGTCTTCACATTGCTCCAACAACTTATTAACTTAATGTACATCCTATGTGGCACACTGGAGAGGTTTAGAGACAATAGAGATGAGATTATGGTAGATGCAGGAGGCGTTGTTTATTTTCTTGGATTCCTTGTACAAACGTGGGCCGAAGAAAAATGTTGAATACCAGGTGTATTTCAAGTTAAAAATAGGGAAAAAGAGGTTACATATGATTACCAACAATGGACACCGGTAAGACAACACATTCAGTGATGAAGTATAAATGTATTTGAAGTTACAGACCATTATCCACCACAAAAGCCAAGTATGTGTAAAATACAATACAAAGAACTGGAAATATGTTTAAGTTAATCGATCACGTGAGTCCTTCTTTACGGATGATACATCCTTGCAGTGGGTGAAATCCACCGGATGGGACTTGTAGACACAATTCCTATACCTCCCAACATTAATGATAGATATATCTGATGAAGGATGATATATAATAACATTGAATGTAAATTTCCATCAACAAAGGGAAACTCCATGCACTATGTGGCGCCATATACTTTGACTAACAACTCTTGTCGTAGCTGCGATTTTGTATCAACATTTAGCTTTGGATTACTTTGAGCGAGCTACGCTTATCAAAGAATTGTTGTTAGATATGATTCTCGCCCATTAAATGAAGTGACATAGTCGGCCATCCTTGCTAATTAGCAGCCACAAGTATCAGATCAAAGTTCTTGACTGTCACATATTGGCTATTATACAATGTCTTTTGAATACTCAAATGTTAGTAGACATAAAAAACTGCTACTGTGTAGCTAGGAGCCAAGCATTTTTTTTTTTTGCAGTTTATACCTGGGTCTCAGCGAGCCTTCATATCTGTTTTGGTGGGAGACGTTGTCCATGATAAATAATTAATATGTGAAGTAAATGAATGAAAGGCGGAGACTTCAAAAAAAAAAAATTAATATGTGAAGTAAATGGTCGTGAGTGAAGAATTTGAGAAAGTCGTTGACGTTCTCATCCTTAAAACTACAAAATGTGATTGCGCTGAGGGTGAGGCAGAGGGAAAGCCGGAGGGCCCCTAATCCACGGTCTTGGTGTTGAGCACGTGCATCTATGGCAAAAAAATAAAGATAAAATAGAAAGATCGCATCTCTGTGGTAGAGAGATAAAGATCAACTAAAAAGACTGTGTTAAGATAGTTGTAAAATAAATCAATTAAATTGCATGTTCTTTTATTAAAGCACCCATGAGAACTTACCATGATGATGAAGAGTGCCCTATATACATAGACGGTAAAGATGACACAAACCCTACCTAGACCCACCATGCGTTTGGAATTGTGCCGGGTCAGCATGGTCAAGATGATGATAATGCCGAACATGGTGACATTTAGGCATAGGATGACTTTGATCTTGTTTGTCTGCACACTAACACTCATTTACTGTTTAATCACATGTAGAGCATTTGATCAAATCTAGGAATTACCTTGGTCTTTCTTGCTGTAGAGATAAGGAACATGAGGACCTAAACAGTCTTGATGACGATGTAGATGATGTCAGCCAAAGCTTCACCTTGGCACAATATATCCACAACATGGCGTTGAACAAAGCCAATACATAAGACCAAAATCCTTCTTCATCTTCTTCTTATAGATGCAGTAGAAGTTACAGCTTCAGACTATCGAAAACGTCTAACTGAGTGGGAAGATAGAACAGAGACAGCATTGTGGTGGGACAACTCCATAGTGAACTAACGTCTGTGTGACTACCGAAGCAATTCTGCTTCCGGAGGCAATGACGACTCATCGGCCACGACTGCTGATGCAAAGTAAAGATAGATAAATTACAGATAAAAGGAGAAGGAATGACAAAGTGCATTGTGCTGGAGTTAAAGTGACAAAGAGTGGAAATAAGTTTAATGGACTATGTTCTGCAAGGAGGATAATAATATTGAATGTGACTTGAAAGGGTGGGGGCGTCGAAAGGGAAATTACACGGTAAAGACGGTTGGCAGAAGTGGTCTTTGTCAACAAAGCCGTTAGAATTTTAAGGAACGTGATAAAGTTTGATATCCGTCTGGATGGCGCGGGTAACATGGTAATGTGGGAGGTTTTGAACTTGTTATTTAGCAGAGAGGTTGTTGCGCGGGGGGAAGAAAGTTTGTATCTATTAGAATTACAAAAACTGTGAAAAAAGGAGAGAACAGAGAGAGTGAATGATAGAGGAGCATTTTAGAAAAGACGCACTCTAATTGGTTTGTGGTTTTTAAAAGAGAAGTTAACAGTAAAGTCGGAGCCAGTGTAAACATTCACCTTTATATATATATATATATATATATATATATATATATATATATATATATATATATATATATATATATATATATATATATATATATATATATATAATGTGATTTAGGACAACTACGGTTTGACGTGATTTCTCCTGCACTAATAAATTCACCCAGGGCTGAAATCCCTGAGTTTTTACCAAAACCTCGTGTAATAATACCACCTGCAAGCGGACGAGTCTTATCACAATATAGTTAATGATCAAATCTCAAAGGACAACGATTTTAAGAATCTTGCTAGTTGGATCCAATCCAAGTAAGACTAATATTTACAACATAGAGTTGATTGGGTTTAGTTAAACTAAATGTAAGGAAAGTAAAGAGTAGAATTAAAACATAGTCTAGATTAATGATGGGAATCACTGGGGTGGTACCAGATTTCACCACCACTACACACGCAAACACATCCAGGCCAGAAACAACAATCCAAATAGAGATGCAAACCCTCTGTATGGAAGTTAGGTTCGTGTAAGCATCACTATAGGCATCAGATGTCTCGTCACCTACCAGATCACACACTTACCACTCCGAAGATATCTTTCAGAAGTTCTCGTCAAGGCATCAACTATGTTAAACGATATTAATAAACCTAAGTATTAGAGTTCTCACAACAAAGGGTTATAATAGATCATGCAAAGTAGGCGATTAGTCCACAAGGACTCATCAAATGATTAACACGAGATGAAGAGTTATATACAAGCCATGGAATGTTATGAAATGAACATGTAAGCATGGGCAACGGGGCTAGTCCCCGCACCCCAGTGAAAATGACTACTTGCTCTTAATGATAGAAACAAGAAAAATAAGAGAGAGGGAATATTCCGCCATGGTCATGGTGAAGAAGGTGGCCGGATCTCGGTGGAGAAATGATCTTCTACACGATGTCGGGGCAAATCTAGAATGAGGAGGGAGAGAACACCAAGGCAGGCGAGGCAGATCTTATCTCTCCTTCTTCCTTCTCTTCTCGTGCTCTTGCTCGTAAGAGAAGGAGAGGTAGGTGGCTGATGGCGGAGTAGATCTACAGATCTGAAGTTCAACCACTTTTGTGGCTAGAAGATAGATCTGGATGGAGTAGAGATGGAGGAGAGGTAAGAACTCCACAAAGGTAGTCCTTGGCGGCAGAGATCGTCTTCCTAAGGGTTGGGCACAGAGTGGCAGCCTCCCGACATCGTGGAAGAGATGGTTTGACAAGATGGGTGGGTGGCCTATTTATACGCACACTCCACCGACTTAACTCCATGATCGAGGTGCTGGCCATGGTCGAGGTTGAATACGGCGGTCGCGGTCCTTCTTTGCTTGGCCGTGGTCAGGGTTGTATACTGCGGTCGCGGTCCTTCTTTGCTTGACCGCAGTCATAGTTGTATACCGCGGTCGCGGTCCTTCTTTGCTTGGTCGCAGTCATGGTGGTGTTCTATACTTCCATTGGTGTGCCGCGGTCACAGTGTGGTACCGGTCGTGGTCGATGTCAGGTTGTGGAGGGGTAAGATCGCGGTCACGATCTAGCAACGATCGTGGCTTCCGTGTGGCTTGCAGTATGGAGCTCGAGGTCTCCCATGTAGGTCGCGGTCTTCTGAGGTCGCGGTTCAACCTCAGGTTAGGGCTGTAAATGGATAGTGTATGGTCATATCCATAACCGTAACCGTTTAGTTAAGCGGATATAATTACAGTTATATACCCACTTTGTCGAAAGCTATACCCGCAACTACCCATATCCGTATAACCGCCAGGTATATGGATGGGTAATTGGGTATACAAATATGTTTAACTTATTATAATAGTACACTACAAACTTTGAGATACAACAAACTACCACTTTGAATTGATAGGTTATGGAGAAATATCATTCAAGGCAGAAGGAAGAGATAAGAGGAATGAGAAAATGACTTTATGGCCTTCTTAATTAATTGAAATGTACTTGTGTGGCTATAAAGGTGTGTCAATGGATTTTCTCATTATCCTACTGCATGGTACTTATATGACTAGATTTAAATGCTACAATATAGAAGACTACATTCTAATATACATATTTACTATTTTAAGGTATATATACTTGCAAGATGTGAGTCCTACAATATGCACCATTACATCTTAATGTAAATTATTTATGTAAAAATATAAGTAAATTGATATATGGTTATACATGGTATGGGTATATACATAACCATAAGTTACCATGCAAGAGGTGAGTATGTGGGTATAAGGGTAAGCGGTTACATGGTTATAAAAATTTATACCCATGATGAGTTTAGTGGGTATGGGTTTGAGGGTATGCGGGTATACCCATGTCCATTTACAACCCTACCTCAGGTCGAGGTGTAACCAGATCATGGTCATGGTTTGTATTTTTGCCTCAGTCATGGTCATAGACTCCTGGGCCGTGGTCGCGGTCATCATAAAACAAACTGATCAACCCCGAATCGCGCGTCCGGAAGGGAGGCAGATTTAGAAAGAATCAAACTTTTAAATTTATAACCTAAAACCTTCAAGGACCCCCACAACTTTTATTACGGGGTCGAAGTAGATATACAGGGTCGAACACATGGATGTGGTAAGTTTAGGACGCTTGAGATTTCATGCTTAAGTCAGATAAGCCAAGATGATAGTCAGAAAAGTAAGGGGCTAGAACTAGTCTAGCGGGTTGTCACAAATTATAACAAAACAAAGAAAAGAAAATAAATCAATGTCTGTAGGATTCTACTAAATCAGAGAGAAGGAGTTCACAGTTATGTAACCACAAGTTGGGCAATCTATGCACCCGTTCTCAGGCATAGACAATGTAAGGACCCTGACCTCTATTTAGGGTTTATCCTATTTTCTTTGCTTAACCCTGATGCTTAGTTGCTGGCTAATCACCTTTAGTGGTGATTATGGTTTGTTGGTGCTTTGTTGAGAGCTGGAGGTGCTACTTGCAATTTACCCAAGTCTAGGATTTGTGGGCAAGTTTGTCACCTTGTGAGGTGCTCCTCCCTCTCCTTGCTTCCTCTAGTGTTGAGAGGAAGGGTTGGGCTCATCGCTTGAGTTGCTTTGGGCTTAGATGAGCCTTGGTGGTCCTTGTTGTGTCTTGCTTGGCCTGGTTGGACCTTGTGTCGGCCTATGTGTGTCGGCCATGGCTGTGTCGGGCATGGAGATGGGGTGTGTCGCCCATGTACCCCCTTTGACCCCTTTGACCTCGTTTGTGTCACCACAAGTGGACACTTGGTGCTTGATGCTTGCATGTGGCAATGGCCTTGGGCATGTGTTTAAGGCAAGTTAGAGTGGTGGCATTGCCCATGGACAAGTGTCCCTAGGTGGGTGACACCTTGCCTTGTCTTACCTTGGTTTCTCCTCCATCCTCTCCTATATATGTGTTCCCTTTCCCTTGCTAAGGATCCCTTTAGTTCCTTAGTTTTCCCTCTCCCTTGGTGCACAACACCTCCTCCTTTGCAAGCTTGGTGGCCGATCCTTATCTTGGAGTCTTCTTCTTCCTCTAGTGGTGGCCGAACCCTAGAGTGCCTTACTCTTCTTCTTGTGGTGGTGCTTAAGCTTGGAAGCTTGGTGCTAGGAGCTTGGAGCTTGCTTAAGGCGGGTTACATAACTCCTAACCCTAACTATACTACCTTCTATGTTCTTGTATGTCTCATATGATCATAATCGGCTATGTATGTTGCTAGTTAAGTTTCTTGCTTAGTTGCACCTAGTTGGCCGAACCATGTTTTTAGGGTTTTCTTATTGAGAAACACCCCTCTCCCTCCTTGGTCTAGAGAAGTGAGCTTGAACTCTAGTGATATGGGAAATACCCCTCTCTCATTTAAGTTGAGAGGTGAGCTTGTGTTCTAGTTGTTTGAGCAACACCCTTCTCTCACCATGGATTCGAGAGGTGAGCTTTGTGGTGGATGTAGACCTTTGTTAGGGTTGACCCTAGTGGTTGCCCGAGTTGTGATAGAGGTTGTGCAAAACCCCTCTCTCTTGGTTGTTGAGAGGTGAGTCGATCTTCTTGATCAATTTAGGGTTTGGTGCCCTTGTGCTTGAGGTTGAAGACGACCTTGTTGGGTTGCATCTTGCACGATATGGCTTGGGGAGGGTGCTGCTCGATACCCTTTTTTGGACTAGAGTCATGGTTGACATGTTGTGTTGTGTTGAGCATCACACCCTGTTTCTTATCCTTGTGTGTCGGGCGTCATACCATGTTGAGTGCCCTGCCTGATACACTTAGCCTAGGTGGTGGCTTGGTGCCGTTACACCTTGCATGTTATAAATCTTTGTTAACTAGTTTTGTGGTGGGCGTCACACCTTGGTCCTAGCCTTGTGTGTTGGCCGATAGGATGAGACTAGCCTGGCTGGATGATAGGCTTTCTTTGCTGCCCGTTTGAGTTGTACCCCTGGCCATTGTGCCTAGATGAGTAGAGTTGTTGGTCGATACCCTTGTGTGTCGGGCGTTAGGTTTTGTTGAGTTCCCTTCCCGATACACCTATCTAAGGTAGTGGCTTGGTGCCCGATACAACTTGGACGTTTTAGAACGTCAGGAGCTGCCTTAGTGTTGGACGATACCTATGTTGTGTTGGGCGTTATAGGGTTGGCCCAGGCGCCATGGCTTTAGCCGTCAGAGTGGTTGTCACCCGTTGCAACTCCTAACACCTTGTGCATGTTACACACCTAATGCACAACACACCTATTACACGACATGTCCCATAGACTGAGCTGCACGTTAGGCTTTGTGGCCGTTATACCCTGGTTGCACGACACCTAGGGTTGCATGATACACCTTGAGGTGGTAGCCCAACACCGTTGCCTTAGCTTGGCCATTATGTGGCTAGAACGTTTGGGCGATATGAGGGAAGTCTACCCTACCCGATACCCCTTCTAGTGAGAGTGACCTGCCCGTCACACTGCTTGTGAGGGTAGCAGGCACTTCTAGTGAGGGTCATGTTCCTTCTGGGAAACCTATATACTAGATCTTTTTCATGCAATCACGTTTGGTTTATGGTTGTAAACCCTTGACATGTTTGGTAATGGTAAGGTGGTTGTTATAGTAGAACACACATGTGTAAGCATGACGTATTTGAATCATGTATGCTTATATAATGATGAGTAAATGATATGCTTGGAAGTATATGAGTTGCTTCACATGATGATATGACCTATGTCTATGGTCATAGGTTGAGGCATGAATGATAAAGCATATAATCATCAATGTTGCCCTATGTTTGATAATATGATCTTTATGTTAATCCATGATGATTGTGTATACTAACCATGCAGGTGTTTCATACATATGCATAGCCAGGTAAAGGGCTATGAGGTATATATGTTTGAGTAACACGACTCTGATGGTTACTCTTGATGATGAGATAACATGCATGCGTGTTTTGGTCTGAGGACCTGAGTTTGGCTAAAGTGCCTAAGTAGAGGTGTTATCCTCTGATGATAATCTGGATTGTTATCCCAAGTGATGAGAATGCCTTATGAGGTAGTGGTTTCTTGTGATGAGGGATGAAGATCCCAGGATATTGTGATGGTGGTAACAATAATGTAGCTTTATGTTATGCATGTGTTACAACCTAGTTGACTTAATAATCCACATAAAATATACTAACTAATCATAGTGGAACATATCATGTAGTTTGCCCTGGCCATAGATCCATCATCATCCGGAGCTGGTGATGGTGAAACGGGTTCACCTACGGGTTAACCCGGAGCGCATATTGTTGAATAAGCAAGGTTTCTCCTAGCCTAAAATGAGGAGGTAAGAGTGCAACTTCGGTTGTAGACTCCAGAGTGCGGTTTCAGGCCCGTAGCTCGATATGTTAAGAGCATGGTGAACATGTCCATGACTCAGGATGTGTGATATGAGAGCATGAATGTGTTCATGGCTCAGAGCACGGTGAACAGGCCCGTGGCTCAGTTTTACTAGGGCCGATATCTGTACCAAGGCAGGCTAGGCAGAGGGTAGCCTGACCCTGTGGCTGAGGCCACTTAAGCCTGAGACTGTGGTCCTGCTTGTGTTGTACTCGTGCACTGACCACGAGGTGGGAGGTCGTGGAGTCCGGCTCTTCCATTGACCTTGTATGGCACCGACTTGGGTTTTACAACTAAAGGTTGGATTTCTGCGGTACGACTCACTTCCTCAGGATATAATAACATGTAATCCAGCCGAATAGTATTTATTGCTTAAGGCAAAACACGGAACATTTATTGAGGCCTTGCTTGTGTAATTGATCTTGATATACTTGTAATTACTAATATGTTCCTTATGTTCTGATGTAAGATCTTATAAATCTTATCTTGTCAATCATGTTCCATAAAGAGATACTTGGTTATATGCCTTCCGTACACCTTGGTAAGCTTGATGGTATGAATAGCGTCACTATATAGACTGCTCTTGTTGTACCTTTTATCATTTATCTGCCATTGTTGCTTTAATCTTCCTGAGGTTTTATGGTTTTGGTGGGGAGTTATGTTTCTTGCTGGGACTGTGTGTCTCACCCCGCTGGTTTGCAACCTTTTTAGGTGTTCATGCTAGACGTGGTGGTGGTCGCGGGGTTGCGGCCGAGCAGCAAGACGGGCAATAGAAGGTAAGAGATGAAAATGCTACTGTTTTGGTTGTTTTGTAGTAGAGTCCTAGAGTCATTCCTGTACTCTCAGGTCCTTGGAGGTGTTTTGACGTTGTTTTACGGTGTATAGCTGAGGATGCTTTTTATGTCCTGTTGCTGGTCGGATGTGGGCTGTTATGTACATAAACAGGTGATGAACTCATGTGATGACAAGACAACTGATCTCCTAAGCTGTGGAAACGTATCAAGACTTGTAAATGTTTATATAACCTGTTCCCGTGTAGGATGAGGATCTGAATGTAATAGTTTCTTGGTTTATCTGCTTTCTGAAATCGGTTTTAATTAACCCATATTTTGGTAATTAGTGGTTTATGGTGTTTTCCGCATGTTTTCGCGTGACACCTCGCTGTCTGTGTGATAGCGGGATGTGTCACCACAAGTTTTGGTATCAGAGCTCTAGGTTCGCTGAGTCTATAGGGATTTAGGACAGGTTGTGTCTATTCTTGTGAGTTTTCCATATTTTCTTACAATCATCTTCTACCCTCAGCTGAAGAAATAGCCAAGATGTCTAGAAACCATGAAGAACATGCTGCCGAGAGCAGCGATGCTGCATCAGTTGATGGAGCTATAGGGCAGGTACATTGAGATCGGGTGCCTGAGGTCCCCCAACTTGACCCAGCCATTCTCGAGAACCCTGCCTACCAACAACTTATGGGGTAGATGATGGCTACGATGAATCTTATGGTAAAAAGATTTCCAGTGCCTCCGCCGAGAGCACATGCTCCCCATGATGAAACATTGGGTATTGGGAAGACCTTTGAGTGGCTTTGCCGAGTCAGAGCTTCGGACTATGCTGGGACGGCCGATCCAGCGGATGTAGATCTGTGGCTGACAAGTCTTGAGAAGGCTTTCTGGATCCTCGACATCCCCGAAGCGGACAAAGTCAAGCACGCTGTCTACCTTCTGAAGGGTAGTGCTGGTCATTGGTGGACCATTGAGGAGGAGATCAGCCAGTTTGAGCACCTGCGCCAAGGAGTGATGAACATCACTGAATATGAAGCCAAGTTCATGGACCTATTGAGGTTTTTTCCTCACATGAAAGCGACAGATGATGAGTGAATCAGACGTTTTGAGAAAGGTCTAAGTGCTGAGCTGACAACACCTGCTTCTGCGTTGGAGAACCGAGAGCGGTTTGCCACGTTTGTAGAATCTGTCTGGAGGATCGAACGGTCAGTTAGGGAGAAAAGAAAATCCATGTCTAAGAAGAGGCCTACTCAGTTCCAGGGACAAAGGTTTGGCAGCTTCAAGAAGCCAAGGTTTTAAGCACCTTCCGTGATGAGAGGTTCCAGTGCACCGTCACAGTGGTCTCCGAGTAAGGGAAGAGGATATGTTTCTTCACCGTCAAAGGCACATAGTACAACTTCAGTGGTAGTGACAAGGCCATCTAGACCACAGATTGAGGATAGGTCATGCCATCTTTGTGGTCAGATCGGGCATTGGAGGTCAAATTGCCCGAGTAGAAATGTTGAGGTGACGTAGCAGCTGAGGTAGAATCAACAAGGGTCAGATAGACAACAGCCCATTAGTAGCAGAGGGTGAGGATGTGGTCAAGCGTCGCAAGCAGGATCGTCTGCTGAACGAAGCAGAGGACGTGGACAACAAGCAACGACTCGATTCTATGCTATGAGTCAGCCGGAGGCGATAGTCAACCCGCGAGTGGTGGCAGGTCAGATGGAGTTATTTCATTCTGATATGTCTTCTTCTTGCTTTATATTTGTTCTAGTTGACCCGGGTGCTACACACTCTTTTATCACTTATAATATGCTTGAAAATTGTCGTTTACCTGTTAGTTGTAAGAAAGATAGCTTGTTGTTAGAAACGCCTCTTGATGGTTCCTCGATGCTTCGAGAGGAGTGTCCATCTTGTGTCTTATCTTTTTCAGGACACAGTATACAAGTGGATCTTATACCACTTAATATGCATGGTTTCGATGTGATCCTTGGTATGGAGTTGTTTTGGACTATGGTTCCAAGCAGGCAGTGTTTGATAATGATGGAGAGAAGTGGATCTTCTAAAGAGATAGGAAGATTCTTCTGACGTGTCTAGTATCCGCTATGGTGGAAAAAAAATTGTTACGGCAAGGATGTATGGCATTCTTATCTCACGTTGTGGATACCAAGGCGAAAGGTCCTAGCCTTGAGGAGGTGACGGTTGTCCGAGAATTTGTGGATGTGTTTCCTGATGAGTTCCCCGGTGTTCCTCCACCCCGAGAGATTGATTTGGAGATCAATCTGTTTCCAGGAATGCAACCAGGTGCACAGACACCGTATAGGATGGCTCCAGTAGAGATGGCGGAGCTTAAGAAGTAGTTATAAGAGTTGTTGGAGAAAGGTTTCATCCGACTGAGTACATCGCCTTGGGGTGCTTCAGTGCTATTCGTTAAGAAGAAGGACGGGTTGATGCAGCTATGTATAGATTACCGACAGTTGAATAAGGTCACGATCAAGAACAAGTACCCATTGCCAAGGATAGATGATCTGTTCGATCAGTTGCGTGGTGCTACAATGTTTTTAAAGATCGACCTACAGTCTGGATATAATCAGTGGAGGATTAAGGAGGATGACATACCAAAGTCAGCTTTTAGGATGAGGTATGGTCACTTCGAGTTTGTGGTTATTCCGTTTGGGCTAACCAATGTGCCTGCTACTTTCATGGATTTGATGAATCGAGTGTTCCGTCCGTTCCTAGATCAGTTTGTTGTAGTCTTTATAGATGACATCTTGATCTATAGTCGGGATAGGCAAGAGCATGAGCGACATCTTCAACTAGTGTTGACTCTTCTTCGCCAACATCAGTTGTATGCCAAGTTTAGTAAGTGTGAGTTCTGGTTGGAAGAAGTAACTTTCTTGGGTCATGTGATATCTACAGAAGGAGTCAAAGTGGACCCAAAGAAGGTGGAGTCCGTTGTAGAATGGGAACAGTCGAAGACGCCGACAGAAGTTCGTAGTTTCCTTGGATTAGCAGGATACTACCGAAGGTTTATCAAGGACTTCAATGCGATTGCATTGCCAATGACAAGGTTGACTAGAAAGGATGTACCTTTTGTCTGGGATGACCGTTGTTAGTAAGCTTTCCAAAGTTTGAAGGAAAAGCTGACTAGTGCTCCAGTGTTAGTCCTACCAGAGCCTAGAAAGGGCTATGTTGTTTTCTGCGATGCTTCCAAGAAAGGTTTAGGTTGTGTGCTGATGCAGGAAGATCATGTGGTTTCTTTTACGTCGCGAAAACTTAAGAAACATGAGGAGAAATATCCGACTCATGACTTGGAGTTGGCAGCAGTGGTTCATGCGTTAAAGATTTGGAGACACTATCTTTACGGGGAAGTATGCCAGATCTTTACAGATCATAAGAATCTGAAGTACATCTTTTCGCAGAATGAGCTAAACATACGAAAGCGCCGATGGATGGAGCTAATCAATGATTATGACTACACCATTGAGTACCACCCTGGTAAGGCGAATGTGGTAGCTGATGCACTTAGCCGAAAGTCTTCTTCTCTTCCTTCAAAGAAGGCACAGTTGAGTTCCTTGGTATGGACTAGTTTGCTATCATGATAGGATGGTGGTCCCCGATGCTGATGATCTGAGGAAGCTAGTGCTCGAGGAAGCACACACTTCGATGTATGCTATGCATCCAGGAGTCACTAAGATGTATCATAATTTGAAGGACCTATATTGGTGGTCCAGATTGAAGAAAGATGTAGCCGAGTTTGTGGCTAGGTGTGCGGTATGCCAGCAAGTCAAGGCTGAGCATCAAAAGCCGGCAGGTACGTTGCAACCCCTATCGATACCGCAGTGGAAATGGGATCATATAACCATGGATTTCGTAGTTGGTCTGCCCAGGACAACTAGGAATCATGATTCCATTTGGGTAATAGTGGACAGATTGATGAAGTCTGCCCATTTCATACCGGTAAAGACAACGTATACAGCTGAGAAGCTCGCTCTGGTATATGTAGATGAGATAGTACGTTTGCACGGTGTGCCAAAAACAATAGTTTCCGACAGAGGTCCTCAGTTCACGAGTCATTTCTGGGAACAGTTGCACAAAGCGTTGGGAACACAGTTGAGGTTTAGCACCGCCTTCCACCCGTAGACAGACGGTCAGTCTAAGAGGACTATTCAGAATTTGGAGGATCTTCTTCGGGCTTGTGTTTTGTAGTTCCTAGGTAGTTGGGACGTACGTCTCAGTTTGATAGCGTTCGCCTACAACAATAGTTATCAGCGGAGCATTGACATGGCTCCTTATGAGGCCTTATATGGCAGGAAGTGCAAATCTCCATTATGTTGGTATGAGTCTGGATAATATCAACTTTTGGGTCCTGAGTTAGTACAATAGACAATAGAAAAGATCAAGGTGATACAACAACAGTTGAAAGCGGCACTGGACAGGAAAAAATATTATGCAGACAATCGCTGATGACCTTTGGAGTTCCAGGAAGGAGACAAAGTGTATCTTAAAGTCTCGCCGTGGAAAGGTATGCTGAGGTTTGGCCAGAAGGGTAAGCTAGCACCCAGATATATGGGGCCATACCCGGTCATAGCACGTATGGGAAAGGTAGCTTACGAGTTAGAGCTGCCGCCAGAGTTGCACAGGTTACACCCAGTGTTCCATGTCAGTATGCTGAAGAAAAGTCATCCGGATACAGGGACAATGACACATCCATTTGAGGTTGAGCTTGATGAAGATGTGACCTACGAGGAAGGTCCTGTGATGATCCTTGACAGAAGAGTTAAGAAGCTGAAGAGGAAGGACCTAGTTCTTGTAAAGGTTCTTTGGCATTGAGGAAGCCACGTGGGAGCTTGAGGAAGAGATGAGGAGGAAGTATCCCTCACTTTTCTCTTCATATTTTGAGGACGAAATCCCTTTGTAGAGGGTTATAGCTTGTAAGGACCCTGACCTCTGTTTAGGGTTTATCCTGTTTGCTTTGCTTAACCCTAATGCTTAGTTGCTGGCTAATCACCTTTAGTGGTGATTAGGGTTTGTTGGTACTTTGTTGAGAGATGGAGGTGCTACTTGCAATTTACCCAAGTCTAGGGTTTGTGGGCAAGTTTGTCACCTTGTGAGGTGTTACTCCCTCTCCTTGCTTCCTCTAGTGTTGAGAGGAAGGGTTGGGCTCGTTGCTTGAGTTGCTTTGGGCTTGGATGAGCCTTGGTGGGCCTTGTTGTGTCTTGCTTGGCCTGGTTGGCCCTTGTGTCAGCCTAGGTGTGTCGGCCATGGCTGTGTCGGCCTAGGTGTGTCGCCCAGGATGTGTGTCGGGCATGGAGATGGGGTGTGTCGCCCGTGGATCCCCTTTGACCCCTTTGACCTCGTTTGTGTCACCACTAGTGGACACTTGGTGCTTGATGCTTGCATGTGGCAATGACCTTGGACATGTGTTTAAGGCAAGTTAGAGTGGTGGCATTGCCCATGGACAAGTTTCCCTTGGTGGGCGACACCTTGCCTTGTCTTACCTTGGTTTCTCCTCCATCCTCTCCTATATATTTGTTTCCTTTCCCTTGCTAAGGATCCCTTTAGTTCCTTAGTTTTCCCTCTCCCTTGGTGCACGACACCTCCTCCTTTGTAAGCTTGGAGGCCGATCCTTATCTTGGAGTCTTCTTCTTCCTCTAGTGGTGGCCGAACCCTAGAGTGCCTTGCTCTTCTTCTTGTGGTGGTGCTTAAGCTTGGAAGCTTGGTGCTAGGAGCTTGGAGCTTGGAGCTTGCTTAAGGCAGGTTACATAACTCCTAACCCTAACTATACTACCTTCTATGTTCTTGTATGTCTCATATGATCATAATCGGCAATGTATGTTGCTAGTTAAGTTTCTTTCTTAGTTGCACCTAGTTGGCCGAACCATGTTTTTAGGGTTTTCTTGTTGAGCAACACCCCTCTCCCTCCTTGGTCTAGAGAAGTGAGCTTGAACTCTAGTGATATGGGCAATACCCCTCTCTTGTTTAAGTTGAGAGGTGAGCTTGTATTCTAGTTGTTTGAGCAACACCCTTCTCTCACCATGGATTCGAGAGGTGAGATTTGTGGTGGATGTGGACCTTTATTAGGCTTGACGCTAGTGGTTTCCCGAGTTGTGATAGAGGTTGTGCAAAACCCCTCTCTCTTGGTTGTTGACAGGTGAGCCGATCTTCTTGATCAATTTAGGGTTTGGTGCCCTTGTGCTTGAGGTTGAATATGACCTTGTTGGGTTAAATCTTGCACGATATGGCTTGGGGAGGGTGCTGCCTGATACCCTTCTTTGGACTAGAGTCATGGTTGACATGTTGTGTTGTGTTGAGAGTCACACCCTGTTTCGTATCCTTGTGTGGCAGGCGTCATACCATGTTGAGTGCCCTACTCGATACACTTAGCCTAGGTGGTGGCTTGGTGCCGTCACACCTTGCATGTTATAGAGCTTTGTTAACTAGTTTTGTGGTGGGCGTCACACCTTGGTCCTAGCCTTGTGTGTTGGCCGATAGGATGAGACTAGCCTGGCTGGACGATAGGCTTTCTTTGTTGCTCATTTGAGTTGTACCCCTGGCAATTGTGCCTAGATGAGTAGAGTTGTTGGTCGATACCCTTGTGTGTTGGGCATTAGGTTTTGTTGAGTGCCCTGCCCGATACAACCATCTAAGGTAGTAGCTTGGTGCCCGATACACCTTGGACGTTTTAGAACGTTAGGAGCTGCCTTAGTGTTGGACGATACCTATGTTGTGTTGGGCATTATAGGGTTGGCCCGAGCGCCGTGGCTTTAGTCGTCAGAGTGGTTGTCACCCGTTGCAACTCCTAACACCTTGTGCACGTTACACACATAGTGCACAACACACGTGTTGCACGACATGTCCCATAGACTGAGCTGCACGTTAGGCTTTGTGGCTGTTATACCCTGGTTGCATGACACCTAGGGTTGCACGATACACCCTGAGGTGGTAGCCCAACACCGTTGCCTTAGCTTGGCCGTTATGTGGCTAGAACGTTTGGGCGATATGAGGGAAGTCTACCCTGCTCGATACCCCTTCTAGTGAGAGTGACCTTCCCATCACACTTCTTGTGAGGGTAGCAGACACTTCTAGTGAGGGTCATGTTCCTTCTGGGAAACCTATATACTAGATATTTTTCATGCAATCACATTTGGTTTATGGTTGTAAAGCCTTGACATGTTTGGTAATGGTAAGGTGGTTGTTATAGTAGAACGCACATGTGTAAGCATGACGTATCTGAATCATGTATGCTTATATAATGAGGAGTAAATGATATGCTTGGAAGTGTATGAGTTGCTTCACATGATGATATGACCTATGTCTATGGCCACAGGTTGAGGCATGAATTATAAAGCATATAATCATCAATGTTGCCCTATGTTTGATAATATGATCTTTCTGTTAATCCATGATGATTGCGTATACTAACCATGCAGGTGTTTCATACAGATGCATAGCCAGGTAAAGGGCTATGAGGTATATATGTTTGAGTAACATGGCTGTGATGGTTACTCTTGATGATGAGATAACATGCATGATGTGTTTTGATCTGAGGACCTGAGTTTGGCTAAAGTGCCTAAGTAGAGGTGTTATCTTCTGATGATAATCTAGGATTGTTATCCCAAGTGATGAGAATGCCTTATGAGGCAGTAGTTTCTTGTGATGAGAGATGAAGATCCCAAGATATTGTGATGGTGGTAACAATAATGTAGCTTTATGTTATGCATGTGTTACAACCTGGTTGACTTAATAATCCACATAAAATATACTAACTAATCATAGTGGAACATATCATGTAGTTTGCCCTGGCCATAGATCCATCATCATCCGGAGCTGGTGATGGTAAAATGGGTTCTCCTGCGGGTTAACCCGAAGCGCATATTGTTGAATATGCGAGGTTTCTCCTAGCCTAAAATGAGGAGGTAAGAGTGCAACTTCGGTTGTAGACTCCAGAGTGCGGTTTCAGGCCCGTAGCTCGATATGTTAAGAGAGCATGAATGCGTTCATGGCTCAGAGCACGGTGAACAGGCCCGTGGCTCAGTTTTACTAGGGCCGATACCTGTACCAAGGCGGGCTAGGCAGAGGGTAGCCTGACCCTGTGGCTGAGGCCACTTAAGCCTGAGACTGCGGTCTTGCTTGTGTTGTACTCGTGCACTGACCACGAGGTGGGAGGTCATGGATTCCGGCTCTTCCATTGACCTTGTATGGCACCAACTTGGGTTTCACAACTGAAGGTTGGATTTCTGCAGTACGACTCACTTCCTCAGGACATAATAACATGTAATCCATCCGAATAGTATTTATTGCTTAAGGCAAAACACGGAACATTGATTGAGGCCTTGCTTGTGTAATTGATCTTGATATACTTGTAATTACTTATACGTTCCTTATGTTCTGATGTAAGATCTTATAAATCTTATCTTGTCAATCATGTTCCATAAAGAGATACTTGGTTATATGCCTTCCGTACACCTTGGTTAGCTTGATGGTATGAATAGTGTCGCTATATAGATTGCTCCTGTTGTACCTTTTATCATTTATCTGCCGTTGTTGCTTTAATCTTCCTGAGGTTTTATGGTTTCAGTGGGGAGTTATGTTTCTCGCTGGGACTGTGTGTCTCACCCCACTGGTTTGCAACCTTTTTAGGTGTTCGTGCTAGACATGGTGGTGGTCGCGGGGTTGCGGCCGAGCAGCAAGATGAGCAGTAGAAGGCAAGAGATGGTCATGCTACTATTTTGGTTGTTTTGTAGTAGAGTCCTAGAGTCATCCTTGTACTCTTAGGTCCTTGGAGGCATTTTGACGTTGTTTTATGATGTATAGCTGAGGATGCTTTGTATGTCATGTTGCTGGACGGATGTGGGCCGTTATGTACATAAACAGGCGATGAACTCATGTGATGACAAGACAACTGATCTCCTAAGCTGTGGACACGTATCAAGACTTGTAAATGTTTATATAACCTATTCCCGTGCAGGATGAGGATCTGAATGTAATAGTTTTTTGGTTTATCTGCTTTTCAAAATCGGTTTTAATTAACTCGTGTTTTGGTAATTAGTGGTTTATGGTGTTTTCGACACGTTTTCGCGTGGCACCTAGCTGTCTGTGTGATAGCGGGATGTGTCACCACAGACAACCCTCGAACACCTCAGCAATCAACCTACATTCAAACATAGCACGCACCGAGGTATCTGTTCCTATGGGGTCATCCCACTCACTCTCATGTAGCGTGACTAAAACCCATTGATGATATGAAACATCTCTCAAGGATGACAAACCAACATCCTAGAATATTCTAGATACCCTCTCAGGTCTAGAATGTTCTGGGATGTTAGGAATAGACGACCTTGAACCATCCTCCTTTCAGAATTCAATCCAAACTATCTTCTCTTGCCTATTTCTACAACAAATCTCTCAATATAGGCTGAAATAATAGTTCAAGCAAGAAAGATATCAACCAAACTAGCAATCATAACCAAAAAGAGGAGATACAACATGAAACGTGCTAGATCTGAAATAAAACTACTTGCTTAACGTAAAAGTACATAAACATGCCCAAAACGGGCTACATAGCCAAGAAGAAGCTCAACTAGCCATGGACAAGCATAGTTGGCTCCGAACAAAGATGGAAGAACATCATTTATATAGAAACAAAGGAGAACAATGGAATGAAAGAGGAGAATAAGAGATTAAGCCCATAGAGGAGAGGTGGCTCTCACTCCCTAGCCTTCATATATGCCAGATCTCATCTTTTGGGTCGTCCTCCTTGATCTTCTGGACTCCTTGGCCTCCTTTCTCCCTAGATCCCACCTCTGAACAATAGCTTGGTGAGTGAATGACGGTGGAAGATGGTGGAGGATGGAAGCACACTGAAGAGGTAGGCATAGAACAAGCACTTCGTCCTTCTCAGACCTCCATACTCTCCTACGGGGCTCTGGGAACCACACCAGGTCAGAACCAACAACTGGAACCTCCCAAAATGCAGAATAGGCAGATGGAACTCCCCAAGGTGCGGAACCCCTCTCCAAGTTGCGGGGAGTGTGTATTTATAGGCGAAATGGTCGAGATAGTGATCCAGACCACGGTCTTGCTCAGTCGTGGTCGAGGTGCACCCCACAGTTGCAGTCACAGTCGAGGTCGTGGTCGTGATCACGGTCGCGGTCGTAGTCACAGTCGCAGAAGATGTACCTCAGTCACAGTTGAGGTCGAGGTCGCGGTCGAGGTCATGGTCACAAAAGATGTACTCATTCGTGGTCGAGGTCGAGGTCACGGTTCCTCCCGTGGTCGCGGTTAGTCAGAAGTTGTGACAATGGCTTGGATCACAGTCGCGGTCTCTCTCTAGACTGCGGTCTCGGTGGAGATAGACACCGCGATCGCGGTTGAGGTGAACACGGGTACCGCGATCGTGGTCGAGGTGAACACAGGTACCGCGATCGTGGTCGAGGTGTCCTGTTAGCCGCGATCGCGGTGTAGGCTAAGCTACTGCAAAAACACATGTGTTGGGGAGAATCCAATTGAGAATAGATGTCTTTCCGAATTTGGTGCCTGCAAGTCCCAAAATTGGCTAGTTGAGAAACTTTATCTAAGAAAAGACATAAATTACTAAAAGATAAAAAACATGGGTTATTTTGGGCATATTAAGGCTATAGTGACACAAAACCATAAATAAATACTCAGCATAAATGCATAAATTTGGGTGTTATCACAAACCCACCCCCACACGGGTGGGGGGGGGGGGGGGCTATTGTTGAGGGTCGAATGGCCTGCGTTGATGAATCCTCTAACTGATGAGGATGCTTTCTTATGTAGAGGGAACACCATCCCATACACCTCCTACATTGGCACACATAGCATGATGTTCAATCCTACAATGGAGAGAAATAGATTTGATCAAAACTCTAAATAATGATATGGAACTGAGGAAAATTGTATATGAGCATATTTAAGGGGTGAATATTAGCATTCAGTGCAAAACTGGGCCAAAAATGGTGAGTACAACTAAGATGAATATGTATTCATCACGGCTGTACCTCAGATGATAGGGTTTTTATACCTTGGTTACTAGTGTCGTGACATATATACCAAGGGAAAACTAGGCCTTTTTGTAGTTTGACTTATATGTCACTACGGAAGACTCATACTGACCGAGGGTGGATGATATACCAAGATTTTAGCTCTCCTAGATCTTGTATGGAACCAATTTCAACTTAGCAGTGATCAGTTGAAATTTGAGTGGCATACCTCAAACTCCCCACATTTTAATAAAAGACATACTCCAGTTGTGTAGTATATATTTTTAGGAATAATCATGACTCACATTGGTTTCTTAACCTTGCCTTGTTTCCATAAATACTTAGTTATTATGCCCTACGGTAAGAGAAATCAATCGTATAGAAAGTAATATCTCTACCCATTTCTCAGTATACTATGCTAATCATGTTTAAAATGTTTTACTTACTTAGCATGCTTAATTTTCTTAATATGCTAAATCTGCATAACTTATTTGAATAATATAACATGATGTAATCAATAACCATTGCTGAGAGTTATATCTCTCGCTGGGACATGGGTCTCACCTCGTGGGTCACCACATATTTTTTGATGGTCGTCAACAATGTGGTCGGGTTCATGGAGGTGAAGAAGAGCATCTTAGAGAGCAGTAGGAGTAGAACGTTGGATAAAAGTTAGTAGTGTCCTAGAGTCATACATGCACTCTTAGGGCTGAGTAAGGGATGTTTTGCAGATGATATGTACATCGACTTGAGTTTTGATAGTATTCAATGTTTGTATATGCATATACATGTGGAACATGTCTTTTGTATAAAGGTTGTGGCCTTTGCCACTAGACAAGTATGTAAATACCTGATATTGTTTGTGCTTGTAGGCAGGTTGTTGGAGTGATATGTAAATGTTTTTGAACCTAATGGCAATGTTTTAAATCGGGTTTAATTATTCCTCTTTTCTGGCTATGTGGTTAATTAGTATTTGATCGCGTGTTTTTCTTGAGTAGTCTTATTTAGCAGACAATGTGTCATAGTTTGGTTGGTATCCGAGCTTTAGGTTCACTGAGTTGACAAAGACATAAGACTTAGGTTTTGTGTATGTTCTTACATCACCTAATATATCTAATCATAGCTTATGCTTATGCAGATATGTTTCGAGAATGTAAAGAAAATGTGGATAGTAGCTCCATCATGTCAGGAGGTGGCGGTAGGAGGCTGGCACATGATGGTAGAGTGCATATGGCGAGTACATAACAACCCTCGATTCCTCAGTTTGACCCTATAGTCATGGAAAATCCAAATTTTTAGTCCATGTTTGGACAACTCATGGAGATGATTACACACTTAGCGGACAAAGCACTAGTACCTCAAGCTAGGGCAACCATACCTAATGGTTACGGTAAGACATTTAAGAGGTTGAGGAGCATTGGAGCTATCGAGTACATGGGTACGACAGACCTGGAAGACACTGATATGTGGTTAATGGAGCTTGAGAAGGCATTCAAGATCCTCAACATCCCATAAGAGGACAAGGTGAAGACGTTGTTTCCCTGTTGAAGGGTAGTGCTGGCCACTGGTGGGACATAGAGGAGGAGAAGAGATTGGGAGTTGTGATAGGTTGGGAAGAGTTTTGACAAAAGTTCATGAGCTGATACTTCCCTGAGACATATCTGGATGAGAAGATGGATCAATTTGAGAAGATATACCAGGGCTCGATGTCCATCAATGAGTATGAGGCTAAGTTTATGGAGCTTTTGAGGTTCTGTCCTCATATGGAAACAATGGAAAAAGATAGGATCCACAAGTTTGAGAAGGGTTTGAGCTCAGATTTGTCCACAACAACATCAAATTTTATATAATAGAGAGAGGTTATCTACCTTTGTGGAGTCAGTGAGGATGATTGAAAGGTCTGCTAATGAGAAGCCTGAAGCCAATGCTAGGAAGAGGCCAACTCAGTTCCAAGGACAATCGTCTAGTGGATTTAGAAGCCAATGTTCTCATCGCCATAGTTACAACATAGATAATCTTTTTTTGAGCCAATATTAGGGATGCAATCACAATGGTCCATGAGTAAGGGAAGAGGTCGCAACTTTCTGCCAACAGGAACACACAATACATGTAACATACTGAATCTTGGATTCAATTTGCAATTTTACCCATTTTCATGCTTTCCATTTCCTTCTTATATTTTTCATCCTTTTTGCCAAATTTGATTATCGTTTCTTTCCCCTTTGGCCTCAATGTTAAACTTGAGCTATACTTGATGGTTTGGACTATATTTACCCATATTCATGGCAATGAATGGGTTTTTGCACACATATCTCAACTAGAGTGTTAATTAGAGTGTATTAATGCAAAATGACATTTATGAGAGATAATTAGTGGATTATATTAATTTAGAGTTTTGTGACTTTTTGGGATAAGAAATAATAATTAATGTGGAATTGAGTTAGTTAATGAGATAATAACTCTTTTCCCTTCTCTCTCCTTCTAAATGTTATAAGGCAATAAAAAGGAGTATAGGAGGTGTGACATGAATCTTGAATGATTTTATAATATCCATTTCGAAATTCTATTTAAGTATTTGCTAAGAAAATATCTTTTTATTGATTCACCCTTTAAAATGCATTAATATATATATTAATGACCAATATGGTGATTAAGGTCCAAAGCTTTTGTAAAATGAAAATTTAATTACATAGAATTAATATAGACATTAATATTGGCCCATGTTTCAAATTTGAGATCATTTGACCCCTGTTTGACCCTTAAAATCGATTTTACAAGTTTTGATTATATTTTGACCCAGGTTTGTAATCAATTTCATTTATGCAAGCAATTAAAGCTAAAGTTTGGTTATTTTCTCACCTGTCACACATCACTTTTATCACCCATGCTCATCTAACGGTCTGAATTTGATCATCTAAGATCAAACCTAATCTGACGGTCTAAAACCCATCCTCTACCTCTATTTGGCTTGCAAGTCAGCAACAATTTCGCTGGCTTTGATTCTCATCCTCGCTCTCCCTCATTACTCAATCATTTCATGTGATTCTTCTTCCTTTAGTTTCGTCACCCTCTCCCAAACATGACGAGCCTTAACTCATCTCCTCTCATGACTGAAAGAAGAAATGCCCAAAGTGGCACTCTCAACCCTCTCCACCACCGATTTACAGATGGTGCTTCGACCCCTCTCCCGCCTATATAAGGCTGCGTAGAGCACCCTCAAGCCACACCCAATCCTCCTCCTCCCTCAATTACACCATCGAGTCCCTTAAAATCCTCATCCTACTCACTTGTATTCTCCGATGACGATGACCTTGCCTCGACACCCTTCACCAGGCTTCTTCAAATTAAGGCGCGGGCGATTCTTCGATTCCCTATAATTCATTTGCTTCATGGTGGACCAAATTGCCGTACCCTATAGATGAGTTTTAACCCCTCATTGGCACTAGATGCCTTGACGCCTCAATGCCTCCCCAGCCCTAGTTCTTCTTATCCTGTGTTTGGCAGACCCCAACAAAGCATTTTCCAGCTTTGCTCAGGATTTTTACTCACTTATTCATCGTAGTTGACTTTCGTATAACATCGTCTCCTATTTCTGGGATTCTTCTGGCCTGTTCTAGGGACACTATATGTCCTAGGAGTCGAGCCTTGGATCTTCTAACTTGTTGAAACATGGGGAAGCATTGTATGCCTCCCCTTTTTCCCGGTTGATAGAGAATCACAAGTTTTGACCAAGGAATCCAACTCCGATTTCCATGTTCTTCGCCATGGATGAAGTAGAATGATTTTATGCGGTGAGTTGATGAAAGTACCCATGTTATTTTAGTTGACTGATCGATATTGAAGGGGCATTTTAGTACATGCACACACTGGTTTTGATTTACTAGCCCCTATACATCATTTCATGTGAAATGACACTTTTGCCCCCACAAAATTAATCGATCTATTTACATCGTAAGGGCATTTGAGTCTTTTTGCCCATCTGCTTAGTTGCGCTTGACCAAAGTCATGCTAGTGTGGACTCGCTACTCGGGCTAGCGTGATTGGCCCAGGTCAGCGTGGGCCCGACCTCCATGCCCTACCTCTTGTGAAGCCTTTTTGCCCACGTGATTTTTCCTCAATTTTTCATTGGTCAGTTTTCAATAATTCCTTCTAAATTGCAGGATTATCAGAAAAATAAAAATAAATAGCCATTGGAAAGAATTTTTCATGTAGGATCCAAATTAATGATTTTAAGTATCGTTTTTATCTCTATTTAGATGTTTATCTTAAATACCATTTTCATTATATATAAACAGCCTTAAAATATATATCTAATTCATTTTAACTCCAAGTAATTGGTTGGTCCAAGTTTTGAGTCCTAAATCGATGGTTTTCACTAGAGGTCCAAAATTAGGGTTTTTCACATAATATGCTCTATAAACCCTAATCCATGTGTATAAACTTGTATCTAGGACAAAAGTGATATTGGACACATTTAATTTATGGAAGGTCTTCTTTAGGAATCTCAAATGAGGTATGTATCTGCAATCCTATTTATATATGAGTTTGAACTCTTGTCCTTCAGTTGGGCATTTTAATATCCAACCCTAATGTTTCCAATGAGGCATTGTCTTAGTCTTTATTCTCTTTATTGCCTTCTTGTGGCACCTTTACTTCAATTATTCTAGGGTCTTGGACCCCACTTGCAATGTTTTCAATTTCTTAAATCTACCATTAAATTATTCTAGCATGATGATGTAAATGACAAATTAACTAATGTAGTGTACATGAGTACAAACCACCCATAGTTTGGGCATGAGCCCTGAGGAATGTGACCACTCTCCCCACTTTTATATATATTGTGGGTGTTTAGGAATGTGACCACACTCCCTCACCTATTTGTTTTGGTTGAGGTTAGGTTGCTGCCTCAGCCCTATGTTAGTTTAATGTAGTCATATTAAATCATGCATGCAACTTTATTATTATTTGACTTGGAAAAATTCTTATTTATTTACTTGCCTCATTTTCTTGACCCTCTTAGAATAGTGAATCTTTATTATGTCCTGCTTTAGTTTATAATTGTCCTTATTCCTTAATTGGCACATACTTTTATCTCCTCTTACTGGGTGATCCCAACCACCCAAGTTTAGGATCAGGGTGCGCAACAAGAGCATGGTGAACCAGCCTAAGACTAGGAAAGGAGTTCATCCTTCCATCATAGACTATTGTTAAGTTAATTTTATTGGAGACATATTGATGTAGTTGAGTTTCCCTCTACTTAGATCCCTTTTTGTATAAAGCATGTACACCCTTATAGGGAAAATTTATGTACTCTTTATTAAATTGAAAATAGTCAAAGTTTTAACTTTCGATGCTATTCGTTGGTGTTTTATTTACCATATTTAGTAGAGAGGTGATCTCACTTTTTTACAACATGGTATCAGAGCCAATGGTAGTCAGAGTCTTTAATTGACCTATGGTGAGAGGTTGAATTAGGACTATAAGAGTTTCATATTAGAAATATCTTTAATCAACTTTTAGGTGATTAGCCTATTAGGTAGCTACTAGGACATAAGTTGAAAGCAAGGGTGCCTAGGAAGAGTCAGGGTGTGGGGTCTGGCAATATTTTTCTCCGTGCCACTAGCTTGGTTTATGAGGACTCCCGGATCTATATGACACCGACCTGCCCTGAGATGATACTGATTGTTCAAAATAGCATACCTTTAGGCATATTACCTCAATGTTGAGTATCCTTAGGAACATAATATATGATGATTTGGTTATCCAAATAAGATCACCTTATATCCCATAAGTTCCTTATATGAGTCTTAGAATTTCATGTTTAAGGGTAGTCTATCCTATACTAGACTTTGAGATTTGGTAATAGTTATTAGTAAAACAACTAAGTGTTGGATCTTATACATGATTTAATGAGACTCACTCTTTTACCTCAAGTTTGATTTGATTTAGTAGGTCAACCCTTTTAAGTGGAGTAGTGGTAGTATTAGTACCTTAATAGATTTTGCATTTATTGATTTCGAGGATAAAATCCCTTTTTAGGGGGATGGAATCCTATAACATAGAAAAATCTAGCCACTTTGGAATTAGAAACCCTAACTCCATAGATAAGAGATTAGTGAGCTTATATGATTAGTATTGGCCAAACAAATTATAATTATAATCTAACTTGTTTGTTTATATACTACTGGATACATAATAAGTCATCTAATAAATGGTACATATGCTTGAACCCCAAAAAATACTTAATATGAGTAACTCACTAATTATGAATACCCATAATGTTGACCATGTCACCCTGATGATATGATAAATGGAACTAATGCATGCTAAGAATGCATAACATGTAATGGTTATGTTAACCTAAACCCTAAGATGTAATCATCTAACATATATAGATACATATCCTTAATGCCTTCATGATACATTAGTGACATTAGGTGTTATCATCAATAATACACTTTGATACACCTAAATGACATATAATCACCTAATCATAAATTGATCAAAATGGTATGTGTTCCAACTTATTCACTAAAATGCATATAATGACTCAAATGTGATAAGGAGTAATTGGATTTACATTAGAATGGTTATTAAGTCTACAATAATTCCAAATTCCTAATGTGATGTCAAATGTATAATTTATAATATGAAGTGTAAATAGGAGAAAATGGTTAATGGTGACATTAATGTGAATATAAAAAGTGATATGACAATGTGTAATATAGGTGTAAGAAATTAATGTGACATTAATTAGACTTAATAACTTGTTAGATATTATTATCTATTCCTGACAAAATAATATATGAAAATTCTACATGGTAGTAAAATGAGGATAATGGATCATAAAATCAAGTTATTAAGGATTGTGATCTAAAATATTAAAAAAATATTGAGATGATTTAGTAAACCCTAATTGTGCTTAAAATTCTTAATTAGTAAATGAGAAATACACATGGTTTGTACATAATGTTGAGATATAATTCTTTTTACAACAATGTGGATACAACATGACACAATTAATAACATTAATAAGGATGACGCAATTTCACAATGAAGATAATGCTAATAATTCAAAATGTTAATGGTTTTATATTTGATAAAAGGTAGTATGAATAATGGAACCCTTGGTGAACCATGAAAACCTGACTTATGAGTAGAGCATGTGAAGTACCATAGATTTGAAGTAACCACCTAGTTGCTTAATGTTGGGATGTTACGTACTCACCCTTCCCTCTTGTTGAGATTTCAGGGACAAAATCCTCTTTAAGGGGTGGAGTGCTATAACATACTAAATCTTGGATTCAATTTGCAATTTTACCCATTTTCAAGCTTTCTATTTCCTTCTTATTCTTTTCATCCTTTTTGCTAAATTTTATTATCTTTTCTATCCTCTTTGGCCTCAATGTAAAAATTGAGCTATACTTGATGGTTTGAACTATATTTACCAACATTCATGACAATGAATGGGTTTTTGCACAAATATCTCAACTAGAGTGTTAATTAGAGTCTAATATTGCAAAATGACCATTTATGAGAGATAACTAGTGGATTTTATTAATTTATAGTCTTTGTGGTTTTTTGAGATAAGGAATAATAATTAATGTGGAATTGAGTTATTTAATGAGATAATAACTCTTTTCCCTTCTCTCTCCTCCTAAATGTTATTAAGGTAATAAAAAGGAGAATAGGAGGTGTGATATGACTCTTGAATGATTTTATAATATCTATTTTGAAATTCTATTTAAGGATTTGCTAAGAAAATATATTTTTATTAATTCACCCTTTAAAATGCATTAATATATATATTAATGGCCAATATGGTGATAAGGGCCAAAGGTTTTGCAAAATGACATAGCATTAATCTAGACATTAATATTAGCCTATGGTTCAAATTTGAGGTCATTTGACCCATGTTTGACCCTCCAAATTGATTTTGCAAATTTTGATTATTATTTGACCAAGGTTTGTAATCAATTTCATTTATGCGAGCAATTAAAGCTAAAGTTAGGTTATTTTCTCACCTGTCACGCTTCACTTTTATCACCCATGCTCATCGAAAAATCTGAATTTGATCGTCTAAGATTGAACCTGATCCGACAGTGTAAAACCCGTCCTCTACCCCCGTTTCACTTGCAAGTCAGCAACAATTTTGCTGGCTTTGATTCTCGGCCTTGTTCTCCCTCATTACTCAATCATTTCACAGGATTCTTCTTCCTTTAGTTGAATCATCCTCTCTTGAACCTGATGAGACTTAACTCTTCTCCTCTCATGACCGCACAAAGAAACGCCCATAGTGGCGCTCTCAAACCTCTCCACCACCGATTTACAAATGGCACTCTGACCCCTCTCTCTCCTATATAAGGCTGCATAGAGCACCCTCAAGCCACACCCAATCCTCCTCCTCCCTTAATTCCACCGTCAGGTCCCTTGAACTCCTCTTCCTTCTCACTTGTCTTCTCCAACAATGATGACCTTGCCCCGACACCCTTCACTAGGCTTCTTCAAATTAAGGCGCGGGTAAGCTTCCCTGACCTCAGTTCTTCGATTCCCTATCATTCATTTTCTTCGCAACACACCAAATCACTGTAACATATAGATGAGTTTTAACCCCTCAACGGTGCTAGCTGCCTCGACACCTCAGTGCCTCCGCATCCCTAGTTCTTCTTCTCGTGTGTTCGGCAGACCCCAATGAAGCATTTTCTGACTTTGCTCAGGACTTTTACTCACTGATTCATCGTAGTTGACTTCATATAACATCGTCCCCTATTTCTCGGGTTCTTCTGGCCAATTCTAGGGACACTATATGTCCCAAGAGTCGAGCCTTGGCTCGTCTAACTCATTGATACACGAGGAAGCATTGTATGCCTCCCCTTTTTCCCAGTTGGTAGAAAATCACAAGTTTCGACCAAGGAGTCCAACTCCAATTTCCCTATTTGTCGCCATGGATGAAGCAGAATGATTCCATGTGGCGAGTTGAAGAAAGTACCCATGCTATTTCAATTGACTAATCGATATCAAAGGGGCATTTTAGTACATCCACACACTAGTTTTGATTTAGTAGTGCCGATACATGTTTCATGTGAAATGACACTTTCACCCCACAAAATTAATCGATCTATTTACATCGCAAGGGCATTTGAGCCTTTTAGCCCATTTGCTTGTTGCGGTTGACCAGAGTCACATGAGAGTGGACCCTCTACCTGGATAAGCGTGATTGGCCCAGGTCAGCATGGGCCCGACCTCTGTGCCCTACCTCTTGCGAAGCCTTTTTTCCCACGTGGCTTTTCCTCAATTTTTCATTGGTCAGTTTTCAATAATTCCTTGTAAATCATAGGATTATCAAAAATACAAATAAATAGTTGTTGGAAAGCATTTTTCACGTAGGACCCAAATTTATGATTTTTAAGTATCTATTTGTATCCCTATTTTGATGTTTATCTTAAATACCATTTTAATTATATAAAAAGCCTATATATATCTAAGTAATTTTAACTCCAAATTTAAGAAATAAATATGTTTTCTCAATCAAGATTATCCAAGTAATCGATTGGTCCAAGATTTGAGTCCTAAATCACTATTTTTCATAGGAGGTCCAAAATTAGGGTTTTTCACATAATATGCTTTATAAACCCTAATCCATGTATATAAACTTGTATCTAGGACAAAAGTGATATTGGACACATTTAATTGATGAAAGGTCTTATCTAGGAATCTCAAATGTGGTATGTATGTGCAATCCTATTTATATATGAGTTTGAACTCTTATCCTTCAGTTGGGCATTTTAATATCCAACCCTAAGGTTTCCAATGAGGCATTGTCTTAGCCTTAATTCTCTTTATTGCCTTCTTGTGGCACCTTTACTTCATTTATTCTAGGGTCTTGGACCCCACTTCCAAAGTTTTCAATTGCTTAAATCTGCCATTAAATTATTCTAGCATGATGATGTAAATGACCAATTAACTAATGTAGTGTATATGAGGACAAACCACCCATAGTTTGGGTATGAGCCCCGGGGAATGTGACCACTCTCCCTACTTTTATATATATTTTGGGCGTTTGGGGATGTGAGCACTCTCCCTCAACTATTTGTTTTGGTTGAGGTTAGGTAGGTGCCTCATCCCTATGTTATTTTAATGTAGTCATATTAAATCATGCATGCAACTTTATTATCATTTGACTTGGCAGAATTCTTATTTATTTACTTGCCTCATTTTCTTGAACCTTTTAGCATAGTGAATCTTTATTATTTTCTACTTTAGTTTACAATTGTCCTTATTCCTTAATTGACACATACTTTTATCTCCTCTTGCTGGGTGATCCCAACCACCCAGGTTTAGGATCAGGGTGCGCAACAGGAGCATGGTGAACCACCCTAAGACTAGGAAAGGAGTTCATACTTCCATCATGGATATTGTTAAGTTAATTTTATTGGAGACATATTGATTCAGTTGAGTTTCCCTCTACTTAGATACCTTTTTGTATAAAGCATGTACACCCTTATAGGGAAAATTTATGTACTCTTTATTAAATTGAATATAGTCAAAGTTTTAACTTCTACTTCTATTTGTTGGTGTTTTGTTTACCATATTTAGTAGAGAGGTGATGCCACTTCTTTACATTACAACATCTGTGTCAGTGACAACGCCATCTTGGCCACAATATGAATCGAGGACTTATCACAAGTGTGGACAAGTGGGGCATTTGAGGTGGTCTTTCCCTATAAGGGATGAGGAAGTGACATAATAGCCAAGGCAGAGTCAACAAGGTCCATAGTAGTAGCAGTTTAGCAATGGTGGTGGTAGAGGATGCAATTAGGCATCTTAGGCATGATCTTCTGGGCTAGGTGGAAGTGGCTATGGGTAGGGGTGAGCATCGGTCCAAAACCGGACCGGACCGGACCGGACCGAGGACCGAAAATCAATAATTTTTGGACCGTTGACCGGACCGTTTGGTGGTCGGACCGGACCGTTTTGACCGCGGACCGGACCGGACCGGACCGTTTGGACCGCAATCAGCCTTTTTTAGATGTTTTACAACTTATTTAATTATACAAAGTTGATAATCTTAGTCACTTCTAACAATTATATAACTTTAGTATCAAACATTTATACTAGTAGTACTTATATATGTACTTTATTTGTAGTTATTATAGAATACACCTTCAAATATATATGGATTTTATATAAAAGTTAGTCTGCAGTCCGGACCGGACCGGACCGGTTTTGGACCAGACCGGACCGGACCGGACCGAAGACCGAATTTATCGAATTTATTGGACCGCGGACCGGACCGAATTTGAAATGGACCGGACCGAACCGGACCGAATTGAGCGGTCCGGTCCGGTTTTGCGGTCTGGACCGAGATTTGCTCACCCCTAGCTATGGGTGACAATAGGTGACAACTAGATTCTATGCTATGAGTCATCTAGAGGGAGGGGTCAATCAACGAGTTGTAACAGGTCAGATGAAACTTTTTCATTCTGAATTATCTACTTCCTCTTTCGTATCTATTTTAGTTGACCTGGGTGTGACACACTCTTTTGTTACTAGAGATGTGATAAGTAGTTGTAATCTACCTATTTGTAGTAGATCTGATAGTCTTTGGCTAGACATCCCTTTAGTTGGTTCCGCTGAGCTGTGGGAGGTGTGCCCATATTGCGTTCTTTCTTTCTCAGGAGACATCATTCAAGTAGACCTTATGCCACTTGACATGCATGGATTTGATGTGATCCTAGGGATGGATACCTTGGAGAAGTACAAGGTTGTTTTGGACTATAGTTCTAAGGTGGTGATATTCTGTGATAGAGATGTTTCTTAGATCTTCCAAGGAGATAGGAAGATTCTTCCTATGTGTTTGTTTTTGATTGTGATAGTAGAGAAGCTGATGAGACAAGGGTATGAGTCTTTCTAGGCTCATGTTTTGGATACCAAGGCGAGAGGTTGTAATATCCAAGAGGTAACCGTAGTGTGTGAGTTTGAGTATGTCTTCCTAGAGGGGTTTCCTGGTGTTCCCCCTCCTAGAGAGATTGATTTGGAGATCAATTTCATTCCTAGAACACAACCCATAACACAAGAGCCTTACATGACGTCACTAACAGAGATGTAGGAGTTGAAGAAATTATTGTAGGAGCTATTAGAGAAGGGCTTCATCAGACTGAGCACTTCCCTCAGGGTGCTCTGAGCTTGTAAACTACACATCAAAAATGCAAGTGCACGTATCAGAGTAATATAGGACCGAAAGAGGCCCAGATATCAAACACGGCAAAACATACTCCAAAAACTACTACTAACTATGACTTGATCATCTAGACATATGAAAAAAGTGATTCATTGGTTAATTAACTAATTGCAAGAAGTAAAACTAAATTAATTGGTTTGTGATCAGAGGTGGAACAGATTCCTTAGGATTATGGTTTTACCACGGTTCACATTATAATTAACATCATTTCATTAATATTGATTCCTCCTAACCCTGGAAAAAGGAACCCTTACCAAGAATTACCCATTCTTGCAACATAATTCACTACCTAATCTAATATAAATCCCACTCTTGTAGCAATTTAACTACTAGTTATGTGCTTTACCGAATTTTTTGTGTTATTCCATTCACAATTGTAAGACTTCTCTCAAGTTGTGATATAAACTGTGTAAATATATGAATTATCTAGCCCTTCATCGCTCTGTCAAAACAATTAACAGTCTAATAAATTACCTATAGTGACCAGGCACAAATAATTCATGAAGCAATCATAGAGATATGACCAAAAATTAAGAGAAATATAGATATTAATTCATAATCATCAATTACAATACACAACCAAGCTACTCTCAGGTCCTAAGGAATTAGGGGATTATCCCCACATGATTTCAGTTTCTCTACACATAGAAATAGAGGAAATAGATGAGGAAAACATTAAGAACAATAAAAAAACCCATGGAGAAGATGATCTAGATGACTCCTTCTGACGAACATGATGATTTGCCAACTTCGAACCGCAAATCTAGCTACCAGAAGTGCTCAAACCACCTAGAACATAGCTTTCTCCTTTCCTTTCTCTCCTCTCAGCTCTCTTCTGGCATACAACTGAATATGACGTGATATCTAGGTCTAGCCACACTTTACCCTACTCATAGGATTGACTTAGGGTGTCATTAAGTCCTCATCGTTGGATTAACATCAATCTTTAATCTGGCGTGATCGCGACAAGTCAATAATACTGATTGGGTGTCGGTAGTATCGACACCTTCTCAGAGTCATGATCCCTTGCAAGCTGTCGATACTACCAAGTTGATGTCAGTGGCATCGAGATTTTCCCTGACATTTCTAGTTGAATTTTAGATTAAAGTTGGTACCACCAACTTGGGTTGTAGTCGTAATGAGACCCCTCTAGAGCACTCCTATTAAAATGTCAGTAATACTGATTCCTCCATCGGTACTGCTGAGTTTCCTCAATTCATCCTTGTTCCTTTCCTTTCAATGTCAGTACCGCTGCCAGACATGTCGGTAGTACCAAATTGATTCAATTCTTGTAGATTCACCTGAAATTTAACAAGAATAACATAATATTCCAAAATTAATGATAAATCACTATGGAACAATAAAAATAATGAATATTTGATATGAATAAGTGTCACAGGACAATAATGACAAATCATACACAAATAATATCAAAATGAGAAATAATTGCACACAATAAATAGTAAATAGCGTGTAAAAAATCACAATCATTTAGTGCATCAAAATCCCCTAAGCTTAAATGTTTCTCATCCTTGAGCAACACATCCTTAGATCTATTTGAGACAAGTCATAATAAGGACAAAGAATATGAAATTCATTTCTAAACTACCCCCACCTGGCGGACCCAAACCAGTCGTTACTGGCCACTTAATAATTAACTACTCTTAAGTGACCAAAAATATTCATTAGAGATGTCCATCCTTAAATCAGTGAAACACTATCAACAAAGTAGCTAATATCATATTCAATCATGCATTCACTTGGTGCATCATGTGATTCCCTATCTACATTACTCTTCCCTAAACTACCAACTAATTGGAAGCAATTCTCCTTATAAGAATTAATGAGGAGATGAATCATATATGTATCCTACCAATAAGAGCAATGAATGAAATGAAGTAGGTGGCACATGAATAATCACAAGTGACTTCGAATTGTTTGTGCAAAAATAAACATTATGAACCTATCATGGTGAAAGTGAGTAAATGCATGAATCCTAATGCCTACTATTACAGGTGGAATGATGCATGCACTTTGGATTTCATCAGACTGATGAAAGAAACAAAGAGTACACCATGTACATGATTTAATCTTCCTTGGAAGAGAGATTCAATACTGAGTTCAGGGCATCCTTTTCTACCTCTTTATTTCATGGAAATTTCCATTTTTTTTCTTTTTGTTTTCACTGGCCCATTATTTTAGCATGATTTAAGAGTATGCTTGGGCTTCACTATTACAAAGCACACATTGTTTTAAATTTTTTTTGAGAGGTATGGTTGTGTATTCTTGCACTTTAATTTGAGAAGAAAATACATGAATACATGGTGTAGGGATGAATGATGCAAAAGATATGCAATCTACATGGGGTTGTTATGCAACTAGATGATATGCACAAAAGCTTTTCTCTTTTTTCTTTTCATTTTGTAACTAATGAAGTAAAAGGAAACTAACTATCATGACATCTATCATGCTATGAAATGCAATCAAAAGGAAACCATTCGGGTTACTTGAACATCTTAAAGTGGTGGATCAAATGAATGAAAAATGGATGGAATCACAAGATTAAAAGGCAATGCCTTTCTTAAGCCATGATATGTCCCTCTTTATTGACTTTCGTATATGGTAACCTTAGGATTTCTTTTTAAAACTTCAATACAAGGTACTATTAATTGTTTGGTCGGTTCTGGCTCAAACCCCATCATTATCCATGATTAATTGACAATTGATAATTTTATTCATATTAAATGTCCTTAAGCTGACTAACCCATACTCTTCCTTTAGTGATGCTACTCAAGAATTTGCAACAAAGCCCAATTAATTTTTTTTCTCATTTTTAAATTTCATTGAACCGACATAGAAGAACAAACTCTATGTTGATAGAAATAGAATCATGCATATTTGGCTCCACGATTACACTATATAGATGTGGATCTTACAAATTAAAAAAACTGACAACAAACTATTTAACAAAATAAAAATAGATCTGTTCCAACACCCCCCTAAGCTTGAACTTGACTATGTCCTTATAGTCATAATCTAAACCTAGAGGTGGAATAGGGGTACCAGTTGCTCTGAAGGGTGGTGGTAGTGGATGCATTGGTAGTTTTGTGGATCAAGATATGCTATCATACATCCCTCTTGTTGGTGTCACCAACTAATGTCTTAGTGGTACTAAGATATGACATTCTATCCTTGTTTTGAGCTATACGAGTCAGTGCCACTGACATGTGTGTTGGTGGTATCAACTACATTTTCCTGTAGGTCTATGAATTTTGCTGAGAAAAGACAGTAGTACCAACTTGGGTGTCGATAGTATTGACTTCCTTTACTGGAGTCCTATGATTTTTCTAAAAAAAGTTGATAGTACAAACTTTAGTGTTGGTAGTATCGACTTTATACAGACTTTAACCTGATAAGGAGTCGGTAGTATTGAATTGAGTGTTGGTAATACCGACTTGGGTCTACCTGTGCACCAAACAGATGCATCAAGGTACCACTTTACATTAACTAAAATCTAACAAGAAAAATATGAAATGTAACTAATGGAAAGACCTAAACAATTAGTAAAAAAACAAAAATGAAAATGTATTGCCTCCCATAAGTTCCCTTGTCAATGTCCCAGGCTCGATAAGATGAGTTTTCTTCAGCCTGGTTTGTCACAAGATGGTTGTGAAGATTCATCTGCAAGTATGAAATCCACTCTATCATCGTATACCTCGAGTGTCAAGTAGCCTCTACCCATGGAAATGATCACATATGCTGTATCTTGGAATGATCTTCCTAACAACATCTCTGGTCCTCACTTCTTGTGCATATCCATAACCACAAAATTGACAGGATAGATAGACTTATCAACATTGACTAGGACATCTTTGCATATCCCATATGGCCTCACAATTGATCCATCCACCAACTCGATTTTCATGCATGTTTTTGTTGGTTGCTTCAATCCCAACCTTTGGAAGGTAGTAAGGGGCGTGAGTTTTATGCTCGCCCCAGAGTCACACTGTGCTTGCTGGAAATATTGGTTTCCTATAAGGAAAAAGGGATGTAGAAACATCCTGGATCTTTTTTCTTCATCAGTAGTCTTCCCTGGATCATTGCACTCTCCACTTCATAAACACACAAGACATCTATATCTTTTATTCTTCTCTTCTTGTTTATGACGTCCTTTAAGAATCTTCCATATGCAAGAATCTATTGTATCACCTCCACAAGTGGGATGTTCATGTGGATGTTTTATAAGATGTCTAGGAACTTCTTAAATTGCCTTTCCTCTTTCCTCAGTTGTAGACTATCTGGGAATGGCACATCTGGCTTCTCTATATGCTTGTGCGGTGGAACATATGGCACATTAGGGATCTTCTGCCCTAAGATTTCTTCTGCGCCATCTTCTGGGATAGAATTTGGAATGTCTCCTATGGACGGAATGGCATGTGGCTGCTCCTTCTGAATTGTGGGTGCCTCTTGATTGACTGTGACTATTCCACTGTGGAGTAGAACCTTCACTTGTTCTTGTTATGTAGGCACCTTTTCTGGAACTAGAAGTGCTGGCATAAAACTGGTGGAACTTTGAAGTTCTTTCTCTTACAAAACTAGTGAAGATGGGGGTATCCTTGTCACTTATCGCTGACCATGTATCTAATAAGGTGCATGTGTAAGCATACCACACTGATGTTTTGCATCCCCCTGATTTTCCATATAGGCTGCAAGGAAATGGAACCTTAGGTATATACACCCAATCCGTATATGGAGTGTGCTACTTTGGTGACTCCTCAGTACTACTTTCTGAATCCTTGACAACAGAGACAAACTTTACTTGATGATGTTGATTAGATGTCTCTGTAATCCCAGAAAATCCCTATTGAATGGGATTCTATATGGAAGCCACCTCTACTGCTAGCTGAGAAATTTGTTTTTCGATGCCGTAGATCTACACCTCATGATTTTGCTGCACCCATTTTGTATGGTCCAGTATGGTCTTGTTTTGATCACTAGCCTAGCATATCTTCAATTTTATCTATCTTACTAGGGCCCATGTCCTATTGATACTGCTGATGCTGGTACATGAAATCTTCCTCTTCACCTCCAGATGAGGTGCCAAATTTTCACTCAAGATTCTTGGCAATTTTGTCTAACTTCTCAGTCAATGCCATGATGACTCTGGACTCTCCAATACTTTTGGCTGTTGTTGGAGCTTCTCTTTCCTTTGCCCATGACTGATTTGTAGCCATGTTCTTTAGAATTTCATGACACTTGGACACTTTATTGTTGAGGAAAAATACTTCCCCTGCCTATCCAGTGATGTTCTTTCTCCTTTGTGCATCTCGTAGTAGAAGGTCTTTGCTTATCCCTAAAGATCAATTCCATGATGAGGGACCTTACTCAACATCTTCTAAAACATTTCTCATGCTTCAAAATATGACTCCTCCACCTACTGTTGGAAATTGTAGATCTTCCTGACCAACTCATTTATCTTCTGGGGTGAAAAGTAACACTCAAATAAAATGTCTATCATTTGATCCCATGTTTTCATTGATTCTGGCAATAGGCTGAGAAACCATGACTTTGCATTGTCTGCCAAAGAAGAAGGAAACAATTTTAGGTATATAACTATCACTGGGACCCTATCAATCTTTACCATGTCAAAACTCTCTACAAATTTGTTCATGTGTGCCATTGGGTCCTCCATACTATGACCATGGAATGCCTGTGGCTACCAGCCTTGGGTCTATCTTGTAACTGCCCACATTAATAACCTTCTTCTTGATTGACCCCAACTGAGCTAAAGTGGAATATGCATTTATATTCTCCCAGACTGTTTTCTCTTCAACTTCCACATTACCATCACCCATTTTTGGTTGTTGTGATTGAGTCAAATGTGGTGGTCGAGTTGGGATGAGTCCTCCCATAGAATCACCAAACTCTCTTGCCCTATGTAAGAACTCCTACTGGTAAGCACTTTGTGGAGTTGACCCTCCGTAATCAGTGCTTCTTGTCTGCACCATGCACTAACACATGAAAATAGCAAGCTTAATGTAAGAATTGGATACTAGTAATTCAATGATTATTTCAAGTTCACTTATAAATAATAAAAAATAAAAACAAAATTTATTGTGGCCTAGAGTGGTCGATCATAGCACTCGTAGTGCTGGAGTTATTGTTTCCCAAACAACAACACCAAAAACTTGATGCACATGAACTACACATCAAAAATACAAGTGCACGTATCGGAGTAATATAGGACCAAAAGAGGCCCATATATCAAACACTGGGAAATATACTCCACAGACCACTACTAACTATGACTCAATTAACTAGACCTATGAAGAAAAGTGATTGATTATTTAATTGCAAGAAGTAAAATCAAATTAATTGGTTTGTGATCTAAGATGGAATGGATTCCTTAGTATTATAGTTTTACCACGGTTCACATTGCAATTAACATCATTTCATTAATATCAATTCCTCCTAACCTTGGACAAAGGGACCTGTAGCAAGAATTACCCGCTCTCATAGCATATTCACTACCTAATCTAATATAAACCCCACCCTCATAGCCATTTAACTGCTAGTTAGGTGCCTTATTGAATTCTCTAGGTTACTCCCTTCACAACTGTAAGCCCTCTCTTGAGGTGCGGTATAAACTGTATAAATCTATGACTTATCCAACCCTTAATCCCTCTCTCAAAGTAATTAACGGTCTAATAAACTACCTATGGTGATCAGGCACAAATAATTTGTGAAATAATCATAGAGATATGTCCATAAATTAAGAGAAATATAGATATTAATTCATAATCATCAATTACAATGCACAATTGGGCTACTCCCCGGTCCTAAGGAAATAAGGGATTATACACGCATGATTTCAGTTGCTCTATACATACAAAGAAAGGAAGGAGACGAGGAAAACATCAAAGAACAATGAAAAACCCATGGAGAAGATGATCCAGATGACTCCTTTTGACAAACACGGTGATTTTCTATATTCAAACTACAAATATGGCCACTGAAAGTGAACTACCTAGAACGTAGCTTTCTCATGTCCTTTATATCCTCTCAGATCTCCTCCATCATACAAATAAATAGGACATCATATCCAGGTCTGGCCGCACTTTCCCTTAGTCATAGCATTGACTTAGGGTGTCATTAAGTCCCGACCGTTGGATTAATAATGGTCTTTAATCTGGCCTATCATGATAGGTCGGTAATAAAGTGGGTGTTGATAGTATCAATGCCTTCTCAGATCTACGATCCGTTGTAAGCTATCGGTACTACCCAGCTCATGTCAGTAGCACTGAGATTTTTCCTGGCATTTCTTATTGAATTTTCAATTAAAGTCAGTACCACCGACTTGGGCATTGGTAGTAATGAGGTCCCTTTGGAGCGCTCCTATTAAAATATTGGTAGTACCGATTCGTCTGTCAGTACGACAAAGTTTCCTCGATTCATCTCTATTCCTTTTCTTCCAATGTCGATACCACCGACAGACATGTCAGTACTACCGAGCTGATCCAATTCTTGTAGATTTACCTGAAATTTAACATGAAAGAACATAATCTTTCAAAATTAGTGATAAATCACTATGGAACGGTAAAAATAATGAATATTTGATGCAATTAAGTGTCACATGCCAATAATGATAAATCACACACAAATAATATCAAAATGAGCAATAAATGCACACAATACATAGTAAATAGCCTGTGATATAGACAATTATTCAGTACATCATGCTCTCGTGTTGTCCATGAAGAAGATGGATGGTTCCATGAGGCCTTGCATAGATTACCGATAGTTGAACAAGGTTACAATGAAGAACAAGTACCCTTCACCAAGGATAGATGATCTGTTTGACTAGTTGAGGGGTACTATCATGTTTTTTGAGATAGATCTGAGGTTAGGATATTAGTAGATGAGGATCAATGCAGATTACATTCCTAATACATCTTTTAGGGCCATCTATGGTCACTATGAATTCATGGTTATGTTGTTTGGGTTGACCAACACAACAATAGTTTAATGGATTTTATGAATAGGGGTATTCAGGTTGTATCTAGATCATTGTGTGGTTGTGTTCATCAATGATATCTTGATATACTCTAGGGATATTCAACAAAATGAGCAACACCTACACCAGTTGTTGACGTTGTTGAGACTGCACAGGTTGTATGCCAAGTTCTGAAAGTGTGAGTTCTGGTTGACCGATGTATCTTTTCTAGGACATGTCATACCCGCCAAGGGTGTTTATGTAGACCCGAAGAAGGTCCAATTAGTGCTAGAGTGAGAGCAGCCCAACACACCGACTGAGGTCCGAAGCTTCCTAGGTCTGACTGGTTACTACATGCGATTCATCAAGAATTTCAACATTGTAGCGTTACCCCTAACAAAGATGACTAGGAAGGGTGTTCCTTTTGCCTAGGATGATAAGTGTCAGTGATCTTTCTAGTTGTTGAAGGAGAAGTTGGTTGATGCTCTAGTGTTAGTGCTTCCAGAGTAAGGGAAAGGCTATATCATCTTTTGTGATGCTTCAAAGAATGGTTTGGGATGCATGCTGATGTAGGACAAGAACGTGACTTCTTTTGCTTCACGACAACTTAAGAAACAGAAGGAGAACTACTTGACAAATGAACTGGAGCTTGTAGTATTGGTTCACGCACTAAAGATTTAGAGGCACTATCTATATGGAGAGAAGTGTCATATCTTCACCAACCACAAAAATAGTTAGTATATCTTCTCAAAGCAGGAGCTGAATATGAGGCAAAGAAGATGGATGGAGCTGATCAAGGACTATGAATGCATGATAGACTACCATCCATGAAAGGTGGATGTGGTGGATGATGCGCTGAGCAAGAATTCATATTCATCATCCTCTGTAGAAAAGACACAACTACAATCTATTGTGTTTCATAAGTGAGATATGCTGATATCATTTCGTCAAATGAATGTATAGTTGGAGGTTTCCTTGTTGGCAGGACTTTTGGCACAGTTGCAGGTGAAGCCAACCTCGATATAGTAGATCAGAGTCACTCACACGAGTGATGTCGTGATACAAAATATCAGGTTATTGTTTGGCAGTAGGACGTATGATGTCTTCCATGAGTTAGAGAATGGGACAATTTGCTTTCACAACAGGATAGTGGTTCCAGATGTTGAGGGCCTGAGGAAGATGGTTCTTGAGGAGGCTCATTCCTCATGCATGCGATGCATCTTGGCAGTACAAAATTGTACCATGATCTGAAGGATTTGTACTGATGGCCAGGTCTAAAGTGTGATGTGGCAGAGTTTTTTTCTAAGTGTCCAGTTTGTTAGCAGGTCGAGGCAGATTATTAGAAGCATATAGGGACATTACAACCTTTATTGACACTATAGTGGAAAGGGGATCATATTACCATGGACTTTGTGGTTGGTCTTCCTAGTACAACCAAAGGTCATGATTCTATATGGGTGATACTTGATAGGTCGACAACTACAACTTACTTCCTTCTAGTAAAGACAACACACATAGTAGAGAAGTTGACATAGATATACATGGACGAGATAGCTTGTCTAGATGGTATTATATTAACTATAGTGCCTAATAGAGGCCCACAGTTTGTGAGTCAATTTTGGGAACATCTATATAGAGCTTTGGGGACACAACTAAGGTTTAACACAACTTTTCATCCACATACAGATGGTCAGTCAGAGAGGACCATACAAACTCTTGCGGATCTTTTGAGGGCATGTGTTCTACAATTTCTTATGAGTTGGGATGTACACCTGAGTTTGATAAAGTTTGCCTATAATAACAATTATCAGAGTAGTATAGATATGTCACTATATGATGCTTTGTACAGGAGGCGTTGTTAGTCACCTCTATGTTGGTATGAGATAGATGAGTATCAACTTTTGGGTCCTAAGCTAGTGCATCCGACTATAGAGAAGATCAAGGTGATACAATAGTAGGTGAAGGCAACCCAGAATAGACATAAGTCGTATTCTAATAACCATCACAGACCATTTGAATTCCTGATTGGGGACTGTGTGTATCTTAAGGTTTCTCCTTGAAAAAGCATGTTGAGGTTTGATAAGAAGGGTAAGTTGGCTCCTAGGTTTATGGGAGCATACCTTGTCTTAGCACGTATTCATAAGGTGGCATACAAGCTCGAGTTACCGTCAGAGTTGCATAAATTTTATAACGTCTTCCATGTTTCCATGCTGAGGAAGTATCATCCAAATACTGAGCAGACGTTACAACTAATGGAGTTTGATTTGAAGAAGGATGTGTCTTATGAGGAGGGTCTTGTGTTGGTCCTGGATAGGAGACTAAAGTAGCTGAAGAAGAAGGATATAGTCTTAGTGAATATGTTTTGGCATCACCGTGGTGCTGAAGAAGAAGGATATAGCCTTAGTGAATCTATTTTGGCATCACCGTGGTGTAGTGTAAGCCACATGGGAGTTAGAGTATGAGATTTTTAGGAATTACCCATCCTTATTCACGTAGAATTTTAGGGGAGAAATCCTTGCTAGGGGTTGATGGTTGTAAGACCCCAGACGTTGATTTTTGGGTTGAACATGCTTAATTATCATAACTAGATGCTTAAAACATTAATATAACCCTAATATGTTCTTTTATAGCATGTGACATGCTTAAGTTTTAAGTTTGTTCCAGTTTGGACACTGCTTTAGCAAGTTATGCAATTTTGTGCTTGTTTTTGGCTTTTCTACAATTTACCCATATCTAGGATTTTCTTGCAATTTGTCAAATTCATGTGCCTTACATGTTTTCTTATCATGTTTATTTGGTTATGCTTTTGGGTGCCTAGATGCACCTTGGTTTGGTGGTGACATCTATCTAGGGTTGAGTTAGTGTTTCCCTCCCATGGATGGGCTACCTTGAGTGTTGGAACTTGATGGTTCTCTTGGTTTGGTGGGTTACAATGGCCATCCTTGTGATTTGGGAACTGATGGCGGTCCTTTGAAATTTGAGGGTTGATAGTTTCCCCTGTAGTAGCTCCTTGGATCGGTGGTTCACCAAATGGAGGTGCAAACTGATGGTGGAGCTAGGGTTTTGACCCTTGTGACCAAGGATCAACATTCGACAGTCACCCTAATGTTGGAGATCTATGGTTGTCCTAGGATTTTTGAAGCGATGGTCCTCATGACTCTTACAACCAATGTACCTATGGCTTTCCATGGAAGTGATGCTTTCAACAATGGACACATGGCAAGCATGGTAGGACACCTTAACCATCTCTTCTCTCTCACCCATAGCTTTATAAACCTTCCTCCTTCCATGAAAATGAACCCTTTGGAGCCCCTTTCTTCTTCCTATCTATCTAAAGCTCTTCCTCCTTGCATGGCAGAGAAGAATGATCTCAAGGTAGGAGAAGATGGCCGGTCTACATTGCATGTCCAACTAGGGTTCAGATCTACTCTCTCTTAGTGCTTGTGGAACTTCCTAAACTTGTTCTTTACCTAAGTAAGTAATATCTCCCTCCTTACCTTCATTTTCTTTTCTATCCCACCTTATTCTGTCTTCTTCTTGGTTGGATCCATGGTGTTTCATGGTGGAGTTTGTGCTAGATCTTGATGAACACCTCTTTTCTTGCCTTCTTGACTTAGGGTTTGCTTCCTCGTTGGAGAAGGAGCTCGATTGGCCATGTGGAATGCTTGAATTAGGGTTTTCCTCAATCTACCTTGCGCTTGGTCTTTCTTCATCTTCCTTAAGGTGAGTTATATAACTTTCTCGATGTTTATTGCTTACTCCTAGCTTACATGTACTAGTTCTTGCTTAAAAATGTAGTTCTAAGTAGAAAGATGCCAACTTTACCTAGGGTTTATGCTTACATGTAGTTCTTGGGTAGATGACCTGCCTCGATGCCCTCGTTAGCTATGTGCATGTCTCTTCTGTGGATATGGGTGCCCTAGACCTTGCTTGCATGTGGAAGTAAATGGGTTTTGTTTCTTAGATTTAGGGTTTCCTTTGAGGTTTTAAATGATGATTTTCCTTGTATTTTATGGATTGATTTTCCCCTTGTTCAAGATCTGATGGTTGGACCCTTTGTGCCAACTTATGGTGCGTGGGTTAGTTGCTATTTGGACTTTTCTTTTTGTTCTTAAAATGTTGGTTATGTTTTCCCTCAAAAATGATGTTTTGGTTCCCCTCAAACAATGGTTTTTATGCTTACTTGTTGTGGTTTCATTCGATGGTTTCCCTCCTTCCACCAAATGATGGTTTCACCTTGGTTTTGGATTTGTTTTTCCACTTATTGACAACAACCGATGGCTTTTCAAGTTAAACTCTCGATGGATTTTTTTGACTCAAGGGTCGATGGTTTCTTTAAGTCGATGGTTCATCAACCAATGGTTCCACTAGGTCGATGGTTCATCAACAAATGGTTCCACTAGGTCGATGGTTGATTAACCAATGGATTCGCTGGGTTGACGGTTCATCAACTAATGATTTCCCTACTTTCAATGTCGATGGTCTTCATAGTGTCCCAACCGATGGTGGACCTGAATTCCACAACCAATGGTGCTTTTAAGACAACAAACGATGGATTTTCTAGGTTCTTAAATCCTATGGTTTCTTATGATCTAAGCGGGGTGGTTAGTGCATATGATTCAATGATATTTCTAGGTCATAACTAGATGGTTTTAGTAGCCATGTGGTTCAAGGTTTTACTTGCATTTCATCCAATGGTTTTACTGTCCAACATATGATGGTTTTGGGTGAAGCTCCTAGTTTGATGGTTTGGTTTTTATGATATCGAATGGATTCTTCTTAGCCATAACTTTGCAGTCTTAGCTTTGCCCTCATATGAATACAAACTAATATTCACCATAATGAGCTGACATATAACACTAATCTAGCTTATGGTTTTACACCTAACCCTAATACAAATAGGTGATGATGGTTAATCATACTTAGTTTCCTTGTATGATTAGTATGATGATGGAATACTCCCTTAATGTTTCCATGTGAACATCATAAACCCCTTAATGCAATGTTATGTTAAACATGTGTATCGTGATTAGGGTGATGGTTTGTTGAACCTTGTTGTAAGGTATGAAAAGGTAATGGTGTTCTTGTAGGGAATGATGTGATGGTCTTAATGACCTTTGGGCGTTGTTGAGCCCTAATGGAGGTGTGATCCTCTTCATGGTGTAACAAGGACCGATATCATGTGATGAAGTGATAAGAATTATATCTCAAATGTCTTATATATTCTAAAGTTGCAATATACCCATGTTTTTGTAGAATTATTTTAGGGCTTGCATGTAACTTGATTGATGAAGCTTTAACTCACCCAATTGGCATTAACTAATCAAGTGAAACCCTAATCATGTAGTGCCATGTGTCGTAGCTCCATCTAGTGTCAGGACTTGCTAGATGGTGAATGAGTATTCCTTTAATGGAAGCTCAAAGTCGTATATTGTTGAGTATGTGCATGTTTTTTGAGGATGGATGCAATGATATCTCAGGTACTTTATATATATATATATATATATATATATATATATATATATATATGATGTGCTTGAGGACTACTACAGTTGTACCTCATATGATAGGGTTTGTATACCCTGGTTACTAGTCTCGTGACCTATATACCAAGGGCATACTAGGTTGTTTTGCAGCTTGACTTATATGTCATTGAGGCAGACTTGTACTGACCAAGGGCGGATGAGATCTTGGGATTCTGACTCTCCTAGATCTTGTATGGAATTGATTTCAACTTAGCAGCAGTTAGTTGGAATTTGAGTGGTATACCTCAAATTCACTAGGGATTAATAAAAGACATAATCTAACCATGTAGTATATCTATTTAGGGATAAACATGACTCACATTGGTTGCGTAACCTCGCCTTGCTTCCAGTAATATTTTGTTACTATGCCTTGCTGTAAGAGAAATCCATTGTATAGAAAGTGATAGTTTTACCTGTTTCTCCGTATACTACGCTAATCGTTTTTAATATATTTCAGTTACTTATCCTTCTTAATCTATTTAACTTATTTAAATAACATAACTTGTTGTAATAAATAACTATTTTTGAGAGTTATATCACTCGATGGGATATGGGTCTCACCTCGTGGGTCACCACATCTTTTTAGGCGGTAGTCAACGATGTGGTCAGGTTTGTGGAGGTAAAGATGAGCAGCTTGGGGAGTAGTAGGAGCAGAGGGTTGGTTAATAGCTAGTAGTGTCCTAGAGTCGTCCTTATACTCTCAAGTCCGGGCAGGGGATGTTTTGTAGATGATAAGTACATCAACTTGAGTTTTTGGCAGGATTCAATGTTTGTATATGGCATGTACATGTGGAACACATCTTTGTATACATGTCGTGGCATTCGAAACTGAACAAATATGTAAATATCTGACATACTTATATGTAAGTCATTGGACTGATATGTAAATGTTTCTGAACCTGATGGCAATGTTGTAAATTGGTTTTAATTATTCATCTTTTCTGGCTATGTGATTAATTACTAGTTGATCCTACATTTTGTTTTGAGTAATCTCTTTTAGTGTGATAGTGTGTCACATGCTTCCTGTCATGGGTAGCCCTTTTACAAGCATAGGCAACAAAGCAGCCACATTGGGGAACACAAAAGGAGTAGGAATGAATAAGGAAAAGAAACAAAGGTTGGGAGGGGGGTTTTAAATAGTGCAAGGGTTTAGGTTTGGTGGTTCATTCTTCCATCCTAGGGCCTCCATATCATGTTTCCCAGTCTGACTGGAGGAGGGAGATGACCCTCTAGCTAAGGATTTCTTTCCCAATCAGAAGGGGGAGAAGGAGCAAGCCAGGTGGATAGGCCGCATGTTGTTTGGGCCCATGCATGGGTCAGCCCAAGAGCCTTAACAAAGGATAAAAGAGTAAAAAAACTTTACAATAAGGCAACTTTTAAATTGCAAAACTCGGGCATCGAAGGTCCATTTGATGCGATTTTTGAGTCATTAAAAAGGTAATTGCAAGATATACCATATTCCATGTACTACAACACTAAGATGGCTTAGTTGTAAGGTTGAAAATTTGAAGCAAGATCTTGATGCATTAACAACATATGAGCCTATGTCACACTTAGGTTCTAAATTCACATCTTGAAACTTTATAATAAAGTATCTATAATCAAGCATCAAAACTTTCAAATCATGAATTGAAATAGGAGGAAAAGTAATTAGACTAAGGTAGGGAATTTGGGTAAATACATGAGGAGAGTGAAAAGTTAGATTATCATAGGTACTCTATGATAAGGAATTCTTCATAAAATATTTGAAGAAAGAAAATAGTAAGAATAAGGAGGAACTATATGAAATGAACTTGAATAAATTATGAAACAACAAGTTCGTAATACAATTTAATGAGCATGAAGAAACCTATAATCTATGTTAAAGAAACCATGCCGAGAGGACAAAAAATCTAAGGTCATTCAAGCACAATCCATATGTCAACACCATGTTCATGACCAAAGTAGGTATAACTCCATTGATATCCTTGAAGTTAATGTCATCATCTTGATCTTCTCAAATGCTAGTTCAAGGTGTCAAGAAGCCCAATGACCAACTCATATTCCCAAGGTGAAGGGTTGTTTACAAGACAAAATGATTGGAGAGAAAGAATAGTACCATGCATTCTTATATTCAGGATAAACTTAATTCCAACTTATACCTTATAAAACCCAAATTCGTAGAGTTCTAGAACATTGCATGATGGTATATGATATGTGTTAAGCTTCACATAATTTGCATAATGATTGTACATGGCATGTATGTTTCAGATCTAGTTAACATTATATACTATTTCTAGGCACTAAAAAAGGAACCCTATAAATTTTATACCACAACCAAAAAATTTAATGAAACAACCTTACATGAAAAAAATGCACAATGACATATGTTCAAGCAAAACTTGACAATTTTTTTTTATTTCGTTAGTTGTAGGAGCCTTGAAAAAAATCCACCTGATTAATTGTATGATCTCTATAAATTATAGATATTACTTCACGATGTAAAATAATCCCATTGACTTCAATTACTCAATGCTTGGAGAATATGATTTTAGAAATGGCACTATATACACAAACGTAAACACAAAGTTGTAACCTTAGGCTTAGTCAAGTTCATACCAAGAGAAGAGTTTGAGGAATATGTTTGGTAATGGAAGAGCAAGGTTAGTATTATTGTGCTACCCTATGGTGCTAGTAAGCCCTTAATGGGTGTCTCTACTACTTATCGAATCAAGAAAATTGAACTTTGGTTAGCTACTAATGTTGCATATATTGATCAACCAACCTTTTCTATTTTAGGGGAAGTCCAGAGGTACATTTTTTTCCACTTAACCTCCTATTGCAAGAAAACTTGGCATCAGATTACAAACACCAATTGAACTATTAGAAATAAACATGGTAGTACTAATACCATTACATGCCTCATTATCTAGAATTCCACTAACCTCACTGTGAGGTTTTATATAAGAATAATCATGCCTAGGGTTTCTATGATGGAACTTGTCTAAGGTATTAGTAGCCTTGTTACACCCCCTATTATCAAACACCACCTTCCTATTGTCATCTAGGTAATGTTGGATCATTACAATCTAGTAAGTATACTTTGGTAAGTCCAGGTGCTATCACTTTATTATCAGATTCAACCTACACTTTTGTTAAAATACCTCATATTTGCATACTTAAGTGGATCCAAATGGCAATTAGTTCAACCATGTTGGATATGTTGTATACACCAGATCACCCATTCCTCCAATCCACTTGTCCTCATAGTTTCTAGCAATCACATCCACAAAAGAGAACTCCTTACCAATAGTAGCATCCACACTAATTTCAATAAACCCTTCCGTAGAAATCCATGGAGTTATTATTTCTCCTTTTGGGGTTAGGATCCAAAGAAAGAAAGATGTTTTCCACCTATTTGAAAATGAATAAAATGTGATGCTCAAGAGGAGTAGCCCAGTTTTCGAAGGCATGCTTATTCCTATAGGTTCAGATGTACCAACACTCAACTAGTAACTGAATGCTAGGATTATCACCCTAGTTCAAATTATCAGGAAAAGAAGTTGAGAGATTAGATTGCCTGAAGAAAGACTGGTGATCATTTCTTGGGATTAGCCTCTTTCTCACACCTTTTGCATGAATGCAATCTCTAAGAGTGTGCATTGTTGTCTCATATCTTGATTATATATTTTACAACTACTATTAGTGCTCATGTGATGTAGCACCCTTTTGTGGCTCGTCGAGATGGCGTAATGATACATCATACACATGGATAACTACATATTGTCTAGAATTTTCATCTTTATGAGTGCCTACCAATTACCTTCAACATGTAGCTTCATCCCATATCTCAACTGCATGTAAGATGAATTAGTAGAATAATTACCATCCTTGGCCAGACTCCAGACCTACACATCTTGTAGCTCGTTATCAATGGGATCGTTTATAGAAACAACCACATAAATTGCATGTCTAGGAAGCGACTCCTCTAGACATCTCATGTCCTAGTCCTGTTGAGATTAATCAAGCTATTAACTTTGAGATCCTGGAGGTCACTGGTGATGGGCTTGAGAGTAACTTGCATACATTGTTGAGCAACTTGTGATCCCAGATGTTGATGAAGTTTACTCTCAAGGGGATCATGTCCATATGATCCATGATGAAGTGCTTTCCTTTAATCACCGCTTTACCCACCTGGATTCTTGAACGTTCCTTCCTTCATAGCTATTTTGGAAATTTCTTTCCATGCCTTAACACTAGATAGTATCTCTATGAGAACTCAAATCTCATGCGTTCTTCAACACTAGTGCCATGTTCCATTCACGCATAGTCCTCAACCCAAGCCCCTATTTTCCTTACAACATGTGACTTTGTTCTATGCCACCAGCGATAGAGGGTATGCTTTGTGGTCCCCACCCAAATGAATCAATTAATAGATCCTTTACATGCTATCACATAGAGATAGGTATGGTACAATAGTTTGCATCACATAAGAAGGAATGGTGATTAAGGTATCTTTATCCAAGCATACATGCCCAATGAAAGAGAGGCATTTGGCTGCATACTAATTAATTCTACAGTTAACCCTATACAACACATCCAATTAAGTTTTTTGTCCAATTTAGAGTCAATAATAGGTACCTTCTACAACACATCCAAATAAGTGTTTTTGTCCAATTTGGAGTCAATAATAGGTACCCCAAGATATCTCCCAAGGTTATCAATCTCCTTAAAATGACACTTTTGGTTGATTCACCTCCTCATTCTCCTTGGAACTGCCTGAGAGTATAAGATTCTAGTCTTATACACAGAGATGGTGTAACCTAAAATGGTCTTGAATTCTCAGAAGTAGTTGAGAATTGTTTCCATCTGAGATCTAGTGGCATGTGTGAAGAGAAGTAGGTCGTATGCAAAGTAGACATGATATTTAACCTAACCAGAGAAATATTGAGTTTGACATGTTTCCAATTTTTCTCCCTAGCCTTCTCATTAATCATCTGGTTTTTTTGTTCAAGGTTTATTCATTCAAGGCAAAGTACAAAAAATATAGTGACACTGAATTGACCTATCTCATCCCAGGGAAAGACTAAAAGGATTAAGTCTGTTGTCCATTCCACACAATTGAGATAGTTCTACCTATAATAAATTGCATGACGTAGCTCTAAATATTAGGCTGCAAACCTACTAATTTTATAGTATCAAAAATGAAAACCCACCTCATCATATCATAAGCATTTGAGAGATCATATTTTATAGCCAGCATTTTGGATTCCCTCTTTCTCTTCATCACATGTATAAGTTCCTGCACCAAAACAATGTTACCAGTGATTCGTCTTCTCAACATCAATATGCTTTATGCAGTTGTAATCCACATTAGAAGGTGCGGCTTCAATCTCTCCACCACGACTTTAGAAAAAATCTTCAAAGTAATGTTATTGAGAGAGATTGGTTGTATTTGGTCACATCTTTCAGGGTGCATGACGTTATGGATAAGAACAATTGTGGAATCACATGATTTTGTAGGTAGAGCATGCCCTTTAATAGTTGATTTGACAAAACAAAAAACTGACTCATCAGTGCTCCAATTCTTTTGTAATAATGAAGTTGACACCCTATCAACCCAACAACTTTGGAAGGATTGATATTTTTCAAGGTCTCCCAAACATCCTACATATTTTAAGGGCACCAATGATGACATGTTTCACCTAGGTAAGTTTCTCATACTCACCAGGGCATCTATTCAACAGGCTATCAGTGGTAACCACCAAGGTAACCACAGGTTCAGTAAGCAATGATCTAAAATGGTACACAACTATATTCGTCATCTCATTGTCTTCAGTAACACATTCACCTTCATTGTTCAAGAGGGAAACTATAGTGTTGAGTTTTCTTCTTTGGTTTACATAGGCGTGGCAACATTTTTTTTGGTGTAAGTCAGGAAGCATTCTTATTCATCTTGCCTTCCTCTGGTAAGAAAATCTAAGACGCTATTACATTCACCAACACAATTTTTTGAAGTAAACATGATAGTAATACCACCATTACATTTATCCTACTATACTAAGTCAACTAGGATAGGAGGGGGCATAACATAACAAAACACCCTTTGGTGGTTTTTGAGGTGGAATTTAACAAGTCAATCAACAATTGTATTATTTTCCTAGAAAATATAATCAACTCAGCTATTGATCTTGATTAGCTTCTGAACCTTCAAGATCCAATATGGATATCTAGGATGTACCTTATACTTCTTTTTTATGAGCTATGCAGCAGCCATGCGGTCTGATCCAATGATGACCTCATGTTGATCCTTCTCAAATACATATTCCAGAGCCATATGTATGTTAATCAATCCCACTTCAATAACATAAGTTGCATGATGATTGCTTCCAGCGCTTCTGATCCATTCTCCATTACAATTTCTCACAACAATACTAGAAGTTGCTTCATATTTTTTGGTGGGTGCATCAATGTTTATTTTTATGCATCTAGAGGTAGGAAATGTCTAGTGTCCCCTCCTACTTTACTTCTTAACTACCTCATTTGACCTTCTTGCTGAAGCATGCAGTTGAACACTTTTGAATATGTAATTCACCTAATGTTCTACATTTGTAACAATCTTTTTAAAAACTTACATGTTCCAACTTCTCCAAATGTATCTACATATTATGAGAAACTTTTGTGGTGTCTCTGTAAATTGTCATGCAATATTTCAACAATAAGCTCGCCTCTGTATGTTACCAGAAACTACTGAGCTCAAATCTTTCAAGCAATATCTCCCACACTAGTGTTGCCCAACTACAATCCCTCCTCAGGACATGCACTAGACTTTACTCCTCAATATAGACACGACCCACATTTATCTTCATCCGCTAGATTCCTTATTCTCTTTCATCAATCAGTAGTGCTCCACGAGCCACGATCCATGCAAAGAGTTAAAGCCTTCTTGTGACCTTAGCCTCCCAAATAAACTTCTAGTCACTTGTAGTTACATTCTCCCTAGGTTCCCTTAGGGTTTTGTATGCATATTTTGTAGAGAATTTACCATCTTGCCATTGACACCACATCCAAATATCACCATGTTCAATATCAAGGGGACTATTAATCTTCATTATGTCTTTCACCATTTCTTTTGGTGACCACTCTCTCAGAAAATTTCTATCCCACTACCCTTACAAATCAGTGATGCTTCCAACTCAGAGGTCTTGTAGCTCCCGAGGTATAGGATGAAGAGCATGATCTTTTAGTAAAACATTTTACTGTATATGAGGATAATTTCAGAAGTTGGTGTTTCGATTGCTCAACACCTAAAGTTGAGATTTGTTTGACGTAAATTCCTTCGCAAAAAACACATGCTTCCCTGGACATGATATAGTCAGTGTCTTAGGGGTATGTAAGATTCAAACTTTTTTTAGGCCAACACATCCACATCGTATCTCTTCCACAGAGCAGGTCCCAAGTGTTCCTAAGCAGTAATGCTTCATTCTAATATCTCATGGTTTTGAGACCAAGTCCTCCCTTATTTTTAGAGATTTTCACCTTGTTACAGGCTACCAGAGAATGCGATTTGCCTTGTGATGGCCACCTAAAATGAAACATCTTATGGTTCTATCATTCCTATCAGAGAGTTTCAACAAAAGATCCATTGTTTGCGTAATATAGGGATCACAATCAAAGTAGCTTTCATGAGGCAAACCCTTCCTTCTAGAGATAAGCACTGTGCTGACCAGACATGAAAATTATTATATACACTCAATAGAACACTAGAGTATGTATCTTTGTTATCTCTAGAGTGTAAAATCAACACTACTAAATGTCATCCCAAATCCTCCATTACCTAGAATCTACTAGCTCTTTCAATAAGGCGACATTTTCTTCTTGAGATACTTTTTGAGAAGAAGATCCTTGCCTTCAAGATTGAAATAGCTTGTCCATAAGCCCTTTCAAACTTACTGAAGAAGTCCTTGATGATGTCCATTTGTTTTTGATTTGTTTGTGCAAACATGATTAGGTCATCTGCAAATCATACATGCGCTACCGCATGACCTGCTGCTCCCAGCTTCACTAGTTTTCATTACTTCCTTTGAACTAAATCAAGAACAAGTCGAATGGGTCATTCAAGACACATCATAAATAGATAGGGAGATAGAGTATCTCCTTGTCAGAGTCCCCTACTGGATTTAAATTCAAAAGATATGCTCCCCTTCCATGTCATGGAAATTGAACCTCTAGTGAGGAATTCATGATATACTTGTAGATATTTTTAGGCATGTCAAGCTTCTTTAGACTGTCCTTGACAAAAATGCCACAACACCAGGTCGTATGCCTTGGTCTGGTCCACTTTAGTATCAATAGTCTTCACACTTGTCTTTCTCCTCATCTTTGATCGGTTCCTGGATTAATGCGATATATTATCAGTGGTTTTCTTACCATGTACAAATCTACTTTGTTAAAAAATGTTGTCAACCTCTCCAACCACTAGTTTCAAAGTTAATTTGAGTACAATATTTTTTAGAGAGATAGGTTGAACTTGCTTACATTTTTCAGGCCTAGGCATCTTCAATATCAGCACAATGGTAGCATTGCAAATCTCAGAAATGAGCAACTATCCCATGATTTCCTTATTAATAGTTTTAACGACTGAGTCAACAACAATGTTCCATTCTTTTTGATGGAATATAGAGCTCACTCTTCCAGGACTAACCTCTTTGTGAGGATTCATATAATTAAGAACCCTTTGCACTTCCTCCTTAGTGAACAATACAACGATTGAACACCTCTATGACATCATAAGAGGTTTAAATATTCTTTGTAAACTGCTACAATGAGTCTGCCTATCCATTCCTAGATCATTCAGTACTCCCTTAAAGTGGTTTACCACAAGGTTCTTAAGATCCACTTACCTATTATCCATTCATATTATCATTTTCAGTGTAGTAATCAAATTATGATGCCACCTTTGATTGATCCAAGCAAGATAGAAATGAGTGTTGTTGTCTCCTTCTTTCAACCAATTGATATGGGTGTGTTTCCTCCAATCCTGCTCTTCCTTTCTTAGGATGGCATCTAGTTCCATCTGCAAGTAAATGTAGAGTCTATCAGTAATGGCATCATATTGGGCTGCCAAATTGGACTAAAGTTGGTTGATGTTTCTCAGAAGCCTCTCCTTCTCTTTTTGTTTCTTTTGCAAACCACTTCTCTCTCAATTAGTTATCCCCACATTTACAAATTGCATGACCATTTCAAAGGTTGTTCTTTCTTCCAAATGGGTCTGAAGACTCTACTAAAATCCTTTTCGATATATGCCAAGATGAAAGGGTGATGAAACACCATCTAGTAAATTGTTTTTGTTTGACTTGACAAGAATAGGACAATGATCCAAATGAATCTGAGGTAGGTGTTCGACAGACATATTCAGACATTGGTGAATGGACATATCTTTAGCAATCTCTCTTTCATGATGTTCCTGGAGTAAACCATGCCTGTACATAAAATTCATCGTCGAGAAACCTAAGTCGATGAGTCCTACCTCCATAAGCATTTCAATGAAATGATTTGATTTGTTAGCATGGAAAATGCCAGTTCCATATCTTTATTAGGTTCCAACAAGCTATTAAAATATCCCAAGACAACTCTTGGCTCATGGATCTTTTCACTCATAGGAATTAGGTGTTTCCACACCAAGTTGAGAATAGGAATGCGCGGGCTTGCATACAAAAAGGTTACAAACAACTTTTTCTTTAGCTCGCAAGTAATGATTTGGTGATAATTGTTTATGGTCTGAAGTGTCTAGGAATCATCCATCCAACTCAGATGGAAGCCCCTTTCTTCCACTCTGTGGGAGTTCTTGAACCCCCAATATTTTGATAGTTCTGACATCATTTTTCTCACTAATTTGGGGTTCTAAATATCCACCAATTTTGGCTCTTTAGAATTCATAAACTCTTTCAAAGTTTCATTGGTATTGCAGGTAGCGATACATCTAACATTCCAACATAAGAGATCTAGTACTTAACTTCTAACTTGATCTAAAACACTGACAAATACTATTGAGGTGCCTCCTCCAATACCTTCTGACTTCCAACCACCTATGCAACACCATCATGATAGACAATATCTTTCATAGCCACTTTCTTAATGTCATCCTAAACAACTTGATCAATTTTCATTTCTTTAACTTGGTAGTGGATCTTCATGAACTCCTTTGTCTCAGCTTAGATGGAGGAAGAGGTTTCACTATCCCTTTTATTTCCATCTTTGGCTTGCTGTTTTTGGTTTTTCATTTTAGTAGTGAGTAAGCCCTAGCAGATAGCTCTCGTAGTACTATATCCTTTTCAACATTTGCTTCCTTGGCCCTGAAATCCAGGATCTATAGGTTTTCCTTCTCCATGTCTTAGAATTTTTAATTCTAGTCCCCATTCATGATCTCGATAATGTTTATTTTTTGTTTTAGGTCTTCCTCTTCATTCTTGAGAATGTCATTCGGTTCCTCCTACATAAACATGCACATGTTGTCCAGTATAGAGTAGTACTATTATATGAGATTCATTTGTCATAGAGTGATATTTCTCGTTCATCTATTCTTATAGTAACACCTCTTGTTATGCTCGCCTCTGTTCGAACGCAAAAGATGACCTTTGGGCTGAGGCTTTGAAGAATGACTTGATAGGATTCTAGAACTTCTTGAGGACATTATCAAACTCCTTTTTCTCATTCCATGAAGATCTAGTGATGAACCTTCTCTTATAGAGGTTTTCATTGACAAATCTAACAAGAATAGGGTAGTGGTATGAGAAAATCCTCGACCGATGTTTAGTAACAAAATCAGAAAATCTCAGAATAAACTTACTACTACTTGTTGCTTTGTCTAGTCTCTCATGCAAATACCTTGTTTATATGTAAACTCATTCCCGAGAAACCAAGATCCATCAAGACAACTTCGAAAAGCTTATTACTAAAAAACTAAGATTCATTGCAGTGTTAGTGAATACTACCACTCTTTTCTCTGGGATCAAGGGTGGTGTTGAAGTCACCCAACACTAACCATGGCTCGTCAAAGCATTTCCCCATATCCACAACATGTTTCTATAGTAATTTGTGGTTTTTTATATAAGGATTAGTATAGACGAAGGTGATCACCATCTGCTTATTTACCTTGTAAGTGATGACTTGAAGATGACAATGAATAATGTCAACCTCACAGTCCCTATGCTACCAGAAGACCCAAATTCCCCTACAAACCCCCTCACCTACACCTGGTGGGATATATCAAAACCCAACGGTTTGATTGTTTTGAGGGCTTTAATACCGCTATAAATGGTTCAATGATAGCTACAATCTTAGGCCTCATGTTGGCTATAACCTCCTTTAGTGTCCTGCATGTGGAATCATTTGCAATACCACATATATTCCAATAAAGAGTGTCTATCATGGGATACAATTGTAGTTAGGTGATGCACCATGCAAGCCATCAGGATACTATAAGCACACTGTTCTCGTTGTTAGCTTCATATTTCAAAATCTTCTTTAATATTAACCTTGGGATCTTCCCCTTTATAATATTCTTTGGTGTTGTGCCTTTTTCATTTTGGAACTACTTCTCCTAATTTTCCTTCTACAACTACTGTTGGTAGATGTGTCTGTCTGTTTAAAGTTGTTGTATCTTCTATGTCCCCCGCTTTGATTGGTGCCATGTGTTGTCATTGTGGCTTGTATACTATTTGTTGGTGCTTCCACCATTCAGATTACATCAACATTTACTTTATGTCTAGCCACCTCCTCAAGAGTTTCCTCCATATACCTCTAGGTTCATCTTGAATCACCTCTATTAGGGGTGAGAAAATATAGGTTCGGCTATGGTCCAAAAATTTAGGAAATTTGGTCTGTGGCCCAGTCCGGTCCAAAATTGGCCAGATCATGGTCCAAGCTGAAGACTTGTTTATACGTAGAATATCTTTATATTTGAAGTTAAGATAATGTCACAAGTATATACAAATCACATATATACATACTAGTAGTGTAAATATTTGATATATGTATTATATAATTGTTAGAAATAATTAAGATTATCTATTTTGTATTATTAAATAAGTAATGAAATACATAAAAAGGTTAATTATAGTCCAAACGGTTTGGTACCGGTCTGGTCCAACTTTAAAATGGTATGTTCTGATCCGGTCTTACTTTTAAACGGTTCAGTCTATGGTCCATATATATGTTGAAATTTGGTCCTCAATCCTATCCGATCTGATCCGGTTTTAGACTGAAGCTCACCCCTAACCTCCACGACTTCATCCACATCAGGGTTAAATACTATGTAGTTCTCACTTTCAACCATCCTTATCCCATTTCTAGCATTAGGTAGCTTCCCATTCTGCTAAGTATTATTCAACATTGGCTCATTGTCCTCCTCTACAATGCAAGCTAATTTCTTCTTTTCTTGCCACACCCTTGTTGTGATAGTGTTTTTTCCTTTCCATCTACATGACCATAAACCATGTTTGAGTCATCAACATTGTCTCCTAGTTCCTCATTAGCTAGATCTATAAAATTGTTGGCATGACTAACTTTCAAACCAGGTTGCATATTCAGGTCTGGCAGTTTTTCATGATTTCAATTTCTGTGATTTCTTCTACTTTTTTGCTCCTTTGTGTCTACCAGCTACCTCGTTGTTTGTTGATATTATAGAAGATCACTATTCTGGGTGAGGATTCTCCTGTCATCTTTCATTGGGAGGTTTATCCTTGCAGTTTATCTCTAGGTTTCCCATGTTGCCACATATGGAAAATGTGTCGGGTACCATTTCATATTCAATAGTGTACTTGATATCGTTAATCATGATAGATGGTATAAGAGGCTTCATGTAATCAATATCAATTGCAAGGTGTGCAAATTTACTCCTTGTTCTTCCAGACATGTAGCTATCAACTTTAATAAGCCTACAAGTGCAAGTCCCAAAAACTCGAGCATTGTGGAAACATATAGTTGCAACAATAATTGGAGGATATGAACCCAAGTGACTAGATGATTTGGTAGCTTTGATGAACGTTTGAAATTCGGGAACCATTCCAGATCCCAATCATCACGGTTTTAAAATCCCTTTTGCATGACATCTGCACCAAGAAGTGCATCATATATAGTTCAAACTTATTACATCTTCCCATCAACCCTCATAGACCTTTAATGCAATCAAACATCATCATATAACCAAACACTCTACTAATCAGTTTGAACACCACAACATATTGCCACGGATCAACATATTTTTTTTGAGCCTTAGGATTAAGGTCAATGACCGAAAACCGGTCCTTCTGACTGAACTCAACATCCTTGTCAGCCAAGTCTCTCACAAACAAATTTTCCAATAAATAAGGATCGCTTTATTGAGAATGTGTGACTAGTCCAAGTTGGATGAATCATTGATGAATGGTTTTTTTCATAATCTCAATCTACAGATTCATCAGTTGGTGACCCATTAGAGCCGCCATCCTGATCCATGCAACCTTCTTCCCTAGTGTCCTTCTCTATAAATGTCAGAATCATGCCTTCTCGCATCCCACTCCATTGAAACTCAATGCCCACAACAAGGCACAAAAAACCTAACAACTCCCTATTTTGATACCATATTGCTTCCTACACTTTCATCCCTACTGGTCCTATCGTGCTCCCCTTCACTAAATAGTGGTCGCCTCCTTACCCACAACCTTGGCCGATGCCCCTGCCCCAATTGCCACCTCCACTAAAAAACCCTCATCCTCCATGACCCCACATCCAAGATCCATCTCAAGTTCACAAATCAAACTTCCTTCTAGTTTGAGCTCTATTAACCTATCTAGGATGAAATATGTTTTGCACTCAAATTTTGACAGTAAGGATGAAGTATGAGGTAATGTTGGGGTTGCTGAGACAACATATAATATGGTGAATTTCAGAGGAAAGAAGTATGAAGATCAGAGAGAATCATTTAGGAGATAAGGAAGAGGGAGTTGGGGTCCTAGGGTGTTATAAAATTATTGTCCCCACATTCATGATGCAGTTTGAAGACTATTATAAAAGAGGGAGGTTAAGACAAACCCCTGCTCAACCATTTGCGTAATTGTTCCTCAAGAAGAGCATTCACCTAGAAAAGAAGGAGAAGAGAAGATATATAGAAAAAAGGAGGGAGGTAGAAGATGAGGCAAGTGGAATAAATAGAAGAAGGAATAGAAAGAGAGGAGGAAGGTAGAAAATAGAGAGGGGAATAGAAAAAAGAGGGAAGTATAGAAAGAAAGTAAAACCAATAATAATATCAATCTTAGAGGCATTCATAGGCTATTTCCATTCAAGGACAACATCAGTTTTCATAGGATAAACATAACCCCCATTAATAATATGACCCAAGAACATAAACGAATTCCCACTTTTATACTTCTGCATAAAAATTCTAACTACCTTTTAGATTTGGATTTTGTATGATTTGACATATTTGGAATATATATTACCAAAATTGAAAAAGGAAGGGTTGAAATACTCCATTCATAAGATTCACAAAGTTGTTCGGGACATTTGTCTATCCATAGGACACATATAAAAAATAACAATGTCTGTATACCATTTTGGAGTCCATCTTACATATGTCATTTCCCTTTATGTTGAGTTTGTGGTATAATGATCAAAGACCAATTCTAGAGTAAAGCACTGTTGATTAAAGAGATCATCAATTCTACAGAATAGGTGCTTGTTTTGTTTTTAGTGGGTGAGCTCTTATTTTAGAGCCAACATACATTTTTTAGGAGTCCATCCTTATTTTTATTAAACATGATGTTTTCTCTCAAATGGAAGGCATAGGTTGGGTAAGACCCTTATTGAGCAAATCTTTCAACTACTTCTTGATCCTTGTCATCTCATGTGTCATCTATGTAGTGCCTAAAACATAGGTGCATTACTTGGTTTCAACTCTATCAAAATTTAACATCTGAATTGGAAGGTATCACTAGTAACTCCTTAGGAAATACACTCAGGTACTCGCATACTATGTCAATGTTCTTAAGTACAATCATGTGGGGATTCACAACTTTCACAGTTGCAAGGTATGCTCTACACCCTTTGTTCATGATAGATTGAGCTTTGACAAAAGTATATACACTACTTATATTTTTGTTAAGGGACATAAATCATGGGGAAGTTGGGAATGGACATAATAATATTTTTATTGTAATTAATAAAACATGAAATTTTCTTATACAATCTATCCTTACAATTAAGTCAAAACCATCCATGTCCAATGATATAAAGTCACACTCCAATTTATTATTGTCGTAATAAATAAGGACCTTGATTGAAATCACTACTACAGAAACCCCATTTGGCATCGGTCTTTTAACCCCATTTGGCGTCGGTTTCCAACCGACGCCTATGTGGGCGCCGCTAAAGGTCGAACATTTCGGTGTCAGTTTTTTAACTGACGCCTATTTAACCTACAGGCATCGGTCTTTTAGTAGAAAACCGACGCCAAAATGGTTCGCGCCACAGAAAACGGCGTCATCTAGGGCACTTTCTGCGTCGGTGATTTACTAAAAGACCGACGCCTATATTCCATGTAGCGTCGGTCTTTTAGTTGATAACCGACACATAAAGTGTCCTAGATGACGCAGTTTTCTGTGGCGTGAACCCTTTTGGCGTCGGTTATATACCAAACGACCGACGCCTGGTTGTTTAAATAGGCGTCGGTTCGATACGAATATCCGACGCCATTTCCAGGACTGCTTTGGCCACATCAGGCGTCGGTTATCTATAAATAACCGACGTTGTATGTCTTTGCTGACGGTTTTCTATAAATAACCGACGCCTATTTATATATATATATTTTTCATATCAGTTTGCAGGCCTGCTGTGGCTGGTCAGCAGGATGAGAACCTGCAGTTCAGTTTTCTGAACTGCAGGTTTACGACATCCATTGATATCAGCCTACAAACAGGCCGCAAACCTGCAAAAGTCACAAAGAAAATTTCACACAAGTACATACATTCAGACATCAATTCAATTCTCACATTCACACATATAGAAACATTCAAATATATGTATTAACATTCAGAAATATTCATTTACAAAGTATCATTCATTATCACTATCAACATCCCAATTATATCTTACAGTTGCCACTGCTTGTATGGCTTTTGCCCATTCTTCTCTTACTTCATTTAATGCTTCCATCGTATATGGAGCATGTATATTTTTTAAGCGTTTACCTGTAGTGTTGTCAGTTTTAAACACCTGCAAAGAGAATGATGTATATATATAAGTAATAATATAAAAATAAGATAAGATTGATATATTTCATACTAACTAATGAGACTATATATAATACCTCATGTATGGTATCGATGTCCAATGCGGCATATTTGAAAATCATCTGCATAAATCGCATCACATAGTATGCGCATGCCCAACCATTGTCTTGTGTAGCGCACTATAAATTGAAACATACAAAATAATACAACTAAGAACAATTCACATCAATAATATATACATTGGAGTCGGGAACTTACTTGTACGTTCTCCCAATTTATTGGCTGGTTCTTTTTCCTTGGGACCGTTCCTCCAGCCTTTTTGAATGCATCTAAACCCCTACATGTTAATATAACATAGTAAATTACATAAGTAAATAGTAATGTAATAACAGATGTTAACAGATACAAAAATGAAATATTTCTCACCAGAATAATGGAATTCTCATTACGTGTCCAATTTTAGTATTTAATGTACTTCCCGCGGGATCTAGATAATAAACAGTGAACGTCCCGAGGACAATAACTAGTAACTCCCAATGTTTACCGCTAAAGATAAAAAGTTAACAATTAATAACTCAAAATGCACAATAAAAATGGAATTTTCTTAAGTCCAAATTATAAATAAAGTAAACTTACTTGACATTGAATGGAGCTATTATTATCGTCTTCTTTTGCTGACCAAAAATTGTAAAAGCATCTATACAGTATTGTTGAACATTATCAGGGTCTTTAGCTACCATACTAATCAATGATGGAATCAAAAATCCCACATGATCAAATGCAAATTGTTTGCAATGATCTTCGACTAAGTAGCTGCAAAACATGTATTACGTATGCATTAATATATAAGAAACCAGATCACCGGATCTTACACAAGGTATATGGATGTATAAACAAGATATCACCTTATCCATGTCTCTATCATTGATGTATTCAGCCAATCATACATAAACATCTCAATAATATCTTGTATAAATAAAGAGCTATCGTATGATCGACCTGCATAATCTGCATCTAAAGAAACTATTATAGGGCAATGTATATTATGTGCACGTAGCCAACATGCCATTCCCCTACAAGCAGGACCTAACATGTATGTTAGGTCAGTTGGAACCCAAGTTGGTAATGCGGGAAGTGGAGGTGGAGGCCTAGGTGCTCCTGGTGTCTTCTTTTTAACCTGTATATATAATTTCAGATCAGTTGACATAATATATACACATTAACAGTCTAAATCAATGTAAATTTATCTTACAATTTCAGTCGTGTAGACGACATCTGCTTTGGGCCACAATATGACCCCGCCTTCTGCCTCACCAAGTGTATCAATATCTGGGTGGGCATATGGCAACGCAACTTCCCTCCAATCGGGTAACAAACGTAATGGGCCCACACGAACATAGCCCTGTGGCATTGGAGTCCCGTGAAACCTTTCCCCAGGAAGGGACGGGTAAGCTTGCACCTCTGCAACAACATAGTCTTGTATTCTTAAGCGACATGGCTTCAATGCCTACAAATTTACGTAAAGAATGTTATACATATATACATATAATCTTGAAAACATATGATCTTGAAAAGACTAGCTACAATGTCATAAACAATACTTACAGCAGACGTGCTAGGCGATGGGTCTCCAGGATTACTCGCAGTCTGTGCATCAGGAGAAGAGTGGGTCGCCATAGGCGTATTGGAAGCCTGAGATGCCTGCCACCGCAGCAATTCTTCCTTGACCTTCTCAGCAACTACATCGTTGACCTTCTTAGCAACTAAATCCTCAACTCTCTTCTTCTCCTATACATGGATAAAAGAAACATTAGCTTCTTATTAATGAATTTCCTTTTGCAGTAACATTCTAAAAAAAGAATAGGTTACCTCTTCTTGAGAAAGTCCCGCTCTGGGTTTGTGTTGGGATGGCCCAAAGAATGCTTTGATGCCAACACCAGCGCCGACACCTCTAACACGTCCAGGATGCTCTGGGTTACCCAGAGCAACTGTCAATTCATCCCTTGTGCCCTGAGGGATGAACGTGCCTTGTTTCCTCTGCTCGTGCAGCTCCCGCTAATCACCATAAACATAAATTGGTAAGTTAACACCACAAATAATCAATATTCAAACGATTTCTCTAAGAGTTGTATTTTACCATTTTTGCAGCCGCCTCAGCAGTTACAGGCTTCTTTATTTCACCCTTCTTGTTTTGCCTGCCAGCTATCCAGATATCATGGCGAGGTATGGGTGTGGCAGACTCCTGAGTAGGAGCAGACTCCTGAGTAGTCGCAGACTCCGCCTGTAGTCTTTGGCGAACGCTTGCATAGCCTTTTGGACCCATAGTGTGGTCATGCACATTCAGTGCACGCCTTGCTTTTTGTGCGTCACTGAGGGCCTAGTTAGTATGCACATTAAAGATTTGGTTAGTAGCACTAAATGTTAATCTTGAATAGGTGAATACAATGTATATTAATTAAATTGGGAGTGACGCCTAATACCTTGAATTCTTCAGATTTTCTTGAAGCAACAAAATTGTCCCAATCTTCTTTGTCCAAGAAGTTCCATTGTTCAAGGGCTGACTTCTTCTTCTTATCACCCTCTTTTATGTATTCTCTGTTCAGATTTGTCCTATAATTCCTAAGCATCTTTCCAGCGCGTTGCATCACATTTTTATGATGTAACTTCTCATCCAATGCAAACAGATTCTGTAAAATAGAAATGTTATTAACTAGTATCCAAAATAGAATTACAAATAATAGAATTTGTAATCTACAAAATAGAATTGCAAATAATAATAACTCACACATAAATCCTTCCATATCAAGTCTTTTTTCCCTTGAGGAACTTTATGCCAATTGTCATACTTAACACCACAATGGCTCTGAGTGGTACACCCAAGATAGTTTACAAAATTATTGCGGTTCACTCCAATTGGATTTCCTCCATTATCAAACTCCACCACCAATTTGGATCCACTACCACTTAGCGCTAATAACTTCTTCAACAGAGTGATGCCCCTTTTCTTGTTAAGTGTTTGGTGCTGCGCATCAAGTTGCTCCAGTGCTTCAGTGGGTACAGGTGCATCAACCTAAAATTTGACAAAACTAAAACACACTAAATTAGCCCAATATAGAAATATAGGATATATGACATAACTAGAAGATAATGAATTTTATAGAAATACATGATATGTTTTTAGAACTTACATTAGTATCCTCGCCATGCTCGTCATGGACAACATGCTCATCATGGACTTCATGCTCATCATGGACATCATGCTCATCATGGTCAGCCATCTAAAAATGTCATTTAAAATACAAACATTTAGCATTTGTATTAACTAGAAAAAGGCAAACATTTAGCATTTGTATTAACTAGAAAAAGGCAAACATTTAGCATTTGTATTAACTAGAAAAAGGCAAACATTTAGCATTTGTATTAACATACATGTCTCTAAAATTGTGATCTTTTATCAATTAACAATCCTTCATTGTGATCTCCGCGCACATATAAGTCATCATTAGCTTCAATATTTTGTGGAATGGGCAACCCAACTGAGAATGGACTAGAGTCATCATACTTATCATAGTACTCTTCTTCATCTATAGGATCTTCAATGAACTGTCTTTTACCATGAAGAACAACCGACCATTTATCATTCACAGGATCATCGATATAGAATATTTGTTTCGCCTGTGATGCCAATATGAATGGTTCACCCTTCTCGCCAATCTTTTCAAAGTTCACCAAAGTGAAACCCAATTCATCCACTATAACTCCTTTGGTGTTATCAACCCAATTACATTTAAAGAGCGGAATTTTGAAATCTATGTAGTCAAACTCCCAAATGTCCTCAATGACACCGTAATATGACATTTTAGCTTCACGTGGACTCTTATCCTTTGCACTTGCAAAGTACATAGTCGACGCTTGAAGAGTGACCCCACTATTTTGGACGACACTCTTATCATCTTGGCGCTTTGTGTAATATGCTGGAACTGGTTCGTTCACATTTACGTCATCAGAGGCAATTTCTTCTTCCACCCAAGCACTGCTATCGACATCTACTGGTTTCGATTTTGAAATCTCTCCATGCCAGTGCCATTCTGTATAGCCTTGTACAATCCCGTTGCACATGACATGACTTTTGATTTCCTCACCAGTGTTGACTTTCAAGTTGTTACCGCAATGCCTACATGGACAGTAGAACCTATCTGTAGGTTTTTTCCTATGTTCCTCGGCAAATCTAATAAACTGATCAAGACCAGATATAAACTCTGGGGTGCAATGATTACGAATGGACATCCATGATCTATCCATTCTATGATCAGAGAAAACAAGTATATATTAGGAAACAAGTATATATTAGGAAAAGATTAGGCAGCATTTCCCCACTGTTCTCTAAGTACATATGTACTTAGAGAACAAACGGGGAAATGCCAACAAACACATTTGATGTCATTCTTATATATAATAAATGTGTACCACCTATCCCATCCTTGAACACCTAATCTCACTAGTAAGTGTATGATGTGTTTTGGGTTTTCAAGAAAATTTCGGCAGCATTTCCCCGCTGTTCTCTAAGTACATATGTACTTAGAGAACAAACGGGGAAATGCTACCAAAATTTTCTCAAAAACCCAATACACATTATACACTTACATCCTAAGTGAGATTAGGTATTCAAGAACAGTCCCAAACCGGGGACTATCCAAGATTTACTCCTAATGAGTCAATCTTGGACGGGTTTCTAGGCCAACAAACACAATAATAGATATCTACAATGAAGTCGGACTCCATACAAACAGTATATAATTTAGTGATTGTTCATTCTAATTTATACCAATGTACAAGTAATATAAAAAACAATGATTGTTCACATTCTAGGCCAACAAACACATTTGATGTCATTCTTATATATAATAAATGTGTACCACCTATCCCATCCTTGAACACCTAATCTCACTAGTAAGTGTATAATGTGTATTGGGTTTTCAAGAAAATTTCGGCAGCATTTCCCCGCTGTTCTCTAAGTACATATGTACTTAGAGAACAAACGGGGAAATGCTACCAAAATTTTCTCGAAAACCCAATACACATTATACACTTACATCCTAAGTGAGATTAGGTGTTCAAGAACAGTCCCAAACCGGGGACTATCCAAGATTTACTCCTAATGAGTCAATCTTGGACGGGTTTCTAGGCCAACAAACACAATAATAGATATCTACAATGAAGCCGGACTCCATACAAACAATATATAATTTAGTGATTGTTCATTCTAATTTATACCAATGTACAAGTAATATAAAAAACAATGATTGTTCACATTCTAGGCCAACAAACACATTTGATGTCATTCTTATATATAATAAATGTGTACCACCTATCCCATCCTTGAACACCTAATCTCACTAGTAAGTGTATAATGTGTATTGGGTTTTCAAGAAAATTTCGGCAGCATTTCCCCGCTGTTCTCTAAGTACATATGTACTTAGAGAACAAACGGGGAAATGCTACCAAAATTTTCTCGAAAACCCAATACACATTATACACTTACATCCTAAGTGAGATTAGGTGTTCAAGAACAGTCCCAAACTGGGGACTATCCAAGATTTACTCCTAATGAGTCAATCTTGGACGAGTTTCTAGGCCAACAAACACAATAATAGATATCTACAATGAAGCCGGACTCCATACAAATAGTATATAATTTAGTGATTGTTCATTCTAATTTATACCAATGTACAAGTAATATAAAAAACAATGATTGTTCACATTCTAGGCCAACAAACACATGTGATGTCATTCTTATATATAATAAATGTGTACCACCTATCCCATCCTTGAACACCTAATCTCACTAGTAAGTGTATAATGTGTATTGGGTTTTCAAGAAAATTTCGGCAGCATTTCCCCACTGTTCTCTAAGTACATATGTACTTAGAGAACAAACGGGGAAATGCTACCAAAATTTTCTCGAAAACCCAATACACATTATACACTTACATCCTAAGTGAGATTAGGTGTTCAAGAACAGTCCCAAACTGGGGACTATCCAAGATTTACTCCTAATGAGTCAATCTTGGACGGGTTTCTAGGCCAACAAACACAATAATAGATATCTACAATGAAGTCGGACTCCATACAAACAGTATATAATTTAGTGATTGTTCATTCTAATTTATACCAATGTACAAGTAATATAAAGAACAATGATTGTTGACTTTCTAGGCCAACAAACACATGTGATGTCATTCTTATATAATAAATGTGTACCACCTATAACAAACACATTGTCCAACATTAGGTTCAACACTTGAAACATACATTCGTTTTCAACATAAAAAATTTGTATCATTAGGGTCCAACATGTGGATTATATGGGACATACACATCAAGGTGGTCATAAGGGAGGATATTTCCTTATTTATGAGTAAGCGATATAAGATTAAGATCCATATAAAAATTAGGGCAGAAGTAAGAAATAAATCTTCTTTAGGATACAATAGACCCTTATGGATGTATTTAGGGTCATAGGTACCATCATAGAACAAAAGGGGTACACTCTAGGATTTAAGATCACACTACATCATGTATTTTATACAAAATTACATGTATGTGTATATAAAAAATATATTTATAAGGAACTTCTATACATATCTAATCAACAAATCAGTAATTAACTAAGTATTCATCAATACTTACTATTAATCAGTATCTCTAATCATTAAAATCGGCAAGCAGATCAGTAATTGTAAATAACAAACTATGAATTGTTGAATTAAAGTAATCACTAAAGTAATACTAACTAGTAGTACCAATCATTAATCACTGAAAGCAGCAAGGAAATCAGTAAAACTAATCATGCATTACTACTATATAAGGAAACCAGTAGTACCAATCATTAATCACTGAACATACCTTTTCCAGCGGTGGTGGTCGAAGCAGGAAGAAGGGGGTGGCGCCGGGCGTGAGCAGGAAGGAAGGAGCTAGGGCGGCGGTGGGCAGGCAGGTGGGCAGGCAGGTGGGCACCAGGCGTGGCGGCGGCGCTGGTTCTCAGGTGTGGCGGCGGCGCAGGCGGTTGGAGCAGCAGGGCGGGCAGCAGGGGCGGCGGAGAAGAAACGAGCCGGAGAGGGGCACCGGAGAGGGGACGCCGGAGATGGTGCGCCGGAGAGAAGTGCCGGAGAAAAACTAGCAGCAGCAGCAGAGAAATCGCCGGAGAAATCGCCGCAACAGGGAAATAGGGTAGCAATGAAACAGAAGAAAGGGGAAGAGTCGGGCGATCGCGGGTTATAAGTTCCCAAATAGCGTCGGTTGTTTTAAACAACCGACGCCTAAACATCTTTAGCGTCAGTTGTTTGCAACAACCGACGTCCAATTGGATGATATTTTTATGAAAATGTTTGGCGGGAACCACCTTTAGCGTCGGTTATACAAGGATAACCGACGCTGAAAGTGACATTTTCGGCGCAAATTTTCATCGCACATAGGCGTCGGTTTTCTAGGTATATAACCGACGCTGACAATGACACTGTTTTTTATCGAAAAATGGATTTCGCGGGTGACTTTAAGCATCGGTTATTTATAAACAACCGACGCTTAATACAAAGCGGTACCCGTGTCTGGCTGGTCTTCGAATATAGACGTCGGTTTGCTTAAACAACCGACGCCTTATATGATAGGCGTCGGTTTTCCTTAATAACCGACGCCCAGAAAAGCGACACTGAATGCTATTTCTGTAGTAGTGAATGTGATACAAAGTGTATATTCTCCTACTTGAGCTAGATACATCAAGTATTTAGCCTCATGAGTTTTGAATCAGGCATTGATGCTAAATTTCGAGATATTAAAGAGCTGATAGACCCATAGTCAAACATACATATTGCAAATTAGTTATACACACTGGATCCCTCTTTGTTGATGGAGCAGGTTTTTGATGGCATCAACAAGGAATTAAGATCAAATATTTTGGTTGAGAGAGTTTTGAAATAAGAAATATAAACTGCTACTATAATTAAATATTCATATATTTCTTATAATAGGGTCTAAATCATAAAAACAATGAAATTGAATGCACTGAATTTTGCATGTTATTAAAATTAAATACAACTACACTTTTAGGAGAAAACAATGTGTTAGACAAACTTCATTATACTAGAGTTATTCAAAATTACATTTCAAAAATAATTTTATTAGTTGAGAAGAAGAGAATTTTATTCCAATTCTATTATAATTGCTATTTGGTGTCTCCACTGAGGCTCAAATCCTAGTTCACCCTAGAGTTGAGGGAGGACCCATACAATTATTAACAACATTGGTCATGTCAGGCCCTTGATTCCTAGACTCGGGATCCACTATATCCATTCATGAGTGATAGCATACTTTAGAATTAGGTACACCATACTAATGCAATGCATTACATATTATGGTCATGTTTTTATGCATAAATATACTAGAATATACAATGTAATAATGGGAAACAATAGTTCATGCAATGTTTTAATCCTAGAAGCACTTTGATGTAATATACATATCTTCCAATACCAAAGTGAAATTAATATGGGGTAAATCACGCTTTGTTGGTTTATAAATTATACTTAAAGAGCTTGATATAGGGAGCAAGCACATTGAATTCTTGGAAAGAATCAACCATTATCCTTCAATATGGTTAATATGAGTATATATGACAAGTAGGGTATGATTTTACTCTTAGCTTAAAATATTACTCTTAGTGGTTAATATTTTGGATCAAATGCCATAAGATAAAACATAAAGAACAAAATTTGAACAAAGTTTTAAGAATAATTTATGTGTTTACTCAAATATATTATTAGTTCTATGTATTCCATTTATCATTCCCTAAAATAATCTCTTCCAGGTCCAAATAGGATTGTTAAACAATTGTCATTCAAAACTAGCAGTTATCTTTAGGACATGGTGAGTTAGGATAAATAATAACTGACTAGATATTTTGATTGAAGTGAGAGATCATTTAATACTATGAAATATAAAAGTACACCTAAATAGATTCAGCAAATACCTACTCCTTTGATGTAATTAGTTTGACAATATTTCAATTTATACAAATACCATTAAATGTGATAATAGATATCCCTTTAGAAATTTCCAACTAAGTTTTCTGATATTATAATCAAAGTGTTAAATAAGATAGGTCTTTGTACTTAGGAAGTAAAATTTAATAATTCTAAATTTCTATATTTGTAGTGTATATTATATAATAGTGGACTTGAGTAGTTTTCCAACATTGTCTGACATAACAGTAAAGATAATATTTTTATAAGATCATGGTTGTTGAGAAATTTTCAATGTTGGTTGATGATCTAACTCTAGATGAGTTGTAAGCTCTGTGTGACCAAGAATCATTTCTAATAACTCCACACCAACATTGTGATGCCCAACTTCAGCAAGGCCTTCTACCTCCCAACTACTCTGTTTAGCATATCATTTTCATTTTTGAATCTGTCTTCTTAACCTTAACAATGAAAATAATATTACTTCATCGTAGATCTTCATAAAAAATGGGTTCTCAGGTTCTTCTTATTCTTGCACTAACGAAATATCCTCCTTATTTCCCTTAGTTACACCCCCTTTTCTCACAAAAGTAGTCATTAAGAAGCATTTTGGGGTTGTACACAAAGCCACCACTATCCTTATATGTAGTGTGAACCCTGGGATTTGGTTATATTTCCCACCACCAAAGATTCAATTGCTCAAAAGGAGACCCAACACCAACCAATAATTCGATATAAACACAAACTCTACATCTTTTCTACATTAAACCACTTTTTGAACGCAAAACAAAATGTATTTGTGTATACCACTTGGCTTCTACTTTTATAACCACAAGAAATTTGTTTGATATAAACATCCTTTAAATAAATAAAATTCTTCAAAACTTCCTAACTAGTTAACAGTAATAATGTCTAAGAGGAATTAATCAAATATACTCACATGAAAATATAAATAAATAATCAAAATGACAACTATGAACCTCCCAATAAAACTTGGGATCATTTTAATCTCTAAAACCAAAGTAATGATTAGAGAAAACATTTGTATAGTATTCCCCAAAATGAAAACATAATTTCAAAATAACACTAAATAGATATTTTGATTATCAGTACCTTCAAACTTTTAAAATATGTTAAGTATCATGAATGTTGCATTTTATGAATTAAAAAATATTTCAATTGTAATTGAGTCCAAATATTGAATTTTAAGTGACATAGTAAATAGAGAAAAATATTATAATATAGATGAAAATGGACTTCGTCACATATGCTCTACAAATGAAGATGAAGTTTCTATATCTAATATGTATTGCATGTTTATTACCAAATCTATCTCCTATTTCCAAATCAAAGATCATTAATAAAAATATTTGGTCAGTAAGTATCATTAGTAACTAATGAACATCTATATCAATGCTTCAAATTTGTTTACCATTATATTATTGGTCTTTATAATGATTCATGAGGTTTATATATTGAATCACACATGAATACATGGCTAATAATGAAATTCAAGAGGATCACATTAGGGTTTACCATAGCAATACCTTTGTAGTTTACTATATAAATTATATCATTATGGAGAAAGATGATAAGATAGACTATTATCATATGTAACCCTATTTTATGTCCTGAGAATCACTGAATTTCCCAAGTATTATATATTGGAAAAAATGGGATCTCAAGAAGTGGAAATGGGATGATTGTTTTTTATGAGATCCCTATCCCGTGTTCATCATTATGGAAGTTATTCAACCTCCAATTTCTATTCATGTAAAGATTACCAACAGATGGATTTAAGTGATACATTGTCATGTAACATGTTGTAAAATTGTTCAATGTGAGGACAATGTGGTGGTGTTGATCTATAGAAATTTGAAGCCATCATGTGGTTGGATTTTCATGGTCTTGTCTTTACAAATTAGTAAAAGAATAAGATGTCACCTTATTGGCTCCAAGGGTTTTGCATATGGAGGGAAAAATGAGTATGTGATGCACATGTTAAGGGATTTACAATCAAGCTATTAATATTTGGTATGAGCTTAAAGCAATGTCGTATATACCCGACCTTGTTATATCTTGGTTTTTGGTCCTTAAGAGTATTAAAATACAAATAAATTGGAGCTTATGTTTCATTGGTACCACATTTGGTTAAAGAGGGTCACTTTTTCTTTTAAGAGGATTTTTTTGCATGTTTTGGAGGGACAGACAAATAAGATCTCCATTTCGTACATAGGAAAAGTATAAGATTGAAGTGTTTTAGTCTAAAAATAGAATGACACAAATGAAGATAAACTTAGTCAAACATGTATGTCCTATAGATTTATTTATACAAGAGAAATACAACTAGTATGGTAACAAAACATCAACAAGCATTTAATATACCTGAAAATTATTTCTTGTACTTCTCTTTGGCTTGCTTGTTGCTTTTCTTAACATCATTGTGGATCCAGTCCAATAAAGTTGGGAGTATTTCAGAGCTGGCTTCTCCCCTTCTCGCATAATTAATGGGTACACAACAACATCTAGATGTGGTTAGATGAATGTGGCGATAGATTGGCAGTTGGATGTCGAGTTCACCATCGCACGGTGGTCTGTGCTCTTGAATTGGGAGTTGTTCAAAACCTGTAGGTTAAAGGTAAATTAGGAATTTAATCTTTCTTAAGGCGTACTAGTTTGATCGGATGAATATAGTTAGATTGTATTATGTTCATTCATTGTGTAAAGATACATATCATATTTACAATTTTTCATTTGAGAACAACTAATCACATAAAACTTAAAGATATATGAAAATTTTTTAGCATGCTTTTCCATAAGTAATTATTAATATAGTATATGTGCCAAAACATATTAATATAGACTCCTTAGAAATTATTTTTCAAGATAAAACCTTTTGAGTGTCATCTATTGTGATGTCTTATGTGTAGGGCATCATTAATAAACTATACTAATTTGTGTTTTTAATTTTTTTAATATTTTTTAATCTAAAAATATAAAATAAAAGTCCCACATTTAGTTAAACTTTGAACTTTGTTGTTTCAAGTTGAAAGCATCATTCAAAATGGTGTTAAAAAAATATACTAATGACTATGTTGCCTTTTGACTTGGAGCACAAATCAAAATGAGGTGGTAATATAGGTTGTAAATGGATAAGGTATTTCCCATTTAAACACTGCCCGTACCTGACAAGGTAGGATAGAAATAAGTATTTTTTTTATCCACACTCGTTAACCTCTTACGCATATACCCGTTCCTAAACTCGGTAGGGTAAAACGAAGAATTGTTAGCCTACTTACATCACCCATTAGGCTTTAGTACAACATCGATCTAATAATTTGGGGCTTTAACACAATTACGAATTCCTATTAATAACCCCGACAAGTCTCACTGCTACTTGATGAATTTGTTCCATTATTTGATTTTGAGCTTTTGATTTAATAATTAGTGGCATGCACCCAATTTTATAATCATACATCATAAAGAGAAAAATCCCTTAATAAGAAATTTATACTAAAAAGGTTAGAGCTTGTTTTTTAAAAATAAATGTAGGGTTGAAGTATCTAGGCTTTTATCACTATAAATATATTTATTATTGTCTAATATTAATACTACAAGTATCTTATTTTTGATGTAGGATTATCATATAAAATTCTTGTTCAAATGTAGTATATATTTTTTTATCTTGATTTACACGTGTCTCATGTTACCCTACTCATTTGCCATGTGTGTAAATGGATGCAAGGTAACAATAGAGTAGAGAATATTATGGAAAAGTTAGCTGCACTTTTCTGAGGATAAGTGTATGGAGAAGCCTTTTCCCTACCCTACTTCCATATTTACATACTTTGGTGGAAATTGGGTTTGGATTAACTAGACTTAATTTGAGGTCATTTTTGAGTCAACAATTGTTTGCTAGAAACTTATAAAAGATAGATTTTCAAGTCAAAATCATTGATCCTAACTTGATCCATAAAACAATTTGGTTTGTTGGTCTGACTCATAAGTCCGTAAAGCAAGGGAACAACTCTAAGAAAAAGCTATGATTTATCTAATTCTTGAAAATAATAAAGCATAATCAACAGTTTACAATGTAATCTAACCAAAATATGATTTAAAACACATAGTAAAAGTTATTATATTGTGTCCAGGAGTTTTAACAACACATTTACCAAAAATCAATATCATAAACCATATAAAATTTATATATTTATATAATGAAAATGATAAATCTAAAACTTATCTTGGCAAGTACAAAACAATGTGGAATTAAACATACAGTATGTGTGGATTAAACTTTAATAGTTTAATTAATTTGTTTTTGGTGAACTCAGCTCATCTATTGCTTTTTTTGAAATTTTTTATACATGTACAAGTGTCTATACACTCTTCTTGTGAGAAAAGAACAAGAGTGTGATATCAAGGGAAAAGAAAGAAATGAAAAGGAAAACTACACAAGTTTGGCATCGCACCAAATGAAGGAGAGATACCAAAATAGGTAGAAAAGAAAAAGCAACTTCCATCCAATCACCCAATAACCCCATGTATATCATCCAAGATGAACATCCACAGACTTTGAGTATCCCTTTCATAGTTTCAATGAACTCTGTCATTCCTTTCTTTCCAAGTCTAGTAAAACACACAGATGCAGACCATCAAGCATGTTTTTCCATGAAGAAAGCAAAGCTCCTTCATCCTCCCAGGAATCTGAAAGTTAAAGACTGAACAGGCAAGACTCCAAATAGATCGAGTAAAGGGATAGCTAAAAAACAAGTAAGCCAAATATTCTTCAAATGACTTGAAAAGTGGACATCTTGAAGCAAGACTGATGCCCAGTCTCTTAACATAGCCAACAGTTAAAACCCTGCCATGGCCAATCTTCCACCCCAACAACTGAAAACTTTTAGGCCCTCTATATTTCCAGAGCCATTGAAAGAAGGGAATGGGGTTAGCACCATTTATCAATCTCAGATTATCCATAACCAACCTAAGGTTAACCTCAGTCTTTCCTGCAAACGTAATATTATCACAATAACCATGAGGAGGAGACAAGTTCTTTAGGATGTTATACAGCTTGACATGGAGTCTGGATTCATCAAAAACCCACTCTCCATCATGAATGAGACAATTAACTTCAGCATTACTGGTAATACCGAGTTGGATAAGGCTTTGTTTGCTAAGGATCTCCCCTAGGAATTTAGAATTTGGAAGCCACAGATCATTCCAGACATAAGTATCCTATCCATCACCAATAGTGAACTCAATAAAGTTCCTAAGAACTTCTCATTCCATCAACACTCTTCTAAGGAACCAAGAGAGAGAATCATTAAGTGGCAAAGACCAAAACGAGCACTTACTCAAAGTATTTTTTGTGTATCCATTTAACCCAGACACTGTCTTTCTTCTTTGCAATGTTCTAGCCATTAAGGATAATAGAAGCTATGACGACTTCTCTGATGTTTTTTATGCCAAGACCTCCTTCAATTTTGGGTTTAGTTAAGGAACTCCACTTGACAAGACGAACTGGGTTGGTGTTATCCAATTTTCCCCAAATGAAATCACGACACAATTTGTCAATATCCTCAGAAGTAGAAGAGGGCAGAGGGAAAAATAGAAGCCCAATATTGATAAGTGGCAGTAAGGGTAGACTGAACTAACTCAACCCTACCATCCATGGATAACTATGAGACTTTCTAGCTATCAAGCCTTCTTTTGATTCTGTCCACTAAAGGATTACCGTGAATTTTAGTGATCCTGCCTATAAAAAGAGGAATACTAAGGTATCTAACAAAAAAAGAGCCTTCATTGATCCCCAAGACCTTATCAATAGAATCTTTATTCACACCTGAACTGTAAATGACCACACTCTTCTCAAAATTGATCTTCAGACCAGTCGAGTTATACAGCTTATTAAGAACATTTTTAATGGAAAGAGCACTCTGAACATTAACTTCAGCAAAGACCATAAGGTTGTCTACAAAGATCAAATGAGAAATCTCTAAAGAATCAGAAGCTTTCAAGGGTTTAAGATTACCCCCTTTCACTTCCTTTACAAGTAAGAGGGAGACCGCCTGTATGACAAGGATGAAAAGGTAAGGAGCAAGGGGATCACCCTACCTTACTCCATTACTGGGCTTAAAAGAACTAGTGGCTTCTCCATTAACCAAGACTTCATACGACATAGTATCAAAAATTTCCTTTAACCAAACAATCCAGTAGTGAGGGAAATTCATGGAGCAAAGAATAAAAAATAGGGCATCCCAAGAAACCATATCATACGGTTTAGAGATATCAATCATAAGAAACATTCTATGCTTTCAACCTTTCTTGTTAGAATCATGGATGAGCTCATTAGAGAGAAGACCAACATCCTTAATGCTTCTGCCTTGCACGAAAGCACATTGACTATCACTGATTATGGAAGGCAAAACACTTTGTAATCTGATGGCAAACAGTTTAGAGATAACTTTGTAAAACACAATGCAAAGAGCAATAAGTCTGAGATTCTTCAACCCATTCAAATCTTTGACTTTAGGGATAAGAGAGATAAAGGTGAAATTAAGTCTTTCCAAATTGAAGAAGACAAGTATAGCTTAAACCACCTCAGGACAGATAACACTCTAAGAGTCCTTATAGAACTTTCCATTAAATCCATCGGGCCCAGTACATTTGTCAGAGTTTAGACCCTTAACAACATCAATGACATTTTTAATAGTGAAGTTTTTATCCAAGACAAGATTATCCAAATCACTGAGCTTAGGAAAGAAAATCTCTTTCAAGATATCCAAGTTGATAATATGAGGGCTGTTAAACAATTTAGTATAGTAATCCACAATGTGCTCTTTAATGACAGAACCATCAGTAGAAACACTGCCATCAATAGATAAAGCTTTGATATGATTGAAATTCCTTCTGACTTTGATAGAAGAATAGAAGAACTTTGAATTAGAATCTCCTTCCTTTAACCAATTGATTCTTGATTTTTGTCTAAATAAGGACTCTTCATGTAACTTAGCTTCAATAGAATATTTTCTTTTAGTATGAACGTCTTCTTGAGATGAGACATTAGTTGGATCCAAATCCAGGTTTAGTTGAGCTTCAACAACAATAAATTCCTTTTCCTTAGCTTTGTCGGAGAAATTACCAACATGGGTTTTATTCCACTCAGAAAAATCAAAATGAAGCTTTCTAAACTTAGAGTAGAGTTTAAAGATAGGAAATCCCGAAACATCATTGCTACAACAGTTCTCAATAGTATCAAGAAAATCAACCCTAGAAGTCCAAGCGTTAATGAACCTAAAAGGGGTTTTCACTTTCACCCTGTCTCCTATGTCAAGGGTCATGATCTTATGATCACTAACAATGTTAGCATGAAGAACACCTTTAAAATCGTCAAATTCAGCCATGAACTTATCATTGTATAAGATTCTATGAATATAAGAAGTCACAAAGCCCTTACCACTTTGATGGTTATCCCAGGAGAATAGAAAACCATTAAGCCTGAGCTCAAAGAGATGGCATCTGAACATGTAGTTGTTAAAGTCTTCCATAGACTTATTAGAAGGGAAATCTAGACCCATTCTCTCATCCACTTTCCTCACATCATTGAAATCACTAAGAATAACCCAAGGGACGTCAATACTATGATGAATATCTTCAATCTCCTTCCAAATCCTGGCCCTCTCATTGTCAGGGTTATGTCTGTACACAACAGTAACAAGGAAATCTTTACCAGCTCAAGAAATCTTCACATGAATAGACTGATCAGTTTCACATATTTTATTCACAAGACAATCATGTTCCTTCCATAGAAGAACAACCCTTCCCAGAACATGGGAATTGTGGTTAGAGATCCATTTATACTCAGAGAAATATTTAATCATGAGTTTACCCATCTTCGCTTCCCTCACTTTGGTTTCATTGAGAATAATTATGTTCGATTTAAACTCCATTATTTTATTCTAGACTACCGAGGCTTTAAGGTTTAGGCCTCTAACATTCCATGAGAAAATGTTGATTGAACTAACCATTGGAAACCTTTGAGACAAGTACTTCACTGGTTTGAGACAAATCAAAATTACTGCCTTCCTTACCGTCCATCTTCAAACTATCAAACTTGTTGGTTAACGAGTCTTGGATATTCTAGACAAGTTCTTTGCTAGAGACAAGGGGGTTTTCTAGCCTTTGATTTCCCCTTCTTTCTTGTATATCCTTTCTAAACTTCAAAACCATCATCATCGTTCACATGATCAACCACAGGAGGAGTGGACAGATCAACAACTGTTCCCATAACTACATTGTCAACCTCTAACGAATCAAAGTTTGAGTTAAGATAAGTATCTTTATAAGAATCATTCGGGACATGGAACTCATCCTCTTCTCCGCTAGCATGCACAGTGATGCTATCACCAGTAGTAGAAGTCATGACTGAATTTCCTACAGAATCGGAAGTGACAGTAACCACATTTGTATGCCCAATTTGCTCATCAACAACCGAAGCAGTCAGTGTCTCAGGAGTAGTCTCAGTCACCTTCAAAACATTAGCCTGCACAGTATTTTGAACCCAGATCATCTTCTTGTTCTAAATAGGACCAGCACCATTACTGTCATTGTGCCCAAATAACTTGCAAATAGAACAGGCACTTGGTCGCCACTCGTATTCAAAACTGATGACATGAGAATTGCCTTTGTCACTTTCTACTTCGAGCTCATTTGGAAAATCTGAACCTGCCGGCATAAGAATCTGTAGTCTTACAAATTCAAGGTTCCTAAGTTCAAAGGTTGCTTTATGAGCTCGCAGCGAATTACCTAAGAAGGAACCTATCCTCGAGAACATGTTCATATCCCAAAGCTCAAGCAGGAGGTTATGGATACGAACCCAAATAGGCATATCAGTGAGTTTAAGCCTACGCAGGGCATCCCCTGGACTCCATTTCATCAAAACCATTGGTTTGTTCCTAACAAAGTACAGCCCACCATCACACACATTGTCAAGATCAGTCTCATCAGCAAATTTGATTAAAAAGAACCCCTGCCCATGGTTCATGACCTCGATCGTGCCCTTTGGAATCCAGATCTGCGAGAGATACTTTTTGAGGGTAGGGAGATATGATTTGAAACCAACAATATAACCTGCAAGGCAGTTCTTCCATCATTCCACATTCTTAACCGCTTCCTCTTCTGTGTAGATTAGCTTCTTGTCTTGGATCTCGATAACCATCTTCTTCAGCAAGGTATCGTAGGACTTTGGTTTCATCAGATCTGCCCATGACTTAGTAGACGATGAGATAGATTTGGAATTAGGATCAAGGAAAGATTCTGCACTAAGGGTTCCGGAAGAAGAATGCTCGCTCCTCCAAGGAGGAGGAGAGACTACCTCCAGGAACGCCGGAGTCGCGCCGCCACCTGCTAGAAGCCATGTATCTATTCCTTACCAAATACCCTTTAATTAATTTTAAACATATAATTATGAATTTTAGATCAACCGGGTCAATTTGGTTCTATATCCCGAACCCGGATCTGACCTTAAAATCATTTCGGGTTATTTGTATTCTGATCAAATTTGAGTGGGTTCAAAAAAACGTGAAACTCTAACCCGTTAAAACAACTTGAGTTCGAATCAATCTCTCGAGTCGGGTATTGTTTTACCAACCCGGGATTAGAGTGTGTTATTTTGAGGAGTATTTAGTAAGGGATACTATATATTAGTAATTATTTTTGTGAATGCGTGTCAAATTGGATTTTCCCCCTCAAAGGTATAATATAACTTTCAACCGGAGCGTGCATGTACATGTGGGTGAGGTTGGGGCGGTCGCGGACGTTGTGGATGTGGCCGGGCTCCAGGGACTTCTCGGCCCAATTCTCGGCGGCGTTAGGGAGTACAGACGGAGTTGCCGCTACCGTTGGCGCCATTGCGATGACTTTCAAGGTTTCTTTGGGTTTACTGGTGAAGACGGAAGACGGAGAGTGCAATCAGAGTGAATGGAATTCTGTTGTGTCCGTCGTCTATGTGCTGTGCCCGTTTATAAAGATTTCCTCTAGTGAGCCGCATGGAATGTAGTCCTTACATTGTAACTACCACCGCTGGTAATCTGTACAGGCTGATGGAACGTCAAACCGGACGGGCCCAAATCTTCTCTACCTAGAATCTGTCCTCTGCTCTATATATCCCACCAACACCCTGCTGACTTCCAGCACTCCCACCAACCAGAGTCCCGAATCCCGTATTTTTTTGGCCACCCATAATCTTCAAGTACGTTGAGGACGCAGAATAGTCTAAATTTAGCATTTCTACCCAGTGGGGTAGTCAGAATTTAGCCCCTGTTTGGCACGAGACTGGATCCGGGCTGGCCGTTGTCTTTTTGTGCTAGCTCGGTTTAATCCGGTCCGGATTGGAAGCGAATGGCATTTGGGTAAAATTAGACTAACCCGTTCAGAGTTCCATAATTCGAAGATCTCGACCAAATCAGTCCTTCTCACAGTGGGATTGAAAATTCTGGTCCATTTGAGGCCATGTCCTATTCACAACTGGGTTGGGTTTTGGTAACGTAACATAAACTTAGTGGTACAGATGAAATGTGGGATCCGATGAGAAGTAGTCCATACATTCTAACTACCTTCTGCTGACACTCTGTTTATCTGTCCCACCGACACTCCTCATACCTAAGTCCCGACATGGAGTAGCCTACCCTCTTATCTAAAAAAACCTGTCGTTATCCTAAACTTCACCGCTTTGTTACTTCTCTCTTTTAACTTAATTATTTTATTCCTTTGTACCTTTTAACGCTTCTCCATTATAATGCCGGCCTAATCTATACTATATAGGAAAGTGCGTGGAGGGGCTCGCTGTAATATTTGCCGATATTTTTTATAATTTGTAACTGGTCCTTGTCTGTGCATTGTGATGGGCGGTCCCGACTGTATGAAAAAAAAACTGACTTCCGTATGTTATAAAATATAATTTACACGCGGGCTGAAGGGTCGACCTGCCTCTCGAGTCTTCACATCGCCCCCTTTCCGTGAGAAGGTTGGTAAGGTTTTGGAGAGAAAAGGGAGAAAGATGGATGTGATTCCATAGGAAGATTGGAGCAAAGCGTTGTTGTTAATACCACCATTGCAGGTAAATTATCTCCTCTCTTCCTCTCTTCATCCTCTGCTGTCGTCCTTTGGGCTTTCTTGAAGAGTCGACTACCCCGGACATTCGTCAGTGTCACCGTGGCGACCTACCTTGCCACGCGATAGGGTTTTACAGAGGAGTGAGTTCTGCCTGGCGTTGTGCGACGAGCTTCACTGGAAGCAGTGGGGCCAGATCGGTAGTTTGCAGGTACATCCTCCTTTGTTACTCTATCACCATATTCGCCGTTGTCATCTGGTTTTCGATTTCCTTTTCATCCACGACCATTGATCGTTGCTTCGGCCATGACGAGGAACGGTCATATACCTTCTGTTTGTCTTCGATGAGTCGTTATTTCACCGGCTGGTATGTTATATTGTATTAATTACACCTCTCAAGGAAGTCGTTTCATTTGTCACCTCATTGTTATCTGCCACTTCTCCGTTGGCTTCCTCCTACTCCGATGACTCTTCCACTCGCTTCCTAAAAATTTCTATAGTTTATTTACTAATTTGTTCCGTTGTCCCGTCTTCTCCTTTGGGCTCTTGGTCTTCTTCTAATATTCTGTAATGTCTTCCTCCTTTAACTTGATAAGTAGGTTGTACCGACTGCACATGCTTCCTATTTGTTGTTTCATTCAGTTGAAACTCAATTTTAAATCTTTCATCTTCCATTCATATCCCAATAAACATCGATAACATTAGTTCACCTCAGTGTTGGATGAGATGATCTTTCTAAATTTGTGTATGTCTGTCTGTGTTACTCTCTATTCCAACTTTAAGCAGCTGGTGTCATCCTTTTAGCTTTTGTCTTCCATTCATATTCCAATGAACAACGATAACATTACTTGTTTTCTCACAATTTACTCCGGACACCATGACTACGGTAAAAACTACCAAAAAGCTCCTCAACTACAAAATGAAGCTTATATATGGTCGTATAAATCCAGCTTGCGTGGGAAAAATATTATCTCCAGGCTTGTCTTCTAATCCAGTGTCTTCTAATCCAGAATATCTTAAATAATTTGTAGATATATCTTGTGATATGACTTACTCTCAAACCTATGCAATTATCATCTTATATCATATTTGTCTTTCTTGTCCGCGGAAACATTACAAGTTTCTAGAGATTTAACTAGACAAGAGAGTGCATTTAGATTTCTAAGAAGCCAAGAAAGTTTTTACAAGCCAACTGAAGTACTTAGAAGATGACATGGACTATAATATCAAAGTAATAAGGAAAAAAATGTGAATTCTTATATAACTGATGTATAAAAACCCAATAGACACATTTTTATAACACTTGAACTAAAGACATAAATTCAAGTGAACTCATAGTTCTAAATTATGACGATTTGTTCAGTTTTGAGTCTGGACAATCTGGGTCCAGATCAGTTTCTAGTTCTAATTATCTAACTCATGGTCGATTTTTGGGTACAGGAAAATCTGAATTTGTATCTACTACGGGTTAGACTACAGAAAATTATGTTATTCGGAATTAGTATATTGACGCGCCTAACGTATAAATTCTAACTCAGGTTGAGTTTGAGTTGAATAGGTTCACAGAAATCCGACACATTTCAAATTGTGGGTGCTGAATTTAATTAATTTTGCAATTGTCAATGTCGGACCGTGACCAAAATTTAATTGTGGGTCTAATTGTCACTTATTTGGGCCAGCCTTTTTTGGGGTTCAAATCTACTGTCCCGGTCTCGCTGTCCCCGTTAATCTTGGTCGTACTATCTTTTTTAGGAGTAGGTTTTTGGGTAAATGAAGGATAAGGATTCTTTGGGACACAACTTTGACAACAAGTCCGATATAGTAGATTTGAAGGCCCTTTTCTGATCTAGAGTGGGCATAGACCATAAACTTTGTAAGGCCTATGTTATTAACTATAATGTCCGATTCGGGTATGATGAGACATGGTTTCGGTTGATGGAAATTGGTCAATGTGTGAACCTGCTTTGCTTGCTGTGGAAAACAAAAAAAGTTACGAGTTCTAATTTTGACAATTTAAATAAGTTCAAGATTAAGACAAACAAATTAAAACTGATTGTGAAAAAAGTTTGTGGTTTTGACAGTATAGAGTGGACAAACCAACTGAAATTCGGGTCAAGGTTAGGTTTGGACAAATTTGGATTCTGATGTATTTAGGATTAGACTAATACGTAATTAGAATTTTTACACACCATGTGTATGATCTAATTTTGACAAATGCATGTCAAGTTTGAATTGTAAAGACTAAAAAATCAGTTTCTCTCGATTAGGGTGCTAAGTTTAACAATTTTCCATAACAAAGACTATAAATTTTAGCAACCCCAACTGAAGTATTCTTGGATTAATCGACGAATTAAACTTGGAGGCTTCGATTCCTCATAATTAGAAAATACAAGTTAGGTGTGTCAATATTCTAATTCAACATAATGTAAAATTTTCTAGTTTACCACAAAATAGACAAAAACTTATATTTATTCAAATGTAAAATCAAACTTGTGTTTCACAGTTAGAATCCAAAACCAACCTATACCCTAATTCAAGCTAAAAAATAACCGGATTATAAAGTTACAGCCATGCCGAGTCAAACCATAACTTTAGATAAATATGTAACATTCGATTGACATTATAGTGGGGAGTCATTAAAAAATACAAAAAGGAAAAAAGTACTTGAATTAAAAAGAGAGATAAAGAAGAAAAGACAGGGGTAAGAAAATAAAAGAGAAAAGATAACCTAGTCATTAACCTTTTGGTGACGATAACGACTGATCGTTATTTAGGATTTGTCAAAATATTTTTTTTAAAGATATCTGGACAATGAAAAGAATTTCATATAAAATTATTCATATTTTGTCCCATTCCTATAGATCTAAATCATTGTTCTGTGACTGTTACATGAATAGAAAAGATTGAATTCTTTTTAGTCTTTCATCGGTGGAAAAATTGATTCTGTGTCAATCTACAACTAGTTTGGGTGACAATTGTGACATGTCTAAATTTGAGTATCGCAATGTTATTTCATAGATAAAATATTAGGCTAACTAAATGTATCCAAATGTAAAGTAAAATAGATAAGGAAGTGTGTCATGTAAAGGTGATGTTGCTTCACATATCAGATTGATATTCTTGTGTGGTTTGTTGATGTTGCCATTTAAGATGTTGAAATTTATGTGATGCAAAATGCATAGGAAAAAAATTCAATGAAGTCAAAACAGAAGGAACTGAAAATGATACAAGATGAATAAACACATTATATGTAAGTAAGTTTAGTTAAACATTATAAAAGAATCCTCTACTTAAGTTCTTGTACATTCTAACTTAAATAGAAAGGACACGATTCTTACTATACATATTTCAAATTACATGAAGTTGATAACTTCTGCGAACAATAATATAAACATCCTTTTTAGCATCCTTATCATGAATTACTTGCTTGATGACATTTTTTCTTGCAATTTTTAAATAATTAGGATAAAAGATTTGTGATAGTAGTATGGAAAACATGATATTGTAAATATCAATATATATATATATATATATATATATATATATATATATAGAGAGAGAGAGAGAGAGAGAGAGAGAGAGAGAGTCAGGCTAGAATACACTCGAGTGTACGGATTGTAAGAATACATTCAAGTGTGTTTGCATATCAAGATTATTTTTTACAAAATATAAACTGTTGATCTTCACCGTCATACTATAACTAGGCTACATAAAAATTTTGAGCCCATTTGGATGAGCGTAAGTCACTCATCCAAGGGCAACAAAATTGACGTGCGAAACTAATTTGAGATGCATAATTTTTGCGGTCTTCATAACATGAGCTATACATATCCAAATGTGCTCAAATTTTGCGTATGAGTTGTTCACGAGATGTTTAAGAAGATCAATAGATTATATTTTCAAATAAAATATTGCATCATGAAAAACTACTTGAGTGTATTCTGCTCCGGATACACTCGAGTGTATTCTAGCCTGACTCTCTCTCTCTCTCTCTCTCTATATATATATATATATATATAATTGAATAGAAATGATAAAAAGTGGATTCCTAGGTTACAAATTTGTTTATTGATCAATGAGCCTTCCACATTAAACTTTGATCGACTATTTAAGATGAACATACTTGTTTCTTCACATATGCCAATACAGTGAAAGTCAACAACCATGTTGGAGTTGTTGCAACAACATATAATAAGGTTATTTTCGGTGACAAGTGGTCTAAAGAATCATAGATGATCACTAAGGAGCTAAGGAATAGGGAGTGGAGTCGGGGTTTCTTTATATGGACAAGGTATGTGTTGTTTCTACTAAGGTGTTTCTTAAGGTCGTTAGAGTCACCCAATCTCACTACAAGTCAGGGCTCACTACCACACTTGTGAGAGGGGGTAAGAGGATCATAGACTTGAACTTCCAGTTTGAACCTAAATCGTAGGAAGAAAAATGGTTGGATCTCTTCAAAGGGTGATTTCTAGCTAGAGTCCGATGTGCTGAGATATGGTGCTACCAAAAAAATATTTATAACCCAAATATTAACTCCAAATGACTAGAAAATCAATGGTGTAGGATCTAAGCATCTGCCCCTAACATAGTATTATCAAAGCACGAATAAGAAAGTGTAAAAACTTTGCATACATGAACATAAAACAAGATTAAACCACCAACATAGTCTCCACAATTCACACATATATTAATAAAAATATTTTTATTACATAGTTCCAATTACAATTTTAGAGTCAAATTTGTACAAGTATGTACATGTACACTAGCTAGGATCTTACAACATGTACACTTGAACATAGCTCACCAAGCTATCAACTTCGTAGCCATCTTTGAACTAAAAAGATGTCCAAAACAAGTGGATCAACACACAAGGTATTAAATATAGGGTAGAAAGATACACATATAAAATTTGCATAACTTGAAGAGATTTGCATAATTAGATTAACAAAAATAAACAAGTTAAGTGTTTAGTAAAATAACAATACATGTTTTATGTCATTTTACTCCAATTATATCGAAAATATCATGCATCATAAGGCCTTTAGACAACTTCCCCTTGGAAGGGTCCATAAGGATGATCAAGATTAGGTAACCCTTTTCTACGTGAGGGACCTCAAATCCATCACCAAGAGCTAACCCTCTTATTGATATGGTTCTCCCTATCTTGACAACATAAGTAGGGTGCATGACCTTGTGTCCTTACTCTAAGAGTACAAGTAGGTGTACAAGGTTTGTATAATAGAGTTCTAATTTATGTGTGCAAGTTATATAATCAATGAGAAAAATAATGAGACAATACCAGAGTACTACATGGCAATATTTGAGCAAGTAAACAAGAACATATATGTATAACAGTTCAAGCAAGAAATCTATAGTTGATAATTATTAAAACCCATACCATATTTAGAGACTCATAACCTAACTTAGCCTTGATCATCTAGCCACAAACCACACCTGATTAAGAACAAGATTACATAGATGTATGCCATTCTCATCATTAACCCCAACTAGTTCCATTTTAGGGTTTTGGTCAAGTGTGGTTCTAAGTTGTTTAGTAGTACATTTGATGATATTTTATTGATTCATAGGTCATAAAGAAGGTGTGGTTCAAGTTTCATGTCATTTGAATGTTCCATTAATTTTATATTATTATTTCAAGATTCATGGAACTTATGTAAATTTTAGGTTCAAGACTCAAAATACAACAACCAAGGTCAAGTGTCACTGAGACATGAGAGCCAAGCATAAAATATAGTTTATATCAGAAATATTATGGCATAAGAAGCATAAAAAAAGTCAGGTGGATGTCCCCTAGGTTCTAGGCATCATTGTCCACACCAGGTATCAACATGTCAACATATATTTTTAAAGTCCTACATATAAGATTTATATTATTAGGGCTTATTATATGACCCAAGTGGAACATCCACATCAAAGGGGGTCCCAAGGGTAAAAAAATATTGACTTAAGAGAGGGAGACAATTAAAAAGAATCCACATAAAAAATAGAGTGTAAGAACCACAATTCAAGTCACATAGGTCCCATTACACTGATTGAGGGTGAAAAGGTTCACATACATCAACATAGTATGAACTTCATCACTAGGGTCTCTATTCATCATGGTGTCACTAGTTTTAATAAGAAATAGGGATTTTATGTATAAGGAAACTAGGATTCTACATTCAATTTAAGATATAAACACATGATTCTACATTCAATTTAAGATATAAACACAGATCACCATAAAGGGTTTGCATCATGCATCTTAAGCCATATAGGCAAACATAGAAAATAGGGGATTTATATTGATTTTAGTTTCATGGAGGGACATATATTTTTACTAATTTTAAAGATTAGAATGAGTTTCATATTCAAATAAATCAATACTAGTAATTAATGCAAGTCCCATCATAATAGTCCCCAAAACTAGATAGAAAATGGTATGACAGGTGAAGCAAGGTACATGGATGGTGATTAGGGCCATCAATATAGTCCAACATGTATAAAATCTACTACTTTGATGACTAAGAGGGTGTAAGCACATCAAAAATTCAAACTTCATCATAATAATGCATTAAATGTAGTCAAACATAGTCAAAGTTTGTATTTTGGAAAAAATAGGGAAGCAAAATGGTTTGTAGGGCCATATAGGTCCATTTTGTAGATTTTTTTGAGAAGATCAAATTTGATATATAACTTTTTCCATTTTGGATGGGGGCAAGAGATATCATTTTCTGAATATATTCATCAAAACTAAATAAAATCTAACATTGAGAACATAGGCAAGGGGAGTTACCTTGATATTTATAGATCAATGACAGCCACCGAATCAACATCCAATGAATCGCTACAGACTACACTTCCCCAGCCAGGATGGGCCTTTCCCCACTCACCACGAGGCATGTGCCCAGTCTTTACTTGCTCCTCACCGCTCCCTCTTTAGTGGGTGGTGACTGGGATGGTCTGGCCATCACCGCTTGTGGTCAAATTTTACCCGCACCCCTAGTTGTGTGTCCCCCCACACGATTCCTCTATTCCTAGGATGAGAAAATGGAAGAATGGTGGAGGGTCACCTCCACTCTTCAAGTGGTTGTTTCACTTATAGTAGCTCAAATGGCAGACGAGTTGAGGTGGATGGGGTTTTGGGAACACTAACCCCTGAGCTCTACCCTCGTTCTGACCTTCATGGTGATGTGTGAGCCAGGCTTGCTGGATGGACCTTACTACAAGCATATGACACAAAGAAGTGGCATTAGGGAACATGAACAAAACAGGAGGCATGCAAAAATAATCAGAATGATAGTAAAAAAAGTGGGGCTTCAAATAGTGCAAGGGTTTAGGTTGATGGTTCATTCTATCATCCTAGGGCCTCCATACCATGTTTTCCAATCTGGTTGGAGGAGGTAGATGACCCTCCAACAAAGGATTTCTTTCCCCATTGGAATAGGGAGAAGGAACAATTCAAGTGGTTGGGTCGCACGTTCGCTGGGCCCGTGGATGGGTTGTCTCAAGAGCCCGAACAAAAGATAAAAGAGTAAAGCAAATTCAAAGTAGGGAAACTTTAAAATTGGATAACTTGGGCAAAAAAGGTCCGTATTACACTATTTTTGAGTCATTGGAAAATAATTGCAATATTACCACATGACATGTACTAGAGCACCAAGAGGGATCAATGGTGAGGTAAAAAATTATAAGAAAGATCTTGATGAATTAACAACATTTGAACCTTGGTCACACTTAGGTTCCAAAGTCACATCTTGGAATATGATAGTAAAGTAGCTAAATCAAGCATCCAAACTTTCAAATCATGAATTAGAACAAGAGGAAAAGTAACTAGAGTAGGATAGTGAATTTGGGTAAATATAAGAGGAGAGGTAATAGTTAGGTTATTGCACCCTTCCCTTCTTAAGAGAAATTTCATCCTCAAATTCATCAAAGATTGTAGTCAAGGGTTAAAGTCAACGTTCATCATGTTTAGGTTACCAATCCTAGGTGTCAAGGCACCACTAACTCTAGGTTGCAACTTAGATTATCATCATCAAGGGTGTACCCATCCCTATTGTGTACATATTTCTAGGTGTTTTATTATTTCATGAAATGATCTTGACATTAACATTCTATAACCCTTATCCTTACTACCTTAGGATTTTTCTGAAGTATTTATACTTGCTAGAGGCATGTTATTACAATATACATTATCAACCTCCCAAATGGAAATGTTCGTCATCATGAGTATTAATTAGGGTTACCATCACCCTTATATATCTTCATCAAGTTAGACTTACAACATGCCTTAGATTTCTCCTAATTATCACCAATTACCCCCAATTATGTTCATTAGTTTTCTTCTCAGGTTTAAAACTAAACAATGTATACATCATAGTTATTCCAGTTAAGAGTCCCAGAGCATCATCATATAAAAAAATGCTTATGAGAGGTATGATTTCATATTAGGTATATCTTATGAGAGCGACTTAATGTACATGTATCACATGTTAACATAAGTGAGATATTTCATGTATCAAGTGTCATTTTAGGAACAAAATAATTGTCAATCATCAAGGCTTGTATCTCAAAAGAGATCCACAAGCCCTAGCCACACAAGCTAATACCTATTTATGTCCAACATGACATGCTAAACCCTACCATCTACCAGTAACCATATTTCTTCATAACTTCCAAAAACAAGGGAAATCACTAGATTCCTTTACATACATACACTAGCCTAGGTAAGAGGCTCATCATGGATATCACACATCATATATGTCATCTTAGGGTATTGGGGCATCTCCCTCACCTAGATGGAAAACATACATATATTCAATGCCTTCATATCTAGGATTAGATCATGTCATAGGAAATCTTGGGTTCAACATTACCACAAGAACCATGCACTTGATGACTCAACTTTTATACTTATAAGTTGTCTAGATAGGGATCCATCATCATGCATTTTATTGAGCATATATTTCAACCTTTCACATAACTTAGACTTTAGATACTTTGACCTTCTCTCGTGATGGGTTGACCCATATCAAGAGTTCACACATATCATATGTCACAAGATATACGTCCTTCTTTATAAAGAGATTGAGGCCTATGTTGTTCCTAGATCATATCTCATGTATCATATCTCAACATATACCAGACTAGGAGCAAGCAAGCATGTCAACCCACTAGCTATGTTTAGCACATCAAGCGAGTCATATGTTTCATTCATGGTTCTAGATTCAACTAGGGTCGCATGATCAACTCATCGCATAACATCAAACATAGGTCATCATGAAGCAAACTCATATAATTGACATCAAAATTGACATCATCATCATCATCATCATCATTATCCTCACCATCGTCATCATCACCATCCCCATCCCCATCATCATAGTTCATTTGGGATAGTTACTAGCCTAACCTTGATCATTTCTCTAGACAACCCTAGTGACTACAACTATCATCTCAACACTCTCATCTAGACTAATGTTACATCTATTTCGCTTAGGTTACATGAATAATCATTGTCTTTCTGGTGTGTGGTAACATTTTTCATATGCACATATATACTAATATTTGAAATAGGTTTTCTCCTACTTTGAAACAGGCGATGGAAAAAAGCATACTCCATTCGAATAAAATCAAAACCAAAATGAATCACCACACTCATTAAGCAGTCTAGCACCATGACACCTACAAAATAGGCAAGAACACATTTCACACCTGTGTAGTTACCCGAACCACAATTCATAAACATATGTCTAGGGTGTCAATAAGATTTCTCTTTTCTCACCCTCTTGAACCTACAACCCATACTATAGACATAAGGAGGAGAAAAGAAAGGTTCTAGTGATTGCACAAGTATACACCTAAATCTAGAACATCAAGGTTCTAACCTTTAGACTAAGTCATCTTAGTCCACAAAGGACAACTCATTAAGTTTATAGGGTTGAGATTGCTTTTTCTTTTTGTTTCATGAGAGTATTGTTGGCGTATAAGCACATAAAGCCATCCCAAGCAATTGCATGGAGTCGGATATTAATTAATCAATTAATGTGATTATTTGGTTAATTAATGAATTCCGGAATATTCTAATTAATCCACGAGCGTTTTAATTAATGCAACGTTTCTGTCTACTGATGGGTTTAGGAAACCCTATTTCCCTTTGTATCCTATTTAAAAGGAGGATTGACGACCGATATCTATATAAGATAGATAGAGGTTTTTTAGTTTACGCTCACGTATGTAAACCCTAGCCGTCATCATCTTTAGGAGAGAAAGGAGAGAAACATACCGCTAGCACGCCACCGCAGATACATACTCCTTCCCGCCAGCTTGGGAAGTGTGACGTGGAGTTTCGTCCATCCGCGTGGACGAAGTAGAGATGCAGATGCCTTGACGCCTGCGTTCGGAGGACGTCGACGACCACCACCTGTACGCGCTACGAGCGGCGTACATCACTGTCGCAAAGGAGCGTCGCCGGATCAACCTGTGACAGCGAACGGGAGAGAAGTTCTATCAGTGTAGGCCAGCGTCGTTGCACACCGTCGTGCAGCGAGACATCGCCGGACTTGCTCCGCGATAAGGTATATCCCACAAACACTCCTTCCAAATACGTTGTTGTCGATGAGATCCTGTTTTGGGTTGCGTGGATTTTATTGCTTCCGCTGCGCATGTTTTCTCAATAAAACCTAACAGTGGTATCAGAGCAGCGTCGATCTATGGCATATTTGGATTCGTTTCGATATGATCGAATCATTGTATATTGTTTTTATGTTGCATACGATGTGAATTAAACCTGCTAATGTGAAAATCTAAACCTAATTCCACATACGCCGCAGGCTTCTGTTTTTTGACGTTTTGGACGGGGTCGACAGGGGCGCTGCCCCTGTGTACCCCACATAGTCTGCGTGGGAGTCAAAAATATATTTAATGGGGAATGTCCCACATTAAAAGTACTAAAATTTTAATATGTATATATGTATATGTAGATATACCTATGATAGCATACACGTCGCCTTCAAAATCTATTTTATGTGGTGAGTGACAGGGGCGCTGCCCCTGTGTACCCCGCATAGTCTGCGTGGGAGTCAAAAATATATTTAATGGGGAATGTCCCACATTAAAAGTACTAAAATTTTAATATGTATATATGTATATGTAGATATACCTATGATAGCATACACGTCGCCTTCAAAATCTATTTTATGTGGTGAGTGCATGCACGGTTATGGCCTAGTATCCCCTTTTGTGAATGTTGTGAATGAATGTGGATGTCAATCTTTTGGATATGTTTGTTTGTGAATTCTATGGATGTATAATGGTTACATATGGATACTTTTGTATAAAGTATTCGGCTTGCATGCCAAGCCTCATCTCTTGTTTCAAAGTGTAATTAATTCTTTCCTTTTATATTTGTACTCACATGATGTAATAGAGATAGGATTGGTTTTAGTTTTTGTAAACTTGATGTAAGGAGGCCACTTGTAGATCCAACTCCAAGGAGTGTCCATGGAGAAGAACCATGAAGATCTAATTCTAAGAAGCAACCTGAAGATCCAACTCCAAGGAGCGGCCATGGAGAAGCAACAAGAAGATCCCATTCCAAGAAGCAACTTGAAGTTCCAACCTCACGAAGCATCCATGAAGTTGTTCATTGTAATGTTGACCATTACATGCTTACAAGTTGATTCACAGGTGCTGCATGAGATGCATAAGACCATAGGTGGACCGTAATCCTTTGTTTCTCCAAATGATTACAATAGTATGTCCATAACTGATGTATTTGTGCTTCTGATTGCATGTCTATCGTTTGTGGTTGTGGATATAGTAGTATATGATACGTACTATAAGTATGTGGTGTTTGGATATGTATATGTATTAATAAAACCCCTCAATTAATAATATTAAGTTTTAGTTGCCTTCCATAAAGCAACACACATGAAAAGCTTGATCGACTATGTGTGGGTACGCCTCCGCGTGGTACACTTTCTATCTCATGGAAGTGTGATGGTGGGTGTGTGGGTCTGCCTCCGCAGGGTGCACACTCATCGTGTTGGCTTATGGGTTGGACTTAACTGGGGAACCTTGATAGGATCAAGTACCTAGAGGCACACAGATGCATTATGGCAAGGAGTTGTGCATGATCATCTATCCAAGAGTTGCATATGATGCAATTGGCAAAAGTTGCCTACCTTAGTATTTTGTCTTTGACGCCGGCGTTGGCTGGGCATTGATCCAATTATTTTGGGTTTTGGCTCACTAGAAGGTTGTGCGTTGCAATCTTCCGAGTTGATAGTGATGTCTATCAATTTGAATAAAATAGTGGGAGCATAATTAATTAAAGGCCTAATTAATCTCGTTTATCAAATCTTTACAAGTCAAAATGTTTTGGACTAAATGCAAATTTTTCTTTTATAGCAATCAAATGGCAAACAACACTCACACGTTCTCATTGCAATCGGTCCTTGAGAAGGACAAACTTACCGGAACCAACTTTCAAAACTAGTTTAGGACACTGAGAATTGTTCTCACACATGAGCGTAAGATCTATGTCCTTGAAACACCAGAGCCAGAGGAGCCTGCCGTAAATGCGCCCAAGGCTAAAAAGGATGGTTACAAGAAGCACTTTGATGATGCCGTGGATGTTAAGTGCCTGATGTTGTGCTCAATAAACTATGAGTTGCAAGAGCAACATGAGAACATGAATGTCATGGAGATGGTAACACTTCTTAAGAAAATGTATCAATATCAAGTAAGACAGGAGAGATATGATGTCTCAAAGGCTTTGTTCAAAAGCAAGATGAAAGAGGGAGACTCAATTGGCACCCATATACTCACCTTGATTGGGTACGTGGAAAGCCTATCCAAGCTGGGATTTCCCCTAGGTCAAGAGTTGGCCACTGATGTGATTCTACAATCGTTTCCTGAATCATATACTCATTTTGTCATGAACTACAACATGAACAATTTTGACAAGCCGTTGTCAGAATTGTTGGGCATGTTGAGGACAATTGAAGCACAGATGAAGAAAGACAAGCCCAATTCTGTGACGGTGATCAACAAGGCAAAGGGAAAGTCAAAAGGCAAAGACAAGGCTTAGAAAAGTTCTAAAGCCGGGAAGAAGCAAAAGTCATCCACGCTCAAAGCTAAAGGTGGGATCTCCAAAGAAGGCAGTTGTCACCATTGTCACCAGCCTAGACATTGGAAAAGAAACTGTCCTCTCTACCTGGAGGAACTGAGGAAGAAGAAGCATGGGATAGAGATCTCCACTTCAGGTATATACATTATTGAGATAAACTTAAATACTTCTTCATCATGGGTACTGGATATCGGATGTGGATCTCACATATGTTCTGATATGTAGGATTTGATAAGAAGTAAGCCTTTACGAAAGGGCCAAGTCGAGCTGTGAGTTGCTAATGGAGCAAGAGTTGCTTCCATCACAGTTGGAGTTATTAGTTTATCTTTGCCTATGGGCCTTGTAATAGAATTAGAGAATTACTATTATGTACCTGCCATTAATAGAAATATTATTTATGTATCTTGTATGGACAAGAGTGGATTTGAATTTCACATTAAGAATGGAATTATTTCTATATCTAAAGATGAGATCTTTTATGGTAATGCCCCTATGTCTTATGGTATCTACTTGTTAGAACTTGAGACTAGCATATACAACGTATATACTAAAAGGTTAAAACTTGACAACTCTGAAAAAAACACTAGAGGGGGGGGTGAATAGAGTTTTAAAACAATTTTAACAATTATTGAACTCAAACAATCAACCACAAGAATATTGGACAAGGGGACAAGGATTTAGAGTGGTTCCAACTTTAGCAAATACTAAAGTTGTCAGTCCACTACCCGGTTGCTTACCCAACCGGGATTTGGAAAGAATTTAATTTTATTACCTCGCAAGGACTTTACATAAAATTACAATTCTCTCCCTAAACCCTTCAAGCAGCCTTCACCTAGAAGTAATCGCACCAACCTTGAAGCAGCCTTCACCTAGAAGTAATTGCACCAACCTTGAAGTAGCCTTCCTCCTAAAGTAGCTTCCCGTTGCAATAGCCTTCTTGAAGTAGCTTCCCTTGCGATAGCCTTCTTAAAGTAGCTTGAAGTCCACCTTCTCCTCCGAGAAGAACCTTCTCCAATCCGCAGCCTCCAACTCTAGGATTAGCAAGGAGAATACAAAGAATAAAAGGAACAAGAAGGAAAATAGAAATTACAACTTATCCTTTTAAGCACAAGGCTTGAGTTGCCTATATCAAGCGTATTGATCTCCTAACCAATAAGTATAGAAGTGTAAGTGCTGTGGAAAGGAGATGCTAGCCTATAGGACACGAAATTAGAGCAATGGGAATGAATAGCCAATGTTGGAATTGCTCTATTGCTCAAAACAGATTGCCAATGAGTATTCAAGCTCAAGTGTAGCTTAGGTGTATTTTGGTGTCCTATGGCTTGTCCTATTTATAGGAATGGCCTATGAATGCTTAAGGACATTCTAGACACTTTCTAGGGGGTTCTAAGTGCTTAACTAGCCGTTATTTGTCCACTAATTGCATTTGCAACGGCTAGTTAATTGACCCTGAAAAGTGCAGACAGAACTTTTTTCGATCGAAGATTTGTCGACCGAGAGTCCTTCTCGGTCGAAGATTTGTCGACCGAGGGACCTCCTGGAGCAAGTGTTTTCAACATTCATTTCCAACTCCCAACCACTTTGTCTGCTGGGTCTAACGGCTAGTAGGGTCTATTCTCGATCGAAGATTTTGTCGACCGAGAGTTTCTCGGTCGAAGTTTTTGTCGACCGATATTTTCTCGATCGACGATTTGTCGACCGAGAATATTACTGACTCAATGTATTTATTTACTAAGTGTGTGTATCAATGTGCAATTGTGATACTATCTTGGGGAATGGCCTATCTAAGTGTTGTGAGTGGATAGGGAAGATCTAAACACTTGATTTACATGATATCTAATTACTTGTACATTATATACTTGTACAAGCTTTTACATTTGATTACAATCATGAAAATAAAGCGATTTTATCAAATTGTTCTTCCAAGTCTTTGTTATCCACCACCTGAAATACTCAAATAGCACGTTAAAACCACAAGAATGAAATGTTTGTCATTATCAAAACAAAGGGATTAACATAATGTACAATTTAGCCAACAATCTCCCCCTTTTTGAAGATGACAAACATTTCCTAAATATAAAATAAGGAAATATAAATCATATGAGTTTCATACCTGAAGTTTACCTTTTGTATCCAATCTTGTGTTTGCAAGTGGGTGCTGGCTGAGATATTATGAAACTTATTTTATTTTATGTTTTTGATTTTATATTATTTCTCCCCCTTTGTCATTTCAAAAAGATATCCAAGTTTAATATTTTATATTTCTTCTCCCCCTTAATTTTATACTATGCTCCCCCTTAGATAGATATTCTATTAGGAACATGGATTTAATATCATTTTTGTCTAATTTAGCCACAATTTGTTTCTCAATCATTTGCAAAGGATGTTAAGCCTTGAAATGATATGAGATCATGTTAGGTTCATGGCATATGTATTGATTTCTCACTCATTTTACACTGGATGTTAAGCCCTAAAAATGATATGAGATTCCCTTAAGCTTATGATGAATGGATATTGATTTTCTCATCTATTTTGCAAGGGATGTTAAGCCCTGAAAATGAAATGAGAGTCCTTTAATCTCAGAGTTCAAAAAAAATGTCTCTAACCAAATGCAAGGGATGTTAATCCCGATTTGTTTAGAGAGTTCCTTTAAGATATATCATTTTTATGAAATTCATAGATGTCTTCATAACCAAGAGTAAAAATACTAAGGTTGTAACAAGCTTCAAAATCTTTTTAATCAGATAATCAAATTTGTTTGTATGAGCTCCCCCTTAATCTTACCATTAAAGCAATTTAAAGCTTCTAAGGTCACAGATGATTTTAAATTTTGATTTTGACCTTTATCAAAAGTATACTAAGATTAAGTATAATAAAATGATGTCCAAATAAGCATTTTGTCAAAGCTTATTTTAGGTCGTCCTTGACTACGACCATAGCGCCCCTTGGCTAAATTTTATTTCAACCAAGAGGCAAAAATCTGCAGATTTCACATGTGAAGTATAAATTTTGCAGGTAACTTAAAGAGATATCAATTAAATTACTTTGAATAAAACCTATTATGAATGATGTCCTTTTTACTATGAGTGCATAAATCAAGTCCTATTTCTGTTCATATTAATCATGTGATTCTTCAAGAAAAGACATATATCCTTGAAGGCATGAATGATATCTCAATTTCTTATAGATACCAATTGAGAAATTCTTTATTTTATGTTTTGCAAACCTTAAAGTTCTTTTTCTAAGCAACAAATCACCAATGAATCATTTTTCTTGCCTATGTATCATCAAGGATCCACGCATACAATAATCATTATCTATTTGTTCTATGTAACATAACATCATCTTTATGAGCTGAATGATAAAATAGTGAAAGCATATCCATGATGTAATGATAGAACAATAAAATGATAATTCCATGAAATACAGTGATTGTGATCATTTAAACTAAATGTCATAACACATGATTTCTATATAGATAGACCAGGAGATGCTTTAAAAAATCATGTAAAACATTATAAAATAGTGATTTCTAAACATGATTTTCAGTTTTTCTTTATTTAGAGGATCAATCGAAATGATATAATTTATATTCAAAAATGATTTTCAACTTGTTTTGCATGTAAAACAGTCATTAACAGCAAAAATAGATAGTCACTTGATCAATCAAATTATTCAGCAATTTTACTGCAGACTGAAATCAGTGACCTGTTCGGTCAAAGATTTCTCGACCGACTGACTGCTCGGTCGAAGATTTCTCGACCGACAAGGTTTCTGTATTATCTTCAGAACTATTTATTGATTTCAAGTAAAATATAGACTATATTTAATTCAATTATGCAATTTAAAAATCATTTTTAGTTGAGATAAAACATATGAAAATCAAATTAACATTTAGATCAAATCTCAACTAGTCATATTCAAATCTTTAAGTTTTGAGGACCTTAATTGAGATAAATTTAGAAATTTTAGTTACTTGAATCATTTTGTATCTCGTTATGTTAAGTTGAGATAGACATAAAGATATGCAATTTAAAGTCTTCGGTCATATCTCAACTTAGTCTAATCAATTCAATTTGGGGGTTTTGCAACCCATACCAACTCAACATCCTTTATCTTGTATGGGCATGAAAAAGAGTAGTGTCCAAGACGTAAGCAATAATGGCAACATATAGAATCAACCTCAAGTCTTTTTCTATGATTTTGTTCTAGGTTGTTCTTTGGTACAAATGTATTTGTTCCTTTAGGTACATATATAGATTGATGTTCTCGTGTCTTTCTCCAACTAGGTTGTTGATAAGATTTCCCCTTAGGCTTGTAACCTAGTCCTCTTCTCCCAATTTGATGATAGGAATCATCCAATATTTTATCAAGGATTCCATTGTTGCTTAACCTACTAACTTCTTGGTGCACCTTAGCAATCTCATCCATTCTTTTCTTAATATCTAGTTTTGCTTGATCTAGATTAGATGATAAAGAATTCCTTTCTTTCACTATATCATCATAATCTAGATGTGTACACAAGACTGGTATTTTTTGAAGATCATTTAACTTTGCAAGTAATCCAACCTTTTCTTGAGATAGAAGATCATAATTTGTTTCTAGAGTAAAAATCTTCACATTACTACTACTTAGAGATGATTTCAAAGTATGATTTTCAGAAATAATGCTATCTTTTTCAAAACCAAGATCATTTAATTTAGCATATAAATCTTCATTTTCAGATGTAATAGCAAGAAGTCTAGCATTTAATTCATCATTTGTTTTATTAGATTTCTTTAATTTCTTCTTGCACTCAATATACTTGTTATGTGTTTCTTTAAGACTAGAAATTAGCTCTTCTTTTGATAAATCAAGAAGGCTTACCTCTTCTTCTTCATCATCATTGGTTGTAGCAATGAGACAATTTTTGTGGACCTCTTTCTTCTTTTCTCTCCATGGACAACCGATTGTTGTGTGGTTTGTTCCTAAACACCAATTGCAACATGTTGTAGATTTGTTCAGGCAGCACCTTTTGTTGCGGTTGTAATCACCATCACCCTCCATTCTTCAAGACCTGGTTAGGGTTCCTTGAAGCCTGCTCTGATACCAATTGAAAAAAACACTAGAGGGGGGTGAATAGAGTTTTAAAACAATTTTAACAATTATTGAACTCAAACAATCAACCACAAGAATATTGGACAAGGGGACAAGGATTTAGAGTGGTTCCAACTTTAGCAAATACTAAAGTTGTCAGTCCACTACCCGGTTGCTTACCCAACCGGGATTTGGAAAGAATTTAATTTTATTACCTCGCAAGGACTTTACATAAAATTACAATTCTCTCCCTAAACCCTTCAAGCAGCCTTCACCTAGAAGTAATCGCACCAACCTTGAAGCAGCCTTCACCTAGAAGTAATTGCACCAACCTTGAAGCAACCTTCCTCCTGAAGTAGCTTCCCGTTGCAATAGCCTTCTTGAAGTAGCTTCCCTTGCGATAGCCTTCTTGAAGTAGCTTGAAGTCCACCTTCTCCTCCGAGAAGAACCTTCTCCAATCCGCAGCCTCCAACCCTAGGATTAGCAAGGAGAATACAAAGAATAAAAGGAACAAGAAGGAAAATAGAAATTACAACTTATCCTTTTAAGCACAAGGCTTGATTTGCCTATATCAAGTGTATTGATCTCCTAACCAATAAGTATAGAAGTGTAAGTGCTGTGGAAAGGAGATGCTAGCCTATAGGACACGAAATTAGAGCAATGGGAATGAATAGCCAATGTTGGAATTGCTCTATTGCTCAAAACAGATTGCCAATGAGTATTCAAGCTCAAGTGTAGCACAAGTGTAGCTTAGGTGTATTTTGGTGTCCTATGGCTTGTCCTATTTATAGGAATGGCCTATGAATGCTTAAGGACATTCTAGACACTTTCTAGGGGGTTCTAAGTGCTTAACTAGCCGTTATTTGTCCACTAATTGCATTTGCAACGGCTAGTTAATTGACCCTGAAAAGTGCAGACAGAACTTTTCTCGATCGAAGATTTGTCGACCGAGAGTCCTTCTCAGTCGAAGATTTGTCAACCGAGGGACCTCCTGGAGCAAGTGTTTTCAACATTCATTTCCAACTCCCAACCACTTTGTCTGCTGGGTCTAACGGCTAGTAGGGTCTATTCTCGATCGAAGATTTTGTCGACCGAGAGTTTCTCGGTCGAAGTTTTTGTCGACCGATATTTTCTCGATCGACGATTTGTCGACCGAGAATATTACTGACTCAATGTATTCATTTACTAAGTGTGTGTATCAATGTGCAATTGTGATACTATCTTGGGGAATGGCCTATCTAAGTGTTGTGAGTGGATAGGGAAGATCTAAACACTTGATTTACATGATATCTAATTACTTGTACATTATATACTTGTACAAGCTTTTACATTTGATTACAATCATGAAAATAAAGCGATTTTATCAAATTGTTCTTCCAAGTCTTTGTTATCCACCACCTGAAATACTCAAATAGCATGTTAAAACCACAAGAATGAAATGTTTGTCATTATCAAAACAAATGGATTAACATAATGTCCAATTTAGCCAACAAACTCAAACAAAACATTCTTATGGCATTGCCGTCTTGGGCACATAAACGAGAAGCACATATCTAGACTCCATAAGGATGGCTATCTAGACTCTTTTGATTTTCAATCATTAGAGACATGTGAGGCATGTTTATTAGGGAAGATGACCAAAACTCCTTTCATTGGACACAATGAGAGAGCCAGTGATCTGCTAGGGCTCATACATACTGATGTATGTGGACCTTTTAGATCAAATGCTAGAGGAGGCTATCAATACTTCATTACCTTTACTGATGACCTTAGTAGGTATGGCTATGTATATCTTATGAAACACAAGTCAAAAACTCTTGAAATGTTCAAGACTTTCATGAATGAAGTAGAGAAGCAACTTGGTAAGAGTATTGAAGCACTCTATTCAGATCGAGGTGGCAAATACTTAAGCCAAGAGTTTGAGGACCTTTTGAGAGACCGCGGTATTGTATCACAATGGACTCCACCTGGTACACCACAACATAATGGTGTGTCAGAAAGAAGGAATCATACATTATTAGACATGGTACGATCAATGATGAGTTCAGCAGAACTTCCAATATCGTTCTGGGGATATGCTCTTGAAACTGCAGCGGTTACACTTAACCGTGTACCTTCCAAATCGGTTCAAAATACACCATATGAGATATGGAATGGGAATCGTCCCAATTTGTATATGTTAAAGATTTGGGGATGTGAAGCTTATGTTAGGAAACAATTTCTTGAAAAGCTTGGACCCAAATCGGAAAAATGCTATTTTGTTGGATGCCCCAAGGAAACTCAGGGATACTACTTCTACACACCAACTGACAACAAAGTGTTTGTTGCTAGGACTGCTGTATTTCTTGAAAAGGAATTTATTTCCAAAGGAATTAGTGGGAGGAATGTAGAGCTCAAAGAAGTTCGAGACCAACAAGAAAGTAGAGAACCTGAGGAGGTACATAAGGAACATGAAGACTCACAAGTTGTTGTGGAATTTCAAGTTCCAAATGTAATACAGGAACCTCGTAGGTCTAGTAGGACACGACTTGAGCCTGAGAGATTTGGATTTCTTGTGACTCAAGACAGTGATGAATTGGGAATAGCAGATGAGCCAACTTCCTATCTAGAAGCTACTAAGGGACCAGAATCTGAGAAATGGCTCGAAGCCATGAGATCTGAGATGGAGTCCATGTACACCAACAAGGTATGGACCTTAGTGGATCCACCCAAAGGGGTAAGACCCATAGGGTGCAAGTGGGTCTTCAAGAAGAAGACTGACATGGATGGAAATGTTCAAATCTATAAAGGTAGATTGGTTGCAAAAGGATTCCGTCAAATTCAAGGTGTTGATTATGACGAGACCTTCTCACCAGTTTCCATGGTTAAATCCATCAGGATCATGCTTGCCATTGCAGCTTATCATGACTATGAGATTTGGCAGATGCATGTTAAAACAACATTCCTTAATGGGAATTTACTCGAGGATGTGTACATGACACAACCTGAGGGTTTCATTGATCCAAAAGAAGCCAATAAAGTCTGTACGCTACAAAGGTCAGTCTATGGATTGAAGCAAGCATCTCAGAGCTGGAATCTATGTTTTGATGAAGTAGTCAAAAAGTTTGGCTTTAGTCAAAATGAATATGAACCCTGTGTTTACAAAAGGGTTAGTGGGAGCACAATCATATTTCTCATATTGTATGTGGATGACATACTATTGATGGGAAATGACATCCCTACTCTTCAAACAGTAAAAGGTTGGCTAGGGAAGACTTTCTCTATGAAGGATTTAGGCGAAGAATCCTATATACTTGGGATCAAGATCTATAGAGATAGATCTAGAAGGCTTCTAGGCCTAAGCTAGAGCACATACATTGACAAGGTGCTAAAGAGGTTTAGCATGGAGGGTTCTAAGAGAGGTAACTTGCCCATGTCCCATGGGGTTACGATCTCTAAATCCCAATGTCCTACTTCATGTGATGAACGAGCACGCATGAGTAAGATTCCATATGCATCAACAATTGGATCTATCATGTACGCGATATTATGTACTTGTCCTGATGTGTCGTATGCTTTGAGCATGACGAGCCGGTATCAGTCAGATCCAGGTGAATGTCACTGGACAGCCGTAAAGAACATCCTAAAGTACTTGAGAAGGACTAAGGATCAATTCTTGGTATACGGTGGTGAGGAAGAGCTCGTGGTAAAGGGTTACACCGATGCTAGCTTCCAAACTGACAAAGATGACTATAGATCATAGTCTGGATTTGTGTTTTGCCTGAACAACGGAGCTGTGAGCTGGAAGAGTTCGAAGAAAGAGACGGTTGCAGATTCTACAATAGAGGCCGAATATATTGCCGCATCTAATGCTGCAAAGGAAGTTGTGTGGATCAAGAAGTTCATTTCTGAACTTGGAGTGGTTCCAAGCGTTGGTGATGCAATTGAGTTGTTTTCCGACAACAATGGAGCAATTGCACAGGCTAAAGAAGCAAGATCACACCAATGTTCCAAACATATTCTATGGCGGTTCCATCTCATACGAGAGATTATACAATGAGGAGATGTGAAGATTTGTAGAGTACCTACAGAAAGCAATGTGGCTGGCCCTCTCACAAAAGCACTTTCATAGCAGAAACATGACATACATGTTCGATCACTTGGATTGAGATTCATGAGTGATTGGGTATAAGTACAAGTGGGAATCGGTTGGTATGTATGCCCATAGAGACTATAATTCGATGATTGTAATGGGATACTATGTAAACGATTTGTAATACTACATTGATCATATTAATAAAGGCAAGTTTCCAATCTATATGTTTGTGTTTTATATTGTGAGATGACCATAAAACTTATAGATGTCTATAGAATAATATACTCAATGACATATGTCTTCAGGTTGATGACCTGAACAATGAGATCATATGTATGTTAAGAGTATGTATTCTTGTTTTGTCCCTAATCGGTTGTTATTGTGGAAATATCCATAGACATCAATAACACATAAAATTAGAATGTATGTTGGTTGATGGAAGAATCTCATTATCCATGATATGGAGATATCAAACCAAATACATAGATACTTGTTAGAGAACAGTGTATCAGATAGACCCACCTTGAGAGTGACACATGGATACCATGATTGGTAATTAAAGTCACATCTCATAATGATGGTGGTGATTGTGGTTCTTAGACCTGAAGTCATTACACTTATCACATGTCGTTAAGTGTATTTTGACATCATCCACCATGGTCCTGAATAAGGATTGCCATAAAGATGGTGCTTGGGTGCACTGTGACACATGGGGATGACTGTGAGTGATGTAGATGGAATTTGTTCTTCCTACGGGAGTTTGATATTTCGGCCACTTGATAAGCGAGACTGAGAAATGCATGGCCATGCTGATGTGAGTCAATATGTGATATTGAGCTTACATATATCTCAGACAGTCTGCTCTAGTTCAAGGAACATGGATTGAACATTGAAGAGGATAACAGTTCCATGACTCGAGTTCAATCAGAATATCAGCGACAAGGGAACTATACAATCACTATAACACCAGTCATGAATGATAGGTTAAGTTGTTCTCCAACCTCTCCAATTACATGGGTGGCAATGAAGTCTTTCTAAATACCAATCATTGATTGTGGAATCATAATATGATTATGGATATCACTGCCAACGTAATTTGGAGCCTACCAGGTCACACACATAGGATGTGTTGGAATAGGAGTATAATTGTGGATTTGATTGAAATTGCTTCGAATCACATTGATTACTAAAATGTTTATGTAATTGATTAGAATAATATTGGAGTGACTGGCTCTAAGTGCAAGTGGAAATTTGTTGGCGTATATGCACATAAAGCCATCCCAAGCAATTGCATGGAGTCAAATATTAATTAATCAATTAATGTGATTATTTGGTTAATTAATGAATTCCGGAATATTCTAATTAATCCACGAGCATTTTAATTAATGCAATGTTTCTGTTTACTGATGGGTTTAGGAAACCCTATTTCCCTTCGTATATTGTTTAAAAGGAGGATTGACGGCTGATATCTATATAAGATAGATAGAGGTTTTTAAGTTTACGCTCACGTACGTAAACCCTATCCGTCATCGTCCTTAGGAGAGAAAGGAGACAAACACACCGCTAGCACGCCGCCGTAGAGACATACTCCTTCCTGCCGGCTTGGGAAGCACGCCGTGGAGTTCCGTCCATCTGCGTGGATGAAGTAGAGATGCAGACGCCTTGACGCCTACGTTTGGAAGACGTCAACGACCACCACCTGTACGCGCTACGAGCGGCGTACATCACTCCCGCAAAGGAGCATCGCCGGATCAACCTGCGACAGCGAACGGGAGAGAAGTTCCGTTCGTGTAGGCTAGCTTCGTTGCACACCGTCGTGCAGCAGGACATCGCCGGCCTTGCTCTGCGATAATGTATATCCCGCAAACACTCCTTCCAAATACATTGTTGTCGATGAGATCCTATTTCGGGTTGCGTGGATTTTATTGCTTCCTCTGTGCATGTTTTCTCCATAAAACCCAACAAGTATGTTTGATTTAGTTATTATTCATGACCTTTTACGATCTATCAGAATTTTTTTTATATCTTAAGTTCTAACTCCAAATGACTAGAAAGTCAATGGCGATAGAGCCTAGGCATCCATCCCTAGCATGGCATTATCAAAGTGTGAATGCATAAGAATAAAAGCTTTGCATGCATGAATAGATAAAGAGATGAAATAACTAACATAATCTAAACAATCCACATGTAAACTATTAAAAACATAGTTTATTACATACTTTCAACTACAATCTAAGAGTCAAATTTATACATGTATGTACATGTACACTAGTTAGGATCTTACAATGATTACACTTGAACATAGCACACCAAGTCATGAACTCTGTAGCCAACTATAAACCTAATACATACATGAAACATGTGGGTCAACTCATGAGGTGTTGAGTACTAGGGAGAAAGATACACATAGATAAGTTTTGCATAATTTGAAAATATTTGTAGAATTAAACAAACAAAATAAACAAGTTAAGTGTTTAGTAAAATGAGAGAACATGTTTTATGTTATTTTTTCCAATTATACCAACAATATCATATATCATAAGGCCTTTGACCAACATCTTATTGGAAGGGTCCTTAAGGCTCCTCAAGCTTAGCTAACCCTTCTCTATGTGAGGGACTTCAAGGCCATCGCCAAGAGCTAACCCTTTTATCAACATGGTATATCCTATATTGACTACTCAAGTAGGTCTCCCAACTTTGTGTCCTTACCCTAAAGTATCATAAAAGTGCACAGGGTTTGTATAATGGATTTCTAATTTATCTGTGCAATTATAAAATCAATGAGAAAAATAATGAGTACAATACTAGAGTACTATGTTCCAGTTTTTGACCAAGTATATATATATATATATATATATATATATATATATATCACAATTCAAGAAAGAAAGTCATAGTCATATAATTTATAAATCATGTATCTTATTTAGAGATTCTTCACATAACTTATCCTTAATCAGCTAGCCACAAGACACACCTAATTAAGAACAAAATTACATCCATTTACCAGATTCTCATTAATAACCCTAACTAGTTCCATTTTAGGATTTTGGTCAAGTGAGGTTCAAGATGCTTATAGTGAATTTGATGATCTTTTACTAATTTAGATGTCATCAAGCATGTGTGGTTCAAGTTTCATGCAATGTTCCACCCATTTTATATTATTAGTTCAAGATTCATGTCACTTGTGTAAAGTTTAAGCTCAAGGAGCTCAAAATAGAGCAACCAAGGGAAAGTGTCATTAATACATGAGAGCCAATAATAAAACATAGTTTACATCAGCAATATTAGGACATAAGAAGCATATCAAATCTGGGTGGATGTCCCATAGGGTCTAGGCATCATTGTCAACACTTGCTATCAACACATAAACATATATTCAAAGTCTAGCATACAAGACTTATATTACCAGGGTTCAACATATAACCAAGTGGAACATCCACATCAAAGGGGAACATAAGGGTCAAAACATCCCTTATTTGAGAGAGGGAGACACGAGTAAAGGATCCACATAAGCATTAAGTTACAAGAAATATAATTCAAGTCAGATAAGTCCCATTAGGTAAATTGAGGATGAAAAGGTTCATATACTTCAATGTAGTGTGAACTTAGGCATTAAGATCTCTAGTCATCATAGTGTCACTGATTTTAATCATAAATAGGGTTTTGATGCATAATAAGACTAAGATTCTATATTTATTTTGAAGGTATAAACATTCATCACCATAAAGGAGTTGCATTCATGCATCTTAATCCATGTAGACAAACATAGAAAATAGGAGATTAGGGTTGACGTTAGTATCATGCAGGGACATATATGTTACTAATTTTCAAGATTAGAATGAGTTTCATATTCAAATGGATCACGATTAGCAATTAATGTTCCACCATAAAGGCCTGAAAACTAGGCAAAAAGGGCATAAAGGTGAATCAAGCTACATGGATAGTGGTTATGGCCATAAATATACTCCAGCATGTATAACATCTACCAATTTGATGGCTAGTAGGGTAAAAATTCAAGAAAGATTCAAATTTCATCATAATAATGCATAAATAGATTCAAGTATAGTCAAAGTAAGTAGGTCCTACAGAAAAAGGAATGGAGGCTTGCCGTGCTCCCGTCCGGGCGACTGGAGAGGCGATCGGAGGCGCGACGGTCCCTCGCTGGCCGTGTCTTTGGTCAAATCTGAGAAGGAGGGAGAGTGAACCGACTGCTAATCTAATCAATGGCGTGGCAGAATCTTCAGATCAGGTGGAAAAGCCTCATAACTGGGAGAGTATCAAGCTGAGAAGAAGTGGATATGCTACAGATCTGGAGAAAGTGGATGTCAGTCTATTAGATGGGAAGGTTGTTTATCCAAGAAGTGAGGTAGTGGAGAATGCTAGTAAGTGGAGCAATTGTCTCCTAGGTTATGTGATCGACTTCCGTCCACATATTCCCTTTCTAATGAATCACTTCAACAACATTTGGGGCGTCGATGGCTACTTTGAGGTGTTCAACAGAGGCGATGGTTTCTTTTTGATCAGGTTTGAGTTGTCAGAGGACTTGGAAAGGATTCTTAATGGAAACGGGTATGTCTTGGACAAGCCCGTCATCCTCAAGAAATGGCTGCCGAGTGAGAAACAAATGAAGACGCCACTGCTGGATGTTCCAGTGTGGATTAAGTTGAAGGATGTTCCTATCGACCTATGGGATCAGAAGATGTTCAGTAGGATTGGCTCCATCCTGGGAACGCCTATAAGAATGGATGAATCTACTCTGAATCTTCATAGGCTTGATGTGGCACGAATTCAGGTCCTAATGAATAGAAACACAAAGTTTCTAGATGAGGTCATTATGAAAGATGAATATGGGAATGAGCACCGTATTGCTATTGAATACGAGTGGATTCCTTATGTTTGTGGCATGTGTGTTTATCTACGTCATGATGAATGCTCTGTTCAGAACAAATCTATTGGACGAGGTTACAGAGGTCGTCAGAATGAGCAGATATGCGAAGTTAAGAAGAAGACTGCAGATACTGTGCTTGACAAAATACCTAAGAAGGATACTAATTCTGCTGATAATTTTTTCTTGGAAGAAATTGAAGATATGGAGGAGATTAGAAGAGGCGTCGCCAGTAATTATCCCATTGAAATCATTGTCAAAGATGAGTTCTAATCTGAACAGGTTAACAAGGGTTTTGGAGGTGATAATTTTGAAGAAGTCCAAGCTGGAAAGTCTGTTGGTGATGTTGTCAGCTGTAATAACGAGATCACATCTGTTCCTGGTACACCATCCTCGGTTATCGCTTTTCCTAATCTTTCTCCTGTTAGTGAAGGAAGCTCGAATGCTTCATCAAAGTCTATCAGTTGTGATAAAGGAAAAGGTAAGGCGAAGGAGCCTCCCAAATGCCAAGCTAAACTGAATGTCAATGTGAGATTGGAAGATCTTCAATCTGCCCCGACTCCAAGAGAACTGAATCTAACTTCTACTGAAACTGAGGCTGATAGTACAACAGCCGTTAAGATCAAATGATTCTTCAATGCACTATCTCCTCTTGGAACGTTAGAGGAATTAGTAATAAGATCCTTAGCGTTCAAGAGGAGGTGAGAAGGGAAAACTGTGATGTGTTTGTCCTGATAGAAACAAAGCTAAGAAGGGATAGATTAGAAAAGTCGATGAGAAAATATTTCACTGATTATAACTGGATTTCTAATAGTGAATCTCATGCTCTTGGTCGTATCATTGTTTTGTGGAAGAATGATAACTGCACCATTACAAAGTTCTCTGAATCCGATCAAACATTGCATTTCTTGCTTGAGAAAGATGATGCTACTCTGAATATTACTGCTGTTTATGGTCATAATGGGGATTATGATAGAGAAGGGCTCTGGTCTGATTTGGAGCATTGTAGTAACTCTATTTCTGGTCCTGGGGTTATTATTGGAGATTTTAATGTTGTTTGGAGGAATGATGAGAAAATTGGCATTCTTCCCCCCACTAAGAAGTCCATGGATGACTTTAACAATTTTATGATGATTAGTGGTCTGTTAGACTTGAATCTTGCTGGTCCTCGCTATACTTGGAAAAACAATCAAGATGGTGATAAGTTTATCTCTACTAAAATAGATAGAATCTTGTATAATCAGAATTTTCAAGCCGGGTTTGATGAATTTTATGGTGAAACCATTTCTAATACTATAAGTGATCACTGTAGGATTTCACTGAAGGTTGGTGAACCTATTAAAAGAAATTCTCCTTTTAGGTTTATCAACAGCTGGGTGAATCATAAAGACTTTGGGAAGATCCTCGATGAGAGTTGGAATATTGAAGTTCAAGGTTATGCTATGTTTCGTCTATATAGAAAGCTGGAACATTTGAAAGTTAAGCTCAAAAATTGGAACAAAACTAATTTTGTGAATGTGTTTGATAAGGATGTTGAAGCTAAGTTCAAAGCCCTTGAAGCTCAGAAGAAGTCCGATATGAATCCTGAAGATGAGAGTCTTAGACTTCAAGCTAATGTTCTGAGAAGAGAAGCCAATGATGCATCCATCAGAGAAGAAGCTTTTTATAGACAGAAGTCTAGGGCGATTTGGTTGAAGGAAGGTAATCTTAACTCCAAGTATTTCTATTCTTCTATGAAATCTAGAAGGTGCAGGAACAATATCAAAAGTCTCAATGTTGATGGTGATACGGTTAGGGATAGCCAAATGTTAAAGGATGTTATTGCTGACCATTATGAGAATATTTTCTGCAAGTCGAACGCTGGAGGAGTGTGGAAAGGGGAATGGAAATGTGATAAAATTAATCCAAGCCAGAATGAGTTCCTTACTAAAGTTGTTACTAGAAAGGAACTGGACGATGTTGTTTCTAACTTGAATGAGGACAAAAGTCCCGACCCTGATGGTTTTAATGGCTGTTTTTATAAGAATGCTTGGAAAGTTATTGGAGACGATGTTTTTGAAGCCGTTAAGGAGTTTTTTGTGAATGGTTCTCTTCTAAAAGAAGCTAATAGAACGTACATTACTCTTCTGCCCAAAGGAGATGATAAATTGTTGATCACTAATTGGCGGCCTATTGCTTTGTGTAATGTGTTCTATAAACTCATATCTAAGATTCTAGCCAATAGATTGCAGAGTTGTATCTCGTCCATCATTGATATGAATCAATGTGCTTTCATTAAAGGGAGAAATATCAAGGATGCTATTCTTCTCTCAAATGAGATCATGAATGATGTGTTTAATAAAAATGGCAAGAATATGTGCGTCCAGGTTGACATTTCGAAGGCTTATGATTCTGTGAGTTGGAAGTTTCTGTTTTCTATGATGAGAAGAATGGGTTTCTCTTGCAAGTGGATTAGATGGATTGAAGTTATCTTCAGTACTACCTCTTATTAAATCCTTGTTAATGGAGAGGTAACCAGAAATATTTTTCCTCTGAATGGTGTTAGACAAGGCGATCCTATTGCTCCCTATCTCTTCACCATTTCTATGCAGGGTCTGTCTGAGATGATAATGAATGAGCCTAACTATACCCCTATCCAGGCGTCTAAGAATATGATCTGCTCCCATCTTATTTTTGCAGACGATCTCATGATGTTTTCCAAAACTGGTAATGACAAGGCTGAGAATATGAGGTCCTTGTTGGATAACTTTGCTTCCTTGTCTGGCTTATGTATCAATAAAAACAAGAGTATGATTCTTATGAACCCTACCAAAGATGCGGAGGATATCTCTAATATCTTAGGTATAAAGATTGGTAGGTTAGAGGATGCTAAATATCTTGGCCTTCCTATCTTTCCCGGTAAACTCAATAAGAAGTATTTTGGTAGACTTATTGATAGAATCAATAGAAGAATGGAAGGGTGGAAATCGAAGACTTTGTCCTTGGCTGGTAGGGTAGAACTGGTTAAATCTACTTTATCTACTTTACATATTTATTGGATCCTATCCTTTCCTCTGCCTAGTTTTGTTTTGGTTGACATTGATAGAATCTGTCGCAATTTCATTTGGGGGGACTCTGAGTTGAAATCTAATCTTCACCTTCTAAAATGGGAGAGTATCACTTTACCTAAAGGTGAAGGTGGTCTTGGTTTAAGGAAGAGCAAAGAGGTGGCAGAAGCTTGCATCTTTTTGAATTCTTGGGATGTGGCACGGAAAAAGGATTCATTGTGGGTAAAATGGGTGAATGAGAAGTATTTAAGGAAGGAAACTTATTGGAGTGTGAATGTATCCACTAATTTTTCATGGATGTTCAATAATCTCATTCGTATTAAGGATGATTTGTTGAAATTATTTGAGATAAAGATTGGCAAAGGAGTTAGTGTTGATATTTGGAAAGATCCTTGGCTTAATGGGAGATTCCTTTATGACTTTGTTGAGCTTAATCATTTTGTTCGCACTGGTTTGCCTAATGGTGCTAAATTGGACTCTATTATAAAAAATGGTTGCTGGAATATCAAGGATACGAGGTGCTCTAAGACTTTGATGGATATTCTGGAAAATGTGCATATTGATAAGGAGCAAGATGACATCTATTACTTCAAAGGACAGAAAGAGGTTAGGCTGAATGTTATTTGGGACCATATTAGAACTAAAGGTGAGAAGAAATACATTTTCTCGTGGCTTTGGAAGACTAAAGCTAGTATGAATTCTAAGTTCCACATGTGGAAAGCTATCCATAATAAGCTTCCTACTACTGATTACTCCAGAAGAAGGGGGATTCCTGTTGTTTCGATCTGTTATCTCTGTATGAATGACTATGAGGACACGTTTCACATTTGTTTTGGCTGTAGTTTCATGAAGGAGTTATGGAATAAAGCCCTGGATAAAGATTTAATCAGTTTTATTCCTATGAATTGGGAGAGTATCATCAATTTGAAGAGTACTAATGATGGTGTTGCTATTCCTAGTATTCTCTATCATTCTTGGCTTGAATGGAACAGAAGGGTCCATGATAACATAAGCAAGGATGTGATTACACTTTGGAGGATTATTGAACATTACATTATTCTTATTATTCAATGATTTTTCTGGTTTCCTGAAGTTATTGGATGCTCTCTCTTTTTCTCTTATTCTGAGATGCAGGGACGACTCTATTCCTTTGTTTCTTGAGCTGTTGTCCTCTGTTCTGTCTGTTGCTGTAGCAGGTCCTTTTGTTTGGGTTTCTTTAGTTCTGTGGTGAGGCCTGTTTGGTGCCTTTATGGTCGTTATTTTGCTGCTGGTGGGTGTGATGTTCAGATATTCTTACTGGCTGGGTTCTTCTTTGTTCTTCTGTTGATGACTGAAAGCGGCTGCAGGTTTAGGAGTGTTGTTAGTTTGCTGGGATCTTTATCTTTTTTCCTTCTGCTGCTGTCCCACTCCCCTCTCATTGCTTTATGCAATGATGGTCGAGTTCTTTATGCTGGTCTATGATGCTAGGCTCCTCGGGAGTTCTTCTACTGGCTGGGTTCTCCTTTGTTCTTCTGATGATGACTGGAAGCGGCTGGCGGTTTAGGAGTGTTGCTTGTTTGCTGTGATCCTTATCATTTTTCCTTCCGGTGCTATCCTTCTCCCCTCTCATTGCTTTATGCAATGATGGTTGAGCCCTTTATGCTGGTCCATGATGCTATGCTCCTCGGGATTTCTTCTGCTGATCTGCTGAAGGCTGTTTTGACCTGTTAATCTGTTCCGGATGCTTTTTGGTCTTCTTGACTTTGGTTGTTCTCTGGGTTTCCTGAAGAATCCTTAACTCTGGAGGAGTTGGAGCATTACTGTTGCTCAGTTTTTTTCTCCCTCCTCTTCTTTCCCTTCCTTCGAGTACACTGTATAGTTATACTTCCTCTTTTGTTCTTTTTCTTTCTCCATTTTCAGTTGAAGATGGAATGCATTGTACAGAAACCAAAAAGAAAAATACAAAAAAAGCAACACGAGTTTTTGACCGACCAAAAAAAGTATAGTCAAAGTATGTCTTTTAGGCAAAACAGGGAAGATGAATGGTCTTTAGGGCATGCAAATTGGTCCATGTTGTATTTACTTGTTAGATCATTAAATTTATATATATATTTTTTTCATCTTGAATGAGTTGGATAGGAGATATTATTTTTTATATATATGCATCAAAACTTTATAATATTTCACATTAAGAACATATACATGGGGTGGTTAGCTTGATATTTATAGATCAACGACGGATGTCAGATCAAGATCCAACAGATCATTGCAAAATCAATTTCCCACCTTGGATGGGCCTTAGCTCACTTTCCGTGAGGTCTTTGCTTGAGCTAGAATCGCTCGTGGTTGCTCCTGATCGCTGCCCCTCTAGTAGCCTTGGACTTGGATGGTTTGTCCATCACTTCTTGTGATTGACCTTTGACCCACCCCTTACTGTGTATCCCCCTATGTGATTCCTATATTCCTGGGATTAAAATAGGTTAAGAACAAGGGAGACTTGCACCCACCCTTCCAATGACCATTGTGACTGTAGTAGATTGGATGAGAGTCCTCTTGGGGTGGTTGGGAGTTTGGGCACACCAACCACCGAGATTTACCCTTGTGCTGGACTCCATGGTGACGTGTGAGCCATACTCACTTCTTGTTGTGGGTAGCCCTTGGTACAAGCATAGGAAACAAAGTAGAGATATTGGGGAAAATGACCACAGGAGGAAGAAGGAAAAAGAAAAAAAAAGGAAAAAAGGTTGAGGGGGGGGCTTTAAAAATGCAAGGGCTTAGGTGGTGGTTCATCTCCATATCATGTTTTCCAATTTGAGTGGAGGAGGGATTTTTTCCCAATCAAAAGGGGGATAAGGAACAATCTAGGTGGATTGGATGAACATTGGTTGGGCCCATGGATGGGTTGACCCAAGAGCTTGAACAAAGGATAAAAGTGTAAAAAAAACCTTTAAAATAGGGCAACTTTAGAATTGCATAAATTGGGCATAGAAGGTCCATTTGTAGTAATTTTTGAGTCATTGGAAACGTAATTGTAAGATCTACCACATGACATGTACTATAGCACCAAGATGGCTTAGTGGTATGGTCAAAAATTGGAATCAAGATCTTGATGTATTAATAACATTTAAACCTAGGTACCCTTAGGTTCCAAAGTCACATCTCAGAACATTTTAGTACAATAGCTATAATCAAGCATCAAAACTTTCAAATCATGAATTGGAATAAGAGGAAAAAGTAATTATTGTATGGTATGGAATTCGGGAAATATAAGAGGAAAGGGAAAAGTTAGGTTATCATAGGTTCCTTATGATAAAGTTCTTCACAAAATATTTGAAGAAAGAGAATAGTAAAAAGAAGCAATAATTGTATGAGATGAACTTGAATAAATTCTGAGACAACAAATTCCTAATACTATTTCATGAGTATGTAAAATCCCATAATCTATGTTGAAAGAACCACATGCCGAGAGGATGAAAAATCTCAACTCATTCAATCACGGTCCAGATGTCAGCACCATGTGTATGACCAATGTAGGTATAACTCCATTAATATCTTTGAAGTAAATGTCATCATCTTAATCTTCTAAAATTCTAGTTTGAGGTGTCAAGAAGCCCAATGGTCAGATCGTATTCTCAAGGTGAAGGGTTGTTTGCAAGATAGAATGGTTGGAGAGAAATAAGAGTACCATGCATTCTTCTATTCATGGCAAACATAATTCCAAATTGATACCTCATAAACTCCAAATTCATAGAGTTCCAAGACATTACACAATGGTATCTTTCTAAGATTCACATATTGATAATGATTGTACACGACATATATTTCAGATCTAATTAACAATCTATACTATTTCTAGGAACCAAAAGAAGGAATCCTATAAAATGGTTTACCACAAAGTCAAATAAATTAATGAAGCAACCTTACATGAAGAAAATGCACAATGACATCTATTCAAGCAAAATTTGAAAGATTTTTTTATTATTTCCTTAGGAGCCTTGAAAAAATGCACCATATAAATTCTATGATATTTGTAAACCATAAATATTATTTAACGATCTAAAATAATCCCATTGACTTGAATTACTCAGTGCTAGAGGAATATGATTTTAGAAATGACACTATATACACAAACTAAACATATTTTTGTAACCTTAGGCTTAGTCAAGGCCATTCTTGGTGAAGCGTTTGAGGAAGATGTTTGGTAACAGAAGAGTAAGGTTGGTATTATTGTGCTACCCTATGGTACTAGTAAGTCCTTGATGGGTGTCTCTATTTTTTGTAGTATGAGGAAAATTGAACTTTTTCTAGCTAAAATGTTGCATCTGTTGATCAAACAACCTTCTTTCTTTCTAGATGAAGTTGGGAGGTATACTTTTCATCTTTCCCTCCTCTTGAAATAAAACTCAGAAACAAATTATAAATACCAATTGAACTATCAGAAGCAAACATGGTAGTACTACTATCATTACATGCCTCATTATCTAGAACTAGAACACTACTAACCTCACTACAAGGTCTTATTTAGGCATAATCATGCCTAAGGTTTCTATGGTGGAACTTGGTTAAGGTATCAATAGTCTTGTTACACTCCCACTTGTTAAATTCCATCATACTACTATCATCTAGGTAATTTTAGATCATTACAATCCAATGAACATACTTTGGGAAGTCTACGTGTTTTCTCTGATCATATCTACCACCACTTTATTATCAAATTTGACCTACACTTTGTTGAAATTCCTTGATTTTTCATACTTAAGGGCGTCCAAATGGAAATTAGTTCATCCATGGTTAGATCCATTGTATACACCAGATAACCCATTACTCCAATTTACATGCCCTCACAGTTTCTAGCAATCCCAACTACATCAGCAGACTCCTTACCAATTGATGCATCCCATGTTAATTTTGATAAAACCTTTCATAGAAGGGCTCCATGGAGTTACAACATAGTGATCATTTTGGGGTTTGGATCCCAGGAAAGAAAGATGTTTCCCACCACTTTGAAAATGTATCAAATCAAATGCTCAATGGGAGCAGTCCAATTATTGAAGACATGCCTATTACTGTAGGTCAATATGTACCAGCACCCAACTAGGAACTGAATGCTAGAATTACCCCCATAGTTCAAATTACTAGACAACCAAGATGAGAGATAAGATTGGCTGAAGCAAGCCTAGTTATCATTGATTGGAATTAGCCTCTACCATACCCCTTTTGCATGAATGCAATCCCTAAGAGTGTGCATAATCATTTCATATCTTGATTATATATTTTACAACTTCCATCAGTGCTCATGTGATGCATCACTCTTCTATGGTTTGTCAAGATTGTGTCATGAAACACCATCCACACGATGAACTATATATTGTTTGGAATTTTCATTTTTATGAGTGCCTTTCAATTACCTTCAACTTGTAGTTTCGTCACATCTCTCAACTACTTGTAAGATGATTTACTAGAATAATTACCATCCTTGGTCAGACTCCAGACCTGCACATCTTGTAGATCGTTATCAATGGGTGTGTTCATAACAACAACTGCATCAATTGCATGTCTGGGAAGTCACTGCTTTAGACATTTTATGTCCCAATCTCATTGAGGTTAATCATGCTATTAACTTTGAGATCCTGGAGGCCACTGGTGATGGGCTTGTGAGTAAATTTATTCAAAATACATTCATTGTTGATCAACTTGTCATCCCAGGTGTTGATGAAGTTTCCACTCAAGGCGATCATGCACATTGATCCATGATGAAGCACTTTACTTCAATTGCCGCATTCACCAACCTGGATGCTTGAATGTTCCTTCTTTCATAGTGATTTTAGAACCTGCATGTTGTGCCTCGTCACCAGATAGTCTCTCTATGAGAACTCAAATCCCATGCATTCTTCAACAATAGTGCCATGTTCCATTCACACATAGTCCTCAACCCCAGACCCCTGTTATCCTTACAATACATGACGTTGTTCCATGCCACCAATATAGAGAGTGTGCTTTGTGGTCCCCACCCCAAACAAATTGACTAATAGGTCCTTCAATGTCATAATACAGAGATAGGGATAGTGCAGTAGTTTGCATCACATAAGAAGGAATGGTTCTCAAGGTAGCTTCAGTTAAGCATACATGCCCAGTGAAAGGTAGGCATTTGGCTTCCCACAAATTGATTTTGCAGTTAACCAGGTAAAACTCATCCAAATAAGTGTTTTTGTCCAACTTGGATTGAATAATATGTATCCCCAAATATCTCCCAAGGTTACAAGTCTCCTTAAAATGACGCCATCAGTCGATACACGTCCTTATTCTTCTTGGAACTTCTTGAGAGTAGAAGATTCTGGGCTTATCCACAGAGATGGTCTGACCTGAAATAGTCTTGAATTCCTAGAAGTAGTTGAGAATGGTTTCCATCTAAGATCTACTGGCATGTGTGAAGAGGTCATTTGCAAAGAAGGCATGATATGTAACCCAACCAGAAATATTGAGTTTGAGATGTTTCAACTTTTTCTCCCCAGCCTTCTCACTAATCATCTAGCTTAGCCATTCAAGGCAAGGTACAAACAAATACAGTGACACCTAATTGCCTTGTCTCATCCTAGGAAAAGACTAAAATGATTTAGTTTGTTGTCCATTCCACACAATAAAGATAGTTCCAATGGTAATATTTCTTGATGTAGCTCTGAATATTAGGTAGTAAACCTACTCATTTTATAGTATCAACAATGAAAACCCAACTCATCAGATCATAAGCCTTTGAGAGACCAACTTTTATAGCCAACATTTGGCTTCCCTCTTTCTCTTCATTGTGCGTATATGTTCCTACACTAGAACAATGTTATTAGTAATTCATCTTCTCAGTACAAAGCTACTTTTTGAATTTGAACCCCACATCATAAGGTGCAACTTCAATCTCTTCACCATGACTTTAGAGCAAAGCTTCAGAGTAATGCTATTGAGAGAAATTGGTTGTAGTTGGTCACATCTTTCAGGGTGCATGACCTTGGGGATAAGAGCAATTGCTGAATCACAAGATTTTGTAGGTAGAGCATGTCCCTTAATAGTCAATTTGGAAAAAGAGAAAATTGACTCACCAACTGTGCTCCAGTTCTTTTGTAAGTAGGAAGCTGACAGACCATCAACCCAACAACTTTGGAGGGAATGATATTTTTCAAGGTTTCCCAAACCTCCTCCATAGTTGGAGAGCCACTAATGATGACATTTTACACCTAGGTAAGTTTCTGCTACTCATCAGGGCATTTGGTCAATAGACTGTCAGTAGTAACCACCAAGTTACTCGTAGGTCTGGTAAGCAATGAGATGAAATGGTTCATGACCATATTCCTCATCTCATTGTCGTTAGTAACAAATTCACCTTCATTGTTTATAAGGGATACTATAGTGTTGAGTCTTCTTCTTTGGTTTACATAGGCGTGACATAATATTGGGGGGGGGAAGTCAATAAGCATTCTTATTCATCTTGCCTTTCTCTTGCAAGAAAATCTAAACTGTTATTACATTCACTAATGCAATTTGCTGAAGTAAATGTAATAGTAATACTACCATTACATTTATCTAACTCTACTAAGTCAACTAGGATAGGAGGGGGCATATCCTAACAAAACACCATGTGGTGGTTTTTGAGGTGAAATATAACAAGTCAATCAACAATTTATTCCTTTCCTGGAAAATATAATCAAGTCGCCAATTGTTCTTGATTAGCTTTTGAACCTTCAAAATCTAGTATGAATACCTAGTATGTGCCTTGTAGTTCTTTTTTTATGAGCTGTGTAGAAGCCATGCAATCTGATTCAATGATGGCTTTGTGGTGATCCTTCTAAACTTCATATTCTAGATCCATACATATTCCATACAGTCCCGCTTCAATAACATATGTTGCATGATGTTGGCTTCCAAAGCATCTGATCCATTATCCATTACAATTTTTCACAACAATAGTAGAAGCTGCTTCATCTTTGCCACTGACTGCATCAGTGTTTATTTTTATGCATCTTCAGGTAGGAATTATCTAGTGTCCCCTCCTTTTCTTCTCAACTATGCTATATGACTCTCATTGAAGCATGCAATGAAACACTACTGAGTATGTAATTCACCTAATGCTCTACAGTTGTAATAGTCTTTCCGACTTGCATGTTCTAACTTCTCCTAGTATAGATACATGTTATCAGAAACTTTTGTTGTATGTCAATAGACTATCATTGAACATTTCAACCATGAGCTTGCCTCCGTATGTTCCTAGAAACTACTGAGCTTAAATCTTTCAAGAAATCTCTCCAACACTAGTTTCACCCAACTACAACCCCACGAAATATGAAACAAAATTTCCTCCTTGTATAGGCACCACCCACATTTATTATCATTAGTTATATTCCTTTTCTCCTAACATCATTCAATAGTGGTCCACGATCCATGATCCATGCAAAGAGTTAAAGTATGCTCGTCACCTTGCCCTCCCAAATAAACTATCAGTCACCTGGAGTTACATTCTCCCTAGTTTCCTTAAGGTTTTGTATTCATATTTGGTAGAGAATTGACCATCTTGCGTTGACTCCACATCCAATATCATCATGTTCAATTTCAACGAGTCTATTAATCTTCATAATGTTTTTCACCATTGCTTCCAGAAATCATTTTCTCATAAAATTTCTATCTCAATGCCCTTGAAAATCAGTGACACTTTCAACTCAGAGGTCCTCAAGATCTTGAGGTATAGGATAAAGAGAATGATCTTTTAGTAAAACACTAAATTGTATCAAAGGATTATTATGAAAGTTTATGTTTTGACTGCTGAACAACTAAATTCAAGAGTTCTTTGGCATAAATTCCTTAGCATAAAACACATGCTTCCCTAAATGTAATATACTCATTGTCTTAGGGGTAGTGTAAGATTCAAATTTTGATTTAGCATGTGCATCCATATCATATTTCTTTGATAGAGAATATCCCAAGTGTTCTTGAGCAATAATGCTTTGTTCTAGTGTCTCATGGTTTTAAGACCAAGTCCTCCCTTGTTTTTAGATCTTGTCACCTTGTTCCAGGCTAACAACAAATGTGATCTACATTGTTATGGCCACCCCAAATGAAATGTCTTATGGTTCTAGCAATCCTATCACATAGCTTCAATGAAAGAGTTGACATTTGCATCATATAATTAGGGATCACAGTCAAAGTAGCTTTTGCAAGGCAAACCCTTCTGACTAGAGATAAGCATTGTGCAGACCAAGCATTAAAATTATTAGTTACACTCTATATAACACTAGACTATGTATCTTTGTTAACTTTGGAGTGTAAATCAACACTCCTAAATATCATCCCAAATCCTTCGTTACTTGGAATTTACTAGCTCTTTCAATAAGGAAGCTTTCTATTCTTGAGACACTTTTCGAGAAGAACATCCCTATCTTCACGACTGAAATAGCTTGTCCATAGGCCTTTTCAAACTTACTAAATAAGTCCTTGATGATGTTCAACTATCTCTGACTTGTTTTTGCAAACATCATTAGGTCATCTACAAAACATACATGTTCTACCAGAGGACTTGCTGTTCCCAACTTCACTAGTTTCCACTGCACCCCTTTAACAAAATCATGAATTAGTCGAATGAGTCATTCAAGACATATCATAAAGAGATAGGGAGATAGTGAATCTCCTTGTTGGATTCCCCTACTAGATTTAAATTCAAAAAGATACTTTTCCCCATCCATATGATGGAGATTGAACCTTCAGTGTGGAATTCATGATAAACTTGTCGATATTATCAGGTATGTCAAGCTTCTTTAGAGTGTCCTCGACATAATGCCATGACACGATGTCATAGGCCTTGGTCAGGTCCACTTTAGTATCCATAATATCCACACTTGTCTTTCTCCTCGACTTGTGTGTTAGTTCCTGGACTAATAGGATATTATCCACGATTTTCTTACCAAGTACAAAACTACTCTGTTCCCTAGAGACCCATTGGGGTAGAAACATTTTCAACCTCTCCACCACCAATTTTGAAGTTAATCTGAGTACATTATTGTTTAGACAGATATGTAGGAGTTTCCCATGATTTTTAGGTCTAGGCACGTTCAGTATTAGCACAATGGTAGCATTACAAATCTCATAATTGAGAAACTATACCATGATTGCCTTATTAACAGTTTAACAACTAAGTCACCATAAATGTTCCGTTCTTTTTATAGGAATAGAGCAGTCACTCCATTAGGACCAACCACTTTGGAAGGATTCATACAATTAAGCACCCTTTGCACTTCCTCCTGGGTGGACAGTGCAACGATTGAGAACATCTATGACATCATTAGAGGTTTAAATCTTCCTAGTAAACTACCACAATGAGTTTGTCTATCCATTCCTGGATTGCTCAGTACTCCCTTAAATTGGTTTACCACAAGGTTCTTAAGTTCAACATTACCTATTATCCACCCATCGTCATTTTTCATAGTAATAATACAATTACAACAACACTTTTGATTGCCCCAAGCATAATAGAAACAATTGTTATCATCACCTTCTTTCACCTAGTTCATATGGGCGTGTTGCCTCCAACCCTTCTCTTCCTTTCTTAGGATGACATTGAGTTCCACCTACATGTAAATGCAAAGTTTATCAGTAATGTCATCATATTGGGCTTTCAACTTGGTTTGAAGTTGGTTGATGTTTCTCAAAAGCCTCTCATTCTCTTGTTGTTTCTTTTGCAAACCACTTCTATCCCAATTAGTTATCCCTACAATTGCAAATTGCATGGTCATTTCCAAAGGTTTTTCTTTCTACCAAACAAGTCTAAGGACTCTACTAAAATCCTTTTTAGTATATGCAAAGATGCTTGGGTGATGAAACACCATTCAATAAATTTTTTTCTATTTGACTTTACAAGAATATGACAATATTCCAAATGAATCTGAGGTAGGCGTTCAATAGACATATTCAGACAATGGTGAATGAACATATCATTAGAAACCACTCTGTCATGATGTTCTTGGAGAAAGACATGCTTGTACATAAGCTTCATCGATGAGAAAACTAAGTCAATGAGTCCTACCTCCATTAATGTTTCAATGAAATGTTTTGGTTTGTTAGCATTGAAAATTTCAATGCCATCTTTTCATTAGGTTCTAACATGGTAATAAAATCTCCCACGACTATCCACAACTCCTCAATCATTTTATTCATAGCAATTAGGTGTTTCCACAACAAGTTGTGAATAGGAATGTGGGGGCTTTCATACACAAAGGTTACAAACCACTTGTCATTTAGATTGCAAATAATGAATTGGAGATGACTATTTATATCTCAAGTGTGCAATAATCATCCCATAAAGACCAGATGCCACTTAAAAAACCCCTTACTTCCACTCTGTGGGAGTTCCAGAACCCTAATCTTTTGATAGTTCTAACATCATTTTGCTCACTGATCTGGGCTTCTAAAATAACCACCACTTTTGGCTATATAGAATTCATGAGGTATCATCATTACCGATACATATAACATTCCAACATAAGACATCTAGCATTTAACTTCTAACTTGAGTGAAAACACTGACTAGATACTATTGAGGTGACTCCTCTAGTACCTTCTCACTTATGTCCACCTCTACAACACTATTTTGATAGACAATATGTTCCATAACATCTTTCTCAATGTCATCCTAAACAACTCAACTGGTGTCTGAGTTCTTTAACTTGGCAGTGGATCTTCACAGACTCCTTCATCTTAGCTCAGGTGAAGGGAGAGGTTTCACTACCCCTTTTCTTTTTATCATTGGTTCACTATTTTTAGTTTTCCGTCCCAATAGTGATTAAACCATTGCTGATAGCTCTCTTGGTACTACATCCTTTTCAACAGTCGCCTCCTTGGACCTAAAGTCTGGGATTTCTAGGTTTTCCTTCTCCATTTTATAAAATTTTGAATTCAAATCCGCATTCATGATCTAGTTAATGTGTGCTTTTTGTTCTAGGTCATACTCTTCCTTCTTGAGAATGTCGTCAATTCCTCCTACATATACATGCACATGTTGTCTATTACAGGGTTGTATTATATAGTGTGATCAGTTTGTAGTAGAGTGATATTTCTCATTAGTCTATTCTTGTGGTAATGCCTCTTGTTGTGCTAATCTCTGTCCCAATGTAAAAGCTGACCTTTGGGCTGATGCTAAGAATGACTTGTTGGGACTCTAGCATTTCTTGAGGACATTGTCAAACTCCTTATGCTCATTCCATGAAGAGCTAGTGATAAACCTTCTCTTCTCATGGTTCTTACTGACATTTCTAATAATAATAGGGCAGTGTATGAGAAAATCCTCGAAAGACATTCAATAACAATATTGGAAAAGCTCATATAAGCTTACTATTAGATCTTTCTTTGTATAACCTCTCCTGTAAAAAACACTGTTTATATGTAAACTCCATTCCTGAGAACCCAAGACCTGTCAAGCGAGGTTCCAAAAGTGTGTTACTAAAAAAATTGAGCTTCATTGCAATTGTAGTGTATACTACCAATCTTTTCTCCAGGGTTGATGGTGGTGTTGAAGTCACCCAACACTAACCATAGATCATCAATGCATTTCTTCATATCCAAAACATGTTTCTAGAATAATGCACAAATTGTTATATAAGCATTAGCATATACATAGTTAATCACAATCTGCTTATTTACCATGTAAGTAATGAATTTGGATATGTGAATTAATAATGTGCACCTCACAGTCCCTGTGCTACTTGTATACCCAAATCGCCCCAGAAATCCCCCTCATCTCCCCCTGGTGGGATCTATCAAACCCAATAGTTGAATGTTTTGAGGGCTTTAATACCACATATACATGGTTCAATGATAGCTACAATCTTAGTCCTCTTATTGGCTAGAAAATTCTTCAAAGTTCTACATGTGTCATCATTTCCAATACCACACATATGCCAATAATGTGTCTATCATGGGATACAAATGCAGTTATGTGATGCCCCATGCATTTTTTGAAATTCAGTCCTCAGTCTGGTCTGGTCTACAATCCATATATTTGTTGAAATTCAGTCATCAGTCAGGTCCAGTCTGGGTCTGATCTAATACTAACCCTTAACCTCCACTACTTCATCCGCATAAGGGTTAAACACGGTGTGGTTCTCACTTTCAACTGGCCTAATGACATTTATGACATTAGGTAGCTTCCCATTCTGCTCAGTATTGTTCAACATTGGCTTCCCTTCCTCCTCCACAATGCTTGTTACTTTATTCTTTTCTTGCCACACCCTTTTTGTTCTAGTGTTTCTCCCTTTCCATCTACCTGGACATCAACCAGGTTTGAGTCATCAACACTGTCTCCTAGTTCCTCATCAACTAGAGTTGCAAACTTGTTGGCCTGACTTACTTCCATATCAGGTTGCGTATTCAGGTCTGGTGGTTTTTCATAATTTCAATTTTTGTGATTTCCTATACTTTTCTTTCTCCTTTGTGTCTATCAGCTAACTCCTTATTTGTTGTTGTTACAATGGGTTCACTTTTCTGGGTGAGGGTTCTCATAGTCATCTCTCATTGGTAGGTCTATCCTTGAAGTTTATCTCTATGTGTCCCATGTTGCCACATATGGAAAATGTGTTGGGTACCATTTCATATTCAATGGTGTACTTGATATCATTAATCAAGATAGCGTGCATAATAGGCTTCATGGCATCAATCTCAATTACAAGGTGTGCAAATTTACTCCTTGTTCTTCTAAACATGTGGCTATCAACTTTAATAATCCTACCAAGTGAAAGTCCTAGATACTCGAACATTGTGGGAATGTACATGTGTAACAGTAATTGTAGGATATGAACCCAAGTGACCAGATAATGTGGTAGCTCTTATGAAGTTTTTGAAATTAGGGAACCATTCCTGATCCCCATTCATCATGGTTTCAAAATTCCTTTTGCATGACATCTGCACCACGAAGTGCATAATATCCAGTTCAAATATATTAAAGCTACCCATCAACCCTCATAGAGCTTTAATGCAAACACAGATCATCATATAACCAAACTCTCTGCCAATCAATTTGAACACCACAACATATCTCCATGGAACAACAAGAATTTTTTGAGCCTCGAGAATAAGGACAATGGTTGGCAAATCATCCTTTTGGATGAACTCGACATCCTTATCATCCAAATAGCTGACAAACATAATTTCTAAGAAATAAGGATCACTTTGTTGCTGAGATCTATTTGTTGTGTGACTAGTCCATGTTGGATGAATCATCCATGAATGGTTTCCCAATGGAGGGAATTTAGAATACCAATATATAGATTCATTAGTTGGTGACCCATTGGGGACACCGACCCCATCCATTAAGCCTTCTCCCTTAGTGTCCATCTCTATAGAGGTCAGAATTGAGTCTCCTTGCATCTGACTCCATTGAAACCCGATGCCCACAACAATACATTGAAATCCTAACACCTCCCTTCTCCGATACCCTATTGCTTACTGCACTTCCTTTCCTACTGTTCTCGTCAGTGCCCCTTCACTACATAGATCATTATCACCTCCTTGCCCATGACCTCACCCAATGCCCTAGCTCCAATCATTGCCTCCACAACAAAACCCTCATCCCTCATGACCCCACGTCCATGATCCATCTCAAGTCCACTGGTCAATTGACCTTCTAGTTTAAGCCTTGGTCAACTATCTAGGATGAAATATGTCTTTCACTTAAATTATGATAGTAAGGAGAAAGTTTGTGGTAATGTTGGGGTTGTTGAGACAACATATAATATGGTGACTTTCAGTGGAAAGAAGTATGAAGATCAGGGAGGATCATTCAAGAGATAAGGATGAGGGAGTAGGGGTCCTAGGGATCTATATAATTGTTGACCCAACATTCACGATGCAGTATGAAGACTATTATAAAAGAGTAAGTCTAAAGACAAACCCCTTATCAACAATTTGCACATATTTTCCTCAAGAAGAACGTTCACCTGAAAAAGAAGGAAAAGAGAAGTTATAGAGAGAAAAAGGCAGGAGGTAGAAGATAAGGCAAGGGGAAAAATAGAAGAAAGAAGTAGAAAGAGAGGAGGAAGGTAGAAAAATAGAGAAGGGAACAGAAAAAAGAGGGAAGTATAAAAAAGGAAATAAAACCAATAAAATTATGAATCTCAGAGGCATTCGTAGGTTCTTTCCATTCAAGGACAAAATCAATTTTCTTAGGATAAACATTACCCCCATTAATAATATGACCCAATAACGTAAACAAATTCACAATTTGATAGTTGGCATACAAATTCTAACTACCTTTTAGAGGTGGATTTTATGTGATTTGGCATTTTTGGACTAGATATTACCAAAATTTATAAAAGAAGAGTTGAAAAACTCCATTCATAAGATTCACAAAGATGTCTGGGGAATTTGTCAAACCATAGGTCAAGGATAAAAAATTATGGTGTTTGTATATCATTATGAAGTCATTCTTACGTATGTCATTTCCCTTCACCTTCAATTTGTGGTATGATGATCAAATGCCAATTCTAGAGTAAAGCAATGTCGATTAAAGAGATCATCAGTTCTACATAAAAGGTGCTTGTTTTTTTGTAGTGGTTGGGATCTTATTTTAGAGGAAACACACGTTTTTTAGGAATCCATCCTTCTTTTTCTTAAACATGATGTTTTCTTCCCAAAGGAAGGTATATGGTGGGTAATAACCATATTGAGAAAATCTTGAAACCTCTTCTTAATCCTTGTCAGCTCATGTGTCATTTATGTAGTGCTTGAAATATAGGTGCGTGACTCGATTTCAACCCTATAAAAAATTTAACATCACAATTTGAAGGTATCCAAGTAGTTTCTTAGGAAATACACTCATGTACTCACACACTAAGCAATGTTCTTAAGTACAATCATGTGGGAATTGAAAACTTTCACAGTTGCAAGGTATGCTCTACACCCTTTGGTCATCTCGAGTACTTCTATTTTACTCTTTTTGTTAAGGGATAGAAATCATTGGGATCCTAGGAATTGATATAATAATATTTTTAATTAAAATTGGTAAAACATGGGAATTTGGACTACAATCCATCCTTAAATATAAGTCAAAATCATACATGTTCAATGATATAAAATCACACTCAAATATATCATTGTCATAATAAATAGGGACCTTTATTAAAATGTGATACAAAGTATAAATTCCCCTGCTTGAGGTAGATACATCAAGTATATAGTCTAGATCCATGAATTCAAATCAACCATCGATGCTAAACTCCTAGATATGAAGGTGCAGGGAGAACCATTGTCAAACATACATATTTCAAATTGCTTATACACACACTAGATCCCTCTTTGTTGTTGGAGCAGGTTTTGGATGGCATCTGCAAGGAATTCAAATCAAATACTTCGGGCGTGGGAGTTTTGAAATAATAAATATAAAACTAAATAGAATTAAATACTCATTTTTGAAGTAGAATCTAAATCATAAGTACAATGAAAGAAAAATCACTGAATTTTGCATGTTGTTAAAATTATATACAATTACACTTTTAGGAGAATATCATGCCTTAGACAAACTTCATATACTAAATTTATTCAAAATTAAATTTCAAAATGACGTAATTATTTGAGTAAAAGAGAATTTTATTCCAATTCCATTATATCTGCTATTTGGTATCTCCATTGAGACTCAAATCCTAATTCGCCCTAGAGTTTATGGAGGACCCATACAAATATTAACACATTAGTCATGTCAGGCCCCTGACTCCAAGACTCGGGGTCCACTATAACCATTCATAATGACAACATATTTTAGAATTATGTGCACCATAATACTATTATATATTCCACATATTATGGTTATGTTTTTAAGCATAAATATTGTTACAACCACAATTTTTGGGTTCAGTTGCTGAGAAATGTAATTTCTCATATTAAAGATAAATAAACAAATAAATATTGACTACATGAATTTCATTACAATAGCCTTGATGATTGCTTTGTGGGCTTTGTTGGCTATTGGGCCCAATAACAAGGAAATTCAATTAATAAATGAATAATTGAGTTTTTAAGAAAAGAGAGACGTGGAAACCTCTGGAAGGAAAAAGAATGCAATCCAAGGATGGATTTCGTGGCTTTTGTGTTCCTTGTTTTCCAAGGAGTCCAAAGTTGCATAGAGAATGCCATAAGAAAAGAAAAGACCAATTAAGTATTTCCTTGTTAAGAAAGAAATTGCAAATAATGATAAAAGGTGGAAAATATGTGAAAAGAGGTTTAATTGAGTTATCCTTGGTGGAATTTCGTATCCCAAGGATTTCTAATGTAAAAAAAGAACTCCCATAAGGAAAATAGAAGAGAGATAAAGAGAAATCATTAAAAGGAATAAGAAAATAAGCAAGATAATAAGAAAATGGATAAAAGATAAATAAAAGGCTAAGGGATATTCCCAAGATGGGTTTTCGAGCCATTAGGGTTCCTTGAGGTACAAGGAACTCATAATAATAATTTAGAGGCAAGGGAAAGAGAAAATAGATGAGAAATATGCATAATTGAGTAATAACTTGCAACTAAATAAAGGGATCGGATTTCTTTAGATAATGGGTCCAAATTTGGTACAGAGGTAGATTAAGTCATCATTATGATTCCCTCAAAATTTAGAATTAATTGGCCATGTGGTTTGGGAGATATGATTTTTGTATTTTTTCCTAAAGTGAGAAGGATTGTATTAAATGTCACAATCCGATTTGTTTCCTGTTCTTACTGAGGGCCTGATAATCGTTAGATCTGGATCTAACGGTGGCTGCACCTCGACTCAGATCAGGAAGGGGGGAAATAGTATGGGGAATCTACCCGATCGTTTTACTCTGCACACAATTAATGCACAAGACAGGAAAGTGCTCCATTGGTTTCAGGAGTGCAGTCCGAACTTATTGACTTCTTGGTTCTGCCGATTCCAGGAAAGATTGGGTTTTGCCCAGTGTCTAGGCCGGGGTCAAACTCCTTCCACAATAGGAATGATCCAGTTGTCCCTATAATATATAAATAGGGGTAAGAACCCTTCTTAGAGATCAACGCTTATGAGGGGTGCCGAGTTTCTCCTTCATGATACCCTGGTTGGGCCATCATGCCGTGGGCGGGATGCCCTGTTTCTGGGTGGGCGCCGGCTAGCGGGGAGGGCAACCTCGACCACCAATGGAGGTGGGAGGAGTTGTTGCGAATCTGTGGAGGAAGGCGGAGCGTAGGGAGCTTTCGCCTGGGCACCATGACCATGGAGAACGAAGGTCAACTCCGTTGTTGACTGTCAGACATGGCTGGATCGCGAGCAAAAGGGGATCACAGAGGTTGAAGAAGAAAAGGAGGAATGACCTCCTTACCCCCGGGGGCGCGTGGCCCTAAAGGGGAAGCGCAGGGGTAAAAGCGTACAACCAGCCGTTTAGGCGCCTTGCTAGCAGAAAAGAAAAGAAAAATAAGAGGGGCCGACGTGGCAGTCATCGATTGGCCTAAAGGTACTTTTCTTGCGAAAATCATAACTAAATGTAGAATTATATGATAATTACAAGTTATACATGAAAGTTGATCAGAAAAATGTGAAGAATTCAATAAAAATATAATTGGCACCTAGGTTTGCTCGCAATTTAAAAAGTACACCAAGTTATCACCTTTGTTGTATTAAATTGTGATAAAACCCTAATTTGATATGGAACTCTGTTATAATGACTCTTTTGGGTTAATTTGGTTTGGAACCCTATTTCTGAGAAATATTAACCTATTAAGAATAAAAGGGAGAGTCAATGCTTGTTTTAGGGTTTTATGCACATGAGTACGTTTAGAAACCCTAATTTGAGAAAATATGGGTTATAATGGGTTAAATCTAAAAATATAATAATAGAACTGAGTTTTCATGGTTATAAGATATTTTGAGTATAAAGGTTTCTAATTGTGGATAAATACCCTTAATGAAGAAATTAGGGTTTACTAATAGATAAAGGTAGAATTAATGACAAGTAAAGTTCGTATGTGAATTAAACCATAATGAACTATGAATTGATGATAAATATATGGGCATAATGATCTTGTCATGGAATAAAAGGGATAAAAATGGTAGCTTTAGTGAAAAAGAGACTTAATGGACTTAATTGATGCTTTAATATGAAATTAAGATTATGAGGTAACCTTAATAACTTTCATTAAGGTTAGATGAGAAAATTAGGGTTTAAAAGAGTAAGGTGAAGTAAAACCCTAATTGCAAAGTGAACCCTAAAAAGAGGTAGAAATCCTAAAAAGGAATAGAAACCATAAGTAGCAAGATGGTTTGGATAGATTTTGATAAAAAGGTATTACATGTAATTTCAGGAATCTTGTACTTGCTTGATTGGATGTCTTGATTGATTGGACTACTTTGTATCAAGTCTGCATGTACATGTATGTGGTTAATTATGAATAACCGCCTTAGTTTCCTGAGGATTTCCAGATGGTTAATCACACTGAATGAAAATTATCAGTTTGGATGTTCATACTTACAAATCATAAAGTCACTATGAATATCACATTAATAATAGAAGTATGTATTCTCGCACCTACATGCCACCCTGATGGATGATGCCAAAGGTCAGGCCCAGATGGGTAGACCAATGGACCCCTTGAGTGGTAACCCCAAGCACCAAGATCGGGAATGAGAAGGTGGCCTATGATATTGCATGACTAGAGGGCACCATGAGTGGTGACCCCAGGCACCAAGCTTGGGATTGAGAAGGTGGCCTTAAGTCATTTGCAAAGGAAACCCTAAGGTGGGTATGCCAGGGTTAGGGAAAAAGCGGTGGAGAATGTCATACTGGAAAATATAAATTGGCTGATTAATTAATTTGATTGTGATAATTATATTGTTATTCATATGTGCAAATTTTTGGTTGTCCCCACGTACCAATATATTTTCGGTATATTGACCGACGTTTTGTTTGTCGGCGTTTTAGGTACAACCTTGAAATGAACAAATGGTAAAGTGACACATTGTGAAAATAAAACATAAAGTGAAAGGAGGATTAGATAGAGTAGATTCAAGATCTAGATAGATAGATTTCCAAAGTTTTCAAAGGTAAGCAAAGTTTTAATTTTATACCAAATTCCAATTAGTTAGTAGAATTTCATAATTATTATTGATTATTTGTCGAACCTTTGATCCTGTTAGTTGAATAACGGCTCTAACCTTCGAGTCTCCCTTAATTGGGGGTTATCAGGAGGTTGGCTCTTTACAAATATACTAGAATCCAAAATGTAATAATAGGTAACAATAGTTTAAGAAATATTTTAATCCTAGAAGCACATTGATGTGATATACATGTTTTCCAATACCAAAGTGAAATTGATATGAGGTAAATGACGCCTTGTTGGTTTATAAGTTTTACTTAAAGAGCTTGATCTAGGGAGAAAGAAAATTGAATTCTTAGAAAGAATCAACCCTTACCCTTCAATAGGGTTGATATGAGAATATATGACAAGTAGGGTATGCTTTTACCCTTAGCTTAAAATGTTACTCTCAGTTGTCAATATTTTGGATCAAATACCATAAGGTCAAATATAAAAACACATGTTGATCAAAATTATGAGCATAATGTATGTGATTACTTAAATATTACTAGATCTATGCATTACATTTATCATTTCCTAAAATAAAAACTTCCAGGTCCAAACAAAAATGAGAAACAATTGTCATTCAAAAGTAGCAACTATCTTCATGACAAGGTGAGTTAGAATAAATAAGGACATACTAGAGATTTTGATTGAAGTGTGAGGTTATTTAATATATCAAAATATAAAATACTCCTAAGCAGATTCAGGAAAAACTTGCATCTTTTGGTGTAATCAGTTTGACAATACTTCAATTTATATAAATTCCATTAAATGTGATCATAGATACCCCTTAAGAAATTTCCAACTTATTTTTCTGATATTATATCAAAGTATTAAATAAGATAAGTCTTTGTACTTAGAAAGAAAAATGAATAATTCTAAGTTTTTGTATTTGCAGTCAATATTATACAATAATGGACTTGAGTAGCTTTCCCATATTGTCTGGCATAACACGAAAGATAAAATTTTATAAGACCATGATTGTTTAGAAATTTTCAACATTGATTGATGATCTAACTGTAGATGAGTTGTAAGTTCTGTGTGACCAAGAATCATTTCTAATAACTCCACACCAATATTGTGATGTCCAACTTCAACAAGGCCTTCTCCCTCCCAACTACTCGGTTCAACATACCATTTTCATCTTTGAATATGTCTTCTTAACCTTGACAAGAGCCCAGATCTTCATCAAAATGGGTTCTCAAGTTCTTCTCCTTCACACGCTAATGAAATATCCCCCTTGTTTCTCCTTAGTTACACCCATTTTTCACATAAAAGCAGTCATTAAAAAGGGGTTTGGGGTTTTTCACAGTGCCACCACTATCATTTTATGTAGTGAGCACCTTAGGGTTTGGGTGGGATGCCTTTACTAAAGTTGCAATTGCTCAAAAAGAGATCCAACACCAACCACTAACATGACATAAACACAAATTCTACATATTTGCTATATTATACCACTTTTTGAACGCAAAATAAAATATATTTTTGTATACTGCTTGGCTTCTGCTTTCAATACCATACGAAATCTTCACTATATAACCATCCTTAAAAAAATAAAAATCTTCAAAAATTCCTGACAAATTAACTCTAGTAATCCCTAAAAATATTTTATCAAATATACTCACATTTGAAATATAAATAAAAAATCAAAATGACTATTATGGATCTTCCCATAAAATTTGGGATCATTTTAATCTCTAGAGCCAAAGTTATGATTAGAACAAACATTTTTATTGCATTCCCCACAATGAAAACATAATTTAAAAATAAACCCAAACATATATTTTGATTAGGAGCACCTTAAAATTTTAAAATATGTTAAGTTCATGAGTATTGCATTTTATGTATTGAAAAATATTTCAATATCCTACTGAATCCAAATATTGAACTCTAACTGACATAGTACAAAAAGAAAATTATTATAACGTTGATGAAAACGGACTTCGTCGCATATGATGTATAAATGAAGATGAAGTTTTTATATCTAATATCTATTGCATGTTTATTACCAAATCTACTTATTTTCAATTTAAGTCAGACTTGCATGGTTTGATGAAATTGAAATCAAGAATCACTAATAAAAAGTTTGGGTTGGTGAGTATCATTAATAATTAATGAAACATCTATATCAATGGTTCAATATTAGTCTAACATGATATTATTGATCTTTATAATGATTCATGAGGTCTTAATACTGAATCACACATGCATATGCGACAATAACAAAATTCAATAGGATCAAATTAGGTTTTTACCATACCAAAACCTTTGTTACTATATACATTATATCATTATGGGGAAAGATCAATAGATAGACTATTATCATATGTGACCCCATTTTATATCATGAGAATCACTGAATTTCCCAAGTATTATATCTTGTAAAAAATGGGATCTCTTGATGTGGAAGTGTGATGAGTTTCTTAAAATGATATCCCTATCCCATGTTCATCATTGTGAAATTTATTCAACCTCCAATTTCTATTCATGTTAAGATTACGGATGAATGGATTTAATTGAGACATTGTCATTTAATATGTTGTAGAATTGTTCAATGTGTGGACAATGTGGTAGTGTTGATCTATAGAAAATTTAAGCCATCATGTGGTTGGCCTTTCATGGTCATGTCTTTACAAATTAAGAAAGGAAAAAGATGTCACCTTATTGGTTCCAAGGCTTGTTGCATATGGTGGAAAATTGAGGATGTGATACACATCTTAAGGAATTGACAATGAGGCTATTGATATTTGGTATGAGCTTAAAGTAATGTCGTATATACTCAACCATTCTATATCATGATTTTTGGTCCTTAAGAGTATTAAAAGTACCAGTAAGTTTGGATCTTATATTTCATTTGTACCACACTTGGTTAAAATGTGTCATTTATTCTTTTAAAGAGAATTTTTCGCATGTTTAGTAGGGCCAAATGAATAAGATCTACATTTCGGACTTATAAAAAGCATAAGATTGAAGTATATGAGTCTAAAAACATATTGACACAAATGAAGATATACTTGGTCGTGACATGTATGCCCTATGGATCTACTTTATACAAGAACAATACAACTAGTGTGGTAAAACAAAGTCAACAAGTATTTAGCATACCTAAAAATTATTTCTCGTACTTCTCTTTTTCTCGCATGTTGCTTTTCTTAACATCATTGTGGATCAGAGTCCAATAAAGTTGGGAGTATTTGATTGACTCATCCAGAGCTGGATTCTCCCCTTCTCGCATAACCAGTGGGTACACAACAACATCTGGATGCAGTTGGATGAATGTGGCGACAGATTGGCGGCTGGATGTTGAGTTCACCACTGCACGATGGTCTGCACTCTTGAACCGGGAGTTGCTCAAAACCTATAGATTAAAGGGAAACCAAGAATTGAATCTTTCATAAGGTGTAATTGTTTGATTGGTTATATATAATTAGATTATATTATGTTAATTTGTTGTGTAAAGATACATATCGAATTTATAGTTTGTCAACTGACAACAACGAACTAAATAAACCTTAAAGATAAATGAAAAAAATAATTTAGCATACCTTTCCATAAAAAATATTAATATAGAACTTGTGCCAAAATTATTAATATCAAACTCCTTAGAAAATATTTTTCAAGATAAAAAATTTCTGAATGTCATTTAATGTGATGTTTTATGTGTAGGGCATCATTAATAAACTATAATAATTTGTGTTTTAAAATTTTAAAGTATTCCTTTAATACAAAAATATAAATAAAAGTGTCACATTGAGTCAGACTTTGATCTTTGTTGTTTCAAGTTGAAAGCATCATTCAATATGGTATTTAAAAAATATACTAATGACTATGTTGCGTTCGAATTGGAACACACATAAGAATGAGGTGGTAATATAAGATGTAAATGGATAAGGTATTACCCATTTAAATACTTCCCATACCCTACAAGGTAGGATAAAAATATGCATTTTTTATCCACCACATGTTAACCTTTTATTTGTTTTACTTGTACCTAAACTTGGTAGGGTAAAAGGGAGAATTGTTACCCTACTTAAATCACCCATTATCCTTTGGTACAACATCGATCTAATAACTTGGGGGCTCTAACACAATTAATGATATCTACTAATAACCTCGACAAATCTCACTACTACCTGATGATTTTGTACTATTTTTTGATTATGAGCTTTTGATCTAACAATTAGTGGCATGTACCCATTTTTATAAGCATAGATCATAAAGAAAAAAGAATTCCTTAATAATAAATAAATACTAAAAAAAGTTGGAGCTTGTTTTAAAAAATAAATATAGTGTTGAAGTATCTAGGCTTTAATCACTATAAGCATACTTATTTTTTTTAATATTAATATTAGGATTGTTTTGTGTTTGGTGTAGGAATTATCATATGAAATTATTGTTCAAATGTGGTATATATGTTCTTATATTGATTTACACATGTTTCGTGTTACCCTACTCATTTACCATGTGGGTAAATGGGTGTAAGGTAACAATAGGATAGAGGATTTTAGGAAAATGATAATTTAACAGTTACCTACAATTTTGTTGAGGATAAGTGTATGAAGAAGCATTTGTCCTACCCTACTTACATAGCTACAACCAGGTTTGAGTCATCAACATTGTCTCCTAGTTCCTCGTCAACTAGAGTTACAAACTTGTTGGCCTGACTTACTTGCAGATCAGGTTGCATATTCAGGTCTGGTGGTTTTTCATAATTTCAGTTTTTGTGATTTATTGTACTTTTCTTTCTCCTTTGTGTCTATCAGCTACCTCCTTGTTTGTTGTTGTTACAATGGGTTCACTTTTCTGGGTGAGGGTTCTCACAGTCATCTCTCATTGGTAGGTTTATCCTTGAAATTTATCTCTATGTATCCCATATTGCCACATATGGAAAATGTGTTGGGTACCATTTCATATTCAATGGCGTACTTGATATCATTAATCATGATAGCATGTATAATAGGCTTCATGGAATCAATCTCAATTGCAAGGTGTGCAAATTTACTCCTTGTTCTTCTAAACATGTTACTATCAACTTTAATAATCCTACCAAGTGAAAGTCCTAGATACTCGAACATTGTGGGAACGTACATGTGTAATAGTAATTGTAGGATACGAACCCAAGTGACCAGATGATGTGGTAGCTCTTATGAAGGTTTTGAAATTAGGGAACCATTCCTGATCTCCATTCATCGTGTTTTCAAAATTCGTTTTGCATGACATCTGCACCATGAAGTGCATAATATCTAGTTCAAATATATTAAAGCTACCCATCAACACTCATAGAGCTTTAATGCAAACACAGATCATCATATAACCAAACTCTCTTCGAATCAATTTGAACACCACAACATATCTCCATGGAACAACAAGAATTTTTGAGCCTCGAGAATAAGGTCAGTGGTTGGAAAATCATCCTTTTGGCTGAACTCGACATCCTTATCATCCAAATTGCTCACAAACATAATTTCTAGGAAATAAGGATCGCTTTGTTGCTGAGATCTGTTTGTTGTGTGACCCATGTTGGATGAATCATCCTTGAATGGTTTCCCAATGGAGGGAATTCAGAATACCAATCTACAGATTCATTAGTTGGTGACCCATTGGGGACACCGACCCCATCCATTAAGCCTTCTCCCCTAGTGTCCATCTCTATAGAGGTCAGAATTGAGTCTCCTTGTATCCCACTCCATTGAAACTCGATGCCCACAACAAGACACATAAATCCTAACACCTCCCTTCTCTAATACCCTATTGCTTACTGCATTTCCCTTCCTACTATTCTCGTCAGTGCCCCTTCACTACATAGATCATTATCACCTCCTTGCCCGTGACCTTACCCAATGCCCTAGCTCCAATCATTGCCTCCACAAAAAAACCCTCATCCCTCATGACCCCACGTCCATGATCCATCTCAAGTCCACTAGTCAATCGACCTTCTAGTTTGAGCTTTGGTCAACTATCTAGGATGATATATGTCTTTCACTTAAATTATGATAGTAAGGAGAAAGTTTGTGGTAATGTTGGGGTTGTTGAGACAACATATAATATGGAGACTTTTAGTGGAAAGAAGTATGAAGACCAGAGAGGATCATTCAAGAGATAAGGATGAGGGAGTGGGGGTCCTAGGGATCTATATAATTGTTGACCCAACATTCACGATGCAGTATGAAGAATATTATAAAAGAGTAAGTATAAAGACAAACCCCTTATCAACAATTTGCACATATTTTCCTCAAGAAGAACATTCACCTAAAAAAGAAGGAGAAGAGAAGTTATAGAGAGAAAAAGGCAGGAGGTAGAAGATGAGGCAAGGGGGAAAATAGAAGAAAGAAGTAGAAAGAGAGGAGGAAGGTAGAAAAATAGAGAAGGGAATAGAAAAAAGAGGGAAGTATAAAAAAGAAAGTAAAACCAATAAAATTATGAACCTCTGAGGCATTCGTAGGTTCTTTCCATTCAAGGACAAAATCAATTTTCTTAGGATAAACATTACCCCCATTAATAATATGACCCAATAATGTAACCAAATTCACAATTTGATAGTTGGTATAAAAATTCTAACTACCTTTCAGAGGTGGATTTTATGTGATTTGGCTTATTTGGACTAGATATTACCAAATTTTATAAAGGAAGGGTTGAAAAACTCCATTCAAAAGATTCACAAAGATGTCTGGGGAATTTGTCAAACCATAGGTCACGGATAAAAAATTACGATGTTTGTATATCATTATGAAGTCCTTCTTACGTATGTCATTTCCCTTCACCTTCAGTTTGTGGTATGATGATCAAATGCCAATTCTAGAGTAAAGCAATGTCGATTAAAGAGATCATCAGTTCTACATAAACGGTGCTTGTTTTTTTGTAGTGGTTGGGATCTTATTTTAGAGGAAACACACACTTGTTAGGAATCCATCCTTCTTTTTCTTAAACATGATATTTTCTTCCCAAGGGAAGGTATAGGGTGGGTAAGAACCTTATTGAGAAAATCTTGAAACCTCTTCTTGATCCTTGTCAGCTCAGGTGTCATTTATGTAGTGCTTGAAATATAAGTGTGTTACTCGATTTCAACCCTATAAAAAATTTAACATCACAATTTGAAGGTATCCAAGTAGTTTCTTAGGAAATACACTCATGTAATCACACACTATGCCAATGTTCTTAAGTACAATCATGTGGGAATTGACAATTTTCACAGTTGCAAGGTATGCTCTACACCCTTTGGTCATCATCGATTGAGATTTGAACAAAGTTTCTAGAGTACTTATATAATTTTTTTGTTAAGGGATAGAAATCATGGGGATCCTATGAATTGATAAAATAATATTTTTAATTAAAATTGGTAAAACATGGGAATTTGGACTACAATCCATCCTTACAATTAAGTCAAAATCATCCATGTTCAATGATATAAAATCACACTTGAATATATCATTGTCATAATAAATAGGGACCTTTATTAAAATGTGATACAAAGTATAAATTCCCCTACTTTAGGTAGATACATCAAGTATATATCCTAGATCCATGAATTCAAATCAACCATCGATGCTAAAATCCTAGATATGAAGTTGCGAGGAGAACCATTATCAAACATACATATTTCAAATTGCTTATACACACACTAGATCCCTCTTTGTTGTTGGAGCAGGTTTTGGATGGCATCTGCAAGGAATTAAAGTCAAATACTTTGGGCGTGGGAGTTTTGAAATAAGAAATATAAAATTTAATATAATTAAATATTCATTTTTTTTGAAGTATAATCTAAATCATAAGTACAATGAAAGCAAAATCATTGAATTTTGCATATTGTTAAAATTATACACAACTACACTTTTATTAGAATATAATGTGTTAGACAAACTTCATATACTAAAGTTATTCAAAATTACATTTCAAAATGATGTAATTATTTGAGTAGAAGAGAATTTTATTCCAATTCCATTATATCTGCTATTTGGTATCTCCATTGAGACTCAAATCCTAATTCACCCTAGAGTTGATGGAGGACCCATAAAAATATTAAGACATTAGTCATGTCAGGCCCCTGACTCCAAGACTCAGGGTCCACTATAACCATTCATAATGACAACATATTTTAGAATCAGGTGCATCATAATACTATTATATATTCCACACATTATGGTTATGTTTTTAAGCATAAATATACTAGAATCCAAAATGTAATAATAGGTAACATTAATTCAAGAAATATTTTAATCCTAGAAGTACGTTGATGTGATATACATGTCTTCCAATACCAAAGTGAAATTGATGTGAGGCAAATCATGCCTTGTTGGTTTATAAGCTTTACTTAAAGAGCTTGATCTAGGGAGCAAGCAAATTGAATTCTTGGAAAGAATCGACCCTTACCCTTCAATAGGGTTGATATGAGAATATATGACAAGTAGGGTATGCTTTTACCCTTAGCTTAAAATGTTACTCTCAGTTGTCAATATTTTGGATCAAATACCATAAGGTCAAATATAAATACACATATTGATCAAAATTATGAGCATAATCTATGTGATTACTTAAATATTACCTGATTTATGCATTATATTTATCATTTCCTAAAATAAAAACTTCTAGGTCCAAAACAAAAATGAGAAACAATTGTCATTCAAAAGCAGTAACTATCTTCAGGACAAGGTGAGTTAGAATAAATAATGACATACTAGAGATTTTGATTCAAGTGTAAGGTCATTTAATATATAAAAATATAAAAATACCCCTAAACCGATTCATGAAAAACTTGCATCTTTTGGTGTAATCAGTTTGACAATACTTCAATTTACATAAATTCCATTAAATGTGATCATAGATACCCCTTAATAAATTTCCAACTTATTTTTCTGATATTATAATCAAAGTATTAAATATGATAGGTCTTTGTACTTAGAAAGAAAAATTAATAATTCCAAGTTTTTATATTTGCAGTCAATATTATACAATAGTGGACTTAAGTAGCTTTCCCATATTGTCTGGCATTACACGAAAGATAAAATTTTATAAGACCATGATTATTTAGAAATTTTCAACATTGATTGATGATCTAACTGTAGATGAGTTGTAAGCTCTGTGTGACCAAGACTCATTTCTAATAACTCCACACCAACATTGTGATGTCCAACTTCAACACGGCCTTCTCCCTCCCAACTACTCGGTTCAGCATACCATTTTCATCTTTGAATTTGTCTTCTTAACCTTGATAAGAGCACAGATCTTCATAAAATGGGTTCTCAAGTTCTTCTCCTTCATGTGCTAACGAAATATCCCCCTTGTTTCTCCTTAGTTACACCCCCTTTTCACATAAAAGCAGTCATCAAAAAGGGTTTTGGGGTTTTTCACAGTGCCACCACTATCATTTTATGTAGTGAGCACCTTAGGGTTTGGGTGGGATGCCTTTACTAAAGTTTCAATTTCTGAAAAAGAGATCCAACACCAACCACTAACATGACATAACACAAATTCTACATATTTGATATATTATACCACTTTTTGAATGCAAAATAAAATGTATTTTTGTATACCGCTTGGCTTTTGCTTTCTTGCCACACGAAATCTTATCTATATAATCATCCTTTGAAAAAAAATAAAAATCTTCAAAACTTCCTAACAAATTAACTCTAATAATCCCTAATAAGATTTCATCAAATATACTCACATTTGAAATATAAATAAAAAATCAAAATGACTATTATGGATCTTCCCATAAAATTTGGGATCATTTTAATCTCTAGAACCAAAGTTACCATTTAAACAAACATTTTTATTGTATTCCCCACAATGAAAATATAATTTAAAAATAAACCTAAACATATATTTTCATTATGAGCACCTTCAAATTTTAAAATATGTTAAGTTCATGAGTATTGCATTTTATGAATTGAAAAATATTTCAATTGCCTACTGAATCAAAATATTGAACTCTAACTGACATAGTAAAAGGAGAAAATTATTATAACATTGATGAAAACAGACTTCATCGCATATGATGTATAAATGAAGATGAAGTTTTTATATCTAATTTGTATTGCATCTTTATTACCAAATCTACTTCCTATTTTCAATTTAAGTCAGACTTGCATGGTTTGATGAAATTGAGATCAAGAATCACTAATAAAAAGTTCTGGTGGGTGAGTATCATTAATAATTAATGAAACATCTATCAATGGTTCAATATTAGTCTAACATGATATTATTGATCTTTATAATGATTCATGAGGTCTTAATACTGAATCACACATGCATACATGACAATAACAAAATTCAATAGTATCAAATTACATTTTTACCATACCAAAACCTTTGTTACTATATAAATTATATCATTATGGGGAAAGATCAAAAGATAGACTATTATCATATGTGACCCCATTTTATATCATCAGAATCACTAAATTTCCCAAGTATTATATCATGTAAAAAATGGGATCTCTTGATGTGGAAATGTGACGAGTTTCTTAAAATTATATCCCTATCCCATGTTCATCATTGTGAAATTTATTCAACCTCCAATTTCTATTCATGTTAAGATTACAGATGAATGGATTTAATTGAGACATTGTCATTTAATATGTTGTAGAATTCTTCAATGTGTGGACAATGTGGTAGTGTTGATCTATAGAAAATTTAAGCCATCATGTGGTTGGCTTTTCATGGTCATGTCTTTACAAATTAGGAAAGGAAAAAGATGTCACCTTATTGGTTCCAAGGTTTATTGCATATGATGGAAAAAATGAGGATGTGATACACATCTTAAGGAATTGACAATGAGGCTATTGATATTTGGTTTGAGCTTAAAGTAATGTCGTATATACTCGACCTTGCTATAACATGGTTTTTGGTCCTTAAGAGTATTAAAAGTACCAGTAAGTTTGGATCTTATATTTCATTGGCACCATATTTGGTTAAAATGTGTCATTTGTTCTTTTAAAGAGAATTTTTCGCATGTTTAGGAGGACCAAATGAATAAGATCTACATTTTGGACTAAGAAAAAGCATAAGATTGAAGTGTTTGAGTCTAAAAACATATTGACATAAATGAAGATAGACTTGGTCGCGACATGTATGTCCTATGGATCTACTTTATACAAGAACAATAAAAATAGTATGGTAAAAAAAAGTCAACAAGTATTTAGCATACCTGAAAATTATTTCTCATACTTCTCTTTTGCTCGCTTGTTGCTTTTCTTAACATCATTGTGGATCAGAGTCCAATAAAGTTGAGAGTATTTGATTGGCTCATCCAGAGCTGGCTTCTCCCCTTCTCGCACAACCAGTGGGTACACAACAACATTGGGATGTGGTTGGATGAATGTGGCAACAGATTGGCGGCTGGATGTTGAGTTCACCACCGCATGGTGGTCTGCACTCTTGAACCGGGAGTTGCTCAAAACCTATAGGTTAAAGGTAAACCAAGAATTGAATCTTTCATAAGGTGTAATAGTTTGATTGGCTATATATAATTAGATTATATTATGTCAATTCATTGTGTAAAGATACATATCGAATTTACAGTTTGTCAACTGACAACAACGAACTAAATAAACCTTAAAGATAAATGAAAAAAATAATTTAGCATACCTTTCCATAAATAATTATAAATATAGAACTTGTGCCAAAAATTATTAATATCGAACTCCTTAGAAAATATTTTTCAAGATAAAAAAATGTGAATGTCATTTAATGTGACGACCCCAATTTCTATGTACTTTCCATAATGACATAAACAGATATGCGTGCACTCATATCTTATAAATGTCAAAAGGGAAAATACAAGAAATTAGTGAAGTCAACTAAAACCAGAGATATGCCAAGATCTAGTTCACAAACAACAATTAATAGCCACAACAACCACTATTCATTAAGGATAATTAAAGTCATACATAACTTATTCGAACGGAGAGAAGAGATATGAATAGTTCTAAAGAAATAATAGAGGTACATAGGATATTATCATCCTCAAAGTACTGGAAAGGGAAAAACTACATCTATCATGAAATAGATAAGAAGAACAGAAATCTATCTAATATATCCTCCTTGCTCATTTATTATGCCTTCAGGTACTTTGATTATCTCTTTTACTCCATTGTTTGACAAGTTCTTTGTACCTAAAAATACGGGAAACAAAAACATGAGTCAAAAGAGTACGTGGTAGAAAAAGATACTATAGTATGGTTGCAGAAGAAAAGTAACTTTTGAAGTCAAAACGAGATAAGCAGAAATCATATTCTTTAAGTGAAACGATAATCAAGTAAACTTTTCTTTTAACATGTCATTTGATGCGATTGTACTACTTCAAGCACCTTTTCAACATACATCTAATGTGGGCCATAGATAAGGAAAAGAGAGGGATACATACATCTAACATGGGCCAGATTTCATACATCCATGTTAGGCACATACATCCAGCATTAGACAGTGCATGTAGCTACAATCCATCTAACCTTTCATCCTATATTTAGAGTTCTTGTCGACAAAAGAAAATACACTATAGTATTTCATCCAAGCACATTTATAAAATAGTTGCATCCAAGTACAATATTTTTAACAACCATGGAAAACTAGTCATATACTTATAACCACGTACCTTCTAGCAGATCAGGTCCTTACAGGTTCCTAGATCAAGGGTTGAGAGAAGATCCTCCTGAAATATGAGTAACCCTATGTTACAAAATATCTTTATCATTTCTTATAATTTTAGGGTTTAGATCATTAGGGTTTAGATCCTTAGGATTTAGATCATAGGGTTGGGATCATTAGGGTCATCATTAGGGTACTACTGATCCTTGAGATCAGAGTTGACTAAAGGAGATTGATTAATCAGGTTCTTAAAGAGATCTTAGAAGATTAGGGTTTGATATGATGTTTTCAACCAATATAAGAAAGTCATATGCAAGAGTCTAGATATGATTCTTGAAGATTGATCATATGGGATTAAGGTTTTGAGATTCAGGGTTATTAAACTCAAGTCAGGATAAAAGATATCAATATTTGATTAAGATCATCCTAAAGATAGATATATATCATTGATTAAAATGGGTTTAGATTACATTTTCGAACAGGAATGATCAACAGGGTTTGATCATATTTTATATGAATAGGTCTCGTTTTTCTGGTCAAAAAGATATATAGTTTTGCTATTTTCTGATGATCCTACTATTTTCTATAATTAATTGAAAATCGACCAATCAGGGAATTTCTAGGAAATAAAACGAAAAAAAAAGAAAAAAAAGAAAAGGGTCGCTGGTCTCGCGGATCAGAAGAGGGATCCGGCTACGTGGATCCTCTCCTTAACCCGCGAGCCAGTAACAGTCAACTGGGTCAAACGGCGGGGGTAAAAGACGGGAATGCCCCTTTTGGGATTTGTATCGCGTTGCGATGGTCGGGGCAGATAGGTAGTTTTACCGGGTTGATTGTTAAACTCGTGCCCCCGAGTAGTAGCGAGGTCACAGAGGTGAGGGAAGGGGTGGCTAGCTCGAGTTGAGCTAAGCCTGGAGGAATGCAGAGGGTTGCATTCACTCCGCGGGATCCTTCCGAGCTCAACGAGCTCCAGATCATCGTCGGAGGTGAAAGATACCGCGATATCTATGTTTACAGGTTAACGAAGAAGAAAAATGGAAAGTTGGGTTTACCTGCCCCTTTGGCTGAGATAAGTGGTCACAAAGCTCCGCGGAAGGTTGCAGAGGTATTCCCGATCCTCCTTCAGTTCTCAATAGGTTCCAACCTCGCCGGCGATGGAGCTCTTGGAGCTTGGTTGCTCGGCTTGTCGACCCGAGGCTCTGGGCCTTCGCGACACCAACTGGGGGTGGCGTTTGACTCGTCGGGATCCCGAGATGGTGTGATCGTCCTTGATTGAACGGAGGAATCCACCAGAGTGAGAGGGAGGTCGGGAAGCAGGTGAGCAGGGGTGCTCGAGGTGAGGGAGATAGGGGCGATCTCGGTTGCAATTGAGGTACTAGCGCGACTAAAGGAAGGGTGGCGGAGCTACTGGGCTCTTTAAATAGGCGTGGGGGTTGCTAGGAAGGGGAGCCCTAATTGTGGCTGCCGCCGCCACTGAGAGGCGCGGGAACTCAGGAGGTCGTTCTCCCAGTTGCGTGGACGAGGGGAAGTGGGTAGAGGGTTGTTGAAATCGTCTCGGTGAGGCGTGTCTATCCTCCAAAAATCTCGCGCTGAGGTGACGAGGTTTGGGCGCTAGCCGTTTTGGAGGTGTTGTTGTGCTGCCGCGGGCGAAGACCGAGTCATGCGGGAGGTTAGGGACGATCCGGGGATCGTTGGATCTCGTGCGATCCCTGATCAGTAGATCGGACGGTTAAAATCGGATCCCAGTGAGGCCGCGCCAAAGCAAGGGAAATGGGCCGCGTGACATAAATAAAAGCCCAATAAAAGGAACTTAGGTTTAAGTCTTTATGATTAAGAGCATAATACACGAAATTAAAATGGGCATAACTCCCAAATGGTTGACCTAATTGTTACCAAATTTTAGGGGCTTGCTAGTGAGGTCAAAGTGTACCTTGTGTACAAATTTGTTGGCAAAAAAAAATCGATCTGTAGATAGGTAAATTGAGCAATTGCCTCAAGGCATTAGTTTAGGTTATCAAGTAAACTGGGTTTGCTTTCTTTTTGCCAAAAGTGTCATTTTAAGATTAGTCATGCAATGATTAAATTGAGGGTAGTTTTGTCAACAATAACTTGAGAAAAGAAATAACAAGAGAGAGAAAATAAAGCAAAAACTCACTCCATCACATTCTCCCCTCCTTAAAAGAATTTTGTCCTCAAAATTCAAGAAGCCTGAAAGAGATACGGATACTTCCGCTCGACTTCAGACTTGAGCTCCCAGGTAGCATCGGTTGGATCATGGTGGCTCCATAGAACTTTCACCATATCTATACTCCGATTGTTGCGAAGCTCCTTTGTCTTTAGGTCGAGAATTCTGACTGGTGACTCAACATATGATAGATCATCTTTCAGCTCGAGGGGCTCATGATTCAGAATGTGACTAGGATCTTTGACATACGGCTTCAGATTGGATACGTGGAAGACATTGTGCATGGCATTGTACTGGGGTGGCAAAGCAAGACGATAGGCGCACTCTCCAACCCTTTCAAGGATCTCAAAGGGTCCCACATAACGAGGACTGAGCTTTCCCTTATTCTTGGCCAAAGCTCAAATATGTCGGATTTTCAGGAATACGTGGTCACCTTCCTTGAACTGTCGTTCTCGTCGGTGCGCATCTGCATAAGATTTCTGCCTATCCTGTGCTCGCTTCATTCTTTGCTTAATCAGTGCAACTTTGTCTGTATACAACTGTATCTCCTCGGATTTCATCAAAGTGCGTTCTCCAACATTGTCCCAGTGTAACGGAGATCTGCATGGCCTGCCGTAGAGAGCTTCGTATGGTGGCATCCCAATACTCGTCTGATAGCTATTATTATACGCGAACTCAGCCAATGGCAAGTAATGGTCCCACGAGCCTTCCCAATCGAGCACACAAGCTCGTAGAAGATCTTCCAAAATATGTACAGTACGCTCTGACTGTCCATCCGTCTGTGGGTGATAAGCTGTGCTGAAGTTCAACTTGGTGCCCAGCTCCTCTTGGACTTGCTTCCACAGCTTCGACGTAAACTTTGGATCCCTGTCCGAGACAATGGATGCTGGAATCCCATGCAGACGTACGATCTCTCGGATGTAGAGGTCAGCCAACTCAGAAACTTTCGCAGTAGTCTTCACAGGCAGAAAATGGGCTGACTTGGTGAGACGATCCACTATGACCCATACAGCGTCGTACCCCTTCCTGGTCCTGGGCAAACCCACCACGAAATCCATGGTAATGTGCTCCCATTTCCATTCTGGAATCTGAAGGGGTTGCAGTAGACCGCCTGGCCGCTGATGCTCGGCCTTAATCCTCTGACAGGTAAGACACCTAGACACGAAATCGGCAATATCGCGCTTCATGCCTCTCCACCAGAACTGTCTTTGTAGGTCTTTGTACATCTTAGTCATGCCGGGATGAACTGTGTACTTGGACCCATGCGCCTCGCTAAGAATGGTTGTCTTTACAGCTGACTGCTCAGGGACCCACATGCGGTTCTTGTATCGAAGACCACCATCAAGACCCACTGACAGATGTGTATGAGGTTTAGCCAGAAGGGAGGAGAGCTCTCCAAGCTCGAGACTAACTTTCTGTGCCTCCAGAAGTTCAGAATGCAAGTTGGATGTGATAGAGATGTTGTTGACATGCACACGATCAGCCAGGAATTGTGGTCTCCAGCTTGCTAGGTCCTCCATGTTTCTCCATTCGGGTACAGACAGGGATGCACAAACAGCTCTTTTCCTACTAAGGGCGTCTTCAACCACATTGGCCTTACCTGGATGGTAGCCAATGGTGAAGTCATAGTCTTTCAAGTACTCAATCCACCGTCGTTGTCGGAGATTCAAATCTTTCTGCGTCAGAATGTACTTGAGGCTTTTATGATCAGTGAAGATATCGAACGTTGCCCCGTACAAGTAGTGCCTCCAGATTTTTAGAGCATGGATAATAGCAGCCAACTCCAAATCATGTGTAGGGTAATTCAACTCATTGGGTTTCAGCTGTCTGGAAGCGAAGGCCACTACTTTTCCGTTCTGCTGTAGGACACAACCTAGACCGTGCCGGGAAGCATCAGTGAATATCACAAATCCTTCATTACCAGAGGGTAGAACAAGGACAGGTGCTGACGTCAACTTCTGCTTGAGCTCTTGGAAGCTAGACTCACAAGCAGCTGACCAGATGAAATGCTCGTCCTTCCGAGTAAGCTTCGTGAGAGGGAGTGCCACTTTGGAGAAATTTGGAATAAAACGACGATAATATCCAGCCAGACCTAAGAAACTCCGAATTTCAGAAGGATTACGAGGAGGTTGCCAATCAAGTACAGCAGACACTTTAGCGGGATCAACAGATATGCTACCTCTAGAAATGACATGACCCAGAAACATAACTTTGTCAATCCAGAATTCACATTTAGAAAGCTTGCCATAGAATTTCTGGGCTCGAAGAATCTCAAGGACGGACTTCAAGTGCTCTCGATGCTTCTCCATAGAATCAGAATAGATCAGAATATCATCAATGAAGATGACCACAAACTCATCAAGATAAGGTTGGAAGACTTTGTTCATCAAGTTCATGAATACGCCAGGTGCGTTAGTTAACCCGAACGGCATTACCAGAAATTCATAGTGCCCATAACGATTCCGGAAAGTAGTCTTAGATATATCAGAATCCTTGACCTTAAGTTGATGGTAGCCAGAACGAAGATCAATTTTTGAGAAAACTTTAGCAGTACGAAGTTGATCAAAGAGGTCATCAATACGAGGGAGAGGATACTTGTTTTTGATGGTAGCTTGGTTCAACATGCGATAGTCAATACACATCCGCATCGATCCATCTTTCTTTTTAACAAAAAGGACAGGTGCACCCCAAGGGGAAACGCTAGGTCGGATAAAACCCTTATCAAGTAGTTCTTGTAATTGTTTCTTCAGCTCCATAAGTTCAGCAGGTGCCATCCTATACGGTGCCCTAGAAATCGGAGTGGTTCCAGGAAGAAGATCTATAGAGAACTCAATGTCTCGGTCTGGAGGCAGCCCAGGAAGCTCCTCCGGGAATATGTCAAGAAAATCACGTACCACCTCCAGTCTTTCTACAGGTCCGTTGTCAGGACTGGTCTCTGAGACGAATGCGAGGAAGACTTTACATCCTTTAGATATGAGCTTTTTAGCTTTAAGAGAGGAAATTATTATATTATTACAGAATCCGCTTCCCCGGGGGATCACTACAGGAGAGGAATGAGGTTGGGAGAGAACTACCATCTTGTTTCTACAGTCAATATAAGCATGATATGTGTACTGCCAATCCATGCCAAGAATAACATCAAAGTCTTCCATGGTTAAGAGAATGAATTCAAATGGCATGTCATGATTTTCAAATTTTAGAGGGAGCACATCAGTTTTCTGCAATGTAGTGAAAATTTTGCCACTTGGGGTTGACACATCCAGAATGTATCCCAAGTCCCTGATATGTAGGTGCAACATTGAGGCTAGATTGCGAGAAATGAACGTATTTGTGGATCCAGAATCAAACAATGCTTTAACAGGATGTCCATTCAAGAAAACAATGCCTACATATGATAGTTACATTATAAATAATTGAAGGAATTGAACAAGATATTAGATATATGAAAAAGATTTAAGGTTACCTTCGACAAGCTGGTTCGGATTTGCCCTAGCCTCCTCCGCTGTTACTGTGAACACCCTGGCATTGCGGTGTCCCTGAGGGGGCGGAGCACCTACTGGAGGTTTTCCAAGGATAGATGTATTGGGGCACTTGGCAAGGAAATGTCCCTCTTTCTTGCAGTTGTAGCAGACGGGCTTGGTGTAGCGACAAGGTCCGTCATGTCCTCGTCCACAAGTCTTGCATTTGCTGCGGTAATCCATCAACTTGCTATTCTTTGGTCCTTTCTTCCCTGAACCTCCTCCCTTCCCTGATCCTTTATTATGGCCTGGGTGGAACTTCTTGAACTTCTCTTCCTCAGTGGTAGTCAAACCTAAATATCCCATGCTAGAAGGCTTTTGCAATCCCTGCTCCCTTTCCTGCTTAAGGGCCATGTCTAGGGCTTCATCAATGCTTCTGGGACGAGAGGCTATGACTAGGGTTTTTAGGTGGGCGGAATAGCAGTCAACATAGTGTTCAGTAAGGCGGTCTTCAGTCTTGATGGGTGCATACCGTTCCAGAAGCCTAAACTTCCAGGTGTAATCAGCTACTGAAAGACTACCCTGCCTTAACTCCATGTACATCTTTTCCTTCCTCTTCCTCTCGGCTATGGACATAAAACGATCCGTGAAGAGGTTTTTAAAGGCTTCCCACTCCATGTTGTCTATTTCCTCACCCCTATTCCCGCCATAGTTCTCCCACCAGATTTTTGCCCCTCCCTTAAGCATATGGGTGGCGAACCTAACCTTCTTCTCATCAGGTACTTCTAGGGTATGAAAACCATTCTCTATGGTCAAAATCCAGGCTTCAGCCTTATCCATGACCTCCGGCTGATCCTCACCCCAAAAAGAATCAAGGTTTAGTTTAATAAAATCTATCACCGTCACCTCTTTCTTCCTAGATGAGCTGGGTTCTGGGGTTCCTTTTGTGGCAAGGGTTTCCATAAAATCTAAAAGGATTTTCTTCTGTTCTTCCCACCTTTCCTTGGCCTCAGCATCGGGATCAGGTACTTCAGAGGGTTCACGTTCTTTTCTTTTCTTAGAGGAAGATTCCCCTGAGCTGCGAGTCTTAGGAGGCATCCTGAAATTAATTTAAACAAATCAGGGTTTATCTCTCAAAGGTTTCATTATTATCGTCATCATCATGATTATCATTTCAATTATCATTTCCATTCATATATATATATATATATTTTTTTTTTATTAAAGTTCTTAAGGTTACAATTCGCGGAGGATATCTTAAGATGGTCCTTATAAGTCAGTCCTTAAGACTTGTCTAACTAGAGAGACATTTTCTTAGCCTGAGAAGGAAATTTCAAAGTCGAGATGAGAGGGAAATATTCCTAGAGAAAGAGGTAAGAGGGAATTTTCTAGAGATGAGAGGGTCCTAAATAGGATAATCCTAAAAGTAGGGGAACTTAGAGTATCGGCCAGGTAGACTCACACTGCCTTATAGGTAGCCTCGTGATTGCCAAGCAAAGTGGCTCGGAGACTTTAGCCAGACCTTAGGCAGATGCTATCCTAGTCACCTCAACCCTTCGTATCCCAAACTCAAGGACTACCCTAGACTCACAATAGAGTGAATGGGTTCATGTGACTATGTTGTGTGAACCTGGCTCTGATACCAACTGTGACGACCCCAATTTCTATGTACTTTCCATAATGACATAAACAGATATGCGTGCACTCATATCTTATAAATGTCAAAAGGGAAAATACAAGAAATTAGTGAAGTCAACTAAAACCAGAGATATGCCAAGATCTAGTTCACAAACAACAATTAATAGCCACAACAACCACTATTCATTAAGGATAATTAAAGTCATACATAACTTATTCGAATGGAGAGAAGAGATATGAATAGTTCTAAAGAAATAATAGAGGTACATAGGATATTATCATTCTCAAAGTACTGGAAAGGGAAAAACTACATCTATCATGAAATAGATAAGAAGAACAGAAATCTATCTAATATATCCTCCTTGCTCATTTATTATGCCTTCAGGTACTTTGATTATCTCTTTTACTCCATTGTTTGACAAGTTCTTTGTACCTAAAAATACGGGAAACAAAAACACGAGTCAAAAGAGTACGTGGTAGAAAAAGATACTATAGTATGGTTGCAGAAGAAAAGTAACTTTTGAAGTCAAAACGAGATAAGCAGAAATCATATTCTTTAAGCGAAACGATAATCAAGTAAACTTTTCTTTTAACATGTCATTTGATGCGATTGTACTACTTCAAGCACCTTTTCAACATACATCTAATGTGGGCCATAGATAAGGAAAAGAGAGGGATACATACATCTAACATGGGCCAGATTTCATACATCCATGTTAGGCACATACATCCAGCATTAGACAGTGCATGTAGCTACAATCCATCTAACCTTTCATCCTATATTTAGAGTTCTTGTCGGCAAAAGAAAATACACTATAGTATTTCATCCAAGCACATTTATAAAATAGTTGCATCCAAGTACAATATTTTTAACAACCATGGAAAACTAGTCATATACTTATAACCACGTACCTTCTAGCAGATCAGGTCCTTACAGGTTCCTAGATCAAGGGTTGAGAGAAGATCCTCCTGAAATATGAGTAACCCTATGTTACAAAATATCTTTATCATTTCTTATAATTTTAGGGTTTAGATCATTAGGGTTTAGATCCTTAGGATTTAGATCATAGGGTTGGGATCATTAGGGTCATCATTAGGGTACTACTGATCCTTGAGATCAGAGTTGACCAAAGGAGATTGATTAATCAGGTTCTTAAAGAGATCTTAGAAGATTAGGGTTTGATATGATGTTTTCAACCAATATAAGAAAGTCATATGCAAGAGTCTAGATATGATTCTTGAAGATTGATCATATGGGATTAAGGTTTTGAGATTCAGGGTTATTAAACTCAAGTCAGGATAAAAGATATCAATTTTGATTAAGATCATCCTAAAGATAGATATATATCATTGATTAAAATGGGTTTAGATTACATTTTCAAACAGGAATGATCAACAGGGTCTGATCATATTTTATATGAATAGGTCTCGTTTTTCTGGTCAAAAAGATATATAGTTTTGCTATTTTCTGATGATCCTACTATTTTCTATAATTAATTGAAAATCGACCAATCAGGGAATTTCTAGGAAATAAAACGAAAAAAAAGAAAAAAAAGAAAAGGGTCGCTGGTCTCGCGGATCAGAAGAGGGATCCGGCTACGCGGATCCTCTCCTTAACCCGCGAGCCAGTAACAGTCAACTGGGTCAAACGGCGGGGGTAAAAGACGGGAATGCCCCTTTTGGGATTTGTATCGCGTTGCGATGGTCGGGGCAGATAGGTAGTTTTACCGGGTTGATTGTTAAACTCGCGCCCCCGAGTAGTAGCGAGGTCACAGAGGTGAGGGAAGGGGTGGCTAGCTCGAGTTGAGCTAAGCCTGGAGGAATGCAGAGGGTTGCATTCACTCCGCGGGATCCTTCCGAGCTCAACGAGCTCCAGATCATCGTCGGAGGTGAAAGATACAGCGATATCTATGTTTACAGGTTAACGAAGAAGAAAAATGGAAAGTTGGGTTTACCTGCCCCTTTGGATGAGATAAGTGGTCACAAAGCTCCGCGGAAGGTTGCTGAGGTATTCCCGATCCTCCTTCAGTTCTCAACAGGTTCCAACCTCGTCGGCGATGGAGCTCTTGGAGCTTGGTTGCTCGGCTTGTCGACCCGAGGCTCTGGGCCTTCGCGACACCAACTGGGGGTGGCGTTTGACTCGTCGGGATCCCGAGATGGTGTGATCGTCCTTGATTGAACGGAGGAATCCACCAGAGTGAGAGGGAGGTCGGGAAGCAGGTGAGCAGGGGTGCTCGAGGTGAGGGAGATAGGGGTGATCTCGGTTGCAATTGAGGTACTAGCGCGACTAAAGGAAGGGTGGCGGAGCTACTGGGCTCTTTAAATAGGCATGGGGGTTGCTAGGAAGGGGAGCCCTAATTGTGGCTGCCGCCGCCACTGAGAGGCGCGGGAACTCAGGAGGTCGTTCTCCCAGTTGTGTGGACGAGGGGAAGTGGGTAGAGGGTTGTTGAAATCGTCTCGGTGAGGCGTGTCTATCCTCCAAAAATCTCGCGCTGAGGTGACGAGGTTTGGGCGCTAGCCGTTTTGGAGGTGTTGCTGTGCTGCCGCGGGCGAAGACCGAGTCTTGCGGGAGGTTAGGGACGATCCGGGGATCGTTGGATCTCGCGCGATCCCTGATCAGTAGATCGGACGGTTAAAATCGGATCCCAGCGAGGCCGCGCCAAAGCAAGGGAAATGGGCCGCGTGACATAAATAAAAGCCCAATAAAAGGAACTTAGGTTTAAGTCTTTATGATTAAGAGCATAATACACGAAATTAAAATGGGCATAACTCCCAAATGGTTGACCTAATTGTTACCAAATTTTAGGGGCTTGCTAGTGAGGTCAAAGTGTACCTTGTGTACAAATTTGGTGGCAAAAAAAAATCAATCTATAGATAGGTAAATTGAGCAATTGCCTCAAGGCATTAGTTTAGGTTATCAAGTAAACTGGGTTTGCTTTCTTTTTGCCAAAAGTATCATTTTAAGATTAGTCATGCAATGATTAAATTGAGGGTAGTTTTGTCAACAATAACTTGAGAAAAGAAATAACAAGAGAGAGAAAATAAAGCAAAAACTCACTCCATCACATTTAATGTGATGTTTTATGTGCAGGGAATCATTAATAAACTATAATTTGTGTTTTAAAATTTTAAAGTATTCCTTTAATCTAAAAATATAAATAAAAGTGTCACATTGAGTCAGACTTTGATCTTTGTTGTTTCAAGTTGAAAGCATCATTCAATATGGTATTTAAAAAATATACTAACGAGTATTTTGCGTTTGACTTGCAACACACATCAAAATGAGGTGGTAATATAAGATGTAAATGGATAAGGTATTACCCATTTAAATACTTCCCATCCCTACAAGGTAGGATAAAAATATGCATTTTTTATCCACCAAATGTTAACCTTTTATTTGTTTTACCTGTACTTAAACTTGGTAGGGTAAAAGGGAGAATTGTTACCCTACTTAAATCACCTATTAACCTTTGGTACAACATCAATATAATAATTTGGGGTTCTAACACAATTAATGATTTCTACTAATAACCTCGACAAATCTCACTACTACCTGATGATTTTGTACTATTTTTTTATTATGAGCTTTTTATCTAACAATTAGTGGCATGCACCCATTTTTATAAGCATAGATCATAAAGAAAAAAGAATTCCTTAATAAGAAATAAATACTAAAAAAAGTTGGAGCTTGTTTTTAAAAAATAAATATAGTGTTGAAGTATCTAGGCTTTAATCACTATAAGCATACTTTTTTAATATTAATATTAGGAGTGTCTTGTGCTTGGTGTAGGAATTATCATATGAAATTATTGTTCAAATGTGATATATATGTTTATACATTGATTTACACATGTTTCGTGTTACCCTACTCATTTACCATGTGGGTAAATGGGTGCAAGGTAACAATAGGATAGAGGATTTTAGGAAAATGATAATTTAACAGTTACCTACAATTTTGTTGAGGATAAGTGTATGAAGAAGCATTTGTCCTACCCTACTTACATAGCTACATCCTTAGGTGGAAATTGAGTTTGGATCGATGAGATTCAATTTGAGGTCATCTCGAGTCAAAACTTTTTAGCTAGAAACTTGTAAAAGATAGTTTTTTAGGTCGAAACCCTTGACCTTAACTCGATCTGTTTCGGTCTGTTGGTTTGACTTGTAAGTCCACAAAGCAAGGGAACAATTCTTAAACAAAGCTATGATTTATCTATTTTTTCAAATAAAACATAATTAATAGTTTGCAATGTAAAGTTAACTAAAATGTGATAAAAAATATATAGTAAAAATTAATATACTATGTACACGAGTATTAATGACACATGTAATAAAAAATAGTATCATAAATCATATCAAATTTATATCTTTATATAATGAAAATAATAAATCTAAAACTTATTCAAGCCAATACAAAATAGTGTAGAATTAAACATGCATAATGACCTTAAAATCATTTTGGGTTATTTGTATTCTGATCAAATTTGAGTGGGGTCAACAAAACGTGAAACTCAAACCCATTAAAACAACTTGAGTTCGAATCAATCTCTCGAGTCGGTTATTGTTTTACCAACCCTGGAGTAGAGTGTGTTATTTTGAGGAGTTTTGTTAAGGGATAATATATATTAGTAATTATTTTTGTTAATGTGTGTCAAATTGGGTTTTCCCCCTCAAAGGTATGATATAACTTTCAACCGGAGCGTGCATGTACATGTATGTAGCTTACGTGTGCATGGTTGCCTAGGTTGATGACAATTGATCCTTCAACGGGGCGCACGACGACCCATGTCTCACCGTCGTCCTTGGTGACCTGTAGGCCGCCCACCTGGTCCTGTATCAGCAGCGTGATGGTCCCTGGATCACAGTGGCGCCTCACGCCGAGCGTGAGCTCCGGCTGCGGGCAGGCTGGGTAGAAGTTGACAATACTTTTTTGCTCCACCCTTTCCCCTCCGCATGCTTCCTTGATGGCTCCCTTCTCCAACCCCATCGCCTCAGAGAGAAGCTCGAGCACCAGAGCAGCCACGTCCTTGAGTGCTTTGTTAAACTCCTCCATGGCCTGGCGCCATCCCTGTGGCCGCTCGGCCCATATCGAGTAGTCCCGGATATCCTCCGGATAGGTGAGGAAGATGTAGAACTCCCTCCAGTCTCGCACCAGGTCGCCCTTGAAAGGACTCGACGTGAAGAACCCACCGTTGTTGGAGCCGTCCAAGTTGTGCCTGTGGTGCGCTAGCTTTTCGTCCATGGGTAGCGCGAAGAAGTCGCGGGAGAGTTGGAATGCGGAGGAGATGACGTCGAGTGGGACGCCGTGGTCAACGACCTGGAATAGGCCCCATTCCTCGCATGCCCTGATGATGCGGTCGCGGACGGAGGCGCGGCTTGAGTCGTCAAGAGCGCCGGCGAGGGAGATGACCGGGATGTCGTCGCTGAAGGAGTCGTGCGTGAGGTTGGGGCGGTCGCAGACGTTGTGGATGTGGCCGGGCTCCAGGGGCTTCTCGGCCCAATTCTCGGCGGCGTTTGGGAGTACAGAGGGAGTTGCCGCTACCGTTGGCGCCATTGCGATGACTTTCAAGGCTTCTTTGGGTTTACTGGTGAAGACGGAAGACGGAGAGTGCAATCAGAGTGAAGAATGGAGGAGTTTTGTTGTGAGATCCGTCCTCTATGTGCTGTGCCGGTTTATAAATGTATCCTTTAGTGAGACGCATGAAATGTAGTCCTTACATTGTAACTACCACGGCTGGTAATCCGTACAGGCAGATGGGATGTCAAACCGGACGGGTCCAAATCTTCTCTACCCAGTCCTCTTCTCTATATATCCCACCAACTCCCTGCTGACTTCTTGCACTCCCACCAACCAGAGTCCCGAATCCCGTATTTTTTTGGCCTCCCATAATCGTCTAGTACGATGAGGACGTGGAATATCTTAAACTTAGCATTTCTACCCAGTGGCGTAGTCAGAATTTAGCCCTGTTTGGCACGGGATTGGGTTTGAGTTGGCGGTTGTTTTTTTGTACTAGCTCGGTTTAATCCGGCCCGGATTGGAAGCGATTGGCGTTTGGGTAAAATTAGACTAAGGGACCCAATTAGAGTTATGTAATTTGAAGATCTCGACCAAATCAGTCCTTCTTACAGTGGGATTGAAAATCCTAGTTCGTTTGAGGCATTGTTCTATTCACAATTGGGTTGGGTTTTGCTGACATATCATTGTTGTTTGTCCTCTCCTCATTCTCATTTCTCTCTGAATAGAGTTTGTCGGCTCTGCTTGCACGAATCCCTTCTTTCGCAGCCTCAACGACGATCGATCTGTGAACCGTCTCTATCAAAGGCTTAGTCATCGTCGGTGCGAGCGATGACGATGGTGAGGTCCCCAACCAACGTGAAGGTCCTCACTCGAAGTAGCGCGCCTAAGGATTTCATCGCTCCACAACATCACATGCTATTGTGTGAATTCAACCCCTCGATGCTATCACAGGCCGAAAAGGTGGTATTAGGCATCGTCAAGCTAGGTTAAACCTACAGCCTTATCTTCTTGATTCCCGACATGTCTTTGACCAATGTTTCTATGTTGCAAAGGAATCCAAGACACCGACAAAACCCTAGAAAGCGCCTGGCTTTGCAGAATGTGTATAAAATGAGGGAAATGTTGAATGAGTTGATCACGCTTCAGTTCCCCCTCATACTCCAACTCATGTTTCAATATCTTGGTACCAATCTATGCTTGGCATCATTCTTTGCTACAAATCCCTTTCTCATTTTGTTTGTTTTGCCTCATATTCCAATGGTCGTGACTATGGATTTGCGAACAACTTGTCACTGTAAACCAGATATCTCCTCTGCATCAATCTATACTCAAGTTATCTTGACCAGTGATTCACGATTTTGATGGTGTTCTTGTGTAACTACTGTGCATTCTTGTGAATTAGGTTATGCTTAGTTTTTAATTTTTGTATACAAATTGTCTTTGTATATGACTAATAATGTAGAATGGTGTATTCGATCGAGCACATCAAAATACCTACATGATAAGAATACAAATTATATAAAAATGGACTATTCCAGCAACAAAAATATATAGATCTTGTTTTAGTAGGTAGTGAATGTTATTTCAAGGATATAAATATTGTGTGAATATACATTGACAAGAACAAACTACGATCAAAATAATATCCACTTTGGCTTTCCTTTGGTATACGACTATGTCAAGAATAAAAAAATATGTAAATGAAAAACTCATACCGGGTTACGACCTCCACAAGGCCAATATATGTATAACTTCTTATAGTCAATTTGACCATAAAAGCTGTGTCACATTTTTCTTACGTTTCAGCACCTGTTCAAATATATGCAGATCTAGCTTCAAATCTATAAAAATGCACATCATTAAACACATACCACACGACTTAAACCATTAGTATAAACCGCTTCTTATAACTCCATTTTACTTGGTGTGTGTCCTAATTGTTTGTCATGCAATACCATAGTATGTGAACTAACGAGAACTATCCACAATCCACAAACATTGTTACCTTTCGTAGCAATACTTTTCATTGTCGAAGTGTGGATCCTGTACATGATGCTAGAATAAAAGTAACGAACACCAAGCTAATATTCGGAGGAGAAAATCCAACCTAAATAGAAAAGTAATTATGTTAAACTAGAAGAACGTTTGCAGTTACATCTCCGAACTGGCTTTGTTCCATGGATTATAGAACCTTTTGCAACCAGAAAAGAGTTTGAACAAAAGAGGACGCCAGAATTAGGAAACCCCTTTTTTCGTCATTGTTCACAAGTACGCATGATTCTCAACTAATCAGACGAGATGACAACAAGGCATGCGGAGAAGATAAGCATTGATCAAGCATGTGCACATCCTCATCAGCGACATAGGACGAATGTTGCCATGATTTGTGAGCTAATCATCCGATGACTGTTGGTCTGTCAAAGAAGTTGAACACAAAATCCGGAGTGAACGGCGGCAGGAAGTCAGTGGGCACAAAGGCCGGAAGCAAACTTGGGCAGAGGCCGGAGAGGTGCTCACGCCAAAAGCCAGAAGCGAATGTGCGTAGAGGCTGGAGAGATTCTCACGCATGAGCGGGCGGATGAGCGTTGAACCAAAGGGGGCGAGGGGTAGTAACTAGTAAGGCGGCGGAAAGAATGGGAGGGTGTTGTGGGAGATCGCGTTAGGGTACATTTTAGCATAAAGAAAAAGAACATTTATATTTATTTTGGTGGAATTTTTTGTCAGGGTTCGACGACTTATTAGTCAAGCACAAGTCTTGACTCAAGTTAGTCAACTGCCTAGGGTTCTTGTCCCTGACTACATTGACTACATGGCCTTGACCCTTATCAAGTTTTGTTGTAGTGAATATTTTTTAGATTTTTTTGGTGATTTTTATGGTTTTTGCAAGGTTTTTGGTACCTCTATTGACAAGTTTGCACTTTTTACAAAACTTTTGTTTTTAAAAGAGGGGAAACGAGAGGAGGTCAAGAACCTCTCTCATTTCATCCACCCTCAAGCAACATCGATGCAAAGAAGACCAAGTTTGGGGAAATGGATGCAACAATAGTGGCGAGGAGAGAGAAAAAGGGCAGTGGGTCTCTATCTTTTGCTACTGGCCAGGACTGTGGATTGAGGCATTCCATGGCAGCTCTCTGGTGGTGCGTCGAGCGACATTTCTCTGTAGCAGAGGGTTCTTCAAGTCACCTCTTTTGGCACTTCTTTCATGATTTTTTTGGTTTTGTTCATCTCTAAAGAGGTATAACCTTCATCTCTAAGATTTAGTTTGGTCATTTTGGCCCTCGATGCTGAAATAAAAATTTTGGCATTTCGATGTACAGTGTAGTCTGGAGGTTGAAGATGATTGAACACGCGTTTTGATTAATGATTCTTCCATTTTCACCATTTTCATGTTTAGCAGTCATATGATGTCAGATTGAGCTCATTCAAGTTGTTGCACAAAGGTGATGTTATTGCATATATGAATTTGCAAGTGGCAGCCCATAACTGGCTTGAGGAGGCTGGCTTTCCTCAAGAGGACCTTGTCATGGATGAACAAGATGCAGGCAATGATTTTGGGACCCAGGCATGCCCATGGTATATAATGTAGACTTTATTTTTTGGATTCATATCCGCATATTGAATCTCTAATATGTGTTTTCTCTAGAGAGTTGTCATGGTGGAGCCAGCAAGATTGTGGGATAGATACTCCCAATTGAAGATTTGTGGCTCATCGGGCATACTATGGATGAATCTGCATCACATAGGTTTTTTGGGTTATAACTTGGAAACTCCTACTCATGTTATTTCCCTTCATTTTCCAAGCTTGAATCGTGCTTTTCTTTGCAATAATGGTTTTTGAATTTGCTTTTTGCTTTATCATGTAGGGTCTTGGGTTTTCAAATGTGTTTGAGGACCCATTGGAATAAGATGGGGATGTTTTATGTCGAGATAGTCACTAAGGAGATAGAATTACTCAAGGGGGCCGACTTTGGAAGTATTTTTCATTTTGGGATAATTGATAGGCTTTATCTTATTCTACTAGTTGAGCATTCATGCTCATAGACTAGTACTTTTACTTCTCCTTCGACTAGCTGACCATAACCCCGAGACAGTTTCTTGGGATCACTAAGTTAGATGTTGGTGGGATTCCTATTCATACTTTGCCATATAGAGAAGAGTGGGGGCAATACTGCGTTGTTTGTATATTAGGAATGAACCTTGATGACATTGGTATAACTTCCATACATACATGAAGTAAAATTCACTTGGTTGCACATGACTTTCTCCCACAAGGTTGAGAGGCGAGGTGCCAATGATCCTTTGTATGCAACCTTGAGGGCCAGGGTATTTGTCTTGTTGTTGATCACTGGTTGCCTTTTTGGTAACAATGTTGGTAGTAGGGGGGAGATTGGTTAATTCTCCTTCTTGACTTGGATGCCATTCCTTCTTATAGCTGGGGTGCCAATGATCCTTTGTATACAACCTTGAGGGCAAGGGTATTTGTCTTTTTGTTGATCATTGGTTGCCTTTTTGGTAACATTGGTAGTAGGGGGGAGATTGGTTAATTCTCCTTCTTGACTTGGATGTCATTCCTTCTTATAACCGGGGTGGAAGTGTGTATGCTTACCTACTAATGAGCTTGAGGAGGTGTCTTGTGGGTGAATTCTCCACAAAGGAAATGGTCATGGCTATGAAGATATGTAGAGGCTTTGTGACATTTTTGTGGTATGTCTTTACATATATGTTGCTTTATGCTTTAGCTTAAAATATCTAAAGAGACTAATTTTGCTTATCTTTATTTTTTAGCTGTGGGGCTACCTACACTTCCAGATCAGTCTAACTAATACTCTGAGTGGTCCAAAGGGTTATCTGCATGCTTCCCTCCCTACATGTCATGACTGGATTGGGTGTAGTAGTAGGGTGTCATACAATCAGTGGAGAGGAAAACTAGAGACAATATACTTAAATAGTGTGTGTTCATGTATGCCTATACTTTAATTGACTTCAGATTTGTCTTTCACTTCCCAAGTCCTATTCATGATCTTCTTCAGATTTTAGCATGGTGAGGCAACTTTAACATTTGTTACTTACTTTGAAGCCTTATCTCTGGATGCTTGCTAGTTTCAGTTTGAGTCTCCTTCTCAGAGTATCTTGTACATGGGAAACCATGTTTCTCATAAGTGATCTGGTGGTTAGCAATCTCCTTTTACCCTTTTCCTAGAATGGTTCCTCCTGCTCACGGGATTCATTACACTGCTTCGTAGTTGATGTGGGTCCAGGTGTCATTTATAGAGTACCTTGAGAGGTACTGTGCACATGGTCAGTCGATATTGCTTTCCAGAGATCATCTACGACATCCTCTAGTGGTAAGTGTTCACATTATCATTCACTCATCTAATAGTACAACTTTGGCATTCATCTTCTGCAAGTGGTTGATTACAACTCTTGTATCGAGAAGGATGATTGTAGATATGAGTTTTGACGTTTGTCTCCTCCAACGACAGTGTCTCCTCCCAAGGATTCACCTTCTCCTATAGTTTCTCCTTGGGGCTTGATAATTTTTGGGATGGGGTTACATCGAGACTTTGGATTTGGAGGTTCACGTCATTTCCTAGGCATTTAGTCTAGACTTTGTCCTTCTAGGATGATGATGCAGGTATGAGTGTAGCTGGTCAACTCTTTGGTTTGAGCATCCCACCAAGATATGGACATAGTCAATGCTTTGAGGGGTCCACATGCATGAGAAACTTCCTTAGGGAGGAACAACCAATTCAGACTGTAGATACATCATCAACAAGTATGGAGCACATTCTTCACTTTGTAGGGATGCTACTCTGGTTGTGGAGGTCTAGTCCAATGGATCTTGTCCTGATCATAGGTGGTCGACTAGTGCCATTTGTCTAGATGTGGGCAGGGAGAATCGGCCTTTTGGGTCTTCTTCTTCTGATCACTAACTTCTGGCAAAGTGTTTTTCAGGATGGTTGAAGAAGAAGCTAAAGAAATAGAAGTAGTTGTTTAGTTTGTCACTATATTGCATTTCACTTTCTATAAGAAAAACCATTCATTAATAGTGTTTGTCTTTGTGATAACACCCAATTTTGTGGTATTTATGGCCCATATTTTGTTGTCAAAACTGCCCTTTTAAACTGTTTTCCTCTCCTTTTTGTCATGTTTTTGAATAAACAGGACACACTACGCTCTTAACTCATTTTTATCATTTTTTGCAGAGTTTTCCTCACTTTTCAGCTAAAAAATCAGCAAAAGGTCCGTCCCGACCCATGAACGTGTTTTACCTGCATCGGCCCTCCTACCAGTCGGCCGACACACTCATTACCCGTCATGTAGCAGCCAGATACAGATGTTGCACGACACGGGTGTGCCGCGCAAGAAGACTCCGACTGGCGATAGGCCTCTTACCTGATAGAGAGCTATGCCCGCCATGACTAATCATCCTGTTACGACATGTCTCGCGATACGAGCCACTCACCGGAAGCAACCACCCATCACGACCGAAGCCTCCGTAACCCAGCACACGATAGCTAAGCAGCGCCAGACGACAGGCACGCGTCGTTCATCCCTGAAGCCACATATACAGATCCGATAAAGGGTACGTGGTGCCCAGAGATCCACATCTTCTTCCAACCGCTGCCTATAAATAGAAGCTACATGACTCCGATGGGACGGGTCGAAATCTCACGAAGGCTAACTTTGGAAAGTACCTGGAGCTAGTGTGTCACGTCCTAGAGGCGTGTCAGGCGATATTAGGTGAGCACTTCCCCAACCTGAGAGGGACGAGAGTGGTTCACTTAGAACCCGTCCTGGTAGACACAGCTTCCCGATATCGACCAAAGAGGCCACCTGATGTGTCGGGTTCCTAGACATACCCCTGCCTGAGACGGATCGCCTCTACACCCGATACTAGGAGCCTGATACCCTAAGTGGTCTCTCACCCGACACGATATCTACCCCGAAACAGAATGCCTGTTATGGTGTGTCGCCCAAGAGGGTGGTACCCTGACCACTACCGTATTGGGGGAGGGTGCCTTGACCGATATGCTAGCCCGTCATGGCGTACCGCCCGACACAAGCATGTCGACCAGAGTTTCTGCCTGATATCGGGCTAGAGACACCTTAGGGATCTGCTGATGTGTTTCTCCCTCCTAAATCAAGGAGGCGATACCTATCTTCCCTTTTTCAGTCATTATTTTCTTTATTTACGCAATGTAACTAAACCTTTTATACAATGCTTATGCTAATGGAAAAGAGGAGTTTTAATACTTGTTGCTCTATGTTTGGTCCCTTTTTGCTGGATGATTACTTTGTTTAGCATCCGAACTCTAGCTTGTATGCTTGGATCATATTTTTACTAGCTATCGAATTGTGTTTCCTGTTGCAACTCCCTCGAGAGAAGTGTTGTAACTCTAGTGTTTGGTCCGATCAGGGAATACTAGAGTACCCAAGGTCGGAGTTGCTTCAGTTATCTTTCCACTCCAACCCAAGTCCATCACCTTTGAGAGAAGGTGGTGGTGCTTAGTTGGAGGTACCCTCTTTGAGAGAAGGGGTATTGGATGTTTCCTACTGCCGCTTGTTATGCCGAAGTTTTTCTCCTTTGTTCCTTACCAAGGCAATTGTGTTATCTCCTCCGGTTCTGTTGCACAAAACGCCTAAAAACTGATAAATGCCAAAAACCTTAATCTTCCTTATAACTCCAGTTGGAGATGGTTTTCTTTTGTTTTACCGATCTTCACTTGCCGTTCCCTTGGGAACATTGTTCTTACCCTTCTTTTACCAGAGTGTAGAGTGTTGATTCTGTGTTCTTAGCACGACCACCCTTGTCCCTGTGGTTCAACCCCGATCACTACTTCGGACCCCGTCATCATTGCGGGGGCCTAAGAGTCGGGTTATTTAAAAGTCCGACTACTTCAAATCCGCTCCTTTTGGATGCGCGATTTAGGCCGGTCAACTTTTTGGCACCGTTGTCGGGGACAAGACAAAACGATACTGTTAATGAACCCGAATCCACTGACTACACTCCTGTGCCTCAAGCTTAGTAATAAGCTTGACAACACTGTTTCTTTTAGTCTTCTAACCTGAAATGCGTATAGAATAGTTCGTTTCATTAACACAAGTTTTCTAACTTGATTATACATTCTATTCAGGTACTCAGGGAAGAAACACTCTACTCGGTTGAGCACCATTTGTCATGCCACCTCACGTGGAACCACCTCTTTCTGAGGATGAGCAAAATGCTAGAGTTGGACCACACTCACCTCCGCGTGGGAAAGATGACCGTTACAATAACGATCATTTAAATGAAGAGCTAGAAGAACCCGAATCAAAACAACTTGGGGATGATCATCGTCACGAGAGACGTCGTCATCACCGCAAACACAAAAGAAATCAACATAATCAGGAGCAGAACCATGGGGACATCGACAGTGAAGATTCTAACGAAGAAGAAAAGACCCTCAGGGAGTTGGCTTCCATGAAGGCCAATAACTCAAGATGTCCTGTTGTCATCCCAAGATTCAATGCAACAAACTTTGAACTGAAACCATCTGCCATATCTATGATCCAGAACAAGAGCTTTCAAGGGAATTCAAAGAACGATAACCCTTACCATCATCTTGACGCTTTTAAGAATATCTGTGACACCATCAAAATGCGGGGAGTTCCACAAGAAGTCATTTACTGCAAGGGTTTCATCTTCTCTTTAGAGGACAAGGCCCTATCCTGGTACCTTGGGCTACCACATCAAGCTCTGAATGGATGGAACGCGCTGGAAGACACTTTTGTGAACAAGTTTTACCCTACGGAGAAAACTGTCAGGAACATGCAATCAGAGTGAAGAATGGAGGAGTTTTGTTGTGAGATCCGTCCTCTATGTGCTGTGCCAGTTTATAAATGTTTCCTTTAGTGAGACGCATGAAATGTAGTCCTTACATTGTAACTACCACGGCTGGTAATCCGTACAGGCAGATGGGACGTCAAACCGGACGGGTCCAAATCTTCTCTACCCAGTCCTCTTCTCTATATATCCCACCAACTCCCTGCTGACTTCTTGCACTCCCACCAACCAGAGTCCCGAATCCTGTATTTTTTTGGCCTCCCATAATCGTCTAGTACGATGAGGACGTGGAATATCTTAAACTTAGCATTTCTACCCAGTGGCGTAGTCAGAATTTAGCCCTGTTTGGCACGGGATTGGGTTTGAGTTGGCGGTTGTTTTTTTTGTACTAGCTCAGTTTAATCCGGTCCGGATTGGAAGCGATTGGCGTTTGGGTAAAATTAGACTAAGGGACCCAATCAGAGTTCTGTAATTTGAAGATCTCGACCAAATCAGTCCTTCTTAGAGTGGGATTGAAAATCCTAATTCGTTTGAGGCGTTGTCCTATTCACAATTGGGTTGGGTTTTGCTCATATCATTGTTGTTTGTCCTCTCCCCGTTCTCATTTCTCTCTGAATAGAGTTTGTCGGCTCTGCTTGCACGACTCCCTTCTCTCTCAGCCTCAACGACGATCGATCTGTGAACCGTCTCTATCAAAGGCTTAGCATCGTCGGTGCTAGCGATGACGATGGTGAGATCCCGAACCAACGTGAAGGTCCTCACTCGAAGTAGCGCACCTAAGGGTTTCATCGCTCCACAACATCACATGCTATTGTGTGAATTCAACCCGTCGATGCTATCACAGGCCAAAAAGGTGGTATTAGGCGTCGTCAAGCTAGGTTAAACCTACAACCTTATCTTCTTGATTCCCGACATGTCTTTGACCAATGTTTCTATCTTGCAAAGGAATCCAAGACACCGACAAAACCCTAGAAAGCGCCTGGCTTTGCAGAATGTGTATAAAATGAGGGAAATGTTGAATGAGTTGATCACACTTCAGTTCCCCCTCATACTCCAACTCATGTTTCAATGTCTTGGTACCAATCTATGCTTGACATCATTCTTTGCTACAAATCCCTTTCTCATTTTGTTTGTTTTGCCTCATATTCCAATGGTCGTGACTATGGATTTGCAAACAACTTGTCACTGTAAACCAGATATCTCCTCTGCATCAATCTATACTTAAGTTATTTTGACCAGTGATTCACGATTTTTATGGTGTTCTTGTGTAACTACTGTGCATTCTTGTGAATTAGGTTGTGCTTAATTTTTAATTTTTGTATACAAATTGTCTTTGTATATGACTAATAATGTAGAAGGGTGTATTCGATCGAGTATATCAAAATACCTACATGATAAGAATACAAAGTATATAAAAATGGACTATTCGAGCAACAAAAATACATAGATCTTGTTTTAGTAGGTAGTGAATGTTATTTCAAGGATATAAATATTGTGTGAATATACATTGACAAGAACAAACTACGATCAAAATAATATCCACTTTGGCTTTCCTTTGGTATACGACTATGTCAAGAATAAAAAAAAATGTAAATGAAAAACTCATACCGGGTTACGACCTCCACAAGGCCAATATATGTATAACTTCTTATAGTCAATTTGACCATAAAAGCTGTGTCACATTTTTCTTACGTTTCAGCACCTGTTCAAATATATGCAGTTCTAGCTTCAAATCTATAAAAATGCACATCATTAAACACATACCACACGACTTAAACCATTAGTCTAAACCGCTTCTTATAACTCCATTTTACTTGGTGTGTGTCCTAATTGTTTGTCATGCAATACCATAGTATGTGAACTAACGAGAATATATTACCTTTAAAATAACTATCCACAATCCACAAACATTGTTACCTTTTGTAGCAATACTTTTCATTGTCGTAGTGTGGATCCTGTACATGATGCTAGAATAAAAGTAACGAACACCAAGCTAATATTCGTAGGAGAAAATCCAACCTAAATAGAAAAGTAATTATGTTAAACTAGAAGAACGTTTGCAGTTACATCTCCGAACTGGCTTTGTTCCATGGATTCTAGAACCTTTTGCAATCAGAAAAGAGTTTGAACAAAAGAGGACGCCAGAATTAGGAAACCCCTTTTTTCGTCATTGTTCACAAGTACGCATGATTCTCAACTAATCAGACGAGACGACAACAAGGCATGCGGAGAAGATAAGGGCTAGTTTGGTTGGGTGTACTAGGGTGCAGTTGTGTGAGTTTGCAATGTAAAAATGTACATTAAACACACACTTTGTCATCCGGCTACACCCTACCAAACAGGCCCTAAGCATTGATCAAGCATGCGCACATCCTCATCAGCGTCATAGGACGAATGTTGCCATGATTTGTGAGTTAATCATCCGATGACTGTTGGTCTGTCAAAGAAGTTGAACACAAAATCCGGAACGAACGGCGGCAGGAAGTCAGTGGGCACAAAGGCCGGAAGCAAACTTGGGCAGAGGCCGGAGAGGTGCTCACGCCAAAAGCCAGAAGCGAATGTGCGTAGAGGCTGGAGAGATTCTCACGCATGAGCGGGCGGATGAGCGTTGAACCAAAGGGGGCGAGGGGTAGTAACTAGTAAGGCGGCGGAAAGAATGGGAGGGTGTTGTGGGAGATCGCGTTAGGGTACATTTTAGCATTAAAAAAAAGAACATTTATATTTATTTTGGTGGAATTTTTTGTCAGGGTTCGACGACTTATTAGTCAAGCACAAGTCTTGACTCAAGTTAGTCAACTACCCAGGGTTCTTGTCCCTGACTACATTGACTACATGGCCTTGACCCTTATCAAGTTTTGTTATAGTGATTTTTTAGATTTTTTTTGGCGATTTTATGGTTTTTGCAAGGTTTTTGGAACCTCTATTGACAAGTTTGCACTTTTTACAAAACTTTTGTTTTTAAAAGAGGGGAAACGAAAGGAGGTCAAGAACCTCTCTCATTTCATCCACCCTCAAGCAACATCGATGCAAAGAAGACTAGGTTTGGGAAAATGGATGCAACAATAGTGGCGAGGAGAGAGAAAAAGGGTAGTGGGTCTCTATCTTTTGCTATTGGCCAGGACTGTGGATTGAGGCATTCCATGGCAGCTCTCTGGTGGTGCGTCGAGCGACATTTCTCTGTAGCAGAGGGTTCTTCAAGTCGCCTCTTTTGGCACTTCTTTCATGATTTTTTTTGGTTTTGTTCATCTCTAAAGAGGTATAACCTTCATCTCTAAGATTTAGTTTGGTCATTTTGGCCCTCGATGTTGAAATAAAAATTTTGGCATTTCGGTGTACTGTGTAGTCTGGAGGTTGAAGATGATTGAACACACATTTTGATTAATGATTCTTCCATTTTCACAATTTTCATGTTTAGCAGTCATATGATGTCAGATTGAGCTCATTCAAGTTGTTGCACAAAGGTGATGTTATTGCAGATATGAATTTGCAAGTAGAAGCCCATAACTGGCTTGAGGAGGTTCGCATTCCTCAAGAGGACCTTGTCATGGATGAACAAGATGTGGGCAATGATGTTGGGACTCGGGCATGCCCATGGTATATAATGTTGACTTTATTTTTTGGATTCATATCCGCATATTGAATCTCTAATATGTGTTTTCTCTTGAGAGTTGTCATGGTGGAGCCAGTAAGATTGTGGGAGAGATACTCTCAATTGAGGGATTTGTGGCTCATTGAACATACTATGGATGAATCTCCATCACATAGGTTTTTTGGGTTATAACTTGAAAACTCCATGTTATTTCCCTTCATTTTCCAAGCTTGAATCGTGCTTTTCTTTGCAATAAAGGTTATTGAATTTGCTTTTTGCTTTATCTTGTAGGGTCTTGGGTTTTAAAATGTGTTTGAGGACCCATTGGAATAAGATGGGGATGTTTTATGTCGAGATAGTCACTAAGGAGATAGAATTACTCAAGGGGACCAACTTTGGAAGTATTTTTCATTTTAGGATAATTGATAGGCTTTATCTTATTCTACTAGTTGAGCATTCATGCTCATAGACTAGTACTTTTACTTCTCCTTCGACTAGCTGACCATAACCCCGAGACAGTTTCTTGGGATCACTAAGTTAGATGTTGATGGGATTCCTATTCATACTTTGCCATATAAAAAAGAGTGGGGGCAATACCGCCTTGTTTGGATATTAGGAATGAACCTTGATGACATTGGTATAGCTTCCATACATACATGAAGTAAATTTCACTTGGTTCCACATGACTTTCTCCCACAAGTTTGAGAGGTGAGGTGCCAATGATCCTTCTTTGTATGCAACCTTGAGGGCCAGGGTATTTGTCTTGCTGTTGATCATTGGTTTCCTTTTTGGTAACAATGTTGGAAATAGGGTGGGGGGATTGGTTAATTCTCTTTCTTGACTTGGATGTCATTCCTTCTTATAACTGGGGTGCCAATGATCCTTTGTATGCAACCTTGAGGGCAAGGGTATTTGTCTTATTGTTGATCATTGGTTACCTTTTTGGTAACAATGTTGGTAGTAGGGGGGAGATTGGTTAATTCTCCTTCTTGACTTGGATGTTATTCCTTCTTATGACCGAGGTGGAAGTGTGTATGCTTACCTACTAATGAGCTTGAGGAGGTGTCTTGTGGGTGAATTCCCCACAAAGGAAATGGTCATGGCTATGAAGATATGTAGAGGCTTTGTGACATTTTTGTGGTATGTCTTTACATGTTGCTTTATGCTTTAGCTTAAAATATCTAAAGAGACTAATTTTGCTTATCTTTATTTTTTAGCTGTGGGGCTACCTACACTTCCATATCAGTCTAACTAATACTCTGAGTGGTCCAGAGGGTTATCTGCATGCTTCCCTCCCTATATGTCATGACTGGATTGGGTGTAGTAGCAGGGTGTCATACAATCAGTGGAGAGGAAAACTAGAGAGAATATACTTAAATAGTGTGTGTTCATGTATGCCTATACTTTAATTGACTTCATCAAGTTAATAAATTGTATGTTTAGAGTCATCCATGAAAATTTTCATCATTTCCACGTACTCGGGTATGTAACCTGTGGTAATTGGATCCTCTTGAGAAACTTCCTTGGGAACACAAAATTTTGGAGGTTTTATTGAAAAAGCTACACCATTGTATTGATAATAATGTTTGGGATTTCATATTTAACAATTAAGAATATATAGGCATAACTTGTCTATACATAACTGAAGAAAATGGCATCTATTAATATCAGTCCCAATTTCTTCCTTATGTTTTAAGGGACAAGCACCTTTGCGAGGAACCCCCACACTCAAAAATATTTTGGACTTACCTTTGTTCCTATCCATAACTTGAATGGATTGCTATTTTATGTTTCTGGGGAACTCAATCCAAAATTTAGAATGCTTTATTCAAATATCCCCTCTTAACATGAAGTGGAGTAGATTTGAAGTTTGGAAAAAGTATTTACCATGTCTATCAGAGTTTGGTTCTCACATGTTGCAATCCCCTTGGATTGTGGTGTGTAAGGAGAAGTGACATCATGAACCATACCATGGAATTGATAAAATTCTAATAATAAGTTTGAGGAGTACGCTCCCCCACTATCCAATCTTAATCTTTTAAGTATCTTACTAGTCTTTGTTTCTACTTCTTTTCCAAATGATTAATATTTCAAACCCTTCAAAGTTACTTTAAGGAAATAGAATTAACGATGTTTTACTAGCATCATCAATGAAAATTTTAAAATAAACTTACGGTCCCTAGTTACAATCCCATTAAAATCGTAGATATCAGTGTGCTCTAAATCCAAAATTCCAAGATTTCTGTCAACAAAATGAAAAAGTTTTCTAGGTAATTTAGCATGCACAATAGTTTCATATCCACTGCAACATTCTAGGATTTGAAGATTAAAAAATTATCTTAAAAGGAATGACTGGACTACCCATATCACCAAGGTGCACCTACTTTTCAATGAACCCATCACTAAGAACTATGTGGTTAGCGTACTCAACTCAAAGTAGTACTAGGATGAGTGGCCAATTGGGAAGTCGATACTTACTTGTGTGTGAGTGAGGACAAAGTGCATAATTAAGGTCAGTGGTGGTCTGTGGTCAAAAACTATTCCTAAAACTCTACTTAATGCCTTGGGCGATGGGCTCGGGTGCTACAAAAGGTATCAGAGTTATAACCTCTCTAGTAGGTAGGGCCCACATGGGCATGTGGTATGCCGGTCTTAAGTCGTGCACTCCACAAATACTAAAAAGGGTTGTACATGCACTACTATATTTTCGGCCAATAACGTCACTACCCTTAGCATCATTTTTACTAGAATAACTGACCTAATACACTATTGCATCGGTTTTATCATAAAAACTGACCCATTAGGTTTCCCGCGGTGAAAAATTGCTCGATTTTGGCTTCTCGCCTCGATCTATAAGGTCGGTTTTTCCAAATAACTGACCTTATATGTCAACAAAAAATGCAGGCACTACTTTGGACCTCTTGGGTCAGTTTTTTGAAAATAACCGACCTTGTAGCATAATTCTATAGGGTCAATTTTTTAAGTTACCCAACCTTACAGGTGGTCCGGGCACCACAAAAAATTTCGGGCACCGCTTTAGTCTATTGAGTCAGTTTTTTTGGACAAAGTGACCTTGGAAGCAGAAGTATTGGTTCGGTTTTTAAGGATAACCGACCTTTGAGGGTTCAATCCGAATTAACTTCTTCGGTCGATTTTATCTATATACCTGACCTTGTAGGTGGGGCAGTGCGGGCACCGGTGGCCCTCTTGGGTCAGTTTTTGACATGGAACTGACCTTAGAAGTCGGGTGGGTTACTAACCTACTGAAAAACAAAAATAACACACGCAACGGCCGTTCTTCATCTTCCTCTCTACCCATCTCTCCTTCTTCTATCCCCCATATTTCCTTCTCTCACTGTGCCGCGCCGGTCTGATGTGTGAGAGGTGCCACCGCCGTGCCGACGAAGAAGAAAGAACCTTACCACCGCCGCCGCCAGGCCTGTAAAGGAGAAGAAACCCTACCGTCAGCACCCAAACACTGAGGTAAGGTGCTCTACCGCAGTCTTTAGTTTGACCTAATAGGTGCGACCACGGGATGCATGTGTACTCCATCTGCGTGTGTGCGTGCATGGCGTGGTCATGTGTACTCCATCGTTCATCGACACCACAGTCAAAATGGCAGCAACCGAATAGAGGCTGAGCTACTGCCGTCTGTGTGTGTGTTCTAACCGCACCTAAGGTATTTGGTGTTTTGTGTGAATCATTCTCTTAAGCTATGCTCTTCATGTAACTATTACTACATATTGCTTTGCCACCTACCTTTCTCAACTGACCTCACCAGTTAATCATTAGCATAGCTTTCTAACATGCATCGGCTTCCTCACACATTAATAACACTCTAAAACATGCATCTCCATTGGCATTATCATATTTAAGATCTTATTGGTTTGATATGTACTCTAACGCCTTTTTATGGGTATATATCCTTTTTCTAGAGAATACAAATGCTCCTTCTATATCTATCTATAATCACACAACCACACTTACCTCATGCTATGTTTGTGATAGTGTATGGTTATGATAAAAATAGTAGGAAGTAGAAACTCACGAATGATAAGAAAAGAGAGGAGAAAATTAAAGTTGCATGTAGTAGTTTTGTTTTTCTAATTGAATAGTTTTTTCAGAATTTGTTGTTATCCTATTCTTCACGAGGGGGTCATCCATGTGCATGGATATAAATAACCATATCATATTCATAGACTAAGAATGAAGACATCACAATTATTATTTGTCTCTGACCAGTATGTTCCCCAAATGACGCATCAGTCATTTCCCTTCTACTTTTAATTGTTGTAAGTGATGTGTTTGTTTTTATTTTTCCTGTCCATATATCCTAAATGTGCATACAAAACAAATAAATGTGGTACACCTAAAACAATTTTTCAAATACAAAAAAAATTACATATAGAATTGTTAGTGATGTGATACCACTAAAAATATGTTCTGTAACTTTTATTTGTATGATTGATTATGTTTAAAAATGTGCTGCCTACCATGTAACAATTGATGTTCACAAGACAAATTTTGCTATTTTGAATTTTGTAAATTATGTGTTGTCTTTGATGAATATATATATTTTACCCAAGGTGCATCGAGACGATGATGGGCCAAGATTAGTTGAGATGTATTCTAAGAGTATCTAAAGCTTCTCAGTCTTAGTTCCTTTTTCTCCACTTCTTTTTTATCTTTTAATGTACATGGATAAAATTTGTAGTAACCGGTTTGATATTTTATATTTAGGTATAAACCTATTATCTTACAAATGTGACTTTTACTTTGGTTACTTATTTTATCTCAATCCTAATGTTCATTTACTATCTAGCACATGTGGGATCCTACCTTGTGGGTCGAGACAATTCTCCGTTGTATGAAAGAAATTGATTCTTTTGTATTATTTACTATAAAAACTTACAACTTATAGTATCAACAATAATTTTTTTAATATGTTGTCCTATCTATCTAATTTTGGGAATTAAACAGACTAAAATGTTCCCATAATGAGGTAATTTCTATTGTTGTTGGTCTTCTGAGCAGGAAGATAATTGGCTAGGAATTAGGATTGAAAAACTTCACTGCTCCATCTCACCTAGTTCTCACAAGCTCTACTTTTTGTGATAAGATTATTTCTCTTTTCATGGCTACTCTTTGGCATGACCTTTAGTTTATATTTGTCAAGAACTCCTAACTGATTCTTCAATTTCATTCATATAATACATGGTTATCTATGGAAGTACTCTTGGTTTGCCCATATTGTTCACGACAATCATCTTTTTCTTACAAAAGCTATGGTGCTCGACGATCATCCTGTTGCTCTTTGCCACCTGCGCAGCTTCCACTGCCCACAATCTTCTCTGAAAAACCACTAGAGGGGTGGGGTGGGTGAATAGGGTTTTATAAATATTTTAACAATAATTCAACTGAAACAACCACAATTGAGATAAGGAGAAAGAGACAAAGTGTTTAGAGTGGTTCCACCCTTAGCAAAAACTAAGGGAGTCACTCCACTACCCAATTGTTTCCAATTGAGATTTTGAAAGTATTTACACTTTATTACCTCGCAAGGATGTTACATAAAATTACAAATACTTTCACCACCCTTTGGACAACCTTCACCTAGAAGTCGTCCCACCAACCTCGAAGCAGCCTCCCTTGAAGTAACTTCAAGCTCCCCCTTGAAGTAGCCTTCCTCTTGAAGTAGCTTCCCATTGAGACAACCTTCTTGAAGTAGTCCAAAGTCCTCCTTTTCCACCGAGAATACCCTTTCCACCTGAGAAGATGAACCCTCTCCAATTTGTAGCCTCCAACCCAGGAGTAGCGAGGAGAGTACAAAACAGATAAGAAGGAACACGAAAGGAAAATGAAAATTACAATTACCATTGTAGCACAAGGCTTGATTTCATATATCAAGTGTTTTGATCTCCTAACCAATGTGTATGAAAGTGTAAGTGTAGTGGGTAGGAGATGCTAGCCTATATGACATGGATTTGGAGTAATAGAAATGAATAGAAAATGTTGGAGTTGCTCAATTGCTCACAAGAATGGATTGCCAATTGCAAGTGTGTATGCTCAAGTATTGCACAAGTATGTACTGGGTGTCCTAAGGCATGTCCTATTTATAGGAATGGCCTATGAGTACTTAAGGATATTCTAGACACTTTCTAGGGGGTTCTTAGTGCTTAACTAGCCGTTAGTTGTCCACTAATTGCTTTGGCAATGACTAGTTAATTAATTATGAAAAGTGCAGACAGAGACAATCTCGATCGAGGAATTGTCGACTGAGAGTCCTGTCGATCGAAGTCTTTGTCGAACGAGGGACAGTCTGGAGCAAGTGTATATAACATTTGATTCCAACTTCCAACAACCTTGTCTGCTGTGTCTAACGGCTATTTGGGTCAATTCTCGGTCGAGGAGTTTGTCGACCGAGAGTGTGTCGGTTGAGAAGTTTGTCGATTGATAATGACTCTGTTTCAATGTTTTGAACTATGTACTAAGTGTGTGTATCACTGTGAAGTTGTGACACTATTGTCGGGGATGACTTATCTAAGTGGTGTGAATGGCTAGGGAAGATCTAAACATTTGATTTACATGATATCTAAGTACTTGTACATTATATACTTGTACAAGTTTTTACATTTGATTACAATCATGAAGTTAAAGAATTTTGAGCATATAGATCTTCCCAAGGTTTTGTCATCCACCTTGTTCCTGCAACACTCAAGTAGCACATTAGATCCACAAGAATGAAATGTTTGTCATCATCAAAACAAAGGGATTATAACATGTTCAATTTATCCAACGATCTCCCCCTTTTTGAAGATGACAAACATTTCCAAAATATAAAATAAGGAAATATAAATCATATGAGTTTCATACCTGAAGTTTACCTTTGGTATCCATTCTCTTTTTTTCAAGTATGTGCTAGCCAAGAGATTATGAAACTTGTACTGGCTGAGAGATTCATTTTACTTTATGTTACAGATTTTATATTATTTCTCCCCCTTCGTCATTTCAAAAAGTATGAATTTTATCATTCCCCCTTAATTTTATTGCTATGCTCCCCTTAATAAGATATTCAGTTTTAAGAGTAAGGGATTTACTTATGAATGCAAAACATGTGTTGTCAATTTTAGCCACAATTTATTTCTCAATCATTTGCAAAAGGGTGTTAAGCCTTGAAATGATATGGGATCCTTTTGAGTTCATGGCGGATGCATTAATTACTCATCCATTTTACAAGGGATGTTAAACCCTAAAAATGACATGAGAATACTTTAAGCTTAGTGTACATGAATGTATCTCTAACCAAATACACGATATGTTAAGCCCAAATTTGTTTAGAGAATTCCATTAAGAACAAGATATATATCACATTCATGAATATTGTAGGCTCCTTTTCATAGTCAAGATTACCTTAAAATACTAAGGTCATAACTTGTTTCAAATTTCCTTTAATATGTTTACAAAGTTTTTGTGAACTCCCCCTTAATCTAATAATCAAGATAATTTAAGGATTCTAAGGTCATAATAAGCATTAGATCATAATAACTTAACCTTTTATGAGAGCTATGCACTAAAGTCTTGTTTTCAATACACTAAGATTAATTCAAGAAAATGATTTACAAATAAGCATTCGGTCAAGCTTATTTTAGGTCGACCTTGACTTTGACCTGGGCGCCCCTTGGTCAAACTTGATTTCAACCAAGAGGCAATTTCTGTAGATTTACAGTTTAAGCACTCTTCATTGAGTTACACATTAATATGTAATATGATCAAATGTATATCAATTTGAAGCACTTTGAGTGATACCTATTTTGAAAAAGTTTTATCAATTGAAAACTTAATATAGGCATCACAATGAAGTCTTTGTTCTTGATTTTCTTAGGGCAAGTTATATTCTAAGCAAATTTTCAAAATGTATATTCTTCATTTTGTTATCCACAGATATTGTTCTTCAATTGAACTACATCTACAATATGTTCAATCATAGCAAGAATGTAGCTTTCAATCATTTATTTATAAGCAAAATTATTTGCATCAATAGAAATTTCCATAAATCATGTTGTCACCATGATGCAAAATTATATCCTAAAGGAAATCTTGTGTAGAATTTTAAATAATATATGGATTTAGTACTTTGCTCTTGTTTTGGTTATAATAAATGCAACATTGAAATAGTTCTTTATTCTAAACAAGTCTCTTATTTTAAACTTATATTTAGATTAACTCTTTAGAATAGTCATCTTTGAGTATAAATTAAGAACAAGTTTTATATCTCATAGAACTCAAGTTCTTAAAATCAAGATTTTGCTTTTGATTACTTAGAACAAATGATTAGATAAGACATTAGTATTCTTGTTCTAAGGAACAAACTATTTTGCTTGTCATAGTGTCATCCAGCAAAAATCATTCATTTATTACATGGGATGATACAAGTCATGCACACGATAATCATTATCTATCATGTCAAGATGCATTTGTGCCATAGAGTTTTACTATTATGCAAAATGGCATTTTCAATGATAACATCATCTTTATATGTAATGAGATGAATCAAAATGATAATTTTGAAAACAATATCCATTCATGGTTTGTATATATAGATCAAAGATTATTTTAGGCGAACCAAGTAAAAGATGGAACACAATGATCATGATAAAATAGTAAACATAATGATCATGATAAAACAGTAGAAGCATATCCATAATTTCATGAAATACAATGATTATGAAAAATTTCAAAACACATGGTTTTTATATGGATAGACCAAGGAATACTTAGGAAAAACCATGTGGATTATTATAAAACAATAATTAAATCAACATTGTTCATAATTTTCAGTTTTAAGCCAAACCATGTAGGAGATTATAGCAATTTAAAAATGAGCTTGCAGTTTGTGCTATATGTTTAAAGAATTTTCTCCAAGATTCATTCTTGATTTGCATATTAAATCAATCATTAATAGAAAATTGATAGCAAATTAGATCAATTTAAACATGTTGAAGAGAACTTGATTCGGTCAAACTTTTCTTTGATCGAATTTATCTCGGTCGAAGATTTTCTCGACCGAGTATTCTGCTATTTGTACAGGTTTTATCAGATTTTTGCAATCTTTAAAAATAGTAACCTGCTCGGTTGACTAATTCTCGACTGAAAGTGTTCTCGGTAGAACATTTTCTTGACCGAGAATGTTTCTTTATCATTTTTGAATATTTATTTCATAGATCACTTCCAATTCAATTATGCAATTTAAAACTCAATTTAGTTGAGATAAAATATTTAAGTATCAAAGTAACATTTGAGTCAAATCTCAACTAATCATATTCAAATCTCTAGGTTTTAGGAACTAAAACAAGTTATTAAAGATGTGTCTCTATAGCTTTATATAAAAATGTGCATTTTCATGTTAGAAATTTTAATTTCTTGAATCAATTTGTTATCTCATTATGTTAAGTTGAGATAGACATAAGAATATACAATTTAGAGTCTTTGGTCATATCTCAACTTGATTTAATCTATTTAGTTTGGGGGTTTTGGAACCCATACCTACTCAACATCCTATTTCTTGTAAGAACATGAGAAGGAATAATGTCCAAGACGCAAACAATAATGACAACATATAGAATCAATCTCATTTCTCTTTTTATGAGTTTGATCTAGTTTGTTCTTGGGTACATATGTATACTTGCCTTTAGGTACTTACATAGATTGAGCCTTTGGCACTTGTGTCCTTCTCCCACTAGGTTGTTGATAGTATTTTCCTTTAGGCTTGTAACCTAGTCCTCTCCTTCCAATTTGACCACGAGAATCATTTAAGATCTTATCAAGAACATCATTGTTTCTTAAGCTACGAACTTCTTATTGTAAATTAGCAATCTCATCCATTCTCTTTTTGATATCTAACTTTGCTTGATCTAGATTAGATAATAAATAATCTCTTTCTTTCACAATAGTATCATAATCTAGATAATTGCATAGGATTGGTTGTTTTTGAAAATCATTAATTTGGGCTTGCAAGTTTATCTTTTCTAGAGAGAAGATTGCAATTTGCCTTTATTGATTTCAGCTTAATATCATGGTCTTTAATAGTTAAGTTTAATGTCTCCTTAAGATCTTCATTTTCAGATGTGAGAGCAAGAAGTTTAGCATGTAACTCATCATTTGCTTTATTAGATTTCTTTAATTTCTTCTTGCACTCAATATACTTATCATGTGTTTCTTGAAGGCTAGAAATTAAATCTTCTTTAGATAAATAAAAAAGGCTTACCTCTTCTTCTTCTTCTTCACTTATTGTAGCAATAAGGCATTCTTTGTGCACATCTTCCTTCTTTAACCTCCAAGGACAACTAGGTGTTGTGTGTCTTGTTCCTAAGTACCAATTACAACTTGTTGAAGATTGGTCCAAGCTTTGCATTTGCTTGTGGTTGTAGACACTACCACCCTCCATTCTTCAAGACTCGATTAGAGATCCTTGAAGCCTACTCTGATACCAAATGAAAAACCACTAGAGGGAGGGTGAATAGGGTTTTATAAATATTTTAACAATAATTCAACTGAAACAACCACAATTGAGATAAGGAGAAAGTGGCAAGGTGTTTAGAGTGGTTCCACCCTTAGAAAAAACTAAGGGAGTCAGTCCACTACCCAATTGTTTCCAATTGGGATTTTGAAAGTATTTAAATTTTATTACCTCGCAAGGATATTGCATAAAATTACAAATACTTTCACCACCCTTTAGATAGCCTTCACCTAGAAGTAGTCCCACAAACCTTGAAGCAACCTTCCTTGAAGTAACTTCAAGCTCCCCCTTGAAGTAGCCTTCCTCTTGAAGTAGCTTCCCGTTGAGACAACCTTCTTGAAGTAGACCAAAGTCCTCCTTCTCCAGCGAGAAGACCCTTCTCCACCTGAGAAGATGAACCCTCTCCAATCCACAGCCTCCAACCTAGGAGTAGCAAGGAGAGTACAAAACAGATAAGAGGGAACAAGAAAGGAAAATGGAAATTACAATTATCGTTGTAGCATAAGGCTTGATTTCCTATATCAAGCATTTTGATCTCCTAACCAATGTGTATGAAAGTGTAAGTGCAGTGGGTAGTTGATGCTAGCCTATAGGACACGAATTTGGAGCAATGGAAATGAATAGAAAATGTTGGAGTTGCTCAATTGCTCACAAGAATGGATTGTCAATTGCAAGTGTGTATGCTCAAGTATTGCACAAGTGTGTATTGGGTGTCCTAAGGCATGTCCTATTTATAGGAATGGCCTATGAGTACTTAAGGACGTTCTAGACACTTTCTAGGGGGTTCTTAGTGCTTAACTAGCCATTAGTTGTCCACTAATTGCTTTAGCAAGAGCTAGTTAATTAATTCTAAAAAGTGCAGATAGAGACAATCTCGATCGAGGAATTGTCGACCGAGAGTCCTGTCGGTCGAAGTCTTTGTCGACCAAGGGACAGTCTGGTGCAAGTGTATATAACGTTTGATTCCTACTCCCAACTACCTTGTCTGCTATGTCTAATGGCTATTTGGGTCAATTCTCGGTCGAGGAGTTTGTCGACCGAGAGTGTGTTGGTCAAGAAGTTTGTCGACCGAGAATGACTCTGTTTCCATGTTTTGAACTATGTACTAAGTGTGTGTATCCGTGTGCAGCTGTGACACTATTGTAGGGGATGACTTATCTAAGTGGTGTGAATGGCTAGGGAAGATCTAAACTCTTGATTTACATGATATCTAAGTACTTGTACATTATATACTTGTACAAGTTTTTATATTTGATTACAATCATGAAATTAAAGCATTTTGAGCATATAGATCTTCCAAAGGTTTTGTCATCCACCTTGTTCCTGCAACACTCAAGTTGCACATTAGATCCACAAGAATGAAATGTTTGTCATCATCAAAACAAAGGGATTATAACCATGTCCAATTTAGCCAACATTCTCTCATTTTAATCTTGGCGGCTCAGGTCAGTTGCATTTTTTTCCATTTTATATGACTAGTAACCCAACCAATAATAAAAACATGTATTTTTTTCATATCTACATTTTATTATCAGTCACTTACGTAATCATTGTATACATTCTAGAAATATGAGATTAGACATGTGTAGTCCCAGATTGACACTTTAGGGTTTATAGATGAGATCATCGATGCATGATGTTTAGCTTAATGTATAAATATTTAAATAATACATGTATATATTAACTTAGAAACCCATTCAAAATTTACTCATTAGGAGTACATTTTGGATAGAACCCGGTGTGGGACTATTATTGGATATTTAATCTCACTTAGGATGTAAGTGTATTTGTATGTTTAGTTTTGAAGAAAATTTTAGTAGGATTTCCTCATTTGTTCTCTGGGTACATATGTGAGTGGTTATTTTCCATTTACATCAGTGTACTTGGAGAACTTAGGGGAAATGTTGCTGAAATTTTCTTCAAAACTAAATATACATTATATAGTTACTAGTGAGATTAGATATTCAAAACTAGGATAGGTGGTACACTTTAGGATAAACGTAATTAACTTCCTAGCAATAAAAACTTACAACTTATAGTATCAATATTAAATGCTCAGTTTTATAATTAATTTTAATGTGATCTAGAAAATGGATCAAAGTTGGATGTCTATCATGAACCGTTATAGTCCAGAGTTTGCCAAAGGTCTTGATGAATTTATCAGATTTGCTGAGGAACATAGAAAACTACCTACATATAGGTTCTATTGTCCATGTAGAAATTGTGGTAATAATTTGAAAGTTGATACTGTTGAGGAAATTAAGAATCATGTCATATGCAATGGGATCATACAAGGTTATAATGAATGGTATTTGCATGGAGAGAAATTTAACTATGGATCAGAAAATGTCGATACTAATAGTGGCATAGAAGATATATATAATGATGATAATGTCAATGATGAACTGATTCAGGATGAACCGATTCAGGATGATATGATTGATGGGATTCTACATAGTTGTCGGGACAATGTCATTGATCCACCTTCCTTATTTGAAAACATTGTCCATGATGCTGAAAAACCATTATATAAGGGTTGTACTAAGTTCACGAGGTTGAGTACTGTGATGCGATTATATACTCTTAAAGCTCAAAACCGGTGGAGAGATAAGAGTTTCACTTCATTGGTATCTTTGTTAAAGGAAATTCTTCCTGAAGGCAACGAGCTTCCAATTTTAACATATCAAGCAAAGAAAATAATTTTCCCAATGGGAATGGAGGCTAAGAAGATTCATGCATGTCCAAATGATTGTGTGTTATTTCCGAAGGACTATAGTAATTTGATAAATTGTCCAAAATGTGGTGCATCAAGGTACAAGACCACAAATTCAGTTAAGGCTGAAAATGGCTCTCCTGCCAAGGTGATGTGGTATCTACCAATAATACCACAATTTCAACACTTATTTGCTAATACTGAAGATGCAAAAAATTTGTCTTGGCATGGGGAGTTAAAGGCCAATGATGATGGCATCCTACGACACGCATCTGATTCACCACAATGGAAGAAAATTGATTTATTATACCCTCAATTTGGTAAAGAACCAAGAAACTTAATACTTGGATTATGTATAGATGGAATGAATCCTTATGGTACATTAAGAAGCCAACATAGCACTTGGCCTGTTATGATTGTTATATACAATCTTTCTCCTTGGTTGTGAATGAAAAATAAGTATGTCATGTTGTCAATATTGATATCAGGGCCCAAGCAACCTGAAAATGACATTGATGTTTACCTTCAACCTCTAATTGATGACCTAATGAAACTATGGGAAGAAGGTGTTATGACATATGATGCTTCACGTGAAGAGATCTTTAGTTTGCGTGCTATGTTGTTTTGCATGATTAATGACTTTCCATCTTATGGAAATTTGTCTGGAAATAGCATAAAAGGATACAAAGCATGTCCTATTTGTGAGGAAAATACTGATTCAATCTGACTGAAACATGATGGTAAAATCATATATCTTGGTCATCGAAGATTTCTCCCACAAGTGCATCCTTATCAAAGGCAACACAAAACCTTTAATGGATCAACTGGGGAACAAAATGCTCCTAAACCTATACCAGGAAATGTTGTGTATGACAGGGTGAAAGATATTGTTAATGAATTTGCAAAGAGTTCAAGTAATTGTACTCTCGCATGTGACAAATCTCTATACAATAAGAGGTCAATATTTTGGGATCTTCCTTATTGGATATTGTTATCAATTAGACACTACATTGACGTCATGCATGTTGAAAAAAATGTTTGTGATAGCATCATTGGTACGCTATTAAATATACTGAGAAAGACTAAAGACGACATCAAATCTAGAAAAGATTTAGAATTAATGGGTATAAGAAAAGAATTATCAGTGGAGATCAGGGGTCACCACACATATTTACCACCAGTTTGTAACACTTTATCAAAGTATGACAAAAGACTTTCTGTGAGTGCTTGTATAATATTAAGGCTCCACAAAGATACTCTTCTAATATTCATAGATTAGTATCAAAGAAGGATCTAAAGTTGATAGGTCTCAAATATCACGATTGTCACACCTTAATGCAACAAATTTTACCTGTGTCTATTTGATTTATAATGCCAAAGCATGTAAGGTTTGCAATCACAAGACTCTGTTTCTTCTTCAATGAAATATGCAACAAAGTGATACATCCTAATACTCTCGATAAATTATAAAAAGATGTAATTGTTACCATATGTCATCTTGAAATGTACTTTCCTCCTTCATTGTTTGATATCATGGTTCATCTTGTAGTACATATTACAAGGGAGGTGAAGATGTTGGGTCCAATTTTCTTACACTGGATGTATCCATTTGAACGCTACATGAGTGTTTTTAAAGGTGATGTCCGGAATCGTTATCGTCCTGAAGGGAGTATTATTGAGGGTTATGTGTCTAGGGAGGTGATGGACTTTTCAATGATTTTTTGAATTGCAATGAAACTTCTAGTGATCTAAAAAATTCCCATCACACTGAATCTTATTGTGGCAAAGGAACTCTGGGAGGACGAGTGAAAGGAATCAGTTGTGAGTTGTGGGAACAAGCACATTTGTATATTTTGCACAACATCGATGAAGTTAGTAGGTACATCACAGAACACAATGATCTTATCAAGAGAAATCATTCACAATCCAGTTCAATGTGGCTTGTAAGAGAGCATAATCGAACATTTATTAGGCGGTTTGAAGAGAATGTCTTTAATCAACTATCTAAATCACCGAATAATGTTGATGAGAACATAAAATGGCTTGCCTTTAAGCCAAAAATGGATGTCATGTCATATGAAGGTTATGACATAAACAAATTTTCATACTACACAAAGCGTCAAGATGAAAGTAGTGTAGTCCAAAATTGTGGGGTCACTATTCAAGCTTGTTCATTGTATTTTGCTAGTGCCAAAGATAAAAGACCACGCGAAGCTGAGATGTCGTATTACGATGTCATTGAGGATATATGGGAATTAGACTATACAAATTTAGAGTTCCTATCTTTAGGTGTAATTGGGTTGATAACAAACAGGAGTTTTAGTGGATGAGTTAGGTTTCACATTGGTGAATTTGAAAAGATTGGTGAGAAAGATGAACCATTCATCATGGCAGACCAAGCAAAACAAGTATTCTATATTGATGACCTGGCAAATAAAAATTGGTCTTTCATTCTTCCTGGAAAAAGACAGTTTACTGTATATCCTATACATGAAGAAGAATACTACAAAAAGTATGATGATTCGAACCCATTCTCAGTTGGTTTGCCAAGTGTAAATGTTGAAGTTAACACCTATGAATGCTATAAACGTCACGAACATGCTGAAGGAATTTTACTTGACTAACAACTCAACCAATACTAGAGGCATGTATTCTTTGAATTATTTATTTTATTATCATTCAAGCACGTAATCTTTTAAATATACATCATATATCATTCAACCACTTGTGCTTTTATTATCACTTATGTTTCTTTTATCATGTATACTTGTAGGTTGTTCTAAAATGGCAAGTGAAGATGAACATTCTGAGCATGATCACCATGAGGATGATAGTGATGATGCTAAGAAAAGTAGAGGTCCCACACTGATGCGTAGGCTGTAGGACTCAGGGCCAAAGGGGAGAAATTGGCAGTCCAGTTTGATGTCACAGGAGCACCTATTGGGGAACATGCTAGTGCTTTCAAACATTACATAGGGGCGACCGCGCGTAGTAAGGTTGCAATAGATATAGAAAATTGGCATGATGTTTCTAATGCCTTAAAAGACCTCCTATGGAAAGATATATTTGTAAGTGGAAGTGATATTATTTTAATATGTTTTTTGTTTATTGATTCTAATTTAGTTTGCTTGGAAAGAAATATCCTTCTTAAGACTTGCTTCTTTTATATGTATAGGGTGTTTTTCATCTAAATGAAAAAGATCACAAGAAAAAAGTGCTACAACATTGTGGTGTGCGATGGTGGGCTTTTAAGACATATCTCAAAAGGGAATTTATAGATAATCCTAAACAAATGAAGAAAGCAACAAATATATATATTTTTATAGATCTTGAGGTGTGGGAAAGATTTGTTGCATCTAGGAAATCAGAAGAGTTTCAGGTAATAATGATTGTGATGTATTGTATGAATCTTTTTATACAATTAAGGAGGTGAATCTTTTTATATATGTTTTCTAAGTCTAAATTGCAATACGTCATCTTAAATGAACAAGCTATTCACAAGGCCCAAAAGGAAAGATGGGACAAAAATGTGCATGACCATCACTTGGGGCCCGGTGGTTATGCCTTCCGCCACCAACTACAAGAGAAGCAACTCTCTTCTAGAGAAGAGTCTAGTACAACTCAAGCTGAGCGTCTACCCCAACACTTGTAGTGGATTGATGCTAGAAAGAATCGAGGAGGTGAAATTGTCAACCCTGCAACTAAGGAGGTGGAACAAAAGATGGTATGTTTATCCCAACTAGGTAAAGAGTAACTCCCACAAACTTAGATTTATTTATATCTAATTGATATTGTGATTTAAAATTTTTATTAACTATGAATAGATTGATCTCCATCAGCAAAGGAAGGAAAGTTTATCCCAACTGGCCGCATGGATGAACTATCAGTTGCTCTTGGTACGAAGGAGCATCCTGGCCGTGTTAGGGGATTAGGAGCTGGCATAGGATTCAACTCTTATTTTGGCCCTTTGCAATCTAAAAGAGGTCATGCAAGAGGTCTTACACAAGAGGAAGTTGAAGCATTAGTAGCACAGAAAGTAAAAGAAAAAATGTCTTCATTTCAGCCTACTCAACCTTCTCAACCTATGGAAAATGTGTGTCGCTTAGATGATGAGGTACAAGCCCATGCTCCAGCTGTAGAAGGCTGTGGGAGCACTCCCAATGACCCACCACAACAATTTGTGGTAAGTTTTTGTTCTATATGTTGTGTTATTAGTATGATATATATATATATATATATATAGTTGTAGTAGGTATCTGGTTTACCACTTCATATATAACTCATGTTATTTCAATTCTAGGTTGGTATGAACTGTAAACTTGCAGTGGAGGTTCCATAATATAATGTTGTGGCAGCGGGCAAGGTATACAACCTTGGTGGTACATTGCATTGCCAATAAATTACTGATGACATTTGTCGTGTGTCCATCCATCTTGTGTAAGATGGAATGGGGGACAAACTACTACCCATACCTAATACTGAATATAGTATAGTTGTAGAAGCAGAGGGTGCTATGGTGGGTTGTCCTAGAGACTTGGTTATCAATGATAAGGTATACCTGAATTCTACCATGTTTTTCATATTTGACTGCATATATGAACTCGTGTAATATAAGTATGTAATTTAATTAACATGTTTACAAACCTCTAGTCATCCTCCTATGCCGAAGCCATCTTTTATTCCAAAATCCACATTCGATGAGTTGGGAAGTAAATATAAATGTTTGTGTCGATACTTAGCCAACCAAAGCTCTGGATTACAAATGTTGGTCAATTTAACAGAAGATGCAACTGGGAGGGACTTTGACAATTATATTTTTCTTGATGATATTGTAGAGTATTTCTGGTATGATTGGCTAAATAATTCAATATTAAAAGTATGGATAAGGTAAGGATCTATCAATATAGAAAATTCCAATACACATTTTTAACTTATTTATATATATGAAAATATTTGCAAATGTTATACAACCACTTATATACTGAGGTCATAAACTTTGATATAAAGAATGTTGGATTCTTAGTTCCTTCACTCACTAGTCAGGTGGAGACACATATTGAGGATGTGAATGAGTACTTCTCTACTGCATTCAAATATTTTTCTAGTGTGAGAAAGGAAATTATTCAAATTCCTTTTAATGTCAAGTAAGTATTATTATTCAATATAATTTTAAAAATGAATATATTTCTTTATTTTAATGTTTGTTTTATTCTTACTCAGATCTAGACATTGGGAATTATTGGTGGTTTTCCCAAAATTGATGACTCTTTATTATCTTGTCCCAATGGAAAATACGGTAAGGGGCCACAAATTGAAATTGCCAACTATGGAGTAAGCATAAATTTAGTTAATGCTTCAACATGATATTTCTATTTAGAATTTCTATTTTACCAACTATCATTTAATTGATAGGGGTATAAAGGCTTTTCATGAAGACTGAGGACAAATACCCACAAAATTAAAGACATTGACTTTGAAAAATGTCAAGGTAGCTACTTTGACAACTACTTAGTCTTATATGTATAATTTTCAACTCTTATATGTCAATTCTTCTAGTCTTATCTCAACTCTATTTATAGTAGTTTACTAACATTGAGTATAATTCGTTATTTGTAGTGTCCTATACAAAATAAAGACTGGGCTTGTGGCTACTATGTAATGAAATATATGCAAGCTATTGTCAAATAAGCATCACATGACATTCAAACTATAGATCAAGTAATAAATAATAACATCATAAATTTACAAGTGAGTTGTAGTCATTTTATAAAATATTAGCATGTGCATTTTCTATTGTAGATATTTACAACTCAGCTTTACACACCTAAGGAATTAAATGAATTCTGAGAAAAGTGGTCATATGCTTTTATAAATGAAGTCAATATAGCATTGGATTGAATATGTCAGCTCCATTTATGTATGTGGTTTTGGAACTCTTTCATATTTACTTTTGTATCTGACATTAATATCATCTCAGACTTGTAATCTATCATTTTGTAAATGTTATGATGTGATTATGTGTAACTCGACTGAATATATGAATCATTTTTGTTATGAATGTCTGCTTTGGAAATTGTTAATTCGAGTGGACATAAAAGCTAGCAAATGTGGCTTTGGAATTTCTGGCTTGCATCATTTGTATGTCTTTTCTATTTCAGGTTTTGATCTGATCTGTTCTAAAGATTTCTGTTCAGGTTCTGTAGAATTTAAAAAAAAATGTACCCTATAGGGTCAGTTATTTTAAACAACCGACCTTGCAGATCTCTAGGGTCGGGTTTAATGGAAAAACCAACCTTATAAGATTTGGGATCAATGACTTAGTTTTTGTAACCTATTGAGTCAGTTTTCTTCATATAACTGTCCTTACAGAGCATCTCTAGGGTCGATTATTTAGAAACCGGCCTTATAGGGTCTAGTTATCAGCAAAAGCTCAATCTGTAGACTCTATTGACTCAGTTTTCATCATATAACCGTCCTTATAGAGCATCTCTAGAGTCGGTTATTTAGAAAAACTGACCTTATAGGGGCAAGCAATCTGTAGAATCTATTGAGTCAGTTTTCTTCATATAACCATCCTTACAGAGTATCTCTAGGGTTTGTTATTTAGAAAAACTGACCTTATAGGGTCTGTTTATCAGCAAGCAATCTGTAGACTCTATTGAGTCAGTTTTCTTCATATACCCATCCTTACAGAGTATCTCTAGGGTCGGTTATTTAGAAAACTGACCTTATAGGGTTTGTTTATCAGCAAGCAATCTGTTGACTCTATTGAGTCAGTTTTCTTCATATAACTGTCCTTACAGAGCATCTCTAGGGTCGATTATTAAGAAAAACTGTCCTTATAAGGTCTGGTTATCAGCAAGCTCAATCTGTAGACTCTATTGAGTCAATTTTCATCATATAACTGTCCTTACAGAGCATCTCTAGGGCAGGTTATTTAGAAAAACTGACCTTATAAGGTTTGGTTACAACCCTAAGTATAGTTTCTTTTCTCGCTTGGGGTTAGTTTTTGACAGCCTCTTGGGTCAGTTTTTACTATATAAGGTCGGTTTTCTTTGGTTAAAAAACCCGACCCTATAGAGCAATTTCTCTAGCGACAACCACTTAGGCGTCAGTTGAAAATTGATGATATAGGATTAAAAAAACCGACCCTATAGACCATTACTGTACTAGTGATGGTGATGTAGCCACCCTTGCGTAGGTAGCCGTGATCAGAAGTTGGGTGTCCATGTACCATTTTGAGTCTGCATTTAATTGGGGAAAATTGAGGACATATTGTTGAGACTTGATGAGGAGAGTGGGGGTTATTGTAACGTCCTAAGAGTTGTGGTCTCAGATAAAATGATATTAAAATGAATGATTGGACTACCCATATTTCCAAGAGACACCTCATTTTTAGGAACCCCATCACTAAGAACTATGTCGTTAAGCATGCTCAACCTAGAGTAGTACTAGGATGGGCAACCAGTGGAGAGGTTGATCTCAACTTGTGCGTGAGTGAGGACAAAGTGCACAATTATGGCGAGCGGTTGTTTGCGGGGTCAATCGTCATTCCTGAAACTCTACTTAATGCCTTGGGTGGTGGACCTGAGTGTTAAATTCCACTATTATGAACTTCAGATCTAGAGTTTGATTCCATATTCATCATGCACATTATTGAGCCAACATTCCCATGACCCAATCAACAATGCCAAATATCATAGTGAATTAATTTCATGTAAATGAATTTATGATTCAAATTAACAACAAAATTTGAAACAAAATGTTATACATGAATCTTAAACAAGTTATGCAATTCAAATAAGTAACCATTTCCAAAGACTAAATCATCTTAGACATGAGTAATAATTTCTTTATCACATATATAATTTATTCTTAAAACATCTCTAACTAATATTGTACCACTAATTACATTATGAAAATAAATGGAGTATGTATGACTCTGCGAAGTATGAAAACTTTTTCTAAAGAAAATTGTAGATTCTCCCATCCTTTGACTTTGACTTCTATAGAGCTTGCATCATCTAAAGTCAGAGATTAGCCTGAAAAGGCATGGTAAGAAACAAAGAAAGACTTATCAACACACACATGTACATTAACCCCAATGACTATAATATAGTAAAGCAACTCAAATAGAGAAAGGAGTTTAGGGTTAACAGAAACATACCCATCTGCTAGGATCAAGGTAGTAGTCATCATGTTGACCATTGATTGCTAAACCGTAGATGTAGTAGCTTTCTTTGCATTCTTTATAAGACAATCCTTGTTCTAAGTGCCAACCTGTCAAAGAGTCAAATAAGGTTTGTTCCTTGGATTCTTAGAATCTTGGCCTTATGTTTATGTATGTTCTAAGTTTCTTATATTTGTTCTTAGAATTCATAAGATTTACAGTAGAGTTGAGATCAATAGGTGCCTTGAATACCTCCTCTTTCAAATGTTCCTCACTTATTAAAATATATAGAAAAATTTCACTTACATTATGTCACCTTTCTTGATCTCGATATCCAAGGTAAAGGCCTCCCTGGACTTAGAGAACTTTTCAATGATAGACATAACAATGATTTCGTTTTTAGTTAGTTTCTTACCCTCTTCTAACAGATCATGACACAAGAGTTAGAAATTTGTATTTGATCAGAAACAAATTTACCATATATCATATGAAACTTATGAAATTTGATACATCTACACGTGATTCTCTATTTTATATTTCTCATCAATAGTTCCCCAAAAAACCTCGTTAGTCATGGAAGGAGGTTTGAAGTATACAATGGCAATCCAACACACTAAGAGAGATTACTCAAAACCAAAATAATGATCAAATACTAATTAATCATTTGTCTGAAAAGGTAAATAATTAATACCAAAATAAAATTTTAAACATTTTGGAGAAAACACTTATCCAAAGGTCCAATATCACATGTATTCATAGCATGTACGTATACATGAATTTCAAGGCCTCATCCTAACCTATTTAAATAAGATGTTGCCTGCATAATTACAACATTTACATTACACATGAACCAAGTCTTACAACCAAAAATTCAAGTCCATACACATAATGTAAAAAAACCCTAACCAAATCTATGAGTACAAGGACGACTCTAAGACTCTATAAAACCCAACCAACCTCTCTGTACTACTAATATTCAAACATCGCTTCCTCGCCACTGGACCCCTAACATCACTATAGGTCATCTAAATGGATGTTGTAACCCATGAGGTGAGAGACATGTCCCAACAAGAGATATAACCAAAAATATCAATTTGCTTACTAGGATTATGTACTATAACCTGTTAAAGTAGATAGTATTACAGAGTTGAAAGACTATATAGCTTACAGAAAATATTATGCATAGTAGAGTCAAAATTACAATTTATTTCTTTACCACATTATATTTCATCTACAAATAAAAAGTAATATACCAAGGATCACCATCCAGTTTGATTTGCCAAGTAACCCTAATCATTATACTACATAACTAAAATACATATTTTATTAAATCCTGGGTAGTTTGAGGTGTACCACTCAAACTATTAACTCATCACTTCAAAGTTGAAATCAGCCATGTATAAGCTCTAGGATGACCATAATCCTAAGATCTCTTTGCCTTGGTCAGTATGCGTAAAAGTTGTAGTGGCATATTGGCCTAATGACTAAACAACCTCATCCGTCCTGGATACACAGTCCACAACACCAAAATAAAGGGTATAAACCTGCAAATTTGAGTTATGACCGCAATGTCTCTTAATCACCAAAATCCACATCTAAGACATGGCCTCAACCACTCTCCAAACCTTGGAATCAGTATGACAAGGATATATCCTCCCCTCACTAACATATAATCAATAATATATGACTCTGAGCTCCTTTCGAGATTAATCCTTTCACTATCCAGCAAGTTGTGTTATTGGAATAGATGTGCGATCACTCTACACTACTTATTTAGGGTTACACTTGATTACTTAAGTAAATTTATTATATTTTGACTACATCCATCAAGTCACGTATGAACACCAAAAAGGTTCTTACAAAAAAATTCATTGGGGTTTGCAACCTCAGAAGATATAAAATGTATTAAATAGTTTCATGTCACTTTAGTAATAAGTGTCCACACATTCAAACTTATAAGGAATGAACTATTTTCAATAGTCGAATTTTGTCAACCACTATTACAAAATCATACTGGTAACTTTGAGTCCCACCATTACATAAAATGTTCAACAAACCATAAGACATAACACATAGGTCAAAATGATTTATCTCTTAGGTACCAAGACATCACATGGATGGTATTTTGAGAGTTTCAGAACTCATATTCTGAGATTTTGGATCCGAGATTGCAGACCATTTGTACTTAAAAGGTTCATGATATCAAAAGAAAAAAATTAGGAAGACTAAATAAGGTTTAAAGATTCATATCACCATCATTTTGTGATATAAAATAGTACTAAAAAGACCATCTTTTACCATTTGAAGAGTTCAAAATAAAGATTAATGACATGTATGTAGTTGGTAGGTAAGAAATGCTTTTAGGGTTTATATAACTTTCCTGGTAAAGAAACGCAAACCAAAATACAAGGTGAAAACTTCTGAGATCAGCAAAAAGCATTGAGTGCAATCCACTCAAACTCCAAAAGCACTACCTATCTCCATGATCTAGGTGTTTTTGGAGTAAGGAAGGAGGAAAAGAGAGTGCTTAATCCTAAAACATATGGTTTCAACAAGAAAACACCAATAAATGCCAAGAAACACCAAGGAACTCAGCCACAAGAGGAAGGAGGGTGAAGAACAACAAGAAAATGAGTAGCAAAGTAAGGATATTGCATGAAAAAAACAAGGAAAATGATCAAGGCCCTAGACTAGTCAAAGAACATCACATACTCAAGCATGCATCCACAAAGATCTGTGATCACCAACCTCGACAGACCCTCATCATCCTCTAGTCCCCAGAAAAATATCTTCAAGCTCCTCTGAATACTAATAAAGCTCCACCAAATGAAGGTGACAGAATCAGAGGGAGAGGGGTATTTATAGGTGGGTGGAAGATTTGTATAAAACTAGTCACACTATTGGGTAGGGATCTGATCAGCCTAGATATCATCAATCGACGACTAACAAGGCTCATCTTTCACAGAAAGCTCATCGGCTCAAGAAAATCATTAACCAACTCATTCAAAAACCCATTGAGAAACCATTCTATAGGTTTGTCGATCAAACACATAAAAGCCTTTTGGCTCAGAAACCCCATTAGGCACCGGGTAAACCATTAGGAGATGGAACTACTACTCCACCATTTCACTAAAATAATGTATGAAACTCCATCAAAACAAACTCAAAAGCATCCAAAGGAGAAGTAAAATTATATAATTCTTATGCACATAATGAAGAAAGGCAAGCAAATGTCATGATTATGTTTATACCACCAGAAAAAGGATAGTTTGCACAAATATCCAAAAGTTATATGAAATTGTATAAAGGGAGAAAAATAGATTCTAAATAGATTCAAAATTTAAAAATAGTTATGTAAAGAGATACTTAATAATAATCTAGAGTTTAATTTCTAAGCTAATCATCTAGTTGGGCCAAACAAATTATGTGTATGATTAAGTAGGGTCAGGGGCCTTACAACCATACATCCCTAACAAGGATTTTAACCCCAATATCCTAAGAAAATAAGGAAAAATACTTCCAACATTTCACATCCTCTAAATCCCACATGACTTCCTCTACACAATGATGATCCCACAACACCTTCAATAAAGCTCTATCCTTCTTACTAAACACGTCTATTTAAGATAAAAAATAGACATTCAGCATAGGTAACATCCTTCCCCAATTCTATGTTTATGAGACATAGAAACATGAAAAACATTGTGTAATCGGTGCAACTCTGGCGGTAACTCCAACTTGTAAGCCACCTTCCCAACTCGAGCTATGATAGTGTAAGGTCCCACAAACCTAGGAACCCACTTACCTTTCTTCACAACTTCTCTTCTGTATAGGTGGTCTTTATTGGCAAAAAGTGAGTGGACTTCATCAATGAATCAATGACCACCCAAATGGAATTATGACCCTGGCTATCCTAATAATATCAACCACAAAGTTCATGCTTATGTGATACCATTTACACTACATAATTAGCATAGGTTGTTATGTCCTTGGAGGCTTCCAATGCTCTGCTTTAACCTATTGACAAACTGGACACTTGGCAACAGACTCTTCCGCATCACGCTTCAAACCTAGCCACCAATACAAGTCTCTGATATCATGGTATATCTTTTTACTACCAGGATGCATAGTGTACATTAATGAGTGAGCTTCATCTCATACTATCTCCCTCAGACCGCCAATGTTAGGTACCACTTTCTATTGTGAAAACACACTATCCCATCTTCTATCTCATGAAAACCATCATTTTTCTTATTGCTGAACTTTGATCTAATATTCTTTGTCACGGTATCATCCTTCTATGCATATTAGATCTATCATATCAACATTGTCTTAACCAGTACTTGTACCAATAGACCTACAAAAAAGACAATTCTAGCTATGCAATCATCTGCTGAAGCAACACCAACATCTCCCACACATGACACACCATTGAGTGTTTGTTTCATCAATAGATGAAGATGAGGATGACTTCTTTCTCAAAGCGTCAGCCACTACATTCACCTTTCATGGATGGTAGTCTATCATACAGTTGTAGTCCTTGATCAGCTGCATTTATCTCATCTACCTCATGTTCAGCCTCTTCTTAGAGAAGATGTACTAAAGATTCTTGTGATATGTAAAAATTTGGCACTCTCCTCATACAAATAGTGCATCCAAACCTTTGAGGCAATAGTCGCATCTCATAACTCTAGGTCATGAGTTAGTTAGTTCTCCTTATACTTTTTAAGTTGTTGAGAAGAAAAAAGTTCATGTTCTTTTCCCGCATCAGGATACATCCCAACCCATTCTTTAAGGTATCACAGAAAATGATGTAACATTTCCCCAGATCTGCAACACCAACGCCAGAGCACTCGTCAACTTCTCCTTCAACATATGGAAAGAGTGTTGACACTTGTTGTTCCAAACAAAAGGAACACATTTTCTAGCGAGCTAGGTTAAAGGTAAACTATTGCACTGAAGTTCTTGATGAATCTCCTATAGTAACCAACTAAACCTAGAACGTTGCACTATTGGTGTCTTGAGTTGCTCCCAATCCAAAGATGACCCCACCTTCTTATGATCTGTACAAACACCCTTTGTAGGATGATGCGACCAAGAAATGACCCCTTAGTCAGACAAAACTCACACATACTAAACTTGACATAAAGTCTATGCTTCCTCAACAACTTTGATGCTTGCCGAAGATGTTGTTCATGTTGCTGACTATCCCTGGGGTATATCAAGATATCATCTATTAGCACCACTATATATAATAAAGATATGGTTTGTACACTCCGTTCATTAGGTCCATAAATGTTACAAGCACATTTGTTAGCCCAATCAACATAACTAGAAACTCATAATGACCATACCTAGTCCTAAAAGTAGTCTTAGGTATGTCATCTACCTTGATCCTCAGATGGTGATATCCTAACCTTCAATATATCTTGGAAAACATTAACGCACCTCTCAACTTATCAGACATGTCATCTATCCTCGACATTGGATGCTTCTTCTTCATTGTGACCTTGTAACAAACTAAAACCTAAAATCTTACCCTATACCATGATTAGAAGGATAGTTTTCTTGGTTCTTTAGATTTGAGCAAATGAGGATAAAAGTTATGTCTTAATGAAAATTGTTAATACATATAACATATTATGTGACAATAGGTTCTATAATCAACAACACATATCATAATACACTCATATTAACATAATAACTACATTTATGTTCTAACATGTAAGTAAATTCATCTTATATATCACTTGTGTTTCCTTTGCTAACTAATATGCACATGATGACTAATATATGAGGTATAATATGATTTGGTACAACAGTTGGTGTTTCCATGTCTATAAATATGGATAATGTTCCATCATCTAAATAAATATTGAATTAATGGACTAAATACATTAAATAAGTAAAGTATGAAATTTATGCATAATAATAAAAAATGTAACTCATTTGGTAGTAATGTGAAGACAATGGGACACTAAACAATAAATATTAGTGATAATGATGTAATGTTATAATGACGATGGGCCTAAAAAATAATTGAATTAGAACTCATGAAAGGAAATCTCATAAGTAACATGTAATGGTAAAATCATGACCTTTGGACCCCAATTAGTTTGGTTGGTAAGTTTCACATTAATGGAACAATCCTAGATTCCTTAATTCTATTAATGAAAAAATATAATTTAAAGTCCAAGATATTAATTAATATGTTAAATAATTTCAAAAGTGGAAATTAATCATAAATTTGGATTCTACATGTCTTATTTACTCTAGGTGTAAAATTTCATCCATTTGAGCATTAAATCCACCCTCAAATATATTTAGAAAGAAATATGCATATAAACGGATAATTTGATAAATATTCTGATTAATGTGATTGATTTCCTATAATTCTTGATGTTCCACCTATTATGTGAAGTTAAATCATATTTTCTAATCTTTCTCAGCTATTTCCTCATCACACGCTTTGCTAATTTTGAGCGTTAAGTCATCCGCACGATTGAGATCTAGTAGTTCTAGACTTATCTCCTACCTTGTCTAGGATAGGCTGGCTACACACTACAGTAACATACCCCAACCCTATTTCTTCTTTCATTAATATCTTCCCCTACACTCAATTGTTCCACGAGATTTTTCCACCATTATTTTCCTTTTTTGGTTCTAGTTCTTTTGGTACCCCTTGGGGGAAACATGGTTGAGTATTTTGGGAATGCCCAATTGCCTTTAGAATCCCTCACTTCCATGGTTTTCAGGGTGAAGTTTCTAAGCCCCTAGAAAAATATAAACCTATAAGAGGATCCTTAGACCTTCCCTAATATTCCCCGCACCAACTTGAGCGCTGAATTTCCTCCAATATCTCCTCTAGTACCATGCCCTGGAGCTTGTCACATTTAGTTACCTATGTGCCTTCTGGTCTAGAAACACCCCCAAAACCTAATTCAAGGTGAGGTGAGCTTCTTGAGAATCCCCTCATTCTCCCTATGATATCATTTTCTTATGCATCTAAGCCCTCTTCTCTATCGACTAGTCGTGGTTGCTGGTACTGTTCATGTGGTTTTCATAGTGGATTCTAGTTTGTCCTTGGCTCTAGATACATCCTTGGAACACTGACACCTTTGCCTCACTCATCTCTACTTTCTTTTATTTATGTTTTCTTTCTTGTTGGTCTATTCTTGTATTCACCTAAGCTTCTACCTACTACTCAGCACATACAGAGTTCTTTACCATCTTTGACGAACTTTGGTCAGGGGCAAGATGTCGTCACCTTCTTCCAGTGCTTGTGAAGAGAGGCAAGATGGTTACAAGATGCAAAGTTGCCAAGAATATCCGCTGGATTACCAACCTGGAGATTCTTTGCATCCTGGAATGGAAACATGAGGGAAGGGGATGAATCCCCTTTGTGATTTCTCTTGTTTGCCCCCTCTGGTTTCCTTTCTCATTTTTGTTTTTGCATCAGGGGTAATATCATCATTTCTCCCATGTATCTTTTTTTTTTGCATGATGTACATAGTGGGTCAAGGGTCAGGTGACCAATTCCTATTGGTCCACCTCAACATGACCCATCCAACTAATCAAGATTTCTCTACGTGTGTGGATTTTAGAATTTTTTGAGTGTCTAGGAACTCCAAAATTGATAGTAAATTATTTATAGCTTAGAAAAATAAAATAAAATATATTTGAAATTGTGGGCTTTCTATCTATCTAGTGTTATAAATTCTGTTATTAATTTCTAGTACAATAATTATATGATTTTTAAGGCTTTTCCTGATTGGACATATTTTCTAAAATTTGTATTTTATAATCTATAAGCTAGAAAAATAAAATAAATATGAAATGGATTTAGGAAAACATAATCCACAAAACAATATAATTTTATAACCTAATTCATTAATAATAAGAAGCTGATTTTTAGGGTTTATACAATTAATATAAACTAAACCTAATCCCATATATACCTTTAATATATTGCTTGTGGACTGAGATGGAATTAGGATTTTGTCCTTGGACATATGTAGACTTCATCTGAGGTATTTTGCATCCCTCGGTCATATTGATCAATTGATTTCTTTATCTTGATGTATCTTGCATTTCCTATTAATTATATTAAACAATCACCCACTTTTTATCTCTCTCTTGGTCCTATGGACAGATTAACCTACACAATTTCTCTCTCTTATGAGAATTTATTTCATGTGAAAGATTCTATATTAATTTTGATATTGTGACGATCTTACTATATTGGTTATTCTTAATGACTCTAATTTATACCTAACTTCATGATGAAACACAAAATTTTCCCACTTTTGCGGTGGATGTTTTATATTGTCCATTTATGTGATGACAACCTTATTGAATTTATTTATACGACTGAAGTTTTACTTGCCTCCACATTTTGGATGATTTGTGATTCTATAGCCCAAGCGTTGTGTAAATACTTTGGTTTTTATTAGGTTATGTGCCCTATATTTCTGGGATGGTGGTTATGTGCCCCATACCCGATTTTTCTACCCACTTTATATATATTTGGGAGTTCGGTTATGTGTCTTACTCTATTAAGTTTTTAAGTTATGAGCCTTAGTTGCCATTGTTATTTATATATCACTAGTGCTATGTTTATCTCTCACGTGCATGTAGGTTGACTATTATTGTGATGGGTTTGGTTCCCTAAGTTCTTTATATGTGCCTTTATGGTACAACACTTATATTTTACTAATGGCATACATTCTTTTTTGTTATCATCTAATTGAAATTCCAATTCTCTTTATACCCACTTGGGTAATGCTTTCATATTCTATGGGAAGCTTTGTTATATTTGATGTCTTTTTCTTAATGTTTCTCAATCCCCAATTCATATGCTCATATCGGCTTTCATGCTGACATCTTCCATTTTATCTTCTCTTCTTGGGTATGCTCCAGGCCCTAGGTGTAGGACATAGAGGACATGACATGCAGACATGGACCTGGATTATGGAGATGACCCTTAATGGGAGATAGACTTGAGATAGTTTAGATATATCTCTACTTAGATCCTGATGTTGTACTTTCATGTAATCCCCTTACTAGGAAATTCTTTTGTAACATTATAAATTGAATGTAGTCATGAAATAGTATTCTACTGCTATACTTTGGTCTTCCTTATATCATTATATAAAAAATAAAAATACACCTAGTCTAACATACCTTCCTTTGCAATAAACAGTTTATTCCTCAAATTAAGTTGGAGTGGATCCCTGACGTGTATTTTGCTATGCGCTAAAACGCAAGTGAACGCGTCGAGTAGTACAGGCCTTTGTGAGGCCCGAGTCGAACACAGGGATACTCGGAATTGTTGGAGACTCCTACTAACTATTTGCGATCAGCTAAGCCGAATAACAAATTGAGGGTTGTTGTTAAAATTAAAAGAAAATAAAAATAAAAACGAAACAAACGATCGATTAAATGTTAATTTAATCAATTCAAAAGGGTATCTTTAGGATTGCGGTTTTACCGCCGGTTTTCATTGTATTAAATTCTATATAGCTACTCAATTTTATCTCTCTTTCCGAGTAGTGGCCTGAAAACAGAATTGCCCACTGTCGTGGTGCAATTCACTACCTAGGTCTAGGTCGGTTCCACCGTCGTAGTAACCTATACCCTAAACTCGGTGCATTATGAACGATCTCTCAGTATCCACCATTAATTTTACACCACCTTGGTCAAGGGATTTATCGATTAATGTAGATTTCATCTCTTTTCAGCCGTTAATCCTTCTGTCGAAGTGATTGAGGGCGTTAGGTTATTATTATGGTGATCAAGCATAACAATATATGGAGAAAACAAAGCTTAACCACAGATTTAAGAGATAAAATATGAATTACTATTATAAAATTGTCATACAATGAATCCCCGGGCTACTCCCGGTCCTAAAGACAAAGGGGATTAGCCCCGCATGGTCATCTCAATGAAAGACAGAGGAGTAGAGAAGAAAAACATGGGAATCATGGAGAAAACTCGTGTAACCCCTGATACAAAGGTGTTCCTGGAGATCCTCCTCGAGAAACGTGCGTTTTGCAGTCTTCCGGCAGCAAAATCGCCCGTCCGAGGTGCCTGGATCGCTCGGTTGACGGCCTTCATCTCTCGTCTCCTATCTCTCTCTATCCTTCTTGGATGTTGTGCAACACAATGTCCTCTCCCCCTCGGGCCGTCCGTGCTCTTCTTAGGTCATAGGACCACTTTACGGCTCCGAAAAAGCTCAACCGTCGGATTAAAACGCTCCGTTTTAGTGCTGAAAATCGCCAGATCCCGACGCCGTCGATAGTATCGACCCCAAGGTCGATGGTATCGACCATGGGACAAGTTATTCCTTCCAAGATCGCGTTTTGGGGTTGCTTTTTGATGAAATGTCGATACTATCGACCTGGGGGTCGATAGTATCGACTCCGGACAATGCAAAAGTGCCTGAAAAAGTGCCGAAACATGTGTATAAGTCCGGGGATTATATAAAATCATATAAATATGATAAAAGAAGTATAATTTTATGCAAAAAGAGTTTAAGGGCCAACTATAGTGAATTATGCAAATATAATCAAGAAAATGACAAATACATGCATAAAACAGATATAAAATAAGCCTATAAAAGTGACTCAAAACCCATGCATCAAACTGCCCTAAGCTTAAACCTTGCTTGTCCTCGAGCAACAAAACTTTGGATTTGGTTGAGATAAGTCAGCAACATGACATAAATACATGAAATGAATCTACATCATCCCCACTTTCTTTCCACAAACCGGCCCTCATTGACCACTGAACACTAACTGCCATCCAGGCGACCAAAGACCTACGTAAAAGATGTCTATCCCCCAATCACTGAAACACTATCAATTAAAGCAGTTAATATGATAAACTCATCAGGTCCATACTTGATGCATCTTGTGTTCTCCTATCTACGTTGCTCATTTCCTAACTGCCATCTAAATGGAAGCAGATCTCCTGATATTAATGAATGAGGAGAATATCATGGGTGGCCTACCGATTAGAGCAACATGTGGATGGGATAGGTGGTTGTGGAAGAGATGGAAGCACATAATAGTCAATCATGCAATACAAAAATTAATGACCTATCATGATGCAAAATGCAAGTGAAAATGTCCTAATGTTACATTTTTGGTGGAATGATGCATGCACTATCATTCCGTCTCAAGGTGAGATGGAATATCTAATAAAACTACACCATGTGCTTATTCTTCTTAGTATGTAAGTGAGAACATGTTCCTTTCTCCCTCTCATTCCTACTTACTTCTCAATTCTTTTTTTTCTTCTCTTTTTTTTCAATTTTTTTTCAATTTTTTTAAAGCCCTTATTTTCATAGATGACAATGAATTATATGCCGGGCTCACTTCTTGTTACATACTTGTGCATCTGAAGCATTCTATTTGGAGGGTATGGAACAAGTTCATCACCTTTAATGTTTTCAGAGTAACATAAGATACATGGTGTAAAATATGCTCAAAAGATGTAAATGCAACTACATAATGACAGTTATGCAACTACTATGACATGCACCTAAGGATAATGTGCATGTATAACTACTCTATCTTTTTTTTTCATTCTCATGCAAAAAATGTGAAAATAGTTGTAATGCAAGACCTATCTACATGGTATGCAATCAAAGAGTGAAAGACAGTAATGTGCTCCCATTTCTTATGGTGGAGTGTGAATGAAATTGCGGTGGATCAGAACACAAGACTAATTGACAGAACCTTTCGAAAATATCATATGTCCCTCTCTAAAGACCTGCGTACAGGGTAACTGAAGGATTTCTCTCTTAAACTTTAGTCTAAGGTCACGTTAGCATTTGGTCGGTTTGGGCTCAAACATCCTTGTCAATCACTTTTCCTTAGACAATAAAGATGGTCATTCATGTCCCCGTGTCCTGAAGCTGACTCACCCAAGCACTTCCTCAGTTATGCAACTCAATTACTCACAAGAATAAGCTCAAAAAGTTTTCAATATACTCATATTTTCATGTGCACACAACCCAAGAGTAAAACTTGCAATTGAAACCATGCATTTATTGCTCCACAGATTACACTAGATAGATGTGGATCCTACAAAAGCGGTAAACCTAAAAATAAAAACAACTAATATCTCAAAAGTAAAATCAACATGAATAAGTAAGTAAAAACTAAGATAGAGGGTTGTTCCAACACCCCCCCAATATTGAATATGACTATGGCCTCATAGTCAACATTCTCACTTAAGAGGTGGAACAACGGTACCATTCGCTTTGAAGTGTGGTGAAGAAGTATAATCGGATGCTCAAGTAGACCAAGTGATGCTTGCTATCTCCCTCATTTTTGTGGCCCGTTTTTGTGTCTTAGTGGTTCTAAGACGTGACTTGCTTCATCCATCTTTCCTCTGCAAAAAACGGTTTGAAAAAATCTCGTTTTGATACCTTTTACGGCCTGTTTTATGTAGCTGTCCTGCAGGTGTCGATACCATCGACCAAGGTCGATGGTATCGACCCAGACTCAGCGATTTTGTTGAATCGACGCATCTAAAAGCCTGGGAACTCAAAAGTGTCAATACTATCGACCCTAGGGTCGATGGTATCGACTTTACTGGCACCAATTTTTCTGTAAATCTTCAAGAATCTCGATACTATCGACCCTAGGGTCGATGGTATCGACTTTTCTTCAGCGTTTACTTCTCCAAACTCGATACTATCGACATGGGTGTCGATAGTATCGACCTTAACATTCTGCACATTTCAAAACACGAGTTAGGGTACCATTTTTACAAAAATTATCAAAACCTAAGCAAAAACTAAGTACATAAACATAAAAGAACATAACCAAACATAAAATTGAACCTAAAGTTGGGTTGCCTCCCAACAAGTGCCCTTGTTTAATGTCCTAGGCTTGACATAAAGATACCTTTAACCTGGGTTGTCAAGAGATGTCTCCAATGAGTCATGTGGCAATTTGAATTGAACTCGATCATGTCCAATCCCCAAGGTCAATGTACCTCTCCCAATGGCAGCGATGACATCAGCTGTAGCTTGGAACGGCCTTCCCAATAGCATCTCGCAACTTTGGAGCTGTGGCATGTCCATGACAACAAAATCTACCGGGAAGATGAACCTTTCTACCTTGACGAGTACATCCTCGCACACTCCATATGGCCTTACAATGGACCCATCTGCCAACTCAATCGTTGCCGCCGATTTCTTTATCTCCTTCAACCCAAGCTTTTGAAATGTGGACAGAGGCATAAGATTAATGCTGGCGCCCGAATCACACTGTGCTTGTGGAAAATGTTGGTCACCTATTGAACATGGGATATTAAAACTCCCCGGGTCTTTCTTCTTCTTTGGTAAGCTCCCAAGAATGATTGAGCTCACCATTTCATTCATCCTGCATACATCAATATCTTTGATCCGCCTCTTTTTGTTGATTATATCTTTAATGAACCTCCCATAGGCGGGAACCTTCTCAATCATTTCCACCAGCGGAATGTTGATATGCATCTTGCGGAATATTTCCAGGAATTTCCTATAGTGCCGGTGCTCCTTCTTCGGCTTCGGATTGTCCCGACTTGACACATCTTCCGCATTGACACGCTTGTGAGGAGGCACATATGAGCTTTTCGAGGTCAACTCCCCTAAGCTTGCTTCAATCACTCCCTCTGACGTGGGCTTTGGCGAGACATCGTCAATAGTAACAGCTTGTTGTGGTTCCTCTCTCGCATTCGATGTCTCCACACGTGCACAAACAACCTTCAATTGTTCTTTTTCTCTAGATGGAGATACAATATTCATAACTCGTTGTGATTTTCTGAAGAAAGGGTTTCCGCCCGGCAGTCCATAATAAGTGTGTGGATATGGTATGACCGGTGACGCATGCGTATTAAACGTCATTTTTCTTTCCTCTTTAGCTTCTTGCACCTGAGATTCCTCCTCATTGCTTACCACAGAAATATACTTGACCTGATGGTGTGCTTGGGCCACGTTTGCATTCTCGGCCAGTTTCTGTTGATTGGCGTGCTTGATGGCTGCCACTTCACTAGAAATCTGTGCCACGGTAGTTTCTAATGCCCGCATTTGTGCTCCATGGCTTTGCAGTGTCTGTCCAAACTTGGTTAGAATATCACCTTGAGATTGCAATTGCTTACCAAACATGGCCATCATCTCCTGGTTCTGCTGTACCATTTGACTCAGTAATTCAGTGTTCTTATCCTCGGCTCTAGGCTGTGGCTTGGCATCTGGATCCTTCAGAAAGTTATTTGGATCCTTCCATGAGAATTTTTTATCCTTCCTCCATGCGTAGTCATTGTTTCTGTAACCCTGTTGTTGCATGAATTTCACTTGGGCTTCCTCATCCTCAGATGCATCTTCCTTAGATAGAAGCTTCTTGGCTAGAAGATCTAACTTATCGTTCAGCTCCTTAACTACTCTGGATTCTCCCGCAGCTCTGACCCGCTCCACAACACCTCTGTCACCCCATGACTGTTTCCTAGCCATGTTCTTTAATATCTCCCAACATCTGGTGTCTGTATTATTCAAAAAGAATCCAGATCCTGCAGAATCAAGGTTACTCCTATCGTGCTCGGAGAGAGCAAAATAAAAGATCTTCACCTGCGTCTCTTTATCCAACCCATGATGTGGGCACCTCCTCAGCATAACCTGAAATCTCTCCCAGGTCTCAGAATATGTCTCACCAGCATGTTGGGAAAAGTTGTGAATCTTCCGGATCATGTCGTTAGTCTTCTCAGGAGGGAAGAACCTCTCAAAGAAAACCTCCACCATATGGTTCCAGGACTCCACAAACTCATCATCCAAATTGTATAACCATTCTCGCGCGGCTCCCGCCAATGAACTCGGGAAAAACTTGAGATACAGTGCCTCCTGTGGAAACCTATCAATTTTTACCATGTCACAGTTCTCAACAAACTGGTTGATGTGCGCGACGGGGTCCTCATTCTTGAGCCCATGGAAAGCATTTGATTTCACCAGATTTATCAACGCCGGATCAATCTTATATGTAGGTATGTTGATTGCCTGCTTCTTTATAGGCCCTTTTGAAGCTGATGAGGAAGAAGCCTTGATCTTGTCCCATATAGTCTGTGGCTCGGCCATCTCTTCCTGTTCAAGTTCGGAATCTACCTCTTCTGGTTGCTCTTGCTCGTAATACTCCTCGTCCTCAGGTCCCGGAAGTGGAATCTCGGGTGTACGATTGTCGTAGTCCGTACTACGTGTCTGCACCATGCAACGTACCTGAAATGAGAAAATTTAGTTCAGTACAGTGCTTTGACGAGTATAAAAATGAACGAACAATAGAAAGAAAATATTTGAAGTTGAATGAAAATTATAAAAAAAAATGTGGCCTAGAGTGGACGCTCGTAGCACTCGAAGTGCCAACAATTTCTCTGTATCCCCGGCAACGGCGCCAAAAACTTGACGTGTATTTTACTATGCGCTAAAACGCAAGTGAACGCGTCGAGTAGTACAGGCCTTTGTGAGGCCCGAGTCGAACACAGGGATACTCAGAATTGTTGGAGACTCCTACTAACTATTTGCGATCAGCTAAGCCGAATAACAAATTGAGGGTTGTTGTTAAAATTAAAAGAAAATAAAAACAAAAACGAAACAAACGATCGATTAAATGTTAATTTAATCAATTCAAAAGGGTATCTTTAGGATTGCGGTTTCACCGCGGGTTTTCATTGTATTAAATTCTATATAGCTACTCAATTTTATCTCTCTTTCCGGGTAGTGGCCTAAAAACAGAATTGCCCACTGTCGTGGTGCAATTCACTACCTAGGTCTAGGTCGGTTCCACCGTCGTAGTAACCTATACCCTAAACTCGGTACATTATGAACGATCTCTCAGTATCCACCATTAATTTTACACCACCTTGGTCAAGGGATTTATCGATTAATGTAGATTTTGTCTCTTTTCAGCCATTAATCCTTCTGTCGAAGTGATTGAGGGCGTTAGGTTATTATTATGGTGATCAAGCATAACAATATATGGAGAAAATGAAGCTTAACCACGGATTTAAGAGATAAAATATGAATTACTATTATAAAATTGTCATACAATGAATCCCCGGGCTACTCCCGGTCCTAAAGATAAAGGGGATTAGCCCCGCATGGTCATCTCAATGAAACACAGAGGAGTAGAGAAGAAAAACATGGGAAACATGGAGAAAACTCGTGTAACCCCTGATACAAAGGTGTTCCTGGAGATCCTCCTCGAGAAACGTGCGTTTTGCAGTCTTCCGGCAGCAAAATCGCCCGTCAGAGGTGCCCAGATCGCTAGGTTGACGGCCTCCGTCTCTCGTCTCCTATCTCTCTCTATCCTTCTTGGATGTTGTGCAACACAATGTCCTCTCCCCCTCGGGCCGTCCGTGCTCTTCTTAGGTCATAGGACTACTTTACGGCTCCAAAAAAGCTCAACCGTCGGATTAAAACGCTTCGTTTTAGTGCTGAAAATCGCCAGATCCCGACGCTGTCGATAGTATCAACCCCAAGGTCGATGGTATCGACCATGGGACAGGTTATTCCTTCCAAGATCGCGTTTTGGGGTTGCTTTTTGATGAAATGTCGATACTATCGACCTGGGGGTCGATAGTATCGACTCCAGACAATGCAAAAGTGCCTGAAAAAGTGCCGAAACATGTGTATAAGTCCGGGGATTATATAAAATCATATAAATATGATAAAAGAAGTATACTTTGATGCAAAAAGAGTTTAAGGGCCAACTATAGTGAATTATGCAAATATAATCAAGAAAATGACAAATACATGCATAAAACAGATATAAAATAAGCCTATAAAAGTGACTCAAAACCCATGCATCAATCCCCTCTTGGGTTCCACTCCTTACAAACCTTGTTAAATTGTAGGTAATCTATGCAAAGACTCTTAGAACCATCCTTCTTCACAAACAACACTGGAGCACCCCAAGAGGACGTGCTCGATCTTATGAAATCCTTCTCCAACAACTCCTACATATACTTCTTCAACTCCTTCATCTCAGCTATTGCCATCCTATAAGGTGCTTGTGCTGTGGGTTACGTACTAGGAACTAGATTGATTTCAAAATCAATCTCTCTCGGGGGTGAAACACCTGGAAACTCACCAAGAAAAACATCCTCAAACACCCTCACTTATGGTACGTCCTAGATACTAGGACTCACCTTGGTATCCACCACATGTGCCAAGAAAGATTCACATCCTTGTCTCATCAACTTTCCTATCATCACAGCTGACATCAGACAAGTAGGGAGAATCTTTCTATCTCATTGGAAACCCTAAGAGGTACTGCCCTCACAAAATTTTTCCACCTTGGAACCACAATCCAAAAAAACCTTATACTTCTCCAACCTTTCCATCCCTAGTATCATATCAAATCTATGCATATCAAGGGCATAAGATCTACTTGAATGCTGCATACCGAGAAGAAAAAAAACAATATGGACACACTTCCTGGAACACGGGGGAACCAACTAATGGCATTTCTAATAGATAATTATCATTTCTACTACACACATGAAGATTACAACTATTTATCATATCCTTCATGATAAATGAGTGCATCATACCCAATTTAACTAAAACATATACATTTGTAGATATAGATAAGTCAAAATGAAAAAGTTCCATCTGACCAATCATGGCCCATGGGTTGATCACTTTTTCTGTCTGAATCATGGTGTAGAATTTAGTCATTGCATGTTCTCACCCCTGACCTCGTCTTGCTGGCCATGACCCCTACCACCATCACTACTGAACACATGTTTCTAGACCTATGAAATAGGTGAATGGGTAGGGTTTGGATTGGGTCATTGCTGGTTTGGGTCTCATGGGTTTGGGTTAAAAAGATCTAATGTTAAACGGGTGGAAAAGTAGCACACCCAAACCCAACCCATTGGGTTGTAGGTCGCCTACGGGTGCACATATAATATGTAGATAGTGAAAAGATATTTCTAGTTTCTTCTCTATAGAAAACAGTAGAATGATTCATTAATAATTTTTGGTGTTAACATAGAAAATGAAGGAAACCTTCTACTACTTTTTGTGTCAAACACAATGTAATATCTCTTTTGATGTTTTGAAATAAATTGGAAGTGACAAAAAGAAAACAACCATTTTTGCAATGTAAAATCAACGAATTAAGTGATATAGATGTTACAAATAGCATAATAAATCACCATAACAACACTATTTTTATCGTCTTATGTCAAAATTTCTTGATGTATCACGTTCTTATAATTTTCTACTAGATAATGTGAACAAAATGAGAATATAATTTTTACAATTGAATATAAAACATGCATTACTATATATATTCATTAACATAAAAACCAAGATAGAAGATAACTACTTTGTTTCCATTAGTATAAATAATTAAAAAATGATATCAATCAAGACAGTTAGACTTTAACTCTTCATGTCATATACATTATGTTGGTATGTATGCCCAGAGAGCCAAACATATGATGATTGCAATGGGGCATTAGATACCTGATTTGGTAACAATAAAGGTAATTCCATCTATTATGTTTGTATCAGCATGAGATGATGACACAAACATAGTAGATGTCTAAAGAATGATTCTAATTCATGACATATGTCTTTCGGCCGATGACCTGAATGATGTGATCATATGTATGATAAGAGTATATACATTCTTGTTATGTCCCTATTCAAATATTACTGTGGAAGAAAAATAGACAACAAGAATACATATGACAAGAGTGTGTGTTGTCTGATGACATAATCTCATTAGTCATGATATGTAATATCAAGTCAAGCATACATGTACATGTTAGAGAAAAACACATCAGACAGATTCACCATGAGAGTGATACATGGATACCATGGAATGGTAAAAAGAATCATCTCTCACAGTGATAGCGGTGATTGTGGTTCTTAGACTTTAAGTCACTACATTCATCACATGTCTTTCATGTACTTTGACATCATCCACCATGATCCTGAATAAGGGTTTCTATAAAGGTGGTGTTTGGGTGCATTGTAACACATGAGGATTGCGTATGTGTGATGTAGATGGGTATTGTCCCTCCTACATGAGATTGATATCTAGGCCACTTGATAAGCGAGACTGAGAAATGAACAAGTGTAGTCATGTGATTCAATATGTGATATGCAAACTTACATGAATCTTAGACAGTCTACTCTAGTCCAAGGAACATGGATTGAACGTTGAGAGGACGACGACTCCATGCCTTGATTTCAATCTGGATATCAAAGCCAAAGGAACTACATGAGCATGGTAACAGTGATCATGGATTGTAGGCTGAAGTTGCTTTCCAACTCCTGAATTACTTGGGTAGCAATGATGTGTTTCTAGACACTGCTATTTGCTTGTGATGTCATAATTGGTTATGAACATTCATTGCCAATGTAATTCTGGACCTATAAGGTCACAAGCATATGATATAATTGGAATAGGAGTATATTCATGAATGATGTTTAATTTTATTACTAAATGTGTTTAGGTATTCAATATAACTATTGCGGTTCAAAGTTGACTGATTAGACCCTGAATCGACCAGTTCAAGTGTTGAACCGATAGGTTGGAGTGTCAAGTCAAATTGAATCAACTTCATCTGATCAATGGCTGAACTAGGGTGCGAAATGATCGGTTCACATAATGAACTGACCAATTCACATGTCCCAACTGATCGGTTCATGGATGAACCACCCAGTTCAATGATCAATTTGATTGGATCAAGGATTATTGTTGACGTCATGTTTTGCATTAAGCTTGCATTGAATACTAATGTGATTTAGAATAGGAACCGACTGGATGAGTGTGCGAACTGACCGCTTCACCACTCAAAGTTTCTAGAAAATTCATATTCTGTCCTTTCAACTCCCGCACAGATTGAGAACCCTGACCCTAGCCTCTCCTATAAATAGAGGGGTATTGGGGGCTTCCCAGACACGACAATTTGCTTTGACAATTGTAGTCCTCTCTAGTTTTAGTAACCAATAGAGTGCTCGAGAAAGTCCTATTCGATAAAGGGAAGGGTATCAAGGGAGAGACAATTGTGGGAGAGCAAATCAACTCTAGCAAGTTTACATTCAAAAGGGACAACTCCTTCCTGTTGGCTATGGTAACGCAACATGGAGTCCTTGATGGAGTCCTTGTTGTCTCTAGGAGAGCATCATAAACTGTCATCCATTATGCCAGACCTGGAGGCCATTTGTGACAACTATTCAAGTGTTGTTGAAGAAGAAGCTAGTTACTACCTGAAGAAGAAGTGTGTTGTTACTTGGAGAACAAGCACGACATTGCATCAAGAGTTGCCACTGGACTTTCTCCAAGACCAGGTATAACTCTTGTTATTCTCCTTCCTAGATGCATTGTTGTTGACACGATCTTGCTATTTTGGGAATTGGGCATTTAAAATTTTTGTTTGTGTTACCTCATCTGTCGCCCTGATTTCCCATCAGTTGTATCAAAGACACATAGATATACAATATATTTGGATTTAAATTGATATGATTGGATTTAATTTAATTGAAATTGGATTTAGTTCAATGGCATACAATGTGAATATTAAACTAGTTAATGTGCACATTTGATTGAATACCACATCCCAATATATATATATATATATATATATATATATATATATAGACACACACACACGATATGATGTATATATGTAATTCATACACGCTGCCTTAAAAATGTATTGATGGTGGATGTTAGCACAGTTATGACCAATAACCCTAGATCTGTGTGTGCATGGTTGTGGTTTTTATTCCTGTTGTTACTCGTCCTACATACTGAGCCTCTCTCTTCTTTCTAAATGTGAATTTGTGCTATTCTTCCTATTTCTCCTTGAATGTAACTCAAGGTTTTCCCTTATACAATATAATAAGAAATATGATAGTATTAATTTATGTTTTGTTGTGAGAAGACCAGATCGTGAGATGAACTGATCTAGTAGAGGACCAAGGAGGACAAACGACACGAGGATGAGCTGATCGACTAGTGGCCCAACCAATATGCTAGAGGAGTCCAAACCTTACTTGAACCGAAAGACCAAATGATTGTTCCAACAACCCAATTGAGCAACCAAGAGTTGATCCAACCGGTTAAAGAGTTGAACCAACCTACTCGGCCTGGTTCAAGCACAAATATTCATCAACAACAGGTTGTACATATGATGTGGACCTTAGGTGGTAGTAATTCCTTGTGTATCCAAGGAATTACAATAGTATGTCCATGACCATCACTTTTTTATTTTATATTACATGCTTTTGTTGTGGTTGTAGAATGTATATGATACATACTATAATTATGTGGTGACTTGATATGTATATGTATTTATATATAAAATCTCTCAATATAACATATTAAGTCTATGATGCTTTCCATTAGAAACACACATGAAAATCTTGATTGACTATGCATGGGCATGCTCAGCATGGTGCATTGTCCATCTCGTGGAAGTGTGATGGTAGTAATGTGGGTCAACTCAGCGGAGTGCATTATTATTGTCTTGGCTATTGGGTTAGGCTTAACTAGTGACCTTAATTGGATTAAGTGCCTAGAAGCATGCAGATAGATTTTGGCAAGGATTTATGCACATAATCTATCAAAGAGTTGAATGAGATGCAAATGGCAAACATTGTCTACCTTAATAGTCATGAGCGCCAATGTTGGTTGTGTATTAAATTAATTGTTTTGGATCTTGGCTCACTAGTAGATTGTACTTTTTCTAAATTGATACTTGAGGGTTATCAATTTGAACAAAATAGTGTGGATGATAATTAATTAAAGGCCTAATTAATATCGTTAACTTACCAAATCAAACAAATAAAAAATATTTTAAAAGGTGCAATATTTCTTTGTAGAATCTAATAACAAACACAATTAAGATCAGTCCTTGAGAAGGATAAAACTAAATGGGATTAATTTCCACTACTTGTTATGGAATTTGACAATCATTCTCACCAATGGGTGAGAACTCTATGTCCTTGAAAACTAGAGCCAGGGGAACCCACTCCAAATGTGCCTAAGGCTGAAATGGATGTTTACTTGAAGCATGCCAATGATGTCATAGGCTTTGAGTACCTTATGCTATTTTGTATGAACCATGAGTTGCATGAACAACATTAAAATAAGTACATTCTCGATATGGTAACACACATTAAGAATCATGTAAAGCATGAAAGGTATAATGTCTTCAAAGCGGTGTTTGAGTGAAAACTGACAGATGGAGATCTAATAGATCCCCATGTGCTCAATATGATTGGGCATGTGGAACATCAAAAGTGACTAGGATTTCTTTTCGGTTAAGGGTTGACCATGTATATGATTCTACATTCGTTGTCTGAATCATATATTGCCATCTTATTGAGTGCCATCACTTGAGTAACATGAATAAGTTGTTGTTTGAGTTTCTTGGCATGATGATTAATGTTGAAGCATGGATGAAGAAGGACAAACCCATGATGGTGATCAGCAGAAGTAAGTCCAAGGGCAAAGGCAAGTCCAAGAAGGGTTCTTAGGCTAAGATAAAGTCTAAGTCTTCAACATTCAAGATAAGGAGAAGGGTAGAAGAACAACGATAGAGATCTCTACTTCAAGACCCAATAAGAAGTAAGCTAGAACTATATAGAGCAATAGTTGTTGCCACTATAGTTGGAATCTATCATTCATGGGCATGTTTAATAGAATTTGTGAATTTTTATTATATACCTCCCATTGATGAAAACATCATGTATCTTGTATGGAAAAAATAGTATGAATATGTTGATGTTTCATTTTAAAAGATAAGATCTTGTATGGAAATGCCCTATGTCTCATAGTCTATATTTGATAGTTGGAGATACAAATATGTATGACACATATGATGAATGACTTGATGACTCAACAAATGAATGCCTATAGCATTGTCATATAAAGCCAATAAATGAGAAATGCATTTATAGAATCCATAATGATGGTTATCTAGACTCTTTTGGTTATTGAACCAATATAGACATGCATGTCTTATTTATTAGTAAATATGATAGAAGAATATTCCCTAGATCTATAGGGAGAGTTATTATTGTATTAGGGCTTGTACGTACTAATGTATATAGAACTTTTAGAATAAATGCCACAGGTGGTTAATAGCACCTCATTATATATTTACTGATGATATCAGTAGATATGGTAATTTGTATTTAATAAAATACCAGTACAAATCTCTTGAAGTGTATAAGGAGATAACAAATGAAGTACGTAATCAACTTGGTAGAAGTGTTAAGATACTTTTATGTGATCGATGTTGAAATATTTTCACCATGAGTTTATGAACCTTTTGGGAGATCATGATAATGTATCATGATAAACTCCACCTAAAATGCAATGATAGTGTATCATGTTGGTGTATCGAATAGAAGGAATCATGCCTTGTTAGTTAGGTGCGATCATTAATAAATCTAGCTAATCTTATCCTTTTTAGGCACAAGCTTTACACAAACAATGTACCGTCTAAATTGGTTCAAAATATTATAGGGAAATCGGGCATAGATATTGGCAGTGGAAACAAAAAAAATAAATGCTCATTTCCCAGAACAATAAGATCGTGTCAACAAAAATGTATCTAGGGAGGAAGGTTTGTAAAGTTATTCGTGATCCAAGAGAAAGTCCAATGATATTACCCTTAGAGTAGCAATGCTTCTTCTCCAAGAAGCAACAATTGAACAATCATCATGAATGGTCTCCTGGTCTGGCACCACAAACAACACTGGATGGTGTTATCCTAGCGGCACAAATCTCCCGCCTCTATAGTAGTCCACGCTAGCCACCGGGAACTCAACATTGCACTTCCAGAGCCAACGGGAAAGAGTTGTCCCCTTCTTTCAACGTACTAGTCACCGACATGCTCTCCCACAATTGTTCTCAATTTTTCTCTCCCTCGTCGTCCCTTCCTTCAATGGGTAGGACTTGCTTAGTCTCTCTATTGGTTACCATAACCAGAGAGGGAAACAATTGTTAGAGAACATGATTCTCAATTGTGTGTGTTGGAAAGCCCCCAATACCCATCTATTTATATGAGGGTTAGGGTATGGGTTGCCAGTCTATGTGGGAGTAGAAGGGTCTGGAATTTCCCTAAATTTTGCATCCTATGACAGGTGAACCGGTCAATTCATTATTGAACCAGTCGACTGGCACAGTGAGCCGATGGGTTCACCTAGTGAGATGATCATTTCATAGTATTTCCCAATCACAATTGAATTCACAATTCATTTCCAATTAATGTCCCACATTAATCCTTCTACCAATCAAATTGAAGAAGTGAAACATGCAATAATTTTCATAAATTAGGAAAATCACTAGAAGCTTTGGTTGGCATGACTGAGCCGATCCATTCACTAGGTGAACATGTCATCTCATCAACCATGATCCGGTCATTTCACCCAGTGAGTCGATCGGTTGGTGTCCTAACTCATGCAGAAATTAGGCAATTCAATTTTCAATCAACCTGACACTCCAACCAATCAGTTCAACACTTAAACTTGGTGATTATGAGTCCAGTTAGTTAATTGGTTATTTAATTGAATACTTAAACACATTTAGTATTCAATCTAAACATCGTTCATGAATATACTCCTTTAATGCAAGTGTATCCTATGTGTGTGACCCTTTAGGTCTAGAGTTACGTTGGCAGTGAATGCCAATAACCAATTATTACATCACAAGCAAAGAGCAGTGCCTAGTCACACATCATTGCTATCCAAGTAATTCAAAAAGTTGGAGAGTAACTTCAACCTACAATCTATGATCAGTGTTACCATGATCGTATAGTTCCTTTGTCTCTAATATCTGGGTTGAACTCGAGGCATGGAATCCTGATCCTCTCAACATCCAATCCATGTTCCTTGAACTAGAACAAATTGTTTGAGATGCATGTGAGCTCACATATCACATATTGAGTCAAGTGAGTATGTCCATACATTTCTCAGTCTTTCTTATCAAGAGGCCCTGGATATCAATCTCCTGCAGGAGGGACAAATCCCATCTACATAACTCATGACACTCTATGCCCGTGTGTCACAGTGCACCCAAACATCATTGTTATGAAAAAATTTATTTAGGATCACATTGGATGATGTCAAAGTACATGAATGACATGTGATGAATGTAGTGACTTCATGTCTAAGAACCGCAATCACCACTATCACTATGAGAGATGATTCTGACTACAATTCCATGGTCTCCATGTATCACTCTCATGGTGGGTCTGTCTAATACACTATTTTCTAACATGTACCTATGTGTTTGACTTGATATCACATATCATGACTAATGAGACTCTATCATCAGTCAACATACACTCTAATCTTATGTATTATCGTTGTCTATTTTGCTTTCATAGTAATATCTGACTAGGGACATAACAAGAATGTATGTACTCTTATCATACATATGATCTCATTGTTTAGGTCCTCAACCTAAAGACATATGTCATCGAGTAACATCATTCTTTAGACATCTACTATGTATGTGTCATCATGTCATGACTGAGATAAACATAATAAAGAGAATTACCTTTATTATTTATCAAATGAAGTATCCAATGCCACACTCCAATCGTCGTATGATTGGCTTTCAGGGCATACATGCTAACAAAGACACCATATGAGATGTGGCGTGGGAGATGTCCTTATATGATTTCTATAAGGATTACGATTTAAATCTTATGTAATAAAATAGTTTCTTGAAAATCTTTGTCCACAAATCACATAAATTTTATTTTGTTAAAATACTACTCTTATCCCAATGCAACCACAAAGTTGTTTGTTGATCTAGATGATTGTATTCCTAAAGAGGAACTTAGTTCCCAAGAAATCAGTGGGAGAAAAGTATAACTCAAAATGTTTGAGACAAACAAGAAAATATTGAAACTAAAAGAGGTATAACAGGAACATAGAGAATCACAAGATGATGTGAAATCTCAACTTCCTTATGTAACACAAAACTCATAGTTCTAGTAAAACATGCCTTGAGCTTAAACGATTATGATATCTTATAACGCAAATGGTGACACCATAGATGATGAGTCAAAAAACTACCTAGAAACTATTAGGGGACCAGATTCTGAAGTGTGTCTTGAGGCTATGAGATCCAAAATGGACTCCATGTACACCAACAAGGTATGACCTTGATGGATCCACCTGAAGGGGTAAAATCTATAGTGTGCAATTGGGTCTTCAGGGAAAAGACCAACATGGAAGGGTATATTTGTAGAAAATAGTTTGAAACAAGTTCAAGGTGTTGAAAATGATGATGTCTTTCACCATTTACCATGGTTAAATGTATTAGGAAATTGCTAGATATTGCAGCTTAATGTGACTATGAGATTTGGCAAATTGCATGTTAAAACCACTTTCCTTAACTGGAATAATTATGAGAATGTGTACGCGACACAACCTAATGGTTTTATAAATTTATATATTGCAAATAAAGTCTGTAAACTACAAAGGTCAATGTTTGGATTGAAGCAAGAATTTAAGAGATGGAATCTTCAATTTGATAAGACAGTCAAAGAGTGGTTTTAAAGTTAGAATGAAGATGAAATCTATGATTACAAAGATTTAATGGGACCATATTTCTATTCCACATGATGATGGGGAATAATATCCTGCAAATATTAAAACCTAACAAAGAAAGTACCTTCTCTATGAAGAGTATAGGCAAAGCATCCTATGTGATAAGAATTGAGATCTATAGAGATTATATGGAAAACTTCTTGACTTGAGAAAGGGCACATATATTGGAAAGATGATGAGGGGGTTCATCATGCAAGAATTAATATGAGAAAATTCATCCATGTTCCATGGAGTTAGTCTCTCAAGATCCTAGGTGTTGTTTAGTTCGAGATTTGATCCAGACTAGGCACTGTCTTTTTGTGCCATGTAGGCACTCATCCTGACTAACCCAACCCAGTTCTAGTCTTGTTCGGTTTGGCAGAAAGAAAACTGATAAGGTCCATTTTGAGTTTTGTAATCCTCTAATCGAGACCAAGTCAGTCCTTCTCTTAGTAGGATCCAATCCCAGTTTGGATTTGACTCTATCTTTTGTGTTATATTATTTTATATGCTAGACTAAAACATTCAAGTTTTGAGGCCAGTCCAATCTAATGAATGTCTTTAATGGGATGAGTTTCCAAACAAAAAAGGGACCAAATCCACTTAAACTAATCTAGATCTATCAACTAACCCAATCTAGATTTCATAATCTTGGTCACGACCCAAACATGGGCCTAGTGTCCCAGTTCTTGCGAAGAATGGGAAAACATGTGTAAGATGCCATATGCACTAAAAATTGGATCTATCACGTATACAATTTTGTGTACGTATCACATTATCTCCTATGTATTGGACATGATGAGAGGATATCCATGTGTCTCGTATGTATCAGGCATTACTAATGAATTAAATATACACATCCAATTATCTCATATGTATTGAACATGATGAGCGGATGAATGTCAGATTCCAATGAAGGTCATTGGACTACCTTAAAGAATGTCCTTAAGTTCTTGAGAAGAACCAAAAGGATATATTCCTAAAATAGGATAATACAGAAGAGTTGGGTGTAAAGGGTTACATCGATGCAAGCTTCCAAAGTGACAAATAAAATTAAATATTGCAATCTAAATTTGTGTATGACCTTAAAACTAGAACTGTAAGCTAGAAGAGTTTTGAGCAAGAGACAATTGTTCTACAATAGAAGTTGAGTACCTTGGCATTATATGAACAACAAAATATATTGTATGGATCAAGAATTTCATATAGATAAACTTATAGGAGGTTCCAACCATTGATGACATAGTAGAAATATTGTGACAATAATGGAGCTAATGGATAGGCTAGGAATCCCAGACAACATACTATGACACTTCCATCTCATGCAAAAGATCGCACAATGAAGACATGTAAAACTTGCAAATACCGATTTGAGGCAAATGTTTCTCACCCGCTATAGAAGCGCTTGCACATCAGAAACATGATGGACATGTTAAGATCAATTAGAATAAGATTAGTGGGTGATTGGCTCTAAGTGCAAATGACATTTGTTGGTATGTATGCCTAGAGAGCCAATCATATCATGATTGCAATGGAGCACTAAATATCGAATTTGATAAGAATAAATGCAATTCTGTCTATTATGTTTGTTTCAACATGAAATGATGACACAAAAATAGTAGATGTCTAAAGAATGATGTTACTCTATGGCATATGACTTTGGGTTGATGACCTGAACGATGATATCATATGTATGATAAGAGTACATACATTCTTATTATGGTTCTAGTCAGATATTACTATGGAAGAAAAATTGACAATAGTAATACATAGCACTGGAATGTGTGTTGACTAATGATAGACCGGTTCAAGTGTTGAACCGATTTTTCTTATGTTCATTGACTGGGCTCTGAACTGACCGGTTCAAGTGTTGAATCGATCAGTTGGTGTGTCAGGTCAATTAGAATCAACATTCGCTGATCAATAGCTGAACCATATGTAAACCAACTGGTTCACATAGTGAACTGACCGGTTCAAAGGTTCCAATGGACCAGTTCATGGATGAACCACCCAGTTCAATGACCAATTTGATTACCTCAAGGATTATTTCTGACATCATATTTTGCAATAATCAAGCATTGAATACCAATATGATTCAGAATAGGAAACTGCACAAATTGAGTAGTTCGTGACATGAACCATGTAGTTTATGCACAAAACGACCAGTTGGGTGTGCAAACCGACCAGTTTGCCTATCAAAGTTTCCAAAAAATTCATGAATTCTATCATTTCGACTCCTGCACAGACTGGGAATATTGACCCTATCATGTCCTACAAATAGAGGCATATTGGGGGCTTCCCATACATGACAATTAGATATGATTATTGTAGTTATCTCTATTTGTTGTAACCAAAAGAGATCTCGAGCAAGTCCTACCAGATAAAGGGAGGGATAGAAAGGGAGAGACAATTGTTGGACAGAGAATCAACTCTAGCAGGTGAGCATTCAAAAGAGATAAATCCTTTCTGTTGGCTCTGGTAGTGAAACATGGAGTTCCCGATGGTTTGCGTGGACTAATCTAGAGGCGGGAGGCCGTTGTCTTCTGGTAGGAGAACATTTTCTACTACCGTTCATGGTGCCAGACCAGGAGGTCATTACTGACGACTATTCGAGTGTTGCTAAAGAAGAGGCAAGATGTTGCCTAAAGAAGAAGGATTTTGATTCTTGAAGAACAAGCATGATATTGCATCAAAAATTGTCACTCGACTTTCTCTAAGACCACATATAACTCTTGTTATTCTCCTTCCTAGATACATTTTTTTTGACACGATCTTGCTATTTTGGGAAATATGTATTTAAAATTTGTGTTTTCACTGCCTTATCTATCGCCTGGATTTCCCAACACATTACACATCATCAATTTAGTTTCTTGATAAATGTATGGGTATGGTATGTCTTAAGATCTGTATAGGTAATATATTTATATTAATATATTATCTAGTTAAATGGGAACCCGGAGGTCATGCATGAAACTCACTAAATAAATAGGTGGGTATGGTATTAGGTGATTTCTAGAGGGTGGAAAATTTCATCACCTAAACTCAACTTAAATGGGTCGACCCGTGGGTGCCCTTGGATTTTGACCTAGCCTCAATTGATGTGTGACCTTGACATGAGCTTATCGTGCGTAATACGCAAGTGAACATATCAGAGTAATAAGGCCTTGTGAGGCCTCAGTCGAATACGGGGAAGTATTTCTCCAATAGACTACTACTAACTGTAGTCAAATCAACTAAGTTAGTTGTGAATGGTTGAATTGGTTTGAGTTAAAGAACTAATGTAGAAACAAAATTAATTAAAGGTTAAATTAATCAGAGATGGAATGAATTCCTTAGGACAGTACTTTCACCACAGATAACACTAATAATTAACCTCACACACTAATATCTATTATCTCAATCCCGGGATAAAGAGCATGTAGCCAGAATTACCTGCTCCCATAGTGTAATTCACTACCTAATCTAATGCCAATCCCAATTCCACAGCTATTGATTGATTTGTTAGATGCTTTAGGATTATTCTCTGGGTTTCTCCTCCCGTTTATACTCCACTTTTCCCAAAGGGCACAGTACACGGGTAAATGCATACTTTCCAACCCTTAATCCCTCTTCTGAGATGACTAAGCATCTACTAATTCACTAATAGTGATCAAGCCCAAGTAGAACACAAAGCTTTCATAGATTTATATCCAATAAAAAGAGATAAAATTTATATTAATGCATAGAAATCCATTATAGTGTATATTCCGGCTACTCCCAGATCCTAAGGAATAAATGTTTTTAGCCTTGCATGGTTTTAATCGACAAATACATAGAAAGGAAGAAGAAAAACGTGGGAAACATTGGAAAACTAAGGTAACCCCCGAATCTCTACCCGTCCAGAAGATCCCCTCCTTCATACGTGCATTATGCTGTCTTCTGGCTGTAGAATTGTCCTCTAGAAGTGCTCAAATCTTCTCAGTTGAAGCGTTCGATCCTCAGTTTTTCTCTTCTCTCTCTCCAGTTGTTGTGCAATGAAAACATATGTGCCCCTTGGTCATACCATCATCCCCCTAAGTCATAGAAGGCACTTAGGGTACAAAATAACATCCACCGTTAGATTAGAGTAAAATCTGTGGATGGCCTGATCAGGCAAACTCGGTAGTACCGACTAGGTGAGTCAGTAGTACTGAGTCACTTAGGCTTAGTGGCAAGATCCCGATCATGTCGATACTATCGATTAGACTAGATAGCACCAAGATTTCTGATTTTCAACCGTCTCCCTGATGTCAACTCTGTAGCACCAAGTTTTCTCAAATCATGCTGGGGTTTACTGATGTTGTTTCGGTACCACCAACTTTGGTTGTCGGTAACACTGACTCTGGGTGAGTTTCTGGGTCCATCACTAATGTCAAGTCGGTACCACTGACTGTTACCAGGTTGGTAGCATAGAGTCTGTGGAACTTCCTTGTACCTAAAAATGCACAAAAATAACATAAGTACTTGGGATGCGTAAAATATTACATAAAATAGTTAAAATCATATAATTTGATGCATTCAATAGAAACAAGCCATCTATGACATTTCATGCATAATAAATCAAATAAATGACTAATGTACACATGAAATAAAGGAAAAATGTTCCCGTAATAACAACTAGAAACACATGTGTCAGACCTCGTAACTCTTCATAGGGAAAAACCATCTCACATGCCCAACTTGTCCATGCTTGAAACATGCTATCTAGATGACCCTTTCATAGACATAGAACCTGAACTGTTTGTCCCAGCTATTGGAAAACTATGAACTCTCCCTTTTCCTAGGAGACCACTATGACTGGACATGTGTCCTTGGCTCAAAAAACATGCACCTTTTCTCTCACTGATGTACCGCTGAGAAGAAAAGCTCAGCTTCTTGTAACTGCTAGATGGTGATCCCTGAAACTAAGCATACCTCTTCTTGACACTAGCCTCTCACCGTTCTACGATCACATTCTCTATCCTTCTCATGGACTCTACAAAGGTAGAAAACTTATCACATGAATCCACATATGATGTTGTTTGTGCCAAATCAACATTCAAACCCTTTTCAAGCCACACGATCCTCTATTTCTTTGCGGCTGGCATGTGAAGATAGAACCTCAATAACTCCATGAAATTTACCTTGTAGTCACTGATAGACCACGGTTTCTGGTACAACCCTTCAAGCTAATCCATCTTCTCCTCCAAATACGTCTCTAGGAAGTAATGACTCAAAAATGACCGTCGGAACTCTTTCCTACCAACCACTTCACATAGTCTCTTCTGCTCCTCAATGTCCCACCAGTGGCAAACACTTCCTATCAGAAGATAAAGCGTGCACCATACTCAAACTTAGCATCTTGAATCTAGAAATTCTATTCCCTTGATTAGGAGATTAGAATATTTGGTTCCTTAGATTCGACTAGACAAGGATAAAGTTATACGTTAAGGTACATTATTAATGCATATAACATATGGCAACCCATAACATATATAGGACTAAAAGTAAATATAATGTATTAAGTGGCATATTAACATAATAATATGTAAATGTGCTACATTGTGAGTAATTTAAGAGATATGTCACATATGCTTCTCTTGCTAAATAATATGCATATAATGACTAAATAACAAGTACAATGTGATTAAAACATGTATTAGATAAAAATTGGAATTTTCATGTGCAATCATCTAAGTATAAGAGGAATTAATGTATTGAATAGGGTAAATAAGTAAAATATGGTATTTCGTGCATAATAACCAAAGGAAACTCTTTTGCTAGCATTGTGAAAGTAATGGTACTTTGAGAAATGATAATGTAATGTAATAAGAATATAATGCTATGACTCAAAATTACTATTTGTATTATAGTTCAAAAAAGGGAACTTCAAAAGCCAAATATAATGGTAAAAATATGTTCCTTGGGTCCCAATTACCTTGATTCCAAGTTTTACCTTATTTGAACAATAAAAAATATCCTAATTTCATTAAGAAAAGATAATATAATTAAGTTAACTTCTAATATATTAAATAAATAGTATAAACCAACTTGTATGGCTCATACACATATAATTTAGGTGAATCTATAACAAATAAATTGCGACAAACATAAATGGAAATAACATTGTACACACATCTTAATTCTATGGAAAAAATTTCATGTTGGAAAATCTTAAAATGCATTTACTTCCCAAATACAATGTGACTGAGGTAATTGCAATAATTTGTAATGCATGAGATAAATTACAAAAATATTGAAAGAACTAATTCTCTCTCCTTAATATTGAATTATGTGACTAAATGAAAACAATCATGTCAACATATCACAAAGGAGCCAAATATTTTAAGTCGATTATATATTTGTTTTGAAAAAAATAAATATTACCAAATTATATAATCAATTAATTAACGCAAACAAGAAACAACAATAATATTTACTAAGTGATTTCCTTAGTAAACTTCCCTATTACCCCCTAAAATTGTTAACAACAAGGAAAAAAGGAAAATGGTTTGATAGATAATGTTTCACCCTTTTGATATGAAATCATGTGTCTATAATAATTTGTTTGGATGTTTAATTTATTAGTCCTATCTCCTCTATAAATATTAATGTAGAATATATCAACAATATATATGGTTGCCTCAAATTTGGAATTTTGGATCTAACTTAAGTTAATTAAATAGATGTCTTTTATCAAAATAAAGTTTTTATACATCTTTTCAATGAATCTAAAGTGAGAAGAGAAACATTTTGAGCAAGTCAATTTGTAATGGTTGGATGAGTATATATAAGAGGTTCATAAATGAAAGGATAGAAAAAGAACTCAATATGTATATCCTATGAAATTGTACATAAAATTATCATACATGTTTATATTTAATAAATCATTACAAATGAGATTTATAGAAGTCTCTTTATTGTAAATGTAGTAGTCAATATTTTTGTAACCAAATTATTGAAGAAAAAAAGGGAAGTAAACTATAAAGTATAGGCATAAAGAAATGGCACAGAAATAATGTTCTTCTATATTTATTCTTCCCTATTATGTTTTAACAAATGCTTAACTTTTCTCCTTTTACAATATATACTGCATATTTTCTCTAGCAAAAAAAAGATAAGTTTCGTGTAGTTAAATAGTGATATATATATGGGCATATATTTGCTGCCCACAAGGGTAACTAATTTTTGTTACTCGTGGATCTTTTTATAATAGAAAGGCACTAATTGCAACGAGATAGCCAAAATTGTAACACAAAAACTCATTTTGTAAATATAATGTGATATTTTTATTCTCCCTCTGAATACAGTAAAAATGGCATTTGTAATAGTATTTTACGTGGTATTACAAAATGAGTCTTTGTTTTACAATTTTGGTCATCTCATTACAACATTGTCTGCCTCATTACAAATATGTGCCTTTCTATTACAAAACAAATGCACAAGTAACTAACCTTAGTTACCTGCACATGTAGTGAATGAATGTCACACACACACTCACACAAACACACATACACACACAAATATATATATATATATATATATATATATATATATGTATATATATGTATATATGTGTGTGTTTATATTTATATATATATATATACATATACATATACATATACATATAGCCCTCCTCGCAGCATATATAGAAATCACTTGACCACTAGGACATGGCTTCTAACCTTTTCCCTTACCCTTTTATTCAAGTTCCTTGGAAAATCCTTCAAAGTTTTGTAATCTCTTAAATTAATTCATGTGGTGATCTTTTGTCAATTACCAGTGTTTCAAACCTTCAATACCTGATTTGAATCAAAGGTTTGGACTTTGACAAGTTCACAAATATCTTTGAGGTATGTTGTGTTCCCTATTTATCTTATTGAGAAAATCTCCCAAATTTATCTCTCCCTCTTGGTCCTCTAGGACATACTAACCTTTACACATTCTCTCTCATTTGAGAAGTTGCTTATGTGAGAAAGTATGAATTGATATGGATCATGTGATCATATTATTTAATTAGATATTCGTTTTGATCCTTATTTATATCCTATTTTCTTATTCCTTTTCAAATCCTAATTTTCAAGTTGTGGACTTTTGTGGTCATGTGAAGTATCTTAATTGTGGAAATATTTGAATATTTGTTTATGGGCCCTCTGACTCTGCTTTATATTAGTTGAATTTTCTCATCCCTTTGTTGAGCATGACTATATTTTAACTTGTCTGCCATATTTGCATATGTGGTTGACTAGTCATAACTAGATGTAATGACACCATATTTATTTTTAGCACTGAAGTTTGAGTCCTCTTGTGATATATTAATATAGGCACTGGGTTTTTATTCCTCCTACCAACACATGAGGTTTTAGTCCTCCTACAAAATATGTATTTATTTGGCACTGCTGACCAAAAAATAGATTTATTTGGCACTATGATTTTGGTCCTCCTTCCCTTTGGTATGGAATACATACTAGTTTCTAGCAAACATAATTTGAGGAATGTATTTGAAACATAGGGTTAGGTTCGTTGGATGAGTGGTGGGAAAAATTGGCCATGGACCTTCTCCGTTCCATAAGGTGTGGTGCAGTTCCATTGAGGGACGAAGTAGCTTGAATGGTACTCTATTTATTAGTCACCATGCAACTTCTTATGAATTGTGATATTTTTATTGTGACATTGTTTAAGGTAAGAAATATCTTATTCTTGATTATTATCTTATTTGAAATTCATAATATCTGGATATCCACTTGGGTAGTAATTCCTCTTCAATGAGAAACCTTGCTTTTTCATGTCTTTTTCCCTAATGTTGTTGAATTCCCATTGAATATGATCATACTGACTTTTATGCTGATAATTTCCATTTTATCTTCTATTTCGGGTATGCTTCCAACCTCTAGTGTAGGACATGAAGGACATTATATGCAGACTTGGAACTGGCTTATACAGATGATTCTTAATGTGAGATAGATTTGACATATTTTGGATTTCCCTCTACTCAGATCTTGATGATGTTGTACTATCATGTAAGCCCATGTATGGGAGAATATTAAGTAACCATGATAAATTGAATATACTCATGAAATGTTATTCTGGTGTTATACTTTAGTTATTTTGTATCTCATTATTTGAGCATGAAAAATTTACTCCTATTCCGGCATGCTTGTTATCATGCTTGAAATAGATGGATTTATTCCTCAAATTAAGTGGGGCCTGAATTCCCTCTCAGGTCCCACTTCTTACAAGATGCTATCAGAGACATGGTAGTTGGATTCTAACTATTTCAATTTTTTCTCCCAAATTAGAACCCCTACAAATCATAGTTACCCTATAAGTGAGATGTTTACCCTAAAATTGACCTGTGATTTCATGAGATGACAAAAGTTCAATCTAGAATAACAAGGTACACATAAGAATCATGAATAGTAAACACTTTTGAGATAGACTCTAGTTTATCATAGAAAATTATGTAGGTAGTTGTGACAAGTATTTTTAAATATAATGAGGTTTGACATGAGGAAGTTAGTGTACATAATAAGGAAATCCTAACATGGAAAATTTGTGACTTGGTTTCTCGCATTGATTCTCATCTTATTTTGTTTTATGGCGTATGATTTTTCAGAGAAACCCATATCTTCCATTATATTACTCTATGTAAAAAAACTGTCTCGGATTTATCAATGATTTCTAGAACCAAGTCACAGTTAGGAGATGAATGAAATAATGGTAGTAAAACCCTAGAAGTAGCTGGAATAGATATCCAAATCCTAGTTCTAGTGTTTGGAGTGATGACTAGTAAGACATGTCTTGTGATAAAGGTTTAGTTGACCTACCCTTTGTAACCAATGACTTTTGAATGTTGATGTGGACCTTAGGATTGTTGGGTTTGTAGTAACACAAGGACCTGAAACTTAACCATAGGTGGGTATGACACATTAGTTGGATGCTTAGTCTGTGAACAACATAAACCCCTAAAATAATCATAACTAAAAGATACATAAGTAACCCTAATACCTTGATGTTTCTTAGCTTGGCTTATTAGGTTAAACCATTTTAAAAGGTTGGATGGTAGTTAGTTGGTAGTATAAGGATGATTAGATTTCAGAGACGAAATCCTCTTTATGGGGTGGAGTGTTGTAACATACCCAAACCTAGCATCTTGACTCTAAAAATCCTATTCCCATGATTAGGATATTAAAATGTTTAGTTCTCTAGATTCAACCAAACAAGAATAAAGTTATATGTTAATTTACATTGTTAATGCATATAACATATGGTAACCCAACATATATAGGCCTGAAAATAAATATAACATATTAAGTGGCATATTAACATAATAACATGTGTATGTGTGGACATGTGAGTAAGTTCATGAAATATGTCACATATTCTTCCTTTCCTCACTAATATTCATTTAATGGCTAAATAAGAGATATACTGTGTTTAAAATATGTATTAGATAACAATTGGAACTTTCATGTAAAAATATTCAAGTAAAAGAGGAATTAATGGACTAAATATGTTAAGTAAAATATGTATTTTCTTGCTTAATAACCAAATGAAACTCTTTTGGTGACATTGTGATGGTAATGTACTCTAATAAATAAATAATGACGGTAATATTGTAATGTAATAATAAAATATTGGTAATGAGTCAAATTAGTAATTGTATTAAAATTCATAAAAGGGAATTTCAAAAGCCAAATATAATAGTAAAACCATGTTCATTGGGTCCCAATTACCTTGTGTGCCAAGTTTTAATTTATTTGAAAAATTAGAACTAGCCTAATTTTATAAAGAAAAGAGAATGTAAGATGAGGCCAAAAATATTTTATTAACCTTGGGTGGATCCACATGAAGGGGTAAAATCTATAGGGTGCAATTGGGTATTTAGGGGAAAGACCAACACGGAAGGGTAGATTGGTTGCAAAGAGTTTCAAACAAGTCTAAGGTGTTGAACATGATGAAGTCTTTCACCAATTACCATGGCTAAACCCATTAGGAAAATGCTTGATTTTGCAGCTTAGTGTGACTATGAGATTTGGCAAATTGGATGTTAAAACCACATTCCTTAACTAGAATAATTATGAGGATGTATATGTGAGACAACCTTTTGGTTTTATAAATTCATATATTGCAGATAAAGTCTATAAACTACAAAGGTCAGTGTGTGGATTGAAGCAAGCATCTAAGACCTAGAATCTTCAATTTGACAACACAGTCAAAGATTTTGAGTTTAGTTAGAACGAAGATGAAATATGTGATTACAAAAGATTTCGTGGGAGAATATTTATACTCCACATGATGATGGGTACTAATATCCTACAAATATTAAAACCTGGAAAAGAAAGTACCATCTCTATGAAGAGTTTAGGCAAAGTATCCTATGTGATAGGAATTGAGTTCTATAGAGATAATTTAGAAAGCATCTTGGCCTAATAAAGAGCACATATATTATCAAGATGCTAAAGGGGTTCATAATGGAAGTCTAAATAAGAGAAAGCTTGTCCAAGTTCCATGGAGTTAGTCTCTCAATAGCCTATTGTCCTAGTTCTTGTGAAGAATGGGAAAACATGAGTAAGTTTCCATATGCACTCGAAATTGGATCTACCATGCATGAAATTTTGTGTACTTATCCCATTATCTCATATGTATTGGACATGATGAGAGGATATCCACTTATATCATATGTATTGGATATGAAGAATGGATATATACTCATCCAAATGTCTTGGATGTATTTTACATGACCAATGAATGATTGTAGATTCCAATGGAGGTCATTGGACTACCATAAAGAACGTCCTTAATTGCTTGAGAAGAACTAAAAGGCTACATTCCTAAATTATGGTAATAAGGAAGAGTTGGGTGTAAAGGGTTACACTTATGCAAGCTCCCAAAGTGACAAATAAAACTAATGGTCGCAATCTAAATTTGTGTTTGACCTTAAAACTAGAACTGTAAGCTAGAAGAGTTCTTAGAAAGAGACTGTTGCTCTACAATAGATGCCAAGTATCTTGGTGTTATGTGAAAAATAGAATATATTGTATGGATCAAGGTTCATAAAGATGAACTTATGGGAGGTTCCAACCATTGATGACATAGTAGAAATACCGTGACAATAATGGAGCTACTGGATTGGATGGGAATCCCAGATAGCATACTATGGCACTTCCATCTAATGCGACAACAAAGACATGTGAAACTTGCAAATATTGACTTGAAGTAAATGTTTCTAACCCTCTATAGAAGTGCTTGCATAGAAGAAACATGATGGATATGTTAAGTTCAGTTGTAATAAGATTCGCTGGTGATTAGCTCTAAGTGCAAGTGGGAGTTTGTTGGTATGTATGCCTAGAGATCCAACCATATGATGATTGTAATGGGGCATTCGATACCTAATTTGATAATAATAAAGGTAATTATGTATATTATGTTTGTCTCAATATGAGATGATGACACAAACATAGTAGATGTCTAAGAAATGATGTTAGTCGATGGCATATGTCTTTGGGTTGATGACCTGAACGATGAGATCATATGTATAATAAGTGTACATACATTCTTGTTATGTCCCTAGTCGGATGTTACTATGGAAGAAAAATAGACCACATTAATACATAAGACTAGAGTGTGTGTTGACTAATGACTGAATCTCATTAGTCATGATATGTAATATTAAGTCAAGCACACTTGTACATGTTAGAGAATAGTGTATCGACAGACCCACCATGAGAGTGATACATGGATACCATAGAATGGTAGTCAGAATTAGCTCTCATAGTGATAGTGATGATTGTGGTTCTTAGAACTGAAGTCACTACATTCATCACATGACGTTCCTGTACTTTGACAACATTCGTTGTGATCCTGAATAAGGGATTCCATAAAGGTGGTGTTTTAGTGCATTGTGACACAAGGGGATTGAGGGTGAGTGATGTAGATGGGATTTGTTCCTCTTATAAGAGATTTATATCCAGGCCACTTGATTAGAAATACTGAGAATTGAATGGTCATACTCATGTGATTCAATATGTGATATGTGAACTCAGATGCATCTTAGACAATCTGCTCTAGTTCAAGGAACAAGGATTGTGCTTTAGGAGGATGACAATTTCATGCATGGAGTTCAATATGGATATCAGGGACAAAGGATCTTTACGATCATGGTAATAGTGATCAAGGATTGTAAGTTGAAGTTGTTCTCCAACAATCTAAATTACTTGGATAGCAATGATGTGTTTCTAGAAACTGCTCTTTGCATGTAATGTCATAATTGGTTATAAACATTCACTGCCACCGTAATTCTAGACCTATAGGGTCACACACATAGGATACACCTAGAATATGATTATATTCATAATAATTTGATTACTAAATGTGTTTAGATATTCAATTAAATTATTGAGGTTCAAAGTTGTCTGACTGGATTCTGAACTGATCGGTTCAAGTGTTGAACTGATGGATGGAGTCTCAGGTCAATTGGAATTAATATTGGCTGATCAATGGATAAATCATGGTGTGAAACAACTAGTTCACATAGTGAACTGACTGGTTCACATGTTCCAACTGACTGGTTCATGGATGAACCACCCGATTCAATGCTCAATTCAGATTGGATCATGGATTATTGTTGACGTCATGTTTTGCATTAATCGTGCAATGTATACCAATGTGATTCAGAATAGGAAAGTGCACGAACCGACTAATTTGTGGCACAAACCGATCTGTTCATGCATGAACCGATCGTTTGGGTGTGTGAACTAATCAGTTCTCTACTTGAAGTTTCCAAAAAAAATGTAAATTCCATCCTTTAGACTCTGACATAGACTGGGAACAGTGATCCTAGCCTCTCCTATAAATAGATGGGTATTGGGGGCTTCCCAGACATGACAATTAGCTCTGACAATTGTTGTCCTATTTGGTGTAGTAACCAATAGAGAGCCCAGGCAAGTTCTACCCAACAAAGGGAGGGAAAGCAAGGGAGAGGAAATTGTGGGAGAGTGAATCAATTTTAGCATGTTGATGTTCAGAAGGGACAAATCTTTCCCGTTGACTTTGATAGCGCAACATGGAATTTCTGGTGGTCTGCGTGGACTACTCTAGAGGTGGGAGGCCATTGACTTCCAGTAGGAGAACATCGTCAACCGTCATCTGTGGTGCCAGACCAGGATGCCATTGCTGATGATTATTCGAGTGTTTCTGAAGAAGAAACTAACTGCTGCCTGAAGAAGAAGCGTGTTGCTGCTTGGAGAACAAGCATGGCACTACATCAATATTTTTGTTTGGACTTGCTCCAGGACTTTGTAAAAATCTTATTACTCTCCTTCCTAGATACAATGTTGTTGACATGATCTTGCTATTTTGGGAAATGGGCCTTTAAATATATTTTTTGTTGCCTTATCTGTCGTCCTGAATTCCCAACACATTGCACATCATCAATTTAGTTGCTTGATAAATGTATGGGTGTGGCATGTATTAAGTGTCATATAGGTAATATAATTGTATTTATATATTATTTAGTTAAATGGGAACCCACGGGTCACCCATGAAACCCATTAAATAAATGGGTGGGTATCGATTTGGGTGATTTTTACTGGGTGACAAATTTTATCATCCAAACCCAAATTAAACGGGTCGACCCATGGGAGCCCATAGATTTTAACCTAGTTTGAAATTTCTAGATGTTGCTGCTATGAACCTTGGTAACTCTTCCTCAACTAATGTGTGACCTCCCACTTCTTCATAGGAAAAAATCATCTCACATGCCCAACTTGTCCATGCTTGAAACATGTCCTTGTAGCATAGTACTGCCTAGACCACCCTATCATAGACATAGAACCTGACTTGTTCATCTCAGCTAGTAGAAAACTATGACCTCTCACTTTTCTAAGAGACCAATGTGACTGGAGGTGGGTATCAGTTTGGGTGATTTTTAGCGGGTGACAAATTTTATCATGCAAACCCAAATTAAATGGGTCGACCCATGGGAGCCCATAGATTTTAACCCGGTTTGAAATTTCTAGATGTTGTTGTTATGAACCTTGGTAACTCTTCCTCAACTAATGTGTGACCTCCCACTTCTTCATAGGAAAAAATCATCTCACATGCCCAATTTGTCCACGCTTGAAACATGTCCTTATAGCATACTACTGCCTAGACCACCCTATCATAGACATAGAACCTGAATTGTTCGTCTCAACTAGCAGAAAACTATGACCTCTCACTTTTCTAAGAGACCAATGTGACTGGACATGTGTTCTTGGGTCAAAAAACATGGACATTTGCTGAGACTAGTGTACCGTCGAGAAGAAAAGCTCAACTTCTTGTAACTACCAGATGGTGATCCCTGGAACCATGCATATCTCTTCTTGGAACTAGCCTCTTACTGATCCACGACCGTCCTCTCTATCCTTCTCATAGACTCCAAAAAGGTAGAAAACTTATCACATGATTCCAGAGCTGACGTTGTTTGTGCCAAATCAGCATTCAAACCCTTCTCCAACCACATGATCCTCTATTTCTTTGTTCTTGCCATGTGAAGACAAAATCTCAATAACTCCATGAAATTTACCTTGTATTCATTGATAGACCACGGTCCCCAGTACAACCAATTCAAACTTTTCCATCTTCTGTTTTAGATACATCTTTGGGAAGTAATGACTCACCAATTTCCGTCAGAACTTTTCCCAACCAACCAACTCAGCTAGTCTCTCCTCCTCCTCAGTGTCCCACCAATGGTCAGCACTGCCTTTCAGAAGATAAATCGTGTACCATACCCAAACCTAGCATCTTGACTCTATAAATCCTATTCCCATGATTAGGAGATTATAATATTTGATTCCTTAGATTTGACTAAACAATGATAAATTTATACCTTAAGGTACATTGTTAATGCATATAACATATGGTAACTGACAACATATATAAGCCTAAAAGTAAATATATTATATTATATAACATATTAACATAATAACATGTAAATGTGCTAACATATGAGTAATTCCATAAAATATGTCACATATGCTTCCTTTTATAACTACTATTCATATAATGGCTCAATAAAAAGTATAATGTGCTTAAAACATGTATTTGATAAAAATTGGAATTTTCATGTGCAACCATCTAAGTAAAAGAGGAACTAATGGATTAAATATGTTAAATAAGTAAAATATGAAATTTAGTGCATAATAACCAAAGGAAACTCTTTTTGAAGCATTGTTGAGGTAATGGTACATTAAAAATTAATAATGTAATAATAATAATATAATGATAATGAGTCAAAAATACTAATTATACTATAATTCACAAAAAGGAACTATCAAATATAATGGTAAAATCATGCTCCTTGGGTCCCAATTACCTTGGTGCCAAGTTCTACCTTATTTGGACAATCAAAACTTTCCTAATTTTATTAAGAAAAAGAAAATATAATCAAATTAACATTTAATATATTAAATAGTATAAATCAACTTGTATGCCAAATACATATATAATTTAGGTGAACTTGTAATAAATAAATTGCGGTATAACATAAAGGAAAATAACATTGCATATGCATGTTAAATCCATGGAAAATTTTTCATGCTGGAAAATCTTGAAATGTATTTACTTTCCAAATAAAATGTACTGAGGCAATTACAATAATTTATAATGCATGGGATATTTTAATAAATTAGAATAAGATTTGAATAACTAGTTCTCTCTCCTTAATATTTGAAATATGTAAATAAATGAAAATAATAATTTTAGCATATCACAAAGGATCCAAATATTTTAAGTCGATTATATATTTGTTTTTAAATAAATAAATATTCCCAAATTTATATAATTATATAATTGACCCAAACAAGAAACAACAATAATCTTGACTAAATGTTTTCCTTAGTAAACCTCCATATTACCTCCTAAAATTGTTAACAATAAGGAAAAAAGGAAAATAGTTTCATAGACAATGTTTTCACCCTTTTGATATGAAAGTCATGTGCCTATAATAATTAGTTTGTATATATGAATTTATTAGAACCTATATCATCTATACATATTAATGTATAGAAATTTCTACGAATTTTCTTAAATTAACTAGTTATGGCCAATCAGGGCGCGCCACGCGTCCTTGGCGACTCACTGAACCAATCAAAAGACTAAAAAGACCTTACCTCGTCCGAAGGCATGAAGGGGCAGACTCGTAAATCACTGGACCGGTCATCTTCTACCTCGCGCCTGTCCAGCAGCAGGCCTGCGGTCAACCTCATCCTTGACTCCTAGGTCTCGACCACCTGCAAGCAACCTAATGGGCTCGGAAGCTCTTCCACACTCGTCCGAAGTCACCTACCTCCTCAATTTCTCCTTTGCGTCACGCTTCTACCACCAACAGGTCGTCGACACTCCAGTGAGGGTGACAGGTCAAAGAGGGGGAAGGTCAAGGTCGTTTATCGAATTGAACTCACCAACAGGCTCGGTGTTTCTATCTGAAGATGTGAGGGTAGGTTTTAGATGTGTCGGTACCCTCGAGCGTCCTCCCCTATATATATGGTCGACTGTGAGTGTCTGGAGGTTTGGGGACTTCTGTGCTCATCTACGAAACCACCCATAAATTGGGTCGAGAAGCTTCTAAATAGACTCCCAAAGATGATGGACTTGTCCACATCTCTGCTTATCGCCTTAAACGCGAGTAAATCCTAATTCTTTCCCCTCTCCCTTTCCTTCTATGACTTGGGGTAGATGATGCACATCCACCATCAGATCCATGATCCACTGGACAACGCGGGGATCTGATGGCTGTCATTGCCCCCGAATTTCCCTTTTTCCTTTAAAACGAGAAAATCATGTATTATTTAATTCAATTCATTGGAAACTTGTAAAATACATAACTCTCTCCTCGTTTATCCCTTTTCGTTCAAAATTTAAAGGAAACTTTGGATTGGCATTATCTACTCGGTGTCAAATTTGAAAGTCATTTTCCAAAGGAAAAAGGGTATTTCCTTCATAAGAAAGTTATCTTTTAATAAAGCTAATTTAATTAGTATTTCCTCTTTCCTTTCTTATTATTTTGGCAACTTGAGCCCCTTAGTACCCAAGAAAACCCAAAGATATGAATTTCACTTTTGGCGGCTACCTCCTAGCCTTCTAGAGGCTATTACCTCTTTCTTTTCTCCTTTTCTTACTTATTCTTTTATTAACTAAATTCCTTTTTCTTTTATTTTCTTTTTCTTGTTATAGGGCCCAATAGCCAATAAGGCCTATGAAATCACACAAGCAAGGCTATTTGTTAATGAAATCCATACATTCTAGTCAAATCAAATAATTACATGTTCATATGTATTTAAATGGAGAAATTACATTTAAATTCTGAATTTGAAAAATTGAGGTTATAAAATCCTCCCCTCCTTATAGGAATTTTCCCCTCAAAATTCAACAATCAAACAAATAAGTCAATATATGCTTTTTCCATGTCTGTCTTCAGCTCCCATGTGGCCTCGTCCTCTCCATGATGCTTCCAAAGAACCTTTACCATCTCTATATTCTTACATCTGAGTTCTTTCACCTTGGCATCTAGAATCCGCAAAGGTGACTCAGGATATGTCAGCTTCCCTTGAAGCTCAATAGGCTCAATGTTTAGCACATGGCTCAGATCTTGTACATATCGCTTCAGATTAGACACGTGAAACACATCATGCATCATACTATACTGAGGGGGTAACACCAAATGGTATGCAGCTTCACCAATCCATTCTAACACCTCAAACAGACCCACATATTGGGGACTCAGCTTTCCTCTGTTCTTAGCTATAGCTCGGAGCGGTCGGATTTTCAAGAACACATGCTCTCCTACAGTGAACTGCACGTCAGTCCATTTTGCATTAGCATATGACTTCAGACAATCTTGGGCTCTCTTCAGTCTCTGCCTGATCAAAGTGAATTTATCTGCATACACTTGGAGCTCATCTGACCTTAACAAGGTCCTCTCACTGACATCATCCCAGTGAAGCACTGACTGACATGGTCTCCCATAAAGAGCTTCATACGGAGGCATCACAATACTGGCTTGGTAGTTGTTGTTGTAGGAAAACTCAGCCAAAGGTAAGTAATGCTCCCATGATCCACCCCAGTCGAGCACACAAGCTCTCAACATATGCTCTAACATCTGGATCATCCTCTCTGACTGACCATCCGTCTGGGGGTGATAAGCAGTACTAAACTTCAATCTTGTACCAAGTTCTTCTTGTACCTGCTTCCACAACTTGGAAGTGAACTTTAGGTCTCTATCCGAGATGATGGAAGCGGGTACGCCATGCAAACACACTATTTTCTTGATATACAACTCAGCTAGGTATGACACATTGGCAATGGTCTTTAGGGCAAGGAAGTGTGCTTCCTTGGTAAGGCGGTCTACCACAACCCATATCGCATCATGACCTTTCTTGGTCTGGGGTAGACCCACCATGAAATCCATGGTGATCTGCTCCCATTTCCACTCCGGAATCTCTATCGACTGTAAAAGTCTATCGGGTCATTGGTGTTCAGCCTTCACCATCTAGCACGTAAGATAGCTGGCCACATATGTTGCAATGTCTCTCTTCATTCCTGGCCACCAGAAATACCTTTACAGGTCCTTAAACATCTTTGTAGTGCCCGGGTGCACTGTATACTTAGAACCATCATCCTCTTGTAAGATTCATTCCTTTAACAGTGAATCCTCAGGAACCCATACACAATTCTCAAATATGATCCCTCCATTTACTCTTATCGAGAGACGGGTCTGTGGCTTCTCCAACAAGCCCTTCATTCTGCAAAGTTCTGAACTGGTCAATTGTGTTGCTACTATCTCGCTTAACAACTCTGACTGAATCTGAATATTGGCCAATCGAACTCAGTCCTCTAAGGGTTGCAGAGTCCACTTCACCAACTCTTCTAAGCTCTTCCACTGACTGGACAACACAGCCGCACACTTGAGTTGTTTTCAACTCAACGCATCAGCTACAGCATTCTCCTTTCCATGATGATAGGCGATGGTGAAGTCGTAATCCTTCATGTACTCCATCCATCATCGCTGTCATAGGTTCAGGTCTCTCTATGTCAAGAGGTACTTCTTGCTCTTATGGTCGGTGAGGATCTCGAAGGTAGCACCATACATGTAATGCCACCATATCTTCAACACATGGATGATAGCATCCGGCTCTAAGTCATGTGTTGGGTAGTTCACCTCATTGGGCTTGAGTTATCAGGAGGCATATGCAACCACATGCTGATTCTGCTCCAACACATAGCCAAGTCCCATCTTTGAAGTGTCGATGAATATCACAAAACCATCATTGCCGAAAGGTAGGGTCAATACTGGGGTGGTGGTCGAATTCTCCTATAGCTCCTGAAAATGAGCCTCGCATATATTAGACCACATGAACTTCACATCCTTCTGGGTCAACATGGTAAGCAACAAGGCAGTCTTCAAAAAATCCTTGATGAAGCACCGATAGTATCCGACCAACCCCAAGAAACTATGAATCTATGTGGGTTCTTCAGTGCAGGCCAGTCTTGAACTGCTGAAACTTTAGCGGGATCCACAATGATTGTTCCTCCTGAGATGATGTGTCCAAGAAACATGACTCAGTCTATCCAAAACTCACATTTTGAGAAATTTATATAAAACTTCTACTTTCTTAGGATATTAAGGACTCTACCCAGATCGTCACAGTTTTGAACTAGGTCATCAGAATACACCAAGATGTCATCTATGAACACGATCATAAAAGAGTCAAGGAAGGGTTGGAACACACTATTCATAAGGTTCATAAAGACACTGGGTGTGTTGGACAACCCAAACGGCATGACCACAAACTCATAATGTCCATATCGGGTTCGGAAAGTTGTCTTAGGTATATCCTCACTCCTTACTCTCACCTGATGGTATCTTGAGCTCAAATCGATCTTGGAAAATACTCGGGCCAATTTGAGCTGGTCAAAAAGGTCATCTATCTTGGGTAAGGGGTACTTGTTCTTAATGGTCGCTTGATTGATCATCTGATAATCAGTACACATCCGGAGTGATCCATCCTTCTTCTTTACAAAAAGGACTGGCACTCCCCAAGGTGACATACTAGGTCGGATAAAACCTTTATCTAGAAACTCCTGCAATTGAGTTTTTAACTCAAGCAACTCAGCTGGGGCCATTCTATAGGGTGCCTTAGATATACATCTAGTCCCGGGAGCTAACTCAATGGAGAAATTTACCTCCCTCTCAGGGGGAATCCCTGGTAGATCATCTGGAAACACGTCTGCATACTCCCCAACAACCTCTATGTAACATCCCAGGATTTGAGGCCTCGGATAACATGATCTTAAAAGGAATGATTGGACTACCCATATCACCAAGGTGAACCTCCTTTTCCGGGAGCCCATCTCTAAAGAACTCCATAGTTAAGCGTGCTCAAGTTGGAGTAGTACTAGGATGGGTGACCAGTCAGGAAGTTGCTCCTGGATTGCGCGTGAGTGGACAAAAAGCATGCAGTTAAGGCTAGTGGTGGTCTGTGGGGCCAGTCGTCATTCCTGAAACTCTACTAGAGCCTTGGGCAGTGGTCCCGGGCGTTACAAATGGTATCAGAGACATAACCCCTCCAGTAGGTGGGGCCCACATGAGCATGTGGCATGCCAGTCTTGAGTCGTGTGGTCTAGGAAAGTTGGAAAGGGCTATCCCTAGAGACGAGATGGAGCCGCCCTTGCGCTGGTAGCCGTGTATGGGAGCTGGGTGTCCATGGGCCATTGTGGGTCTGTACTGAAATGGGGTCAGATTATGAGGCCATATAGTTGAGCCTTGACGAGGACGTCAAGAGTCTAAGTGGGGGAGATTGTAACATCCTAGGATTTGAGGCCTCGGATAACATGATCTTAAAAGGAATGATTGGACTACCCATATCACCAAGGTGCACCTCCTTTTCCGGGAGCCCATCTCTAAAGAACTCCATAGTTAAGCGTGCTCAGCTTGGAGTAGTACTAGGATGGGTGACTAGTAGGGAAGTTTCTCCTGGCTTGCGCGTGAGTGGACAAGTGGTCCCAGGCGTTACACTCTATCTCATCTACGGGTCGTACCTTGACCTCAGGTTCAATGACTAAGGCTAGGTATGCTCGACAGCCTTTGGATATCATCTGCTCAGTCTTCAAAGCCGACACATAAAGGTTGGTAGTCGCATCTCTCCTTCCTCGAAAGGTAAAGTGCGGATGACCAAGCTTCCTAATAAGAATCTTCCTAATAGGACAAGGGTTTTTAAAAGAGATGTATATATTCAACCACTTGGGGTTGTGACATCCAAAACATGGCCTAAATCCTTGATGTCCAAATAAAGAATAGTTTCCAGATTTCTCGAAATAAAAGTATTAGATGCATACATAGTTTCATACCGTATCAGACTACTATTACATGATCAAACTAAACTGAAAGGAAAACTCTATGGGTTATTACCCTCGATCAACCTATTAGCATTCACCTGGGATTCTTCATTGTCGATGGAGAATAGTTTGTCTTTCCTTCTCTCTCCAATAGGTGGACATCCAGCTGGTACTCCTCCTCCTACGAGGGGTGTTTCTACTACTGGCTGCACTCCCACTGGACCTCTCGGATCAGGAAGAGGATAGTTGGCGATGAAGTGTCCCTCTTGCTGGCAACGGAAGCACACCCTCTTCTCAAAGCGGCACTTCCCAGGATATGTTTGTCTACAAGTACGCCACTTCTGAAAGCGACTCTCACCACATGGATTTCCTTTGTGTCCCTGCTTGCTCTTGGTGTGGTTACGTCCTTGTCCTTTATTGTGGTCATTCTTCTATCCTTGAGTACCTTCAGTGAAACCCATATATCCTTTGGGTGGGTTCTGAGCAGGCATTACTATCCTTTCCATGTCTAAGGGGGTGTTGTAGGCTTCAGAGAAAGTTGTTGGTTTACTCGCCATCACATGAGGTTTGATTGCGGGGTGAAGACGCTCCACAAAATGGTCCACTCGCCTTTCCTCATCCATCATGTGCCCAAAATGCTCCAGGATGCGAAACTTGCGGCCAAAGTCCACAATGGATAGGTTACCTTGGATCATGTTGGTGAACTCTCTTTCCTTCTCCTTCTTAGTTGAGGTGGGGATGAATTTGGTGGTGCAGATAGTCCTGAAGTCGGTCCATGCCATTAGTTCCTCACTTAGATCTCATCCCATGATGTGGTTTTACCACCAGATCTTGGCTGCTCCTTCCAAGAGGTGAGCAACAAAAAGAACCCTCTTATTCGGCTGTACCTCTAGCATGCAGTAACCATTATCGACTGCCAGCAGCCAAGCATCCACTTTGTCGACCACTTTGGTCTTATCCTCTCCCCATAATCTCTCAATGTTCAGCTTGATGAAGTCCAGAATGGTGACTATGAGTCAGGGACGAACGGAAAGTGACTCACAATTTTCATCTCTGGCTATATCCCTGAGGGCCAGGGCACTAATGGCCGCAGTTAGCCTCTTATACTGTTCCATCCATATGGCATCAGGGGTGTGAATCACCATTGTCGGTCGTGGACTACCGGTCTGGTTCTCCTCAAACTTGACCTCATCCTCATACATGTGTTCCTCGTCCTGGTCCATCTCGGGGTTGTTGAAGGGTACTGGCTTAGGATCGGGACCTTCTTCTGGATCTCCCTTGGGTCTCTTTCTCTTCTTTGAGGACCCATCACCCTGGTCCCTCTTCCTCTTCTCAGAAGATCCCCTCCTCTTGTGGGGAGGCCAACCCTTAGTAGGGTTCTCGATGGCCTTAGGGATAGCTAAGGTCTTCAATCAAGCCATCTACATCAGCATACAGTCAAACTTTAGTTTATGTTTAAACTAATTATACTTATGCTAATGACATCGTGTTTATGTATCTTTTATTTATTTGATGGAAGATTTCTTAATCCTTATCATACTTACCCTTACCTCGAGAGGGTAGGGAAGAGAGAGATAAAACCCTAAATCCTAGAATCCTTAATTGAATTAGGGTTGAGAAGGGACAAAATAGATGAGAGAGTCCTAAAGGTATCTTATTTCGAGTCAAAACCTCATACATTGGCCAGGTAGTCACACTACATCCGGGAGTCCTCGTGATCGACTAGTGGGGTGGAGTAAAATATTTCTAGCCCCTGGATCGTGATCCTTTTCTATACACCTTCATCTTTTGAAAAATCCTCTAATAACTCCCTTGGTTCTATAGAGTTTGTAAAATTTAATAATTACTAAGAATTAAATGAGAAACCACAGATCTGATACCAAATGTAATGACCCCGCCTCCTGGTAACCCCCACTTATGGGAGATCAAAAGGTTAGAGGTGTTGTCCCAATATTTATGGATTAGTGGTTTGACCCTTAATCAATAATAATTATCAAATTCTACTAAAACTAAACTAAAAATCAAGAATAAAATAAATCTCTTGCATACCTTATAATTTTTTTTAGATTTCTAGACTTTTATCCACAGATGGTGTTATAACCCACTCCATGATTAACTAGTAAGTATCATGATTAGTGCATAATCAAGTTAATTAAGCTAAGCTAAGTGTTTAAGATGCGTTTAGTATTTTGATTAGCTGAGACAAGCTAAATAGCATGATTTCTTGCACTGAGGGTGTACAGGATCTCACGCTTCAAAAGTTGCAAAAGAAATCACCTCAATCGGACACTCGAGGCGAGAGTTACAACATTTTCCAGAATTAGGGTTTGGTTTTGCAATTTTTCCAGTTTTCTTCTAGCCTTTTATTTAACCTTTTCCTTTTCTCGCTTATCCCTTCTCCTTCACCCGATAGAACAACTGCCTAAGCCAGCGCACAGAGAGGCGATCGACCTGCAGTAGAGGGAGGAAAGATAGAGCGGATTTAGGGCTCCTTTGAGCTGAGGTGCTGGGCGCCTTGCTTCCTTCTTCTTCCTCCTCCCCTTTCCTCACCTTATCAAGCCCTAGCTGTGCCCCCTTCCACCTTCTTGGCTGACCTGCTTGAGTCAGCCGGCCGCAAAGCAGCAGGAGCTGCAGCTAGGAGCTCAGTTGGGCGAAGAACAGCACCAAAAGCACCGCCTTGAGTCCGACCTTGGTGCCTAAGCACGTTTTCGCAGCCCTAGCCACGACCAGCAACCCATCCGAGCTCCTCCTTCAACCTGTATGTGAGAGGAATGGCTACTTGCAGCAGCAGGTCTGAGCCAGGGCCGATTGGCGCGGGAAATATCAAGGGATGATGCTATCGAGCTCGGCCGAGAAGGTTGGAGCAAGAACCGCATGTTAGGACTATTTAGTCCCATATTGGCTGTATGGGCAGCTGATGGGGACCTAATAAGGTCCAAGGGCTCTCCCCCCTACAAGCTAAGCTTTTGGGGTGGGCCCTCCCTTGGGCTGAGTTAGTGGGCCTATCAAATGGTATCAGAGCCAGTCCCTCCCAATTTGGGCCTGATTGTCCTCCTTTGGCAGTATGGGCTGCTGAAGGTGTTCCACTGCAGTAGTTGGGCTGCTATGTTGTGGGTCTGATGGATCGATCTTGGTAGTTTGGGATGCCAAGGTTGGTCCGTCGGGACGTCGGACCTTAAGTGGGAGGGTTTGTTAGGACTATTTAGTCCCATATTTGCTGTATGGGAAGCTGATGGGGACCTAATAAGGTCCAAGGGCTCTCCCCCCTACAAGCTAGCTTTTGGGGTGGGCTCTCCCTTGGGTTGAGTTAGTGGGCCTATCACCACAGTCGTAGCTCCATCCCACACCTAGAACGAAGAAGTCTTCTTCAACCTACCATGCGTGAAGCACCTGTTGGGTGTAGCAACTTAATTCAAAGCAATACCAAGGTAGAAGAAGACTTGCGTGTGCCCAGAAACGGGTCTCTGGACTCAATTCCAGACGAATCCGTACATCGCGAACAGCTGTGAGTAGGATTTCACTCACTATCTAAGATTTAAGTCTGCAAAACGGAAAGTTTTGGTAAATTATGCGTTTTTCGCTAATAACAGGCGTTGGGTAGTGTTTGGCATTGCCTGACTTTTTATTTCATAAATTGCTACTTTACACTTTCATATGATTTAGTTTAGCATCTCATCAGTGTGGATTGGACCAGTAAATTTACATGGTTCATCGGAACCTAAATTGCTCAGTGTGAACGTTGAATTTAGAAATACACGACTGATAATGGTACGTTTTGGGTATAAACCCAGGCAATACAGATTTTGTGAATCATCAGATGCATGATTTCAAAGAATATACAATAACATAAAAATATGCAATAAAACCCTAGTTGCATGCTTCTTGTTATGTTAATGTGTGTGAATTAACATTTACATGAATTGACACATTTCTCTGAGATATTACTAGAAAATCTCAAGTATTGTTAATAATTCATGTTATGATACATAAGTAACTCTTAGTTATGTGATGCACAAACCAGGATTTGCGTTAATGTCTACGTTCTTCGAGAAATTTCAGAAAATTGATAAATACTACGGATGATTTCTTATATGTGAAGTAAATTACTCTTAGCAGTGCATCAATTGCATGAATTCATTATGTATGTGCCAAATTGACATGAGTTTAGGTTATTTATGAATTTTAAATCTGCCTGCATGCATGATATAAGGATTACTCAGTATTTACAATGATTTTGAGTATACGTCTCTGTTAGTTCTAGAATGATATCGTATTGTGATTTGAATTACAATCAAATAGATGAGGTAATTGAAACCCTAAGGATAGGGTGTTGCCATGTGATAAGTGAATGAGGTAACTGAAACCCTAAGGATAGGGTGTTCAATGAATCAAGTATTTGATAATAAAATTCTCAGTATGAGATGTGGTGATGCTTAACAGTTTAATGGCATGATTTTAGTGTATAAAGTGCCAAATTGACATGCATTCTGTCTATTTAATAATTTTAGTTTGCCTGCATGTATAGTATGATGATTTCTCAGTATACTATAGTGTTTTGAATATACTACTCTGTCAAATTTAGAATGATATTCATGTCGTGTCGTAAAGTTCAAGTAAATAGACTCGGTACCATAGAGATACCAAAGTCCAGAACAAGTAAGAGAGAGATACAATGTAGTAAGAGCCTTTTTAGAATAATAAAATATTAGAATAAGGGCCCTGACACCGTAGAACCCCTTTGAGAGGTATGTGCCTTAGGGGTGAAACGACCTAACCATGGTGGTGCGTCCAGTAAGGTCGGAGACTCGTGTCCAACAATAACCGGACGTCTCGGTGGCACGAGAGTACAGTTTGTAGTGTCCAACACTTACCAGACGTTCTGGTGGCACTAGAGAGCAGTTTACAGTGTCCACTTACCAGACGTCCTGGTGGCACTGGAGTATAGAAAAGCGTGTCCAACACTTACCAGACATCCTGGTGGCACGGATTGACTCTCCGCTTGTGTACTCAGCTTAGAGGAGGAGTCCAGTTTACGACACCATAGGATGCCGAGGCCAGAGAGCCTGAGTTCCTACAGCAGACCAGGACAACAGTCATACTTAGCTATCCCGGGGTGTCGACTAAGTCTTGTACGGTGGGATCGTAGTTCGCTACGAGTCTTCATATGTAGAGTACACTGCATATGATCAGGGCATAAGATAAAATATGTTCATATAGGTTCACAGAGTTTTTATAAGTTAAAGAGTTAAGAAAGATATGAGTTAGCTTCACAACAGTCGTTCTTTAAGTGGAATTTAAGTATTTTTTTTGTTAAATAATTGTATCTACAACTTTGCATAAATTGTTATCATAATGAAATGTTGACATCTTCTGTTGTTTAAATTAAATTGCTTAGACCTGCTCAATGTAGTATTTCTTGCATATTATTCCAAATAATAAACATAAATGAGTTATCTGTGATGGTTGGTGAAATTTTATTCACTGAGCCAGTAGCTCACCAACCTACTGAAACATTTTTCAGGTCAACATCAGTACAAGGAGGCTGAAGGATCGTATCACCCGAATATATAAAAGGTAGTTAGTAGTTAGTTAGAGGTCTCTTAGTCCTTTCCCCTCGGTCCTTGGGCATGTAGTGGGTTTTAGAGAGAATGTGGTGAAATATGTAGTTAGTTTTCAATTATCTGATGTGTTTTATAGTCTGCATAAGAAATGTAATTTGTCACGTAAACTTGTTTTTCTTCTTAGTATGGTTAATGGAAAGTCACCTCCGCAGTTTTATTTTAATTCGATGTTATTTAAGTTTTATGGTTTTCATTTAAGTTAATCTAAGTAATCAAGAAAAGAAAAAGTTAAGAGTGGTTTACTGAGGGTGGCTCCCCGGTCTTTGGGGTCATTAGAGATGGCACAGAGGTCGGGGCGTCACAGATGGAGTCTATCTATCTAATCCTCCTTGAATTGATTATTCGTATCTTCACAATGTTTCAATTTACTGTTTGTCCTTTTCAATGATTGTACCTAAAACGCTGACAATCAAAACGTCGATCAGTATATTTCTTACCGGTATGTGGGGAACAATCAAAATTTTCATAAATAGTTTCTAACAACCTAATTATCACAAATAAGTTATTAACAATCCAAATTATTTTTCAATGTGATATTATCAATCGCTTTTTCCCTAAACCTAGGATTACCCTCTCTTAGGGTTTTGTCCTTGCAAGGGACATAAGGATAACTTCTCCATCCTAAGCTTGGTGCCTGGGGTCACCTCTCGGTGCCCAATGGTCTTCCCCCCGGGGCTTGACCGAATAGACCTTCCCGCTGGGACTTGGTCATGCATCATACATCAAGGTGGCATGTAGGTTCGAGAATGCACATATATACTTAATTGTGATAACCATACTGACTTTATAAGATGGCATAAATAAACACTCAACATTTTAGGTTGCATCCAATCGATCAAACGTTCGAGAAAACTTCGTGAAACTAGATCGATTATCATAAATAATCACATACCTGTTCAGCCGAATGAAGATAGTAATATTCCAAGCAAGCATGAAATCCAGGCAAGCAAGCAATTCACACAATAAGGATCCTGAAATAACCATACATTTTCCTTCACTTATCATGTTATCAAGATCTATTCAATCCAACTCACTTCCTAGGGTTTCTACTTTCTTTTAGGGTTTCACTTGCTATTAGGGTTTCATTATCACTTTTGTCACCACAACCCTAAATAAGTAAAACTACTCATAAATCCTAATTATCTTGTCCTATCTCTCCTAACAGGCTTAGGATCAACAAGTATCAGCATATTTCCAAATATTTCGAATTAAACATATCAATCTCATCCTAAATTAGGGTTTCTACATGCATTAACATGGATTCTTGGTTTAAAACCCTAAAACATGCAATTTCTCATCTAGATCAGATTCAAATCTTTCATTAGCATCCAACAGGTTATTAGTACTCAAATTAACCCATTAAACATCATATGTTCAATCTTTAATCACAATTAGGGTTTCTAATCTAAGTTTAATGCACTTTTCATCAACTTAAAATACTTTTGCAATTAGGAACTAAATCAAGTTCTAAAACTATTTTTATCAGGTTCCTCATATTTTTTTGATCAATTTTCATATATTAAGTTTATCCATCAGAGATTCCTAGAAATTTCTACGAATTTTCTTAAATTAATTAGTTTTGGCCAATTAGGGCGCACCACTCGTCCCTGGCGACTCGCTAAACCAATCAAAAGAGTAAAAAGACCTTACCTTGTTTGAAGGCACGAAGGGGTAGACTCGTAAATCACCGGGCCGATCATCTTCTACCTCACACATGTCCAGTAGCACGCCTGCGGTTAACGTCATCGTTGACTCTGAGGTCTCGGCCACCAGCAAGCAACCTAATAGGCTCAGAAGCTCTACCGCACTCGTCCAAAGTCGCCTACCTCCTCAATTTCTCCTTTGCATCACACTTCCACCACCAATAGGTCATCGGCACCCTGGTGTGGGTGACGGGTCAAAGAGGGGGAAGGTTAGGTTCGTTTATCGAATTGAACTCACCAACAGGATCGGTGTTGCTCTCTGAAGATGTGAGGGTAGGTTTTAGATGTGTCGGTACCCTCGAGCGCCCTCCCCTATATATAGGGCTGACTGCAAGTGTCTGGCGATTTGGGGACTTCTGTGCTCATCTACGAAACCACCCATAAATCGGGTCGAGAAGCTTCTAAACAGACTCCCGAAGATGATGGACTTGTCCACATCTCTGCTTATCGCCTTACATGCGAGTAAATCCCAGTTCTTTCCCCTCTCCCTTTCCTTCTGTGACTTAGGGTATACGATGCACGACCACCGTCATATCTGTGGTCCGCTGGACCTCGCGGGGATCTGATGGCTGTCATCGCCCCCGACTTTCCCTTTCTCCTTTAAAATGAGAAAAGCATGTATTATTTAATTCAATTCATTGGAAACTTGTAAAATCTATAACTCTCTCCTTGTTTATCCTTTTTCATTCAAATTTTAAAGGAAGCTCTATATTGGCATTATCTACTCTTGTTTCAAATTTGAAAGCTAAATTCCAAAGGAAAAAGGGTATTTCCTTCATAAGCAAGTTATCTTTTAATAAAACCAATTTAATTGGTATTTCCTCTTTCCTTTCTTATTATTTTGGCAACTTGATCCCCTTAGTACCAAAGAAAACCCAAAGATACGAATTTCACCTTTGGAGGCTATCTCCTAGCCTTCTAGAGGCTTCTACCTCTTTCTTTTCTCCTTTTCTTACTTATTCTTTTATTAACTAAATTCCTTTTGCTTTTATTCTATTTTTCTTTTTATTAGGCCCAATAGCCAATAAGGCCTACAAAATCACACAAGCAAGGCTATTTGTTAATGAAATGCATACATTCAAGTCAAATCAAACAATTACATGTTCATATGTATTTAGAAGGAGAAATTACATTTAAATTTTGAATTTGAAAAATTCAGGTTATAACAGTATTAGTCCTCCTACAAAATCTATATTTATTTGGCACTAAGGTTTTAGTTCTCCTGCATTTGGCATGGAATACATATGGGTTCCTACCCTATTTTTTAATATATTCTACTCTATTTATTACTCACCATGCAATTTGTTATAAATCGTGATATTATTATTGTGATATTGTTTGAGGTAAGAAATATCTTATTCTTGATTATCATCTTATTTGAAATTCATAATCTCTTGATATCCTTGAATATTACTTTCCTCTTCTCTAGAGAGATTTTTTATTTTTATGTCCTTTTCCCTAATGTTACTAAATGCCAATTAGATATGCTCATATCGACTTTTATGTTGATAATTTCCATTATGTCTTCTCTTATGGGGTATGCTTCCAACCTCAGGTGTAGGACATGGAGGACATGACATGCATAAGTGGATCTGGCTTTTGGAGACGTCTCTCAATGTGAGATAGTTTAGACATCCCTCTACTTGGATCCTGATGATGTTGTACTATCATGTAAGCCCCTTTTTTGGAGAATATCATGTAACCTTGATAAATTGAATATAGTAATGAAACATTATTATGTTGCTATACTTTGGTTATATTTTATATCATCATTTTAAAAATGAAGAATTTACCCCTCTCAGTAGCATGTTTGTTAGTATGATTGGAATAGATGGATTTTTTCCTCAAATTAAGTAGGGAATGGATTCCCTCTAGGGTGCCACTCCTTACGAACCACATGCTTCACCTTATCTTCCTCAGAGATATTTAGAATCTTGAACACCTTCTTCAACCTTGTCAACCACATGTCAGAAACAACTGGTTCTACCTTTCCCACATATTCTGTGGCTCCTACATGCTTTAACCTCGAAAAGTCTTCCAAGTATCCTGATATTCAAAATTTGTGGAGGGTGTCCTTGGTTGAGGTGCATGTTCCCTATCCATCAGGTGTGTGATCGTCATCATTAGCTGTCCAAAATTAGAACTAAAAAGTTGGGTCACCTTTTATCGGAGACTCAAACACAGGCAGGACATACTGTTCTGGCCCCGTCTATGGTATTCTTCCATCCTATACCCATCTCCTACTACCACATCATGAGGCCAAAAAGATACTCTCAACATGTTCTTCCTGATCTATAGACATGTCTACACAACCATAACCCATGGTTAGATACGTCAGATATGTAAGCATAGACACACAAATTTACGTCATGTGTACCTGTAGACTCAACGAACCTAAGGTCTGATACCACCAAAGGTGGAAACCCACCATACTAAGGAACATTACTCAGAACCAAAATAAGGATCAAATACTAAATAATAGTTTGGACAAAAAGGGTGGAAAATAAAACTAAGATAACATTTCAAACATTTTTGAAGAAAACTTTTACCCAAAGGTCCAACATCACATGTATTCATAGGAGGTACCTATACATGAGTTTCATAGCCTCAACCATAACCTATTTACAAAAGGTGTTGTCTGCATAATTACAACATTTACATTACACATGCACAAAGCTTACAACTAAAGACTCGAGTCCATATACATAATGTACAAATCTCCCCACCCAGACCTGAGAGTACATGGACAACTATAGGACTCTACACAACCCAACCAATCTCTTCGTACTATTGATCTTCAAACAACACTTCCTAACCAATCTTTGTTTCATAGTGCATCATGTCACCTAAAAAGATGTCATAACCCATGAGGTGAGACCCATGGCCCAACGAGAGATATAACTCCAAAAACATCAAATTGCTTACCAGGGCTATGGACTTTAAGAACCTAAAGCAGATAGTATTACAATGTTGAAAGACTATATAACATACACAAAATATTAGACATATCTAGAGTCATAAGTACAATTGATTTCTCTTACCTCATTGTAATTCATCTACAAATTATAAGAAATATACCAAGGATCATCATCCGTGTGGTTCACCAAGTAACCCTAACAGGTATGCTACATGAAAAAATTATATATTTTATTAAGTTCTAAGTAGTTTGAGGCATACCACTCAAACTACTAATTGATGGATGTGAAGTAAAACTAGACCCATATAAGATCTAGAATGACAGGAATCCTAAGATTTCTTCACCTTGGTCAATATGAGTAACAACTGTAGTGGCATATCATCCCAACTACTAAACAATCTAGTCCTTAGGTACATAGGGAACACCACCAAAATCTAGGGTATAAACCCTCAATTATGAGTTACAACTGTAGTCACTTTCAATCATATCCTCTATACATGACATCAAGTGGTCTCCAAACCTTAGAATCAGGATGACAAGGATATATCCTCCTTGACCCTGTATATAATTATATGATTTTGAGCTCCTTTTAGATTACTTGTTTCACTATCCAACAAGTGTTGACACTGGAATAGCTCTATGGTCACAAGGAACTACTTGTTTTGGGTTACACTTGATTGCTTAAGTCAGTTTATGTAGCATCCAACTAACAAAAACATAATTAACTAATGCGGAAGCGTTCACTAAGCAGCGGATTATAGAAAATCACTAAAAATTTAAAACCTTTTTCAAAGAGACCCAATCATAGGAAAACTCTTTCAACAAGAACCAATGTATTACATTTACATCATGGTTCATAAGTATATATCTTATACCATCTCTTTTCAAGGGTTACAACATCAACTGCCTTGTTAAAAGCTAAACACAGACAACATAATAACCTCGAGGCATCAAGCCAAAATCTCAAAATGATACATTAAAAGCACTAAGTACTAACTCCGAGGACCTGAGAGTACAGAGACGACACATAGGACTTCTATCTACCAAACACGATAGACAGCACACTCAACCTGAGTTGTCACTGCTGTCCTTGTAGCTGCTGATGTTCTTCATCCGAAAGATATTATCAGTCTCTTTCACACTCGTTCACCTAAAAATGTTGGTTCCCACGGGGGTGAGACAATTGAAAATTGCCCCAGCGAGAGATATAACTCTCCGCCAGAAACATCATTATTGTAGTTTAATTCATATAAAACTGAGCAGAGGATAAGCAGTTTAGATCATTCTCATCTTTTAAAGTATTAAACATATCTATGATTGAACAGTAATTCATCTATTCTCTTTATAAGAAATAGAAAGAACATGTATAACATTCATCTACCATACATTTTCAACATCTCAAGCTTTGCTCATGTCATTCATTATTCTGATGTGTCACCCATGATTCATTCTTGTTTCTATTTGTTGGCCTTAGCCAATCTGCTAAACAAGTATTCACTTATGCCAGACATGTGATTATATAAATCATCATGTATTATTCAAGCATTAAACTATATCAATCATGTATAAATGTTTCAGGCATTGGACTATACCAATCCTGATTACACATCCAGGCATTGGACTTTAACCAAACCTAATTACAGGCATTAAGCCTCTGTCAGGTATTTCTAATTATAGAGGCATGGATAGCATGTGAAACATAACTATCAACATGAGATATCTAGCATCATGATTATAATCAACAGTAGCAGTAAGATATCAACATAAGCATGACCATTGTATGTACACAATTACAGTCTTATGCATATCCACAACATAAGTATAATTACTATCTCTTAGTTGCACTAAGCATCATCTTTATGTAAAGAGAACAAACATGGGTTTCCATTCAATGTGAAGCGTCATGTATAACCCTAAACAGATATGCTATACGGCTGTATTACATCTTTTATTATGCCCTGGGGAATTTGAATCGTACCATTCAAAGTCCAACCGACCCCTGCGAAGGGCTATTCGGTTCCGTACAAGATCTAGGAGTACCGGCATCCTAAGATCTCTTCCCCTCGGTCAGTACGAGTAAACTGCAGTGACATACCAGTCAAACTGCCAACAGTGACATATAGTCAACTGATAACAACTAGTCCGTACTTGGTACAAGTTACGACACTAGAAAACAGGGTATACAAAACCCTCTAATCCGAGGTACAACCGCAGCTGTCCTCAATCACATCAAATATTTGAGGCATGACCATAGCCATCCTCTGTAACCTGCAATTGTGGATGACAAGTATATATATATCCTCAACCTGCCACCCCCGCATATTCAACAATATGCGCTCCGAGTTTCCCTTAGGAATACTCGTTTCACCATCCAGCAAGTTCTGACACTGAAGATGGTTCTACGGCACAGGGCACTACATGATTAGAGTTGCACTTGATTAGTTATGCCAATTGGGTGAATTAAGGCTGCATCAAACAAGTGGACATACAAACCCTAATTCATTTCTAGCAAGCATATAAATATCAAAACCTGAAAAGATATAAAACATATGAAACATAATTTCTCATCTCTTCATCACATGGTAATATTCACTTGCCATTCATTAGATTACACCAATTATCATATTATCACAGGATATAAATCCTTTTCACAATAGCACAGGGTATCAACCCTTATCAACATAAGAGGAATACACCTCATTCAGGGCTCAATCATGCCCATGAAACATCTTGTTACTTCTTACCAGGTAACATCTAACCATATGGCTCACAAGGCCATTAAACATCTTGTCACCTCTCACTAGGCAACAATAACATATTAACTCATGTAATATAATAGTAACACCACTATTTCCTCCACAGGGTTAGGGTTTACTATTCACATCAATTAGGGTTTCATGTTTATTTTATCAATACAACCCTAATATATTGTTCCATACATCTAGGAGCATCCATCGACATTCCAAGTATTTAATATTCTTATCATTTATCATTAAATGATCATCAACACAAGGTATGAGTTTATCTCTCATCATTATCATGGTATGATTACATCATACTCATTTTAGCTTACTTATCAAGTATGTTAAACTCATTACCTTTCATTGTGACAATTTACATAACACTCTCCTTGTGTATCTTATCTAAAAATATTGGATTTGAGATGCATCAAGGTATATCAACCCTGAAATGCTAAATGTGATATCTATCATGTCTCAATGTATCACTTCCCTCATCACTTCTATCTTACATGAGTTTATTAACTTATCTTATAATAAGGAATTTCACATCTTAATACTTTCATCCACCAACCTATCACCTTTACCATGATGTGCATAGATCACACACAAGGATTGTCCAACTATCTTCAATGATATGGACTCATCTCAAATTAAGGCATTGCTTGTTATAAGGTTGCCTATAGTCAACCACTTAAGATATTTCATCATTATAGGGTATTACTCATTATTTCATCATTAAGGTTTACTCATATCATTACCCATACATTAGGGTTATGATTTATCATCATATTGCCCATGATTAGAATTCCATGCACTATAGCCCAAATTTAGGGTTTTACATAGCTTTACTCTGTGTTAGGTTTAAGGTTTCATATGACATCTCCCTCAATTAGGGTTTCACATGGAATCATCCTCAATTAGAGTTTCTCAGGGAATCACCCTCAATTAGGGTTTCACTAATCATCCCAATTAGGGTTTCATTCAATTACCCATAAATTAGGGATTCATTATTCCTCTAATTAGGGTTTGGTATTTCATTACCTTAAATTAGAGTTACCCAAGTCATTACCCTTAATTAGGGTTACACTATTACCCTTAATTAGGGTTACACTATTACCCTAGATTAGGGTTTTACTCAAAATTTCCCTAAATCAGGGTTAGGGTTCGTTAACCTTCTCAATTAGGGTTTCTTGATCTCTTTACTAAGGATCCTACCCTAAATCACCATATGAATCATACTCATGTATGAATTCATTTCTATCATTCTCTCCACTTGATTTGGTTACATCAACCATATGATCAAATACAAACAACTATGTTTGACATAGTATACTGAGTTATTGCTTCCATAAACAATTAGGGTTTGCTTAATTGAATAGCCTTCAACTCACGATTCCTTGGGAGTTAATCCCTCAAATTTGGTGAGTCATTATACCACATCATTAGGAACAGTAATCCCAAACATTAAACCCTTGGTCAATGCATTCAAACGGTCTTGAGACCGTTTACTCAAAAAGGTCAATTAAATCAGATTGAAAATCAGCACTTAATTCAATTAGGTTTCCCTAATTGATTAGGCTTCAACTCACGATTCCTTGGGAGTTAATCCCTCAAATTTGTAGGGTCATTAACCAACATCATTATAAACAGGAATCCCAAACGGTCAATGCTTGGTCAACACACTCAAATGATTTTGAAACCGTTTTCCCAAACAGGTCAAGTTGATCAGGTTGAAAATCAGCATTTAATTCAATTCGATTTATCTAATTGATTGGCCTTCAACTCACGATTCCTTTGGAGTTAACCCCTAAAATTTGGAGGGTCATTATCCTACATAATTAGGAACAAGATTCCCAAACGGTCAACGCTTGTTCAACCATATCAAACGGTCTTGAAACCGTTTTCCCTAAAACAGTTTTCTGAAACTGCATAGCCAATCAATTTAAAACGATTTGGAATAGATATCAAGACCATTTGGCTTGGTACTTTTCTTTGTATACGCATATAGGATGATGTCATCATCCCCTTCCTTCGAAAAACCAAGAACAGCAACTGTTCTTGATGGAAATTGCAGCAAGGAAACAAGTATGTATCAAATTGAAGAAAACAATCAACAAAGCATAATTGATTGATGCAATAGCAATGATTAAGGGTTTGAGTTATAAAACCCGCCTCCAATTGAGCTCCAAAGCTTCAAGCTCACGCCATTAATGGTGGATGAAGCTCTAGCAACTCCCCCTAAGCTCGTCCTCAAGCTTTTGGATGAAAAAGTTGGCTAGGGTTGAAGAGGAGATCCAAATAAGAAGAAATCAATGATTTATTTTTTTTTTCCACCATGGAATCAAGGAGAACGAAGGTCAAGGACCTTACCAACAGGTTGGGGTCGTCCTCCTGCTCCTCCACAGCTCCTTAGTCGTTTTCCAAGCAAGGGTAAAGAAAAGAATCCGAAATAGCCTTTGTTTTGGCTTGGTAAAGGTACTTTTATAAGAAACTTGATGAGAGAGAAAATGCATTATTAAAATGCATTAAATTCCAAAAATATGGCCGCCTCTTCCCCCTCAAATTCCCCTCAAAATCCTTAAGGACGAGGCTATCTTCATTGCCTCTTATTCCTCTTCATTATCCATCAATTTAAAGAAAAGAAAATTAAGCACCTTAGATCATATTATAATAATATTCCAATTTGAGTGGATATTGCTTTTCTTTATAATAATGGTGAGTGGGTTATCCACTTGCTTGAGATATTTTCGTGGCCTAGCAAAGTCACAAATGTGTTCACACTTGAGAAAATTCAACCATCTCGTTTTTGGTTGAAGGCCCTTCAATTATTATATTTGTTTTTACACTAAATAGAATTAGGGTTTCAATTAGGATTAAATCTTGATTATTTTAATATCAAGATTCTCTCTCCTCCAACTTAATTCAAATGAGGCGCCCCTCTCATTTTATTTTCTCTACTTGATGCCAAGAAACATTAGGGACCTTATTGAAGTGGTAATTTACATATTACACCCTGGGTTTTGGGTAAATTGCACATTACACCAAAACTAGGTTTTCATGCACATACATTGCTTTATCAGCTCTTTCTTGGTATTTAGGCTTCCATAAGCCATACCTCAGCATCATATTTACTCTCATGATGCTTCAACACATGAGGAACATATTATCATGCACAATTTGCACTTAAACCCCTCAACTTGGGTAATTTGCACTTTAGTCCAAAACAGGCAAAACATTGATTTCAACAATGTTCAAAAAGGATAAGAATTGTAATATAAGTTCCTCTTGAACCATAATTACCTTTCACAAGATGAGATTAAGCATTTAATCATCTTTCTTAATCAAAACACCTAGGGTTAAGGTATAACCCAGGTCAGGGGTGTTACAAATTATAAACCCCTAACAAGGATTTCGTCCTCGAAATCCAGATAAAGGAAGAAAAATGTATATTATTCATCATACTATCTAGTCTTCACATATCATCTCCTTATTATAGATACACCATAAAACTTTGATCAGCACCAAGTGTTTCCATACAAAATTCTCATAGAATCAACACACAAGGCACATGCCCCACTGTCCCTCATCATTGACTATAGAGTCAACTTTGTGTCAAATAACACTTTTCTTATTCAGAGAAGCATCATACATTCTTTATTAGTATCATGTTTATGCAGAGCATAAACCCCTAACATATGATGTTCATATTATTATAATCAGACTAATTTCACAGTTGACCAATCCAGGTAGCCAACCTAACCCATCTGATATCTCTCAGATACCATAATCTTTCACCTTGATATCTATCACATGTGTTGGAAACACATCATATATATCTCTTCCTTTCATCTTGGAACATTATGTGTTTCATATGTCCTCATCTTGGGACCAAAGTCCAAGATAACTGATACTTTTCTAAGTATCCATCACATGAACACATTTATCTTATGCACATCAAGTGTCCTAAGACCCACTTGATGGTCATGTCCCTGAAAGGAAAGAAAACAAGGATTCATATTCCTCTTATTAATTTATGTATTTTCAACTATTCATGAATCATTTACTCTTTAGCTCTTCCTAGGTTCCTTGCCTTTAGCATAGGAATTATAAGGATGATTACATGACATTATCCATTTAGCATGTTTATGATCATCTCATGATCTCATCATATTTCCCATTTCTTCGTTAGGGAAAATACATTTATTATACTTACATCATTATTGAACAGGTTTCATTTCCCTTATTCTTATCCTTATCTTATGAGGAGTACACTTTTAGTTCCTCATACAACATGCTCATTTGAGATTATCTCAGACTTCTCTTTCTTATACTTAGTATATCACACATTTATTCATTCCATATTTCTGATTTCATGATACTCATTAGATTGTATCAGAATGACTGCTTGATCAGGGCAATCAGAGAGATTACAATCTAAGAGTTTCCATACTCACTTTATCATCAATAGTTGTATACCTGGCCAGGGTATATAAATACTGAGATTAGGTAGTATGCACTTTATTTGCGATCATATTCCTCACTTTTAATATCATTATACACACATGACTTTCCCATGTTCCAACATGACTAAGTCATTTAGGAACTCTTTTAAAGCTCAAACTTCTGTATTAAGGACTGATAACCTAGATCGTAAAGCTAGTATCCAGTCCACTATATGCATTACTATTGCTCTAATCTACCCAACAGTAATACTTAAAGAAAGATTTTCTTATCATAAATGGATCAACTAGGAGACTCTTAGGCAATTGTCTCTGTCTTGTCTGCTCCCATGCACCTCTTCTTGGTGCAATATTGCTGCTCTCAGCAGCAATCTCCTCATGTGACCCAGTCATCTTTAAGTTCTTCTTCTCTTATATGAGCAGAAGACATTATCAGATACACTAGATGATACCAGAACAGACTCTACTACCTTAGTCCTATGTCTCTGTAGACTCAGCGAACCTAGAGCTCTGATACCACTTAATTATAGCATCCAACTAACAAAAACATAATTAACTAATGCGGAAGCGTTCACTAAGCAGCGGATTATAGAAAATCACTAAAAATTTAAAACCTTTTTCAAAGAGACCCAATCATAGGAAAACTCTTTCAACAAGAACCAATGTATTACATTTACATCATGGTTCATAAGTATATATCTTATACCATCTCTTTTCAAGGGTTACAACATCAACTGCCTTGTTAAAAGCTAAACACAGACAACATAATAACCTCGAGGCATCAAGCCAAAATCTCAAAATGATACATTAAAAGCACTAAGTACTAACTCCGAGGACCTGAGAGTACAGAGACGACACATAGGACTTCTATCTACCAAACACGATAGACAGCACACTCAACCTGAGTTGTCACTGCTGTCCTTGTAGCTGCTGATGTTCTTCATCCGAAAGATATTATCAGTCTCTTTCACACTCGTTCACCTAAAAATGTTGGTTCCCACGGGGGTGAGACAATTGAAAATTGCCCCAGCGAGAGATATAACTCTCCGCCAGAAACATCATTATTGTAGTTTAATTCATATAAAACTGAGCAGAGGATAAGCAGTTTAGATCATTCTCATCTTTTAAAGTATTAAACATATCTATGATTGAACAGTAATTCATCTATTCTCTTTATAAGAAATAGAAAGAACATGTATAACATTCATCTACCATACATTTTCAACATCTCAAGCTTTGCTCATGTCATTCATTATTCTGATGTGTCACCCATGATTCATTCTTGTTTCTATTTGTTGGCCTTAGCCAATCTGCTAAACAAGTATTCACTTATGCCAGACATGTGATTATATAAATCATCATGTATTATTCAAGCATTAAACTATATCAATCATGTATAAATGTTTCAGGCATTGGACTATACCAATCCTGATTACACATCCAGGCATTGGACTTTAACCAAACCTAATTACAGGCATTAAGCCTCTGTCAGGTATTTCTAATTATAGAGGCATGGATAGCATGTGAAACATAACTATCAACATGAGATATCTAGCATCATGATTATAATCAACAGTAGCAGTAAGATATCAACATAAGCATGACCATTGTATGTACACAATTACAGTCTTATGCATATCCACAACATAAGTATAATTACTATCTCTTAGTTGCACTAAGCATCATCTTTATGTAAAGAGAACAAACATGGGTTTCCATTCAATGTGAAGCGTCATGTATAACCCTAAACAGATATGCTATACGGCTGTATTACATCTTTTATTATGCCCTGGGGAATTTGAATCGTACCATTCAAAGTCCAACCGACCCCTGCGAAGGGCTATTCGGTTCCGTACAAGATCTAGGAGTACCGGCATCCTAAGATCTCTTCCCCTCGGTCAGTACGAGTAAACTGCAGTGACATACCAGTCAAACTGCCAACAGTGACATATAGTCAACTGATAACAACTAGTCCGTACTTGGTACAAGTTACGACACTAGAAAACAGGGTATACAAAACCCTCTAATCCGAGGTACAACCGCAGCTGTCCTCAATCACATCAAATATTTGAGGCATGACCATAGCCATCCTCTGTAACCTGCAATTGTGGATGACAAGTATATATATATCCTCAACCTGCCACCCCCGCATATTCAACAATATGCGCTCCGAGTTTCCCTTAGGAATACTCGTTTCACCATCCAGCAAGTTCTGACACTGAAGATGGTTCTACGGCACAGGGCACTACATGATTAGAGTTGCACTTGATTAGTTATGCCAATTGGGTGAATTAAGGCTGCATCAAACAAGTGGACATACAAACCCTAATTCATTTCTAGCAAGCATATAAATATCAAAACCTGAAAAGATATAAAACATATGAAACATAATTTCTCATCTCTTCATCACATGGTAATATTCACTTGCCATTCATTAGATTACACCAATTATCATATTATCACAGGATATAAATCCTTTTCACAATAGCACAGGGTATCAACCCTTATCAACATAAGAGGAATACACCTCATTCAGGGCTCAATCATGCCCATGAAACATCTTGTTACTTCTTACCAGGTAACATCTAACCATATGGCTCACAAGGCCATTAAACATCTTGTCACCTCTCACTAGGCAACAATAACATATTAACTCATGTAATATAATAGTAACACCACTATTTCCTCCACAGGGTTAGGGTTTACTATTCACATCAATTAGGGTTTCATGTTTATTTTATCAATACAACCCTAATATATTGTTCCATACATCTAGGAGCATCCATCGACATTCCAAGTATTTAATATTCTTATCATTTATCATTAAATGATCATCAACACAAGGTATGAGTTTATCTCTCATCATTATCATGGTATGATTACATCATACTCATTTTAGCTTACTTATCAAGTATGTTAAACTCATTACCTTTCATTGTGACAATTTACATAACACTCTCCTTGTGTATCTTATCTAAAAATATTGGATTTGAGATGCATCAAGGTATATCAACCCTGAAATGCTAAATGTGATATCTATCATGTCTCAATGTATCACTTCCCTCATCACTTCTATCTTACATGAGTTTATTAACTTATCTTATAATAAGGAATTTCACATCTTAATACTTTCATCCACCAACCTATCACCTTTACCATGATGTGCATAGATCACACACAAGGATTGTCCAACTATCTTCAATGATATGGACTCATCTCAAATTAAGGCATTGCTTGTTATAAGGTTGCCTATAGTCAACCACTTAAGATATTTCATCATTATAGGGTATTACTCATTATTTCATCATTAAGGTTTACTCATATCATTACCCATACATTAGGGTTATGATTTATCATCATATTGCCCATGATTAGAATTCCATGCACTATAGCCCAAATTTAGGGTTTTACATAGCTTTACTCTGTGTTAGGTTTAAGGTTTCATATGACATCTCCCTCAATTAGGGTTTCACATGGAATCATCCTCAATTAGAGTTTCTCAGGGAATCACCCTCAATTAGGGTTTCACTAATCATCCCAATTAGGGTTTCATTCAATTACCCATAAATTAGGGATTCATTATTCCTCTAATTAGGGTTTGGTATTTCATTACCTTAAATTAGAGTTACCCAAGTCATTACCCTTAATTAGGGTTACACTATTACCCTTAATTAGGGTTACACTATTACCCTAGATTAGGGTTTTACTCAAAATTTCCCTAAATCAGGGTTAGGGTTCGTTAACCTTCTCAATTAGGGTTTCTTGATCTCTTTACTAAGGATCCTACCCTAAATCACCATATGAATCATACTCATGTATGAATTCATTTCTATCATTCTCTCCACTTGATTTGGTTACATCAACCATATGATCAAATACAAACAACTATGTTTGACATAGTATACTGAGTTATTGCTTCCATAAACAATTAGGGTTTGCTTAATTGAATAGCCTTCAACTCACGATTCCTTGGGAGTTAATCCCTCAAATTTGGTGAGTCATTATACCACATCATTAGGAACAGTAATCCCAAACATTAAACCCTTGGTCAATGCATTCAAACGGTCTTGAGACCGTTTACTCAAAAAGGTCAATTAAATCAGATTGAAAATCAGCACTTAATTCAATTAGGTTTCCCTAATTGATTAGGCTTCAACTCACGATTCCTTGGGAGTTAATCCCTCAAATTTGTAGGGTCATTAACCAACATCATTATAAACAGGAATCCCAAACGGTCAATGCTTGGTCAACACACTCAAATGATTTTGAAACCGTTTTCCCAAACAGGTCAAGTTGATCAGGTTGAAAATCAGCATTTAATTCAATTCGATTTATCTAATTGATTGGCCTTCAACTCACGATTCCTTTGGAGTTAACCCCTAAAATTTGGAGGGTCATTATCCTACATAATTAGGAACAAGATTCCCAAACGGTCAACGCTTGTTCAACCATATCAAACGGTCTTGAAACCGTTTTCCCTAAAACAGTTTTCTGAAACTGCATAGCCAATCAATTTAAAACGATTTGGAATAGATATCAAGACCATTTGGCTTGGTACTTTTCTTTGTATACGCATATAGGATGATGTCATCATCCCCTTCCTTCGAAAAACCAAGAACAGCAACTGTTCTTGATGGAAATTGCAGCAAGGAAACAAGTATGTATCAAATTGAAGAAAACAATCAACAAAGCATAATTGATTGATGCAATAGCAATGATTAAGGGTTTGAGTTATAAAACCCGCCTCCAATTGAGCTCCAAAGCTTCAAGCTCACGCCATTAATGGTGGATGAAGCTCTAGCAACTCCCCCTAAGCTCGTCCTCAAGCTTTTGGATGAAAAAGTTGGCTAGGGTTGAAGAGGAGATCCAAATAAGAAGAAATCAATGATTTATTTTTTTTTTCCACCATGGAATCAAGGAGAACGAAGGTCAAGGACCTTACCAACAGGTTGGGGTCGTCCTCCTGCTCCTCCACAGCTCCTTAGTCGTTTTCCAAGCAAGGGTAAAGAAAAGAATCCGAAATAGCCTTTGTTTTGGCTTGGTAAAGGTACTTTTATAAGAAACTTGATGAGAGAGAAAATGCATTATTAAAATGCATTAAATTCCAAAAATATGGCCGCCTCTTCCCCCTCAAATTCCCCTCAAAATCCTTAAGGACGAGGCTATCTTCATTGCCTCTTATTCCTCTTCATTATCCATCAATTTAAAGAAAAGAAAATTAAGCACCTTAGATCATATTATAATAATATTCCAATTTGAGTGGATATTGCTTTTCTTTATAATAATGGTGAGTGGGTTATCCACTTGCTTGAGATATTTTCGTGGCCTAGCAAAGTCACAAATGTGTTCACACTTGAGAAAATTCAACCATCTCGTTTTTGGTTGAAGGCCCTTCAATTATTATATTTGTTTTTACACTAAATAGAATTAGGGTTTCAATTAGGATTAAATCTTGATTATTTTAATATCAAGATTCTCTCTCCTCCAACTTAATTCAAATGAGGCGCCCCTCTCATTTTATTTTCTCTACTTGATGCCAAGAAACATTAGGGACCTTATTGAAGTGGTAATTTACATATTACACCCTGGGTTTTGGGTAAATTGCACATTACACCAAAACTAGGTTTTCATGCACATACATTGCTTTATCAGCTCTTTCTTGGTATTTAGGCTTCCATAAGCCATACCTCAGCATCATATTTACTCTCATGATGCTTCAACACATGAGGAACATATTATCATGCACAATTTGCACTTAAACCCCTCAACTTGGGTAATTTGCACTTTAGTCCAAAACAGGCAAAACATTGATTTCAACAATGTTCAAAAAGGATAAGAATTGTAATATAAGTTCCTCTTGAACCATAATTACCTTTCACAAGATGAGATTAAGCATTTAATCATCTTTCTTAATCAAAACACCTAGGGTTAAGGTATAACCCAGGTCAGGGGTGTTACAGTTTATTACATTTTGACTATAGCAATCAAGTTACATATGAACACCAAAAGGGGTCTTACAAAAAAATCATTGGGGTTTGCAAACTCATAAGAAATATAAAGTATTAATCAATTTCATGTCACTCTACTCATAAGTGTTCACACACTCAAACTTATAATGAATGAGCTATTTTCAATATTAGGGTTTTTTCCAACCTCTATTACAATATCATACTGGTAACTTTGAGTCCCTTCATTCCATAAAATGTTCAAAAACCTATAAGATTTAATAGGTAGGTCAAATTTCTTTATCTCTTGGGTATCAAGACATCTCATACATGGTATTATCGGAGTTCAAGCACTTATATTTGAGATTTTAGACCTTTCATACTCAAAGAAGGTCATGATATCAAAAGAAAAAAGTTCAAGAAGACTAAGTAAAGTTTAAATATTCACATCATCATCATTTATTTTATTTTATTTACCATTTAAGAGTTCTATGTAATATTAAATATACATGTAGAAGTTAGCAAGATGCATTTAGGGTCATATAACTCGCATGGTAGAGAGAAGGAAACAAAAATCCTAGGTGAAAACTTTCAAGATCAGGAACAAACATTGAGTTCATTTCACTCAAACTCCAAAAGTGCTTCCTATCACTATGATCAAGGTGTATCTAGAGTAAGGAAGGAGGAAAACTGAGTGCATAACCCTTAAGCGTAAGGTTCTAACAAGCATACACAAGGAAACTCCAAGAAACACCAAGGAACTCGGCTACTCGAGGAAGGAGGGTGAAGAACAACAAGAAAATGAGTAGAAAAACAAGAATCTTACACAAAGAACCAAGGTAAACAATCAACAACCCTAGATTAGTACAAGAAGATCACAATCTCAAGCATGCATCCACAAAGATTAGTGATTTCCGACCTCGACAAACCCTCATCGTCCATTAGACTCCAACAAAATGCGTCGGGCTCCTTCAAATATGACTAAAGCTTCAAAAAATGAATATGAGAGAACAAGAGGAAGAAGGGTATTTAGAGGTGGTTGGAGGTTTGGTGCAAAACTAGTCCCCCATCAAGCAAAGATTCTGTCAGCCTACATCTCGTCAGTCGACGACTCAGATGGTCATCGGGAACCAAAAGTTTGTCAATTTAGAAATTTTGTCAGCCAACTCATCAGAAAACCTGTTGGGCAACCACTTAGTAGGTTTGTCAAACAAACACACAAAATACCTTTGGATCAGAAACCTCATAAGGAACTGGGGAAACCATCAGGCAATGGAAGTACCACTCTACCACTCCACTAAAATAATGTATAAAACTCCATGAAATCAAACTCAAAAATTTCCAAAGGAGAAGTAAAATTATAAAATTCTTACACATCATGAAGCAACTCAAGCAAGTGTCACGATTATGTTTAATCCACCATAAAAATGATAATTTGCACAAAGATCCAAAAGTTATGAAATTATATAAATGAAACAAATATAGTTTGAATCGTTTCAAATTCAAAACATATCTCTGCTACAACATATTAAATCATAAGCCAAAGTTTAATTTAGAAACTAATCATCCAATTAGATGAAATAGATTATGTTTATAAGTTAAATATGGTAATGAACCTTACATATGCGTCATACAACTTATTTGACATTGCAAAGAGAATACATGTAATGACCTCCTCCCCATGTTATCCCCTATTCAGACGAATCGAGAGGGCAAAGGCCATTACCTTCATTATAAGGAAGAAGGTTTAATAAATAACCATAAATAATTAATAAATTTTCACTAATAGGAATGAGTTTGTATAAGCTTAAATTTCCACAAAGAAATTACATAATATGATTTTCTATAGTTTGCAACATGAAATAAAAACTAACTAAATCCTCTAGAGAATTCATTTCTTCTTGTTCAGTTGGTACCTTCTTCATGAGTGTCCACTTTCCATTATACTTACAAAAATTATAGTAGATTATCCTAAAACACTAATAAATCAAAACTCAACCAATATAACACATTATACTGGTATGTGGGGAAAACAAAAGATTGCATCTAAGTGTAACATCATAATCATAACAATTATTGTCACATAATAAAAAATATCACTTTCTTCATAAATTCTCAACCCATTTTTACTTAGCCTATGGGATACCCTCTCTTAGGGTTTTGTCCCTACAATATATTGTAGGCCACCTCACAATCTAGAGCTAGATGCCATGTTGACCACCTTGCAATCTGGAGCTAGGTGCCATTTTGGTCTTCCCAGTCTGGGGCATGACCTCATATGACCTGCCTAATCTGGGGCCTGATATGACCTTCCCAATCTATGGCCTGGTATTTAGTCATCACCATGACTTTTCATTTCTTTCCATTCCTAAACTTCCAGAGTTGGTATGTGGGGTTCAAGCAAGTTATAAGCATAAATCGTGATAGCCATATTGACTTTATAGGTTGCAGGAATTAAATAACCATGTAAACATTTAATTTCATGCAATCTGAAAAACCTCAGAAAAAGGTCGGGAAAATATGCAATTAGTCATAGGTGTAACCATATACCTTGATCAGGTGTACTTGATGTCCAAGCAAGAGCAATCAGGAATAACCAAAAAAGCAACCAAGCAATTATCCTGAAAGTTAAAGCATAACACCCATGTATCATTATTCAATCCAAATTCATTAGTAAGACTGATTTGGGTCTCAAGTTAAGGTCTCATTAGGATTTTGTCTTCCTAAAGCCTAATTATCACTTTTCATGACTCTTTGTTCGACAAACCCTAATCTTATCGTTAATTGCACTTTTAATCTCAAGGAAACCCTAATTCATCAAATTATGGGTTACTAAGTTCACATAAGTTCAAGCACCGTCAGATTTGTAGGCCCCAATTCCTCACTAGGTCTGGAAGGAAAAACAACCATTTCACCATCCTAGTCCAAAATTTGAATTCCTAAAGTCTTCCTTCTCACCCAAGCTCTAGACAAACCTTTCTATTATCTCTAGGGAGGACGAGGATACAATTTTGAAGAAAGTCAAAGTGAAAACACCAGATGGAAAGATATGCTACCCTAGATCCGAGGTGAGGGAGAATGTAGCTAGATGGAAGAATTGCTTGGTAGGATATGTGGTGGACTTCAAACATCATTCGCCTACTCTTCATTAGTATCTACTCTGTTTGTGGGAAGCAGAAGGGGAAATTGAGATCATTGGAACAAATGCCGAGTTCTTTATTATTAAGTTCTCATGTTCTAATGATATAGAGTTTGTGCTTAAGAATGGTCTATGGTTAGTAAAGAACTAACCATTATTACTTATCAAATGGAAGCATGGAGATACACTTGTTAATCACAAATTTGAGGATGTTCTGGTATGGATCAAAATTTAGATATTCTGCTTGAGCTTTAGGATAGCATGATGCTAGAACACATTGGTTTTGTGTCGGGGACTCCAATTAGATCTGATTATCTGACTAATTTTGTCACTCACATAGATAATGCTCACATCCAAGTTTTAATTTTGGATACATCAAAATTCTGTACTGAGTTGGAGTTGCAAAGTGACGAAGGAGATATTATGAAGATTCATATTCTATATGAGTGGAAACAAAAACCTATAAAATATGTGGATTACTTGGTCATGGCATTGAAGTTTGTAGTAAGGTGTTGGATGAGAAAGGGAAAATATGTAGAATTAGAGGGTGCAAGTGACTTTTTGATTATTGATTTTGGTATATATTCATTTTTTCTAATGATGTTATGAATAATGATGTTGAGTGCTCAGGGGTGTTCAATATAGCACTTTGTCAAGATATGTTCCGTCTATGCCGATAACACTATTTGTCAAGAAAAGTGTTCAGTTATATGCCAGCCAAGTTGATCTATAAGGTCATTTAGCTCCACCTAAAGCAGTGGCTAAAGTTATTAATGGTCTATCATAGTGGTTGATTAATTCAATATTTTCTCCAGTAAATAGAAAAGAGTTGAGCACGTGTTCTAATGGTGATGACACTGATATTGTGTCTGGAAGTTATCTAGCCAATTACAAATGAATGACATCCAAATATCTTCCTGGAACATAAGGGGCATGAGAAACAAAATTATAAGCATCCAGGAAGAATTGAGAAGAGTCTCAGGTCAAGTGTTTATTCTGGTTGAAACTAAGATTAGAAGAAGACGCCTTGCTCCTTTTATGTCAAAACACTTTCTAAATCATGGTTTTGTCTCTAATCATGACTCTCACCCTTTGGGAAGAGTCATGGTGCTATGGGATCTTGATTTTTGTGATATTCAAAAGATTTATGAAAATGATCAAATGGTTCATTGTTCTGTTAATGTTGGAAATTACTCCTTTTTTGTTTCTGCAATCTATGGACACAATGATGATAATCATAGGTGCAATCTCTGGTCTTCTATTTCTAGTTTATTGAGCTCTATTGATATTCCTTGGTTAATTATTGGTGACTTTGATGCTATTAAAATTGAAGGTGAGAAAATTGGGAGGCAACCACCTTTTAACAAATCAATGGATGACTTCAATGAGTGTGTACTTAATCACTCTCTTTTTTAGCTAGATATGAAAGGCCCTCTATATACTTGGGGCAATCACCAAGATGGTGAGTGATTTGTTATTACTAGAATTGATAGAATTCTCTTCAATTCTGATGCCTTAAATACTATCTCTGATTTTTATGGAAGTGTGACTTCTAATGTCATTAGTGATCATAGAATCATTAGTCTTCATATTGGGGCTCCTCGCAACATCAAATCTCCCTCCAGATTCATTAATAATTGGGCCAATGAAAGTGATTTTCTTGATATTGTTAAAGATATTTGGAAGAAGGATATTGAAGACCATTCTACGTTTAGAATTTACAAGAAATTTTAGCTGTTGATAAAGCATCTAACTGATTGGAAACAATCCTCTATTTGTAACTATTTCTTTGATGCTAGAATCAAAAGAAATATTGCCAATGTGGCTCAGGAAAAGGCTGATTTGAATCTGTTGAACTTTGAACCGGTGCAGAATACGAATCACTTAAGGAAAGTTGCTTATGAAGATTCTACTAAAGAGGAGGCTATTTTGAGACAAAAGTCCCGTGTTCAGTGGTTAAAAGGTGGAGATTATAACTCAAGTTTTTTCTATTCATCTCTAAAACTAGGAGACATAGGAATAATATTAGGTGCCTTAATATAGATGGTGATATTTCTTGTGATTTATCATTCATCAAAGAGTTTGTATTGAATCTCTTTGAAAGGATTTTTACTGATACATCCATAGGAGGTATGGTCTTTCAGGGTGAGTGGTCTAGTCCAAATCTTACATGTTCTCATAAAAGCATTCTCATGAGCCATATTACACAGTCTAAGATTGATGAGATTATTCAGAACCTTAATCCAGACAAGGCACCAGGGCCTGATGGGTTAACACTCTCTTTTTTAAGAAAGCAGAGAGGATGTAAGTTGTATTGTCATGGATTTCTTTGTTAATGGAAGCTTGCTTAGAGAAACTAATATTACCTTAATATATCTAATATCGAAAGGGAATGATAGTACTCTGATTAAAAACGGGTGTCCTATCTCGTCATGCAATATTGTTTACAAAATTCAAGTTTGATTTCTAAAAGATTACAAAAGGTTCTTCCAGACATCATTAGCTTGAATCAATGTGATTTTCTTAAAGGGTAAAGCATCAAGGATGTTGTTCTTCTGACTTATGAGCTTATACATTATTTCAATAGCACTCTGTCTAAAGATAAAATGTGTTTGAAGGTGGACTTATCTAGAGCTTATGATTCAGTTAGATGGAGATATTTGTACTCTATTCTTCATTAGATTGGTTTTCCTTGATGTCAACATCCTATCAAGTTCTTATAGATGGTGAACCTAGTTCTAAAATCTTTCCTTCTAACAACATTAGGCAAGGGGATCCTATAGCCCCCTACCTTTTTGTTATTGCAATGTAGGTTTTTTCTGAGCTAATCAAGAAAGATGTGGATAGTAAGAGATTAGTTACTTTGAGGGCATATAAAAATCTTACTGTGTCGCATATCATCTTTGCTGATGACCTTATGGTCTTTTTGGAAGCCTTTGTTGCTAATGCTAAAGTTTTCAATGACATCTTTAATGACTTTGGAAGTATTTCTGGGCTAAGAAAGAATTCTAGAAAAAGCTCTATAATATTTAGTAAGAAGGCATCTATACATGATATTATGGATGTCTTAAACTTTTCAGAATGTCATCTCCCTTCCAAATATCTTGGAGTCCCATTATTTATTGGAAAATTGAGAACGAAAGACTACAATGCTCTTATTGATAGAATCAAAGCAAAGATAAATTGTTGGAAGGCAAATTCTCTCTTTGGCAGGTAGATGTGACATAGTTAATTCCACTTTATCATCTATGCACATTTATTGGACTTCAGCCTTTCCTCTCCCCTCTTCAGTGTACCATGAGAGTGATAGAATATGTCACACTTTTCTTTGGGGAAATATTGCATATAAAGAAAATCTCCATCTCGTTCTTGGGTATAAGTTACCCGGCCTAAATCCGAAGAAGGTTTGGGTATCAGGAAGACTAATGAAGTTTTTGTGGCTAGCCTGTTTATTAATGCTTGGAATCTAGCAGCTAAAAAGGACGTTCTTTGGGTTAAATGGATAGGTGAAAGATATTTTAAGCAGTCCTCTTTCTGCTAAGTTAAGGCGAGCCCAAATTGGTCGTGTCTGATGCAGAAGTTAATAAAACAGAGGTCTAAGATTCACCAATATATCAGTTCAGTATAAGTGATGGTAAAAATATAAAGTTTTAGCAAGATCCTTTGTTAATGAATACAAAATTTATTGAAGATAATTGAGAAAGGAAGCTATTTTAAAGCTTGTCTTCATGGTGATTGTCATGTTAGTGATCTTATTCATGACTCCGATTGGTGTATTCTTGGGAATCGAAGGAATAGAGCCATACACAATCTTATTTTGTCTCCAGGAAAATATTCTATGAATGCAGACTTTCCTGAGTTATTTGGCTTCGACTATCCCAAAATAAAGGTCTTCTAGAAATTGTTTTGCATTAAAGGTACGGAGGATAAATTTTTCTCCTAGATTTGGAAAGGAAATGCTCCTAAGAGATGTATATTTCATATTTGGAAGGCATTTTTAAACAATCTTTCCACTGGTGATTATGTGAGGAGGATGGGTATTCAATCTATTTATATGTGTTTTCTATGTTGCAAAGGATATGAGGATACTGAACACATAGTTTTTTTATTGTTCCTATACCAAATTGGTGCACAATTTTGCTTATAGAGATTTTGGAATCTTTTTTTTATCATTCTAACTGGAATGATGTAGCAGGGTTTTTAGAAGGCAAAAAACTTATTTTCTATCTTGAACAGTACATTATCTACTGTGAAAGAAACCTTCATGTTCATAATGATAGATACAATGTAGCTAATATTATCTGGAATTTGGTGAAGGGATATTTTTTGAGTCTAAGGGGAGCATAGTTCCTGTGAAGGAACTACACATGCTTTGACTTTTCCTTTGGTTTGAGAGTTTATCTTTGTTGGAGTTTTCCTGTATAGTCTTTTTCTTATCCTTTTATTTCTCTTTGAGCAATAATGCATTGTAAAGTCTTTATGAAAAATACAAAAAAGCCTCACGAGTTTTTCTGACTAAAATAAAAGCTGACGTAAGTTTCAAGTTCCTCATTTATTCCATAAAAGATCAATCTTTTATTATCAATATCAACTAGACACATTAGGATCATCAAAATCTAAAACTTAGGGTTCTTATACATTAACCACATTAAAGTTGCTACCTTTAGGTATTTTTCAAACTAGAATTAGATTTATGTAGTGCATATATTTTTATTAAATTCCTTAAATTTTTCTGAGAAAAAAAATCATACATTACATGACACCATTGGATCATACTATAATTTACTATGAATTTTGCTATATAAAATTAGTTTGGACGAATACAAAATTCCATGTCAAAAGGAAGGGGGGGATTTACCTATTATCCATGCAGATCGGCTGGCCAATAGTGTGTCGCCAACTCCATAACTCATCAAGTGAGGTGGAAGCAGACTAATAGGACTGAAGGATTGGTTTGCCCTTCCTTTCTTATTTCAGGATCGAGGGTAGGGATGCATTTTCTCCTTCGGTTGTCTCCTTCCTTCGTTCATAGGCTTGCGAGCAGTAAATCAACTCTATAGTTGACTATGTGATCTAGCACACCATCGAGGAAAATAGGGTCACTTTCACCTTTATCTTGCTTCCCCGATCTCAAAGTGCCCTTCAATTGCCTGGGTAGCGGTCAGAGATGATGGGATGAGATCTATGTATCTTTGGCATGGTGATAGTATGGGGAAAAGGTGGAGAACAAGGCCAACAAGAAATTGGGACTTGGGAAACAATCTCAGGAGTTGGCTGAAGCTCTAGAGACATTTTGTGATCTTGTTGAGGTACAAGGATCACTATTTATATCCTCCCATGTCGGCAGGGTTGGCATGTGGAGATAGACTTGGGTAAAAACTATAGAGTCCTCCAAACCTGGTGAAACATGGGGTAGGTGAGTTCACCCTACTCTCATCAAAACAAAGGTCCAATTTCCTGATATTCTCATGTATTAATTTATGAGGAATTCAACTGAGAAGATTTCTAACGCCGTGTTTTTGTTTCCTTTCTTGGCTGGGGTATGTGACAATGTCGTCACCGTTGGATCAATTTGCATCCAAGAAATAAAAGGCCAAAAAAGAATTCTATTTGGAATCTAATTTCGTGACATTTAATGTCATTCCAAGATAAATCATACACTTTAGGTATTTTTGTAAAACCCATAACTCTTATTCTATGAAATCTTGTGATATCAAATTTTAAGGGAATGTCTTAAATGACTTTATCTAGACGTGAGCAAAGATTGGGACCAAAATTTGAAAAGAAAGATGTCTTTTATTAACATGTAAGTATTTCCTTTATAAGACATATTAAAAGACATCCTTTTCTCTTTCTTTCTTTTATTTTATCTTTTTTTTTACTATTCTTCTTATTAGAAGCCACGTGCTAATAAAAACTAATTAATAGTGGCCATCCATACAACTTTCTAGATATTATACACAATTCTCTCAAGTACACATATTATCTATTTTCCTTTTCTTTTTGCTTATTATGTGATTTTCCTTTCTCCCTTTTCCCTTTTACCCATTATTGGATTAATAATGTAGTATAAATCACATACTCAATCATCCAAGGGAAATTTGCAAAGAAAACCATTCTTTAGAAACAAAGCACACACATGTCCAACATGTATATTTTACTAGAATAATTGCATTTCAATTATATAAACTACAAGTGAAATTGAGGTTATAACATCCTTCCCCTCTTATAGGAATCTTGTCCTCAATATTCGACTAGTCATACACGCAATTCAGGATAAGACTTTTCCATGTCCGTCTTTAGCTCTCATGTGGCTTCATCCTCTCCATGGTGCTTCCAGAGAACCTTTACCATCTCTATCTTTTTATTCTTGAGATGTTTCACCTTGGTATCCATTGCCCTCATAGGTGACTCAAGATATGTCAGCCTCCCTTGGAGTTCAATAGGTTCAATGCTAAGCACATGGCTCAGATCCTTCACATAGAGATTTAGATTGGATACATGGAAAACATCATGCATCGTACTATACTAAGGGGGTAACTCTAAATGGTAAGTGGCTTCATCAATCCATTCGAGGATCTCAAACGGACCCACATTCTATGGGCTCACTAACTGGGCAGCTACCAACTCAGTCAAAAAGTCTGGTTTTATTTTAATTTTAGCCACAAGGATCATGTCTTCCAATGGCTGTGGAGTCGACCTAGAAAACTATTCCAGTTTGCTCCACTGGGTAGATAAGACATCTACACACCTGAGTTGTTTCTGACTAAGCGCATCTGCTACTATCTTAGCTTTTATAGGGTGGTAGGCGATGGTGAAATCATAGTCATTCATATACTCCACCCATTATCTTTGTCTCAAGTTTAGGTTCCTTTGAGTCAGGAGGTACTTCAAGCTTTTGTGGAAGGTGAAGATTTCAAAAGTGGCTCCATAAATATAGTGTCGCCAGATCTTTAGGGCATCAATAATCGCAGCCAGTTCTAAATCATGTGTTGGGTAGTTCATTTCATTCAACTTGATCTGTCTAGAGTCATAAGAAACAACATGTCTATTTTTCTCTAGCACACATCCAAGCCCCATCTTTGATGTACCGATGAAGATCATGAAACCTTTGTTGCCTAATGGTAGAGTCAATACGTGAGATGTGGTCAACTTCTCCTTAAATTCTTGCAATTGATCTTCACACAAGTCAGACCATACAAACTTCTCATCCTTTCAAGTGAGCTTCATGAGGGGCAGAGCGGTATTTGAGAAATACTTGATGAAGCACTGATAATATCCGGCCAATCCTAGGAAGCTTTGAATCTCAGAAGGGTTCTCCAGTGCTGGTCAATCACGTACAACTGCCACTTTAGTAGGATTCATTGAGATGGTCCCTTTGAATATAATGTGTCCAAGGAACATGACACAATCTATCCAAAACTCACACTTTGAGAATTTCCCATAGGACTTCTACTTATTCAAGATATCAAGGACCCACCTGGCCAGTGTAGTGCAGATGGTTCAGCCTGGCATGTCCTCCCAAACATCCTGTTGTGCATTGTATTTACAATCCCTTGGGTCATTCAGGCTCTGGCACCTGTTTGAGGGAGGGGGAAGGCTAAGTCTCCTTCTAACTCAAAAAGATATCAAGGGCCCTAACAAGGTGATCACGATGTTGTTCTACGTCATTAGTGTAAACCAGAATGTCATCTATGAACACTATGATGAAAGAGTCTAGGAACGGTTGAAACACAATGTTCATGAAATTCATAAAAACACTTGGGGAATTAGAGAACCCAAATGGCATGACTACAAACTCATAATGGCCATAACGAGTTCAAAAAGTAGTCTTTGGGATATCCTCACTTTTGACTCTCAATTGATGATACTCGGATCTTAGGTCAATCTTTTAAAACACTCATGATTACTTGAGCTGGTCAAACACGTCATCTATACGGGGTAAAGGATACTTGTTCTTGATGGTAGCCTGATTTATCATCCTATAGTATATGCACATACAGAGTGATCCATCCTTCTTTTTTACAAAGAGGACTGGTGCTCCCCATGGAGAAGTTCTAGGGCAGATGAAGCCCTTGTCTAGCAATTCATGACTTACTTTTTTAGCTCAAGCAACTCAACAAGGGCCATCTTGTAAGGTGCCCTGGAAATAGGGTATGCCCCGGGAGCTAACTCTCTCAAAAATTTCACCTCTCTCTCAAGAGGTATCCCAGGAAAATCATCCAGGAACACATATGCATAGTCCCTGACAACCTCTATCTCCTCTAAAGGTTGCTCCTTAAGCTCTGGCTCGATAACTACTGCTAGGAATGGCTGACAACCTTTGGCTATAATCTGCTCTTCCCTCAAGGCTTACACATACATTCTAGTGGTAGCATCATTCCTACCTCTAATGGTGAATGGTGGATGACCTGGTCTCTCTATTCTTGTTTTATTTTACCTATAGTTTATCTTTGTCCTATAAGTATAGAGACAATCCATACAAATCATTACATCAAAGTCATTCATGTCAAGGAGAGAAAAATATATAGGGAGTTCATTATTCATGTATTTAACACGTATAATTGGGGTTTTCAAGAGAGACGTAAAGATTCAACCACTTGGGGTAGTGACATCCAAAACATATCATAAATCCTTGATGTCCAAACATAGAATTGTTGCAAGATTTCTAGAAATAAAAGTATTGGTAGAACCGGAGTCAAGTAGAGATTTTACATTGTGTCTGATGATCTCAAGCATGCCTACATTGTTTTCATAATAGTCAAACTATTCCAGTGCTTTGCTAAAGATAGGAAAAAGAACTCTAATGGTGATTACCCTCTATTAGACGGTTAGCATTTGCTTGTGCCCCTTCATTGTCGATTGGAAAGCTCAGGCTTGCCTCTTCTCCCTTATAGGTGGGACTGCAGCTGGTGAGCCCACTGCTACTAGTGGTAGTGCTGCTACAGGATGGACCTCCACTGGGCCCGGACCTCTCAGGTCAGGATGAGGACAGCTAGCCTGAAAGTGTCCTTCATGCTGGCAATGAAAGCACACCTTCTTCTCTAAACAACACTTTCCTGGGTGAGGCCTTCCATAATTGCGACTCCTTGGGTGGTGATTCTCGTTGTGGGGTTTTCCCTTTCCTCCATGTCTCTCTTTAACATGGTTGCGTCCTTGCCCTTTTCTATGATAATTCCTTGGGCCAGAGGTACCTACAATGAATCCCAGATACCCCTTTGGTGGTTTAGTGCAGACATCACCGTCTTCTCCATGTCAAGGGCGATGTTATAAGCATCGGTGAATTTTTTCGGTCTACTCTCCATCACGTGGGGTTTGATTGTAGGGTGCAGGCGTTCTACAAAATGATACACGCACCTTTCCTCAGTCAGCATGTAACCAAACTATTCTAGGAGGAAAAACTCGTGAGCAAAGTCTGCCACAGATATGTTGCCTTGAACAAGTAAGGTGAACTCCTTCTCTTTCTCTTTATTCACTAAGACAGGTAAAAATATGGTAGAAAAGATGGTTTAGAAGTCAGTCCATGCCATCGAGTCTTTGTTCAAATATCGGCCCATGATGTGGTTCTCCCATTAAATCTTAGCTACTCCTTCTAGGAGGTAAGCGGTAAAGGGGACTTTCTTGTTTGGCCACACTTCCAACATACATCAGCTATTCTCCACTACCAGAAGCCAGACATCTACTTTTTCAATTACTTCTGTTTTATATTCTTCCTAGAATTTCTCAATATTCAGCTTGACGAAGTCTAAAATGGTGTCTCCAAGGTGATGGCGAACAGGTAGTGGCTCACCATTTTCATCTCTGGCTATGTCCTTGAGGTCCAGGGCACTAATGTCCTAAATCAATCTCTTCTGTTGTTCCATCCAGAGAGCATCATGCGTGTGGACTTCTACTTGCTCAATTGTGGATCTAGGGCAGTCAGTAGGGGTCTCTTTAGGCTTGACCTTGTTTTCTGACATTGCTTCACCTTTATGACCATTCAATGGGTTCAGGTTGTCGAAGGGAACAAGTTTAGGGTTGGGGCCTTCCTTAGAGGCTCCTTCATGTCTTTTTCTCATCCCGAATGACTCTTCCTCCAGATCCCTTCTTTTCTTCTTTAGGGACCTCCTTTTCCAATGAGAGCACCTACCTTCAGAGTTATCATGAGGAGTGTCATATGGAATGGCGACATCTTGGTACATGCCACGCCGGTTCACATAAGTAGATAATTAAACTCAATCTAAGTTTTTCGAGCATTAAAGCATCGTCATAAATTATGTCCATAATATATTACATCCTTTTTTTTTGTTTGGCAGAGAATGCTTTAACCCCTATTTCTCATAACCCTATTACTCCGAAAGGGATATAGAGAGTAGTCATAGTTACCTAGGGTTTAGTGAGTGAAGGGGGTAAAGAGATGATGAAAAATATGAGAAATCTTAAAGGTGTGTAATTTTGAGTAAAGTCGACTTTGGCTAGGCTGGAATCATGGGTCTAGGAGTCCTCATAAGCTGACTATTGGTGCGGAGGAAAATATTTCCCGATCGTGGTCCTTTCTAGACATCATTGCCTTTAGAATACACTCCAATAATTCCCTTGGGGCTCTATCAAACTCTTAAAATTTAATAATTATTAGAGGTTAAATGGTAAACTCATTGTGATACCAAATACAACAACCCCCTCCCCCTATTGTCCCATATTCAAGCGGATCGAGAGGGAAACAACCATTACCTTCATTACAGGACAAAGGTTTAGCAAACAACTAGAAATAATTAGTAAATTTCACTAATAGGAATGAGTTTGTACAAGATTAACTTTCCACAAAGGAATTACATAATATGATTTTCTAGAGTTTGCAACATGAAGTAAAAACTAACTAAATCCTCCAGAGATTACATTTCTTCTTGTTCGTTTGGTGCCTTCTTCATGAGTGTCCACTTTCCATTATACTTGTAGAAATGATAGCATATTATCCTAAAACATCAAGAAATCAAAACTCAGCCAGTATAACAAGTTATACTAGTATGTGGTTTACACAAAAGATTGCATCTAAGTGTAACAACATAATCACAACAATTATTTTTACAGTATCAAAATTATCATTTTCTTCATAAATTATCAACATGTTTTTACTCAACCTCTGGGATACCTTCTTTTAGGGTTTTGTCCCTATAGTGTATTATAGGTCACCTCTCAATCTAGAGATAGGTGCCATGTTGGCCACCTCATTCTAGAGCTAGGTGTCATGTTGGTCTTCCCAATCTGGGGCATGACCTCATATGACCTTCCCAATCTGGGGCTTCGTCTGAACTTACAAATCTGGGACATGGTCTTTAGTCATCACCATGAATTTTCATTTCTTTCCATTCACAAACTTTAAGAGTTAGTATGCGGGGTTTGAGCAAGTTATAAGCATAAATTGTGATAGTCATACTAACTTTATAAATTATAGGAATTAAAAAATTATGCAAATATTTAATTTTAAGCAATCCAAAAAACCTCCAAAAAGAACCGACAAACTATGTGGTTAGTCATAGGCATAACCACTTACCTTGATCAGGTGTACTTGATGTCCAAGCAAAAGCAAACAGGAATAACCAAACAAGCAACCAATCAATTATCTTGAAAGTTAAACCATAAAACCCATGTATCATTATTCTATCCAAATTCATCACTAAGACTGACTTGGGTCACAACTTAGAGTTTCAATAGGTTTTTGTCTTCCTAAACCCTAATTATCACTTTTCATGACTCTTGGGTCGACAAATCCTAATCTTATCATTAATTGCACTTTTAATCTCAAGGAAACCCTAATTCATCAAATCATGGGTTGTTAAGTTCAAATAAGTTCCAAGTTGCTCCTTTTATCCATAAAAGATCAATCTTTTATTATCAATCAATTGGACACATTAGGATCATAAAAAACCTAAAACTTAGCGTTCTTATACATTAACCAAATTAAGGTTGCTACATTTAGGTATTTTTCAAACTAAAAGTAGATTTAGGAAGTGCACATATTTTTATTGAATTCCTTAGACTTTTCTGAGCAAAAATAATATATCACATGACCCATTGGATCATCCTATAATTTACTATGATTTTTGCAAAATAAATCTATTTAGGCCAATAAGAAAAAACCATGTCAAAAGGGGGGGATTTACCTATTATCCACGCGGATCGGTTGGCTAATAGCATGCCACCAACTCTACAACTCATCCAACAAGGTGGAGGCGGAGTAATAGGGTTGAAAGACCAATTTTCCCTTCCTTTCTTATTTTGGGACCGAGGAGATGGACGTATTTTCTCCTTCGTTCATCTCCTTCCTTCATTCACAAGCTTGCAAGTAGTGAGTCAACTCTCTAGTTGACTTTGCGATCTAGCACACCAGCAAGGAAAATAGTCACCTTCACCTTCTTCTAGCTTCCCCGATCTCAAAGTGCTCTCCAATTGTCCGGGTAGCGGTCAGAGATGATGGGACAAGATCTAAGTATCTCTGACGAGATGACTGTATGGGGAAGGGGTGGAGAACAAGGCCAACAGAGAAATTGGGACTTGGGAAACAATCGTAGGACTCGATCTAAGCTCTGTAGACAAATTGTGATCTTGTTGAGGGTCAAGGATCCCCTATTTATATCCTCCCATGTCAGCAGGGTTGACTCGTGGAGGTAGATTTGGGAAAAATACTCTCGAGTCCTCCAAACCCAATGAAACTTGGGGTAGGTGAGTTCACCCTATTCTCACAAAAACAAAGGTCTAATTTCTAGATCTGCGCATGTATTAATTCACGAAGAATTCGACTGAGAAGATTGCCAACTTCATGTTTCTATTTCCTTTCTTGTATGGGGTAGGTGACGATGGTGACAACTTTAGATTTAAGATCCAACAGTCCTCAGACCGCAAACAAGAAATAAAAGTCTAAAAATGAATTATATTTGGAATCTAATTTTGTGACATTTAATGTCATTCCAAATTAAATCATACATTGTTGGGATTTTTGTAAAATCCATAACTCTTATTCTATAAACCCTTTCAATCTCAAATTTTAAGAGAAAGTCTTAAATGATTTTTTAAATTGGAGCAAAGATTGGTTCCAAAATTCAAAAACAAAGATGCCTTTTCTTAACATATAAGTATTCCCTTTATGGGACATATTTTAAGCATTAAAACATATCCTTTTCTCTTTCTTTCTTTTCTATTATCTTTATTTTGACTATTCTTCTTATCAAAAACCATGTGCAAAAACTACTTAATAGTGGCCATCTGTGTCACTTTCTAGAGAATTTGACACAATTCTCTCAAGTACATATGGTTATTATCTATTTTTCTTATTATGGGATTTTCTTTTCTCCCTTTTTCCTTTTACCCAATGTTGGATTAACAATTCAGTAGAAATCAACTAAATCAATCATCCAAGGAAAATTTGCTAAGAAAACCATTCTTTATAAACAAAGCACACAAATTTTCAACATGTCTCTTTTACTAGAATAATTGCATTTCAATTATATAAAATACAAGTAAAACTGAGGTTATAACAGTACATCATGTACACAACTAATCACCTAGTTGTAGTAAGTGATTTTTTTTGGCACTTTTAGGATCAGTTTCATCAAGTTTAGGTTCGTCCTTATGAAGATAGTCAAGAGCCATTCTAAGTCAAGTTTCCATTCAGTTTTGCATCGGTGTAAAGCTGACATCATTAACATTTTCAAGAATACCAAAAATATCAATATTAGGACGATAAACATCGTGGTCGTCCATATTAAGTTGATTTTTTTAGACCGTTGGATTTTAGATCGTCATTAGAGGCAATGGTAAATAATTACCATTTAAGTAACATGTTTACATGCCAAGTTAAGAATCATATAAGAAATATACGAACAAAAATAGTAAGAAAAACTCTGAAATAGAGTTCAAATACTCAAATTAATCAGGCCATTCTCTTGAGGTAGAGAGACATCACTTAAAGAAATCATCGCTCCAATTTGATCCAGATACACGTTCTTTCAAGGTGTCGATCCGGTCACAACCCTACAAAAAGACGCTCCGCGCGAGCATTGATGATAAATAATGACACCATCGGTGTAGCTAATCGGTTATTAAATACCATCACTCATCATATCACGTCATGTGGAAGAGACGGAACAACACTATGCATAGGGAGCGACGGCTACAGAAAGGCAACAAACGGTAGGGTTGCAAATACAAATTTTACAGAGGAGAAGTCGAATAACTGCCCTCCTTGAGGCCTTGTATCAAATGATTAAGATTGTTCCACGACACACCTCCTTGCAAACGGTAGGGTTGCAAATACAAATGCCTTGTATCAAATGATTAAGATTGTTCCACGACACACCTCCTTGCAAACGGTAGGGTTGCAAATACAAATGCCTTGTATCAAATGATTAAGATTGTTCCACGACACACCTCCTTACAAACGGTAGGGTTGCAAATACAAATACCTTGTATCAAATGATTAAGATTGTTCCACGACACACCTCCTTGCAAACGGTAGGGTTGCAAATACAAATTTTACGGAGGAGAAGTCGAATATTTGCCTTCCTTTAGGCCTTGTATCAGATCATTAAGATTGTCCCACGATACACCTCCACGGTTCACATTTCTCATGGCCTTTTCTTGAATCTCCACTATCCTCTCCATCAAGGTCTCATCAGTGAGCAACTCGTCCAGCTTCTCCCCAAACTCCTTTTTGGTCAGCAACCCAGTACTGTCAGGTTCAAGCCTTTTCCCAATCTTCCATTCATTACATATGTAGTCACGGTTGAGGAACTGGTCGGCAAAGTAGGGCCAACAGAGGAAGGGTACGCCATTGTAGACGGCCTCCATGGTGGAGTTCCATCCACAGTGGCTTACAAAGCACGCCACAGCCGGGTGAGCGAGCACCTCCTCCTGCGGCGCCCATTTGACAACCCTCCCACGTTCTCTAACTCTCTCTACGAACTCATCCAAGAAGGCCTCCGCGTCGGCGTCGTCGGTACCCTGCAATCCTCCGGTGATGTCCGGTCGAACAACCCACAAGAAGGGCCGGCCGGAGAGCTCGAGGCCGACGGCGAGCTCGCGGAGTTGAGCCATGCAGAAGACCGTGAAGCTTCCAAATGCCACGTATACTACGGACCGATTATGCTGAGTGTCCAGCCAAGATTTGCAAGACAGATCCCGAGACCAGAAATGTGCTGGTGCCGGCGTTTGGTCAGCGGCGCCGGCATAGAGCAGCGGTCCTATGGGACGGACGTGCGGCAGGAAGCTGAGTGCCGGGTGCTCGATCTCCGTGAAGGAGTTGCATATGCTGAAGGCGGCGCGCTTCAAGTGGTGGTTGCCGTCAGCGAGATGCCGGAAAATTATGCGCCGTGTCTCCGGGATGCCCACATTCCAGGCGAAGTTGGAGGCGTTCATGGGAGGCATTCCTGGTGCAAGCTGGAACGAGTCTTGTTTCAGAGGCAAACCTGCAAAAGACTCCAAATTATCACAAGATTAATTGTAACTCTTACGTTTCTTTCGTGAAATATATATCACTTTGTTACCGTCGGTTCCGAAGTATCCTTCCTTCATCAACCATGGAATGCCGACCAACGACGCCTGCACCGCGACTGAGGCCGGGCAAAACACGCCGGTAGGTACACCCGTCTTCTCCCCAACTTCAACGACCCACCCGATAGACACATCAGTGAACATGCACGTCGCCTCCCGACCCTCGCTCTTGAGCTGGCGAATGAGCTCCTCAAGCGCCGCCGGCATCACTTCGTTCATGCCTTTGGTGAGTCGGCCCAGGTCGTTCCTGTCTTCTTCGGGACCCAGCCCATCTGGGACGGACACGAGCCGGATCCTGCTTCTGCCACCGGCGCTGTCATACGACAGGTTCTCAACCGCCGCCGCCTTGGCGATACGGGCATTGATGAACTCCGTGTTGACGAAGGTAACGTCGAAACCATGCTGGTCGGAAGCCAGGACGCGTGCCAGCTTCATGAGTGGGATCACGTGGCCCTGCGCCGGATATGGGATCATAACGGCATGAGGCCGAGGCATTTCTCCTCCCTTTTGCTGCACCATCTCTGGAGCTTATAGCTGAGAATTGAGCACACGAGGTGTTGTTCTTGGTTTCGGTTGCTTTGCAAGCTACTGCTACATATGTAGCAAACTAGCTAGCTAGCGTTGTCTTATACTTAGAATAATAAACCACAATCAATTATCTTCTTCTCACTCATCTTTAAAATCCAACCACCTAAAAAAACAAAATAAGAAAAGCTATTAGTTCCTATCCTATAGAACAGACAAATTGCCCGATATCGGATTCAATGTTCTGCCTAGCCTGTGTCGAGCACATGGTGAAATGAAGCTACGCCTATCCGGAAGGCGTGGATGTACTCAGCACACTGCGAATCGTGACAGGGAATTGGTCCCGAATTGCCCCCGGCCAGCCATGCTTTTTTGTCGTTTAGCAAAATGGGGGTTATTGGGATGCTTCCTCTTGGCTTATTCTCCGTAGCCGCTTATGGGTTCACGTTTTCAAGTTGTAGTCCAAAAGCCATCATAATTACGGATGGAGTTCTCGTTTCAATTGAAACTCAGCCGCTTATGCCATGTCATCCTATCGTCTCGACATTATTGGGATGACTGAAAACATTCTAGCTTTGGCTAAAACATTGATATGACCAAAAGAAAAGACCAACCATGGAGAAGGAGACACAAAAAATAATGAAGGGAAGGCTACCGTTAAAAAAAAAAAACATTGACGCAAGAATAAAGGAAGGCTAGATATGTGAAAGGAAAGAGTAGAGTTGAGGAAGTGGACAATGGTTGGGCAAATCAGGTATGTTTCCTCATTAGACATTGTCGTGCAATGATTATAATACATCAATTAATATTATATATAGTATAGTACATCATCTCTCGCACAACCTGGCTCCCACTGTACAAAGAAATGGCAAACGCTATCTAAAAAAGTTGGGAAACAAATCATATATCTCTTGTGCTTGTTGCAGAGGACTCGGCAGTCGCAAATAGGCATGTAAAAACTCTACAAAAGTTTCAAAAGTGTCTTGCATTAAAACATTTTTTTTAGATTAATGAGGGAACCAATTCGAGGTAGGATTACTAATTAGACCCACCAGGACATGGTAAACTCTCGAGGTCTCAGAGGGTGTGGTCCAGTCACCCCGTCCTACGCCCAATCAGTGTGGACTACTGTTCACAGAGTATCTTCGGTGTGATTCGAATATGGATCCTTCAACCGGACTTACCATGCTCTTAGCACCCGAACTATTTTGGTCGGATTGGTCATAGTATTAACCCCTGCTTATATGTTTGGTGTCTTTGCAGTCAATAGCAAAATGTTCTAATCATAATAGTACCAACGAAAGAAAGGCCTTGAGATTCCCAAAGAAACAAATATAAAGGACGACGAAATAGATTCATCCCCTAGAACCTATGTATGAGGTTGATAGAGACTCGTTCAGGTGGACACTAGGTTCAGCTAGATATTAACTCAACCTTGACTTACAACATAGTCATGCATGCAACATTAATTTGGATATGAGACTGAAAGACATGCAGTCGACTCTACATGAAAAATGCTGGAGAGCATACATACTACTGCATATAACAACAACTTACAAGGGTATCATGATTGATTTTCCAAATATACCCATTCCTTTGACGAGACAAAAGTCTAAATCAATTGCAACAATGTGAGATTTTTCTCCTTCAAGTGCCTCAATCCCTTAGTTCATAAGACCGAAGGATCCTGTTATGACCCACACAAAAGTTAATTAATAAGTATGATGATCATAACATTAATAAGTTAATTAAGTTGGGTTAAGTACACACAAATACAATTAGTGCTTCGACCAGTTGTGAAAAGCTAATTAGCATAATTTTGTGCCTTGAGAAGGTAGAGGATCTCGCGTTTGAAACGTTGCAAAAGAAATCACCTCAATCGGACATTTGAGGCGAGAGTTACGTGATTTTCATGAATCTTGGGTTTATAATGCAAATTTTCTAACAATAACTTAATACCCCTCTTTTCCCTTATCTTCTTTCCCCAGTCGATCCACCGCCGAACCAGCAGACCCGATCAGCCGCGGGAGGGGTAAACTAGGGCGAGGTGATTCTTGCTCCAAGCCGCGATTTGGCTACGCCCACTCGTCCGCCATCCTTCTCCTCCTTCCACCTCCTTTCTTCCTTGCCTAGAAGCAACTCGAGCAAGTAGTAGCACCAGCGGCTAGCAACAGCTGCTGCAGCTGCAACGATGCCCGATCAAGAGCTCTCTTGGTGCGGCCAGCACCAAGCAACGACCGCCTCGACTCCGCCCAATAGTTCTAGGTAGGAAACTGCAGCAATCCCGCCTCCATTTCTGTGCCACTTGCACCTTGAAGCAGTAGGGGCGGCCTCCTATTTTGTTAGAGCAGTAGCAGCTGCAAGCTGCGCCAAGCAGAAGTAGGGAGCAGCTATGGGCGCGACATAGCACCCCAAATCAATGCTTTCGACTCTGAATCAAAGATCCAAGCAAAGCATTCGTGAACAGGGAAAATTCCAAGGTAGAAGACAATCCAACAAACGCCGGAACCGGGTCTCTGGACGCATTTCCAGGCGAATCCGGACATCCCGAATCACTGTGAGTAGGGTTTCATTTATTTATCATTAATAAACTCAGGCGTTTGAATATTTTCTGTTTTGTGCACGAATTACGCTGATAACAGGCGTTATCAGGCGTCGGGCAGCGTTTGGCGTCGCCCGACCTTTTTAGTTCATAAAATGCTTCTAGACACTGTTATATGATTAAATTTAGTATTTGAACAGTATGGATTGAATCAGTAGATTTATATGGTTCATTGGAACATAAATTGCTCATTTGAATGTTGAAATTAGAAATTCATGTCTGAAAATGGTATGATTTGGGTATGAACCCAGACAATGAAGATTTTTGATAAATTATCAGATGTACGATTTCAAAGTTGATCTGAATAAATAAAATATGCATGAAAACCCTAATTGCATATATCTTTTGACGTTAATATGTGTAAATTGATATTTACATGAAATGGCACATTTCTCTGAAATATTACCAGAAATTCTCAAGTATTGTTATTAAATCGTATTGTGATATGTAATTAAATCTTAATTGAGTTAAGTGATGCACAAACCAGGATTAGGGTTAATGTGCACGTTTTTCGAGAATTTCAGAGAATTGACAAATGTTACGTATGAATTCTCATATGTGAAGTAAATTACTCTTCGCAGTGCACTAAGATGTACAATTGAATGAATTCAATATGCATGTGCCAAATTGACTTGAGTTTGGGATATTTATGAATTTTAAATCTGCCTGCATGCATGATATAAGGATAGGGTGTTGCCATGTGATAAGTGAATGAGGTAACTGAAACCCTAAGGATAGGGTGTTCAATGAATCATGTTATGGTAATATGAAAGGTCTCGATATGAGATGTGGTGATACGTAACTGTTGAATTGTATGTTTCTAGTGCATTTAACTTTATATGCTTGTTCTCTCTGAGTTGATATCTACATACTGCAGGGCTTCTTATTTTCAATACATATCTCGTAAATTGCAGGTGATGAGATATGACATGCCCTAGGAAGGGATGTTACTGAGACATGATATATGTTGAATACATGAGTTATGATGTTTCTTATGATATGATATGGCAGGTCGTGTGAGCCTTGTGAGAAATGTTAAATGAGTTATGATTTCTGTTTAAAATGTACCTATAATGTTAATGTTAGACTTAGGTGCCCTGAACATCGTAGAACCCCTTTGAGAGGTCTGCTTCTTAGGGGTGAAACTTGTGTTGCAACAATAACTGTGCAGAGTCACGGTGGCACGAGGACAGAGAGGCAGTGTCCGACAATAATCCGTGCGGAGTCACGGTGGCACTGGAGAAAATAGGGGTTATTCAACATTAATCCGTACGGAGTCACGGTGGTAACCCAGTGAGACTCTCCGCCTGTGTACTCAGGTTAGAGGAGGAGTCTAGAGCACTCGGAGTTAGTGCATTGAGGCCGGAGAGCCTGTGGTCCTGTAGCAGAACAGGGATGGCAGTCAGACTTAGCATTTCCCGGGTGTGTCGCTAAGTCTTGTACGGTGTGGCCGTAGTGCACTGCGAGTCTCTATGCAGAGTACACTGCATAGATTAGGGCATAAGCTAAAATATGATCATATAGGTTCACAGAGTTCCTTATAAATGAAAGAGTTAAGGAAGACTAGAGCATAGTCTTCTAGTAGTTATTCTTTGGATGCAATATTTACATTCTTTATTATTTCAATTATATTATTTTAGAACTGCTCAGTGTAGTATTTCTTGTATATTAATCTGAATAATAAACTTGACGAGTTGTTTAGTGATAGTTAAATGAAAAACTATTCACTGAGCGAGTAGGCTCACTCCTCTACTCAAACATTTTCAGGTCAGCAACAGTTCCAGGAATATGAAGGATCTTTCCATCCTAGTTTTTGGCAGTAGAAGGTATATGTAGTTAGTTTAGTTAGAGGTCTCTTAATCCTTTCCCCTCGGTCCTTGGGACATGGTGTGGGTGAGAGAGAGTATGTATGGCGAATGAGTAAAAGATGTAAATTAACTGTTATGTTTTACTTTCTGTTAAACAATGTTACATGTTGTAAACTCTGTTTATGTTCTCTAGCCAGTTTAATTGAAATGCTTCCGCAATAGTTTATTATGTTTTAGTTTGCAGCAATAATCCGGATATCATTACGAGGTTTTAAAAAGAAAAAGTTCTCAGTGATTTGTTTATGTGATAATCCCTCCGTCGCGCCCTAATCTCGTGATTAGTGGTTAGTGTGAGATCGGGGTGTGACATCTTGGTATCAGAGCAGAGGTTGAGTACATGGTTACTCTAAGTCAAGGTCAGGGGACAATAAGAGACCAATAGGATTAGGACTTAAGTGTCTTCCTTCTAACTGTAATTTTCTAACAGGAAGTGTTCTGTTATACTATTACAGATGGCAGGAAGAGGACATGGTCATGAGAACTAAGCTGAGAGCTTAGGCTGAATTGTCAAGGATCATTAGGGTAGAAAGATAAAGTTATAAAGTGAGGTAGATAAGAAGTGATGTGTCTTTAGCTCTGGGAAGTCTGAGTATTTAGGTACCCTGGCCAGGTATCTAAGTACTTAGATTGACCAATATCAAGCTACTCTGTCTATTCTTCTCTGGATGCCCTGGCCAGGTATGAAGAGGAAGGATAGGATAGAGAGAAACCCTAGAAATCTTAGGGTTAAGGAAACCGGAAATTAATGTAGGAGTAAGAGATTAAAAATAGGATGTGATACAACTCTTTATTTGATTGGAAATCACTAGAAATGCTCTTATATGTATGAATTTAGATTTTCAGTCTGTAGAATAAATATGATTCTTTTATGTTGTTGTATGTCATGAAATGATTTATTTATTGTTTAAATTCCTTGTAGTAAGTAGACCAGGAGTTATGTTTAAATCAGTTTGCCCTAAGTGGATATTCTTTCCACATGTTTGAGATTAATAGGAGTTAGTTAATCCTGAGTAGCTCTTGGCTTCAGGACTACAGGTTCGGCCTGGTCTGGCTGGCAGGATGCGTTACTGGGATCTAATGACTCCTATTAACAGTATAATAAGAATAGACTCTGGATAATTTAAACCCGCATCATAGTGAGAATGTACATACGTTAAGATGTTGAAATGTAAGAGAAAGATTAGAACATCTAAGAAGTAGCTGGAATTGATATCGGAGGCCCAACGTTGAAGCCTCATATGAGAAATCTTTAGTTGGAAATAAAGAAACACGATATAAGGTTCAGATGAAATTTAATGATTTGTATTATGTGAACCCTAAATATGAGAATATGGAAAAGATATGAGAAAAATATGTAAGGGTTAAGATAGTAAGAATCAATTTTGGAATGGATCATGGAATGGAGTAAAATACTTTTATGTACTTCAAAGCAAAGAGAAAATAGAAGAAAGGAGTTAAGTATACAATAAGTATATAGAAATAAAGAGCCTTATGTAAATCATAAGACCAGGATAAGAAATTTAGTTGAATCAAGAGAAATGATAGAAATGATGACCTTGATTAAAGAATGAAGATTGCATGACATAATTGAGAGTATGGAATGTATATCTTTATTATAAAGTCGAATACATTCATTCATACTACCTTTGGATTCTAAGTCTCTATGGACTAACAAACTAGTTCAAAAAAAAAATAAAGAGTAAATGCGTAATTTTGAAAATGAATGCATCATATATGATACATAGCTACCATGGTAGAGACGTCTAAGTGAATGAAACAATGACACACAATATGATGATGAAACCCTAGCAAGGTAAATTGAGAATGTAACTTATCTGGATGTTCAAGTAAGAGGAAGGAAATTCCAGTGATAAGATAAGGAAGACTTGAGTAAAACTTATGAGATCTAAAGTTTGATTTCAAACTAAGGAAGCAAAATCACATCAAAATAATGCTATGTTACTGATAAGAACCAAACCCTAGAATGTTTAGAGTTGAAGTAATTCAAGGGATGTCGCTAGTGATTTGAACTTGAATACTAGCATCTCTATATAACAAAATCATGAGATTTGCACTATGAAAGGTAAGCTAGCATTAATTAAATCAAGGGTTTAAAGGTAGCTAATCTGAAAGATAGATAAACCATATGAAAATGACTTGGAGAAAGAGTGAGATATAATTTTGAAATGTAACAAATGTGTTTTGAACAAGAGAAGAAATATAATATAAGTGAAGTGCATTATAAAATAAATTCTTACAGTAATAACAAGAAGTAGCATAGAATGAGGAGTATTATCTAATACATGATTTGAAGTTAGCTGATGTAGTTCATGCTCTTAAGACACGATGTCACTATCTTTATGATATGATGATAGATTATCACCCTGGAAATACGAATGTGGTAGCAGATGCTTTGAGCATAAAGTTAAGTTCAACAGTTGATGCATTCTCTATGGCATGTTTCGAGAGAGACATGCTAGTAGAAATGTGAAAGTTGAACTTAGACTTAGGGGTAACAGAACAGAGTGGTTTGATTGCACAGATGTAAGTCAAGCCTACTTTTTATGATCAGATCAAGAAACTACAACAGGGTGACAGTGAGTTACACCAAATCATGCATAATATGACAAAGGGAAAGAGACCAGAGTTCAGGTTTTCAGATGATGGTGTATTGTTTTACCATGACAGGTTGTGTGTATCTCGAGACAGTGATTTGAAAGAAAAGATTCTTGAGGAGGCACATGCATCGATGTATGCTATGCATCCAGGCAACACTAAGATGTACATGAATCTCAAGGAGTTGTACTGGTGACCTGGTATGAAGAGGGATGTAGCTGAGTATGTGGTTAAGTGCAGAGTGTGTCAGCAGGTTAAGGCTGAGCACCAGAAACCTACTGGTACCTTGCAATCTTTTCTTACACCAGAATAAAAATGGGAACATATCACAATAGATTTTGTGATAGGGTTGCCCAGGACACCTAGAGGTTGTGACTCGATATGAGTGATGGTGGATAGACTAATTAAGTCTGCTCACTATCTTCATATTAAGTCAACCTTTGATGTCCCAAAGTTGGTTAAGATATATATGGATGAGATACTCAGGTTGCATGGTACCCCAATTTCAATTATATCTGATAGAGATCCTAAGTTCACATCCAGGTTTTTGAAATCAGTGGACAAAAGTTGAGATTATGTACAACTTTCCACGCACAGACGGATGGTCAGTCAGAGAGGACCATTCAAATTCTTAAGGACATGCTGAGAGCATGTGTTCAGCAGTTCAGAGGAAGTTGGGAAGAACACTTGAGCCTTATGGAGTTTGCATACAACAATAGCTACCATTCTAGTCTTGGTATGGCACCGTATGAAGCTATGTATGGCAGAAAGTGTAGATCACCTGTATGTTGGTACGAGGTAGGTGAGAAAGATATTCTTGGGCCAAAGATAGTGGATATGACTACAGAGAAGATATATGTGATCAGAGAGCAGTTGAAAGCTGCACAGGACGGGCAGAAGAGTTATGCTGAGAGACGACGTAGACCTCTTGAGTTTGAGGTTGGTGACGAGGTATATCTGAAGGTTTCACCGTGGAAAGGAGTGTTGAGGTTTGGTAAGAGAGGCAAACTGACTCCTAGGTTCACTGGCCCATATCCTATCATTGAGAGGATTGGACCTGTAGCTTATAAGTTGGATTTGCCATCTGAGTTAGCTAATATTCATGATGTGTTTCATGTGTCTATGCTTAAGAAATGTTATCCTAGTTCAGAGAAGATAGTGGATCTATAATCTGCTCAGCTCAGACCAGATGTATCCTATGTTGAGGGACCAATTCAGATAGTTGATCGAAGGATCAAGGAACTCAAGAATCGTGAGATATCATTAATGAAGGTTTTGTGGAGGAATCATAACCTAGAGGAAGCCACGTGGGAGCTTGAGTATGAGATGCGTAACAAGTTTCCTTTTCTCTTTTAGGAATTTTAGGATGAAATTCTTATAAGGGAGGGAGATTGTTATGACCTACACAAAAGTTAACTAATAACTATGATGATCATAACATTAATAAGTTAATTAAGTTGGGTTAAGTACACACAAATACAATTAGTGCTTTGACCAGTTGTGACAAGCTAATTAGCATAATTTTGTGCCTTGAGAAGGTAGAGGATCTGGCGCTTGAAACGTTGCAAAAGAAATCACCTCAATCGGACATTTGAGGCGAGAGTTACGTGATTTTCATGAATCTTGGGTTTATAATGCAAATTTTCTAATAATAACTTAATACCCCTCTTTTCCCTTATCTTCTTTCCCCAGTCGATCCACCGCCGAACCAGCAGACCCGATCAGCCGCGGGAGGGGTAAACTAGGGCGAGGCGATTCTTGCTCCAAGCCGCGATTTGGCTACGCCCACTCGTCCGCCATCCTTCTCCTCCTTCCACCTCCTTTCTTCCTTGCCTAGCAGCAACTCGACCAAGTAGTAGCACTAGCGGCTAGCAACAACTACTGCAGCTGCAACGGTGCCCGATCAGGAGCTCTCTTGGCGCGGCCAGCACCAAGCAACGACCGCCTCGACTCCGCCCAATAGTTCTAGGTAGGAAACTGTAGCAATCTCGCCTCCATTTCTGTGCCACTTGCACCTTGAAGCAGTAGGGGCGACCCCCTATTTTGTTAGAGCAGCAGCAGCTGCAAGCTGCGCCAAGCAGAAGTAGGGAGCAGCTATGGGCGCAACATAGCACCCCAAATCAACGCTTTCGACTCCGAATCAAAGATCCAAGCAAAGCATTCGTGAACAGGGAAAATTCCAAGGTAGAAGACAATCCAACAAACGCCGGAACTGGGTCTCTGGACGCATTTCCGGACGAATCCGGACATCTCGAATCACTATGAGTAGGGTTTCATTTATTTATCATTAATAAATTTAGGCGTTTGAATATTTTCTATTTTGTGCGCGAATTACGCTGATAACAGGCGTTATCAGGCGTCGGGCAGCGTTTGGCGTCGCCCGACCTTTTTAGTTCATAAAATGCTTCTAGACAATGTTATATGATTAAATTTAGCATTTGAACAGTATGGATTGAATCAGTAGATTTATATGGTTCATTGGAACCTAAATTTCTCATTTGAATGTTGAAATTAGAAATTCATGTCTGAAAATGGTATGATTTGGGTATGAACCCAGACAATGAAGATTTCTGATAAATTATCATATGTACGATTTCAAAGTTGATATGAATAAATAAAATATGCATGAAAACCCTAATTGCATATATCTTTTGACGTTAATATGTGTAAATTGATATTTACATGAAATGGCACATTTCTCTGAAATATTACCAGAAATTCTCAAGTATTGTTATTAAATTGTATTGTGATATGTAATTAACTCTTAATTGAGTTAAGTGATGCACAAACCAGGATTAGGGTTAATGTGCACGTTTTTCGAGAATTTCAGAGAATTGACAAATGTTACGTATGAATTCTCATATGTGAAGTAAATTACTCTTAGCAGTGCACTATGATGTACAATTGAATGAATTCAATATGCATGTGCCAAATTGACTTGAGTTTGGGATATTTATGAATTTTAAATTTGCCTGCATGCATGATATAAGGATAGGGTGTTGCCATGTGATAAGTGAATGAGGTAACTGAAACCCTAAGGATATGGTGTTCAATGAATCATGTTATGGTAATATGAAAGGTCTCGATATGAGATGTGGTGATACTTAACTGTTGAATTGTATGTTTCTAGTGCATTTAACTTTATATGCTTGTTCTCTCTGAGTTGATATCTACATACTGCAGGGCTTCTTATTTTCAATACATATCTCGTAAATTGTAGGTGATGAGATATGACATGCCCTAGGAAGGGATGTTACTGAGACATGATATACGTCGAATACATGAGTTATGATGTTTCTTATGATATGATATGGCAGGCCGTGTGAGCCTTGTGAGAAATGTTAAATGAGTTATGATTTCTGTTTAAAATGTACCTATAATGTTAATGTTAGACTTAGGTGCCCTGAACACCATTGAACCCCTTTGAGAGGTCTGCTTCTTAGGGGTGAAACGCATGTTGCAACAATAACCGTGCGGAGTCACAGTGGCACGAGGACAGAGAGGCAGTGTCCAACAATAATCCGTGCGGAGTCACGGTGGCACTGGAGAAAATAGGGGTTATTCAACATTAGTCCGTGCGGAGTCACGGTGGTAACCCAGTGAGACTCTCCGCCTATATACTCAGGTTAGAGGAGGAGTCTAGAGCACTCGGAGTTAGTGCATTGAGGCCGGAGAGCCTGTGGTCCTGTAGCAGAACAGGGCTGGCAGTCAGACTTAGCATTTCCCGGGTGTGTCGCTAAGTCTTGTACGTTGTGGCCGTAGTGCACTGCGAGTCTCTATGCAGAGTACACTGCATAGATCAGGGCATAAGCTAAAATATGATCATATAGGTTCACAGAGTTCCTTATAAATGAAAGAGTTAAGGAAGACTAGAGCATAGTCTTCTAGTAGTTATTCTTTGGATGCAATATTTACATTCTTTGTTATTTCAATTATATTGTTTTAGAACTGCTCAGTGTAGTATTTCTTGTATATTAATCTGAATAATAAACTTGACGAGTTGTTTAGTGATAGTTAAATGTAAAACTATTCACTGAGCGAGTAGGCTCACTCCTCTACTCAAACATTTTCAGGTCAGCAACAGTTCCAGGAATCTGAAGGATCTTTCCATCCTAGTTTTTGGCAGTAGAAGGTATATGTAGTTAGTTTAGTTAGAGGTCTCTTAATCCTTTCCCCTCGGTCCTTGGGACATGGTGTGGGTGAGAGAGAGTATGTATGGCGAATGAGTAAGAGATGTAAATTAACTGTTATGTTTTACTTTCTGTTAAACAATGTTACATGTTGTAAACTCTGTTTATGTTCTCTAGCCAGTTTAATTGAAATGCTTCCGCAATAGTTTATTATGTTTTAGTTTGCAGCAATAATCCGAATATCATTACGAGGTTTTAAAAAGAAAAAGTTCTCAGTGATTTGTTTATGTGATAATCCCTCCGTCGCGCCCTAATCTCGTGATTAGTGGTTAATGTGAGATCGGGGTGTGACAGATCCTCATCAGAATACCATCCACTCCATCCTACATCAACCATCTCATTTAACCCTAAGTTCTACTCATAATTCTCCAATCTTTGGAGACTCATGACTTTCTCAGATAACACCTCTTATAGACGTGTGGCATAAGGGGCGGGCATTGATCTTTCAGAGACCTCCATGAGATTTGCCAAGGTTCTAGGGACACAAAATTTGTTGACCATATTTACACACTACCCAACTAGAGCTTCCATGAAGACCCCTGAGGTAACAAATAATCTAACCCATCTTATACCAGGAACATCTATTATCAGAGACAATGTCGGTTGTAAAAACCAACTTCCTAACATGATCTTCTAGAGAACATATCTATAGAACACCCGGTCGGCCTTACGATTAAGGTGGAGGTGAATCTGGTTTTATGATTGGCCAGATACAAGATGGAGATTAGAAAAAGGAGCTTTAACGACTCATGATTGTAGGATAGGATTGAAGGTACTTTTGGGGCTTCCACCTCATCTCAGGGAGATTGATGTCTTCAAAGTTAGCACCACATATTTGGGAGCTAAGGTTCATTATGTACTCCCTAATTTCTATATCGAACAAACTACATTAAAGGGTTCATCCAGACTTCATTTGCTCACTACACCCAACATTCCCAACAATGATTGTGTCAGATTGTATCAACATATTTACACTATCCACATTCGACAAAGGAACCTTCACTCTCAGCCACTCCTTTCGAGGATCTATACAATTGTCCTATGATTTGGGTCAATCCTACGGACTACCAACACAGAAGCAAGGCCTACCCCAAACAACACAAGAAGATAAAAACTCTTCAAGATATCTAGGATGGTATCCGCCACAAAGGCCATGTTTAGATTTATAAGGAATCGAGACTGAATAATTCTACTAAGAGGGTCAGGTACAACACCAAAAATATCTGTCGAGGTCAACCAAGACAATGCATACCTACTCCTAGGATAAAAGTGGAAACAAAGTACATAGTTGTTGAACACGTAGATTCTAATGAGCCACCCAGTCTGAATGATGATACTATAAATTATGCTATCTAAAAAGCAGCTTCTAGTACATGAGTAGCAATAAAAGACAAAACCAACAAGTGGCCTAATGAGGACACTTTCAAACAATAGAATTTTTCTTTGGAGAAAGATAAAGATAAAAGGAAGAACAATAACACAATATCCAACAAAGAAAATTCCATGTATCTTTAATGATAAACCACCTTTTGTTAACTATGTTGAATACACCATGTTAGTTGTAGATCATGAAAACAATGTTATATCTTGGCAGGATAGCTCATTTTTCACACATGTTGTTGAGAATATAGGTACATGATCATATTCAAACAAATGTATCTTAGCACTTAGTGAACCTAAGAAGAAACATCAATGGTCAAAGTAAAGACCCAAATAATTAGTTACAGAGAAGATTGATTTGCCCAAATTTGGTTAATTTTGAGTAGTGTTTCTTTATATTTTTTACTTCATGTATTAACACCCAATGTGAAAATACAAAATTACAACTTGGAATGATTTTTGCTGTCATTTCAAATAATACACATTGGTTGATAAGGGATCACATGAAAAAAATAAACTACAAGTTATCACCTTGCAAAAGAAAATCCATACTCAATAATCTACAACTTCATTCTATAGGTGGTAATAGAATTGCTAGCTAGATCCAAAAAACCCATGATGGCTCTGAGTTGAGGCATTCTTGTAGGCTGAAATAATATAAAATATAATGTAGGACACAATAATCAATCATTATAGTATTTCTCTTACCTTTATCAATGTGAATGAAATATTGTCATAGATGTTTACTAGGATATATGGAAAACAAAATCAAAACAAAGATAGGTTCTTCAATGGGCTTAACTTTATAGTTACAAAATATAAGCGCCTTATGTGACATTTAAGATTTGTAAAACCTTGGGCACATGTATAATGATCTTTCATGTAGTTTTTTCTTTACCTAGACCCTAATTTTTATGCCCAAAATTTAAGTGATGGAGATGTTGATGCTTTGCATGAATCTCGACCTTGGTTTTAGCTACCTTGGTTTTGGCTTGGTTCTTATGTGTAAGATGAAGTTTTGGGTCTCTTTTCATGTCCTTAACCTCGAATTTACATCTACCATACCATGGTTTCCATGTTGATATCAGGTGATGCTTGTTTAGGGTTTGTATGGCTATCATTTCCTTGATATTCCACCTTTTGTGACGTTTGGACTTCTTGGTGTGCATAGCTATTTCGGTGGACATGTTCTCTTAGTGATAATCACCTTGTTTGATCATGTTTTTCTAAGTGATGGTGGGGTTCTTTGGATGATCGTTGTGGATGTTTGGGTTCATTAGTTTTGTTGGTTTGGTCGCTGACCTAGTGCCTAGTTTTGGGCACTAAAGTGGACCATTGTCTTCGATTGATGAGGGGTGTTATGGTCTACAGTCACAGGTGTTTTGATTTCCCTTCAACTGATGCGCTTGAGTGATGTTTGTTGGTCATTAACCTAGGTTTCCCTTCAACCGATGGGCTTGAGTGATGTTTGTTGGTCATTAATATGGTCATTGACCTAGGTTTCCCTTCAACCATGTTGGGTCTTCAGTCACTGGTGCTTTGTGATCTGATTTGACTGTTGATGTGTTGTAGTTATGCTTGGTCTCTGTTTTGATCATGGTCTTCGACCATGATGGTGTATGTTCTTCAACCACATAGCTTGTGACCTTAGACCTCCTTCAATCAATATTATCTCTTGAGTATGTTGTTCCTTATGTTATGGAATAGTAATGATAATGGTTGATTTACATGTTCCAAGAATGTGGGTAGTGGTGATATGGGAGTTGAAACCCTAATCGGCCAACTTTGTGAAACCCTAACCCTAATTTGGGGCTATGATGTAGTTATCTACCTTGTGCAAAATGGTAGTAAATAATGATTATGCATTGTTTCTCTCTCCTACTTGTGTAATCCTAACCTTGTACGTGAAATGAATGTCATAGCTATTTGAATGCTATTGTGTGTTTGACATGACACATGGTAATGATTGTGAATTGTTATGAGGCATAATGAGATAATGATAATGTACATGAATTATGTGGTTTGGGTCTTATGACCTGGCAGAGGCTCAATTCCTAATGCAATGTGATATCCTCGAGTGATGTGATGAGGGACTAAAATCCCCTAGTGATGTGATGATGTTGATGGCCTTGTATGGCAGTGATATCATGTGGTGATGTGACAAGTTCTTACTTCATACTTTTTATATCGTTTGGAGTTGTAGCATATCCATATCTTTATAGAATTTGTATAAGTTTATATGTTGTAACTTGATTGGTGCTAAAAGATACTTAATTATGCTTAACCAATCAAGTGAATCCCTAATCATGTAGTTTCCCTGTACCATAGATCCATCTACAATGTTAGTCTTTGTTGGATGGGGAAATGAGTTCTCCCTTTATGGAAGCTCAGAGTCATATACTGTTGAGTATATGCATTTCACAGGATTGGCTATAGTCATACCCTGGCAGGAGAAAGGTTGAGGTTGTATCTCAAGTGGTTTGATTCAGTATATGTACATAATATTTTTTGAAGATTGCTGCAGTCATACCTCGGCAGGTGTGTGGCTACGGTCATAACTCAATTTTCACTAGTGTTGTGCCTATATACCAATGAAGACTAGGTTGTTTTGCAGTTAGACTTTATATGTCACTGTGGTGGACTCAGACTGACTGAGGGTGTGGGAGATCATAGGAGTCCAGCTCCTCCTAGATCTTGTATGGTACTGATTTCGACTTAGTAGTGGTCAGTTGGAGCATGAGTGGTATACCTCATCTCCTCAGGGCATAATAAAAGATGTAACACATTCGTTTAGTGCATTGATAGGGTTAAACATGACTCACATTAGATTACCCTTTGCCTTATCTCTTATACTGACTTCTTACATTATAATGCAGTAAGAGAAATCAACTGTTATGCATGTTCTTCATATTCCTTTTTAAAGTATAAGATGTTCTACTGCTCATTTGTAGATGCCTAAACTGCTTAAGAAATGTGATTTAATTTATTCAAATCATTTATTGAATCTTCTCAACCTAATGATAATGATGTTATCCTTCTTTATATTATTTATGTTAATAATAGTTGTAGTGGAAAGTTATATCTCTCGCTGGGATGTTGATCTCACCCCATGTGTTTCCACATCTTTCAGGTGGTTGTGCACGATGAGGTAGAGATCTTGCGGTTGAGGCTGAGTAGCAAGAGGAGTAGTAGATGTTAAAGGTTGGATATGATGCTAGTGTTTTGTAGTAGAGTCCTATGTGTCGTCCCTATGCTCTCAGGTCCTTGGGGTGTTTTTTAGACTTTCTATATCGACACTATTTTTGGCACTAGGCCATGGTTGTACGTATATGGTTTGTATATATATGAACATGTTATCATATGTAACAGGTAGTGGCCAGTGAGCCAGTGAACAATGAGTTGCAATATCCTTTGGAATGTATGAGATATATGTGGTTTCATGTGGAACCAAATATAATATGTTCCTGCTTTTGTGGTGATATGGAATTGGGTTTAATTCACCTGATTTTATGGTAAAACTAGATGTTTAGTGTTAGTTCTTCTCTTTCTTTCAAGTTATCACACTTTGGTGTGACTATGGGCATCATAGTTTGTTTGGTATCAGAGCTGTAGGTTTGCTGAGTCTATAGGGACATAGGACTAGGGTTTGTGTATGTTCTCATGTCATCTGACATATTAAATAGTAACTTCTACTTATGCAGAAGAAGAAGAGAGGAAAATATATGTTTGGAGAACATGAAGAATATGTGAAGAGTAGCGTTGCAATACTAGGAGGGGTGCCAAGAGGAAGGCTAGAGATTATGGAGTACTCAAAGAGCCTCAGTTTGAACAAACAATTGTGGCCAATCCCACTTTACAGTCATATTTGGATAGTTTATGACCATGATGATGCATACGACAGATAGGATTGTCACGATAGTCGACAAAACTGTTACTGATTAAGCAGAATTAAACATAAACAACGAATTAACAAAAATCACTAAAAATTAAAACCATTTGCAAAGAGATCCATTTCCAGGAAACTCTTATAACAACAACCAAAATATTATATATACATTCTGGTGCACAAAGTACATACCATGTACCTTCTCTTTTCGAGGATTACATACAATAGTTTCTCTATTAAATCTACACATAAGCATCATAAAACCTCGAGGCATTTAATGCCAAAATCTCAGATCGATCATAAAATCACTAACTACTGACTCCAAGGACCTGAGAGTACAGAGATGACACATAGGACTCATATCTACAAGACACAATAGTCAATACTATTGTCCCTGATGGTGTTGTCCTTCCCTTACTGTATGGTCCCTACCTCCTCATCCGTGTCCACCTAAAAATGCTGGTGACCAACGGGGTGAGACCCATGTCCCAGCAAGAGATATAACTCTTAGCCAAAAATACTATTATTGCAGATAAACAATAATAAATTGAGCAGAGGATTTTCTATTGAAAAGTAGGATTTAATCAATATTAAGCAGAATAGAGAAATATCATATTTTAAAGCATTACAACTATAAATGATAAAGCAGTAGATCATCTATTCATTTTAATAAGGAATATGAAGAACATGTGTAATATCTATCCATTTAGAATACAATAAGCAATGTAACATCAACCAATGATTTCCGTAATTTGTCCTTAAGAAAATATGCTACACCACTGATTACATTTTACAATCATTCTTATGCCCTGAGGAAGTGATCTATACCTCTCAAATCCAACCTTCAGTTGCGAAACCCAAACCTGATACCATACAAGATCAAAGGAAGAGCCAGACTCCACGATCTCATCCATCTCAGTCTGTGCGAGACCACAATCAGGACCGCAATCTCTTGCTTAAGTGACCTCAGTCACAGGGTTAGCTCCCATAGGCTACCCTTTCTCTAGCCCACCTTGGTACAGGTCTCGACGCTAGTAAATCTGAGCCACGACCTAGTTCACCGTACTCCCTGAGCCATGAACACATTCATGTTCCATCACACTAAGCCATGGGCATGTTCACCATGCTCTTAAACATATCTTAAGTCCACAACTGAAGTTGCACTCTAATCCTCCTATTTTTGGCTTGGAGAAACCCCACATATTCAACAATATACGCTCCAGATTAACCACTAGGAGAACTCATTTCACCATCACCAGCTACTGACGATGATGGATCTATGGCCAAGGCTCTACATGATAAAATTCCACTTGATTATTTAAGTACATTACCATATTCTTTTAGCATCAATCAAGATTTCGAACATGAATTATTATGACAAATACTACAAAGAAACATGTAATACTTCTATCAAGTGCTTTTCAAAACTTTATAGATCATTGGGATCTCAATCCCTTATCTCATCACTAGGAATTCACACCCCTCATCAATATCATCATCATGTTTACTGGATCTAGGTATTCAAACCCTTAGTTCATCACTGAACATGGTTACCCCTATCAGGTAACTATTACCTCCAAGTCATCTAACCAAAGTATTTATGATACTTGTTACACAAGAATCTCACATAGCTCACTAGGCATATTCAACTTCTTGTCACCTCTCACTAGGAAACAAATAAAATAATGGCTCACAAGGCCCATTAACATCATAGCTCATACCTGGTTATGCTCATCATCTCATGATACCTGCATGGTTAGTATACTTGATAACAACCATATCAATTACATATAAACATTATGCAATACAAAGATAACATCACTATTCCCTGATTAGGGTTAGGGTTCCCCATCTTTATCAATTAGGGTTTCATATAACATCACCCTATATTAGGGTTTCACATAACATCACCCTATATTAGGGTTAGGGTTTCCCATTTTATATTAATTAGGGTTTTATGATTACCTCATTAATCCAAACCCTATGTCAGTGCTTCCACATATCTTGGAGCACATAGCATTATTTAAGTATTAAATCATACTTATCATTGTTCCATGTACTAGGAACACACATCACCATCATACCCTATTCAGTTGACTTAACCTTTCACTAAGTACATGCACCTATGCTTATCATAGTGTATTGAATTTATTACTTTCATAGGCGTCGAGGGATAATCACTCTAATTATATTAATCACCTAAGTACTTTAGAGGTACTTCCATTGAAATCAACCTTGAGATACTCTTCAACCACTTATGGGGTTATTAGTACTCACATGGTTTGAATCAATTGGACCTTCAAACGGTTTGGACCAATTGAACCTTCGAACGGTTTGGCCCTAAACCTTCAAACGGTTTGAGACCGTTTAGACCTTCAAACGGTCTGGTCCTAAACCTTCAAACGGTTTGAGACCGTTTAGACCTTCAAACGGTCTGGTCCTAAACCTTCAAACGGTTTGGTCCTGAACCTTCAAATGGTTTGGGACCGTTTAGACCTTCAAACGGTCTTGATCTTTATATCCTTAAACGGTCTTGAACCTTTTGCTCAACAAACAGTTTTGAAACCGTTTCAATCCAAGACCCTCAAGCGGTTTGAAGATCGATTAACCCTAAATGGTTTGAGACTGTTTAATCCTCAAATGGTTTGAAACCGTTTAGTCCTCAATCAGTTTGAGATTGTTTGGTCAATTCATAGATGAAACCATTTGGACCTAAATTAGGGTTTTGACATCAATTAATCTAGGGTTTTGAAACCAATTGAGTTCTAAACGTTTTGAAATCATTTGTCCATCCAAGGTTGAGACCATGTAGACTAGATTAGGTTGAAACCATTACACCTTTACACATTCTTGAAACCATTTAGCCTCTAACGGTTTGAAACTGTTTGACCTCTAACGGTTTTGAAACCATTTGGTCACCAAACGGTTTGAAACCGTTTGGTCTCTAACGTTTTGAAACTGTTTGACAACAAAAATTGAAACCGTTTGCTTTTGATATTATTGAGGTGTGTTCTAAGATGATGTCATCATCATCAAGCTTCAGACCTCTGAATTCTAGTGTCATATATATGATGAATTCATCAATTATTCAAGAAGAAAATAAAAGATCAACATATGATGAGAAATTGAAATCAATAATAACATTGATGGGTTCAAGTTATATAACCCGCCTTCAAAGTAGCTTCAAAGCTTCAAGATTCTCGTCTCTAATGGTGAAATAAGCTCCTTCAACTATCCAAGGTTTGTTTCCAACTCTTTGGATGCAAAAGATAGCCAAGGTTGAGCATTGGATGGAAGAGAGAAGAAAATTAATGTTGAAATCTGATTTCAACCATCAATTCAAGGTTGAAGATGATCATGGAGCTTACCTTCAGCTTGGGGAACGTTTTCCTCCTACTCCTAAGCTCCTTGGTCTCCGGCCAAAGCAAGGTAAGAAAGTGTTTTGCAAAAATAGTCTTTCAAGTAAGTGAAAAATGGAGTATGTGTATATCAATTTTTAAGAGAGAGAAAGTAGGAGGAAAATCTTCAACTCCCATTCTAGGTGCCACATGCCCCCTCCACTGCCTTACTTACAAAGACAACTTCCTCACCCTTAATATCCTCTCAATTATCCTTGAATTAAAAGCAACCACTTAAGCACTTTAATCATTATAATACTATTATCCATTTTTAGTGGACATTACTTTTTAATTAACAAATGTGAGTGGATCTCTTCACCTACTTAGGATATTTCGGTGCCACTCAAGGAATTTGGACGTCCTCCCACTATAGGATTTTGACAAAAGCCTTTTTAGTTGATGGGCACTTCAATTAATATATTTATTTTTGCTACAAAATAAATTAGGGTTTCAATTATGCTTAAATCTTGATTATTTTATTATCAAGATTATCTCTCCTCAAAAGTAGTTCAAACAAGACGCCCCATTCTTTTTATTTTCTCTAAATTATACCAAGAAACAGTAGGGACACTCTTGAAGTGGTATTTTACATATTAAACCCTAGATTTTGGGTAATTTGCAAATTACACCAAAACTAGCATTCAATACACAAGCATTACTCAAACAAGCTCCTTCTTGGAACTTAGGCTTCCACAAGCCATACCTCAGCATCATTCTCACTCTTATTATGCTATAACACTTGAGGAACATTTATCATGTAACATTTGCAAGGTAACCCCTTAAATTGGGTAAATTGCACTTTAGTCCAAAACAAAGGAAAATTGCTCAAACAACATTCAATCGGGACCAAATTTGAAACATAAGTGTTTCACATGATAACAAAATGCCTTAGAGGATTATATTAAAGTTCTAAGAAACTTAATTAGCCAAAACAAATAGGGTTACCTCATAACCCAGGTCAGGGTCATTACAAGTTATAAACCCCTAACAAGGATTTCATCCCCAAAATCCCAAGTAAAGGGAGACAAATATTATTTATTCACTATATCATCAGGTCTCCACATAACATCTTAATGTCATGGAGATGCCATAGAACTTTGATCAACAAAAAGTTCTTCCACACAAGATTATCATAGAATCAGTCACACAGGACACATACTCCACTGTCCTTTTCATTATTGACTGTAGAGTCAACTCTGTGTCAGATAATACTTTTCTTAGTTAGAGAAACATTATACATACCTTATTTAACTCAGGTGTCAAACTTCACTGATTTGTCACCTTTCTCAACTTACAACTTTATGTGACATGATTCTTGATTCTGGAGAGTCTCCCATACTCATTTAGTTTAGCATTTCACTTTCAAGGAAAGACTAGAGTTACGTTCTGTCACCCACTTGGGACTACAAGTATTATCATACATCTGTTGTGCCATCCAATCTACTGACACAACACTAAACTTTCTTACTACTTGTACAAACTATCTCATTAGTTGTACATACTCTTTTCATAAGGGGATGTTACTTATCAATTAAGAACTTATCTTAGAGGTATCTTTAGATTTTATGTATAAGTTTCCTTAACAGATATAGATAGGGGTATTCTAAGGAATTATTTTTAGCTTGATAAGCTTTTCCCACAATGATTTTACCATTGTTCCTTCAATTAGTACATCCTTATCGATGTTATGTTTATGCGGAGCATAAACCCCTAACATGCGATGTTCATACTATTTTATGTAACTAGACTGATTTCACTGTTGGCCATTCCAGGTAAACAACATAAATCATCTAATTAGGAGTTATGTTTTTACTTTCCCATACCACCTGATATTTCATAGATACCAGAATTCCTTACTTTGGTATCCATCACATGTGTCAAAAACACATCACATCCTCATCATTTCCATCTCTCTGTTGTTATTACCAAAGCCACACATATAAAAGATCTTTCTTTCATCTTTGGGACATTATTTGTTAAACATATCTTTATCTTGGAACCAAAGTCCAAGATGAACTGATACTTTTCTAAGTATTCATCAATTGAATATTTTTAACTCATGCACATCAAGTGTCATAAGACCCACTTGATTGCCATGTCCCTGAAGGAAAGAACCAGAGAAACATATTCCTCTTATCACCCTATCATTACCCAGAGTTGTTTATCAAAGAGAAAAGATTATCATCTCATCTAATTATTGTATGAACTTTCAACTGTTCATGAGTCATTTACTCTTGTTTCATCCCAGGTTCATTGCCATTAGCATAGGAATTATAACGATGATTACATGTCATTATTCCTTTCTTTGTTATTGGCAATCATATTCATGAACATTTTATGATTTTATCACATTTCTTATTTCCACATCAAGGGAAAAGATCTTTACTATTCACACATGCTTTATCTGATAGGGATCATCTCCCTTGTTTTCATTCTAATCTTATGAGGATTATACATTTTACTTCCTCATACACACATATTGATCTGAGATCATCTCAGATTCCTCTTTCTTATACTTAGGATGTGATGCAAATGTCCATACCATTTTTTTCAGTTTCATTATACTCACTAGATTGTCTCAGAATGACTACTTGATCAGAGTAATCAGAAAGATAACAATATAAGAGTTCCATACTTATTCTATCTCCAATAAGTATATACCTGGCCAGGGTATACAAGTACTGAGATTAGGTAGTATGCACTTTGTATACTATTATATTCCTTACTTTTCATTTCATCAAAACATAGGATTTAGCATCCATGGATTTTCTCCAAGCATCACCTCTACACCTCATCCTCTTTTGCCCAGATAAGAGAAATTATAGAACATTGAAAAGAATACTGAATAGAATATAAATTCTAGTCTCATCATTTCTTCCCTATGTCCCCATATGACAATCAATAGGGAAATCAATAACAACAATCCTTTTTAGGATTATCAGATACATCATGATAAGTCATATCAAAATGAAAAAAGCTTTATCTGACTGTTATCCCTTGCGGTCATCTACCGCTTTAGGTTGACCCAACACATAGAGTCTAGTTATTTCATGTTGTTACTTTTTGCCATTTTATATCATTGGGCTATAACTTTCGTAAGCCCTACCGAGTCTACCTCAGTTGTTGAGTCATTTCCTCCCTTCTTTTCAAAGAAAAGAGTTTAGTATGCTCAACATGTCCATATCTATAACATGTCTTGTCCTCATACCATGGTCTTATTACTGATGTAAAAACTAAGCCATAGGCTCTTACAGATGGAAAGTTAGGACTTTTGCCTTTACTTGGTGACTACTGCCCTAGTGTACTAGGCATTAGTTGCACTGGTGGCACCAAAAACCTTGGATTTTTAGAACAACTAGGTAAATGTCTCTAAAATAATAGAGACCTTACCTTAATTCTCATCTTATTTCCCCTTCTTGGGCACTTCCATCACAGATATATTATCTATCTAAACTTATGGCAGAGTCTACCTTCTCTCTGTATGTTAATCTTTCCCACATTTTTCCACTGTTCCAATCATGACTATGTCACTTAGGAACCCTTTCAAAGCACAAAGTTTTTTTCATTAAGGACTAGTAACCTAGGTTGTAATGCTAGTATCCAGTCTACTATATGTATCATTGTTGTCCTAACTTGCCCAACAAGAGCATAATCATGGAATTTTCTATCCTGATTGGATCATAATGGGAATTCTCAGGCACTCATTCTTCTCTTGCCAGATCCCTTGCACCCTCTCCTGGTGCACCAACATTGCTCTTAGCAACGTGTTCCTCGTGTTCCCCAGCTATTTATAATCTTTACCCTTTCTTCTGCATAAGTAGAAGTCACTATAGGGTATACTGGAGGACACTAACACAGACTCAACACCTTAGTCCTATGTCTCTGTAGACTCAGTGAACCTTAAGCTCTAATACCAAAACTTGTCACGAAAGTTGACAAAACCATTACTGATTAAGCAAAATTAAACATAAACAGTGAATTAACAAAAATCACTAAAAATTAAAACCATTTGCAAAGAGATCCATTTCTAGGAAACTCTTATAACAACAACCAAAATATTATATATACATTTTGGTCCACAAAGTACATACCATGTACCTTCTCTTTTTGAGGATTACATACAACAGTTGATCTGTTAAATCTACACATAAGCATCATAAAACCTCGATGCATACAATGCCAAAATCTCAGATCGATCATAAAAGCACTAACTAATGACTCCAAGGACCTGAGAGTACAGAGACAACACATAGGACTCATATCTACAAGACACGACAGTCAGTATCTCCACCTGGGATGTTACTGTTGTCCCTGATGCTGCTATCCTTCCCCTATTGTATGGTCCCTACCTCCTCATCCGTGTCCACCTAAAAATGTTGGTGACCAATGGGGTGAGACCCATGTCCCAACGAGAGATATAACTCTCTGCCAAAAATATTATTATTGCATATAAACAGTAATAAACTGAGCAGAGGATTTTCTATTGAAAAGCAAAATTTAATCAATATTAAGCAGAATAGAGCACTATCATCTTTTAAAGCATTACAACTATAAATGATAAAGCAGTAAATCGTCTATTCATTTTATTAAGGAATATGAAGAACATGTGTAATATGTATCCATTTAGAATACAATAAGCAACGTAACATCAACCAATGATTTCCATAATTCATCCTTAAGAAAATATGCTACACAGTTGATTACATTTTACAATCATTCTTATGCCCTGAGGAAGTGAGCCGTACCGCTCAAATCCAACCTTCGGTTGCGAAACCCAATGACAATGCCATACAAGATCAAAGGAAGAGCCGGACTCCACGATCTCATCCGTCTCGATCAGTGCGAGACCACAACCAGGACCACATTCTCTTGCTTAAGTGACCTCAGTCACAGGGTTAGCTCCCATAGGCTACCCTTTCTCTAGCCCACCTTGGTACAGGTCGCAACACTAGTAAATCTGAGCCACGGGCCAGTTCACCGTGCTCCCTGAGCCATGAACGCATTCATGCTCCATCACACTGAGCCATGGGCTTGTTCACCATGCTCTTAAACATATCTTGGGTCTACAACTGAAGTTGCACTCTAATCCTCCTATTTTCAGCTAGGAGAAACCCCGCATATTCAACAATATACGCTCCGGATTAACCAGCAGGAGAACCCATTTCACCATCACCAGCTAGTGACGATGATGGATATATGGCCAGGGTTCTACATGATAAAATTCCACTTGATTATTTAAGTACATTACCATATTCTTTTAGCATCAATCAAGATTTCAAACAGGAATTATTATGACAAATGCTACAAAGAAACATGTAATACTTCTATCAAGCACTTTTCAAAACTTTATAGATCATTGGGATCTCAATCCCTTATCTCATCACTAGGAATTCACACCCCTCATCAATATCATCATCATGTTTACTGGATCTGGGTATTCAAACCCTTAGTTCATCACTGAACATGGTCTCCACTATCAGGTAACTATTACCTCCAGGTCATTTGACCAAGGTATTCATGATACTTGTTACACAAGCATCTCACACAGCTCACCGGGCATATTCAACTTCTTGTCACCTCCCACTAGGCAAAAAATAAAATAATGGCTCATAAGGCCCATTAACATCATAGCTCATACATGGTTATGCTCATCATCTCATGATACCTACATGGTTAGTATACTTGATAACAACCATATCAATTACATATCAACATTATGCAATACAATGATAACATCACTATTCCCTATTTACGGTTAGGGGTTCCCATCTTTATCAATTAGGGTTTCACATAACATCACCCTATATTAGGGTTTCACATAACATCACCTTGTATTAGGGTTAGGGTTTCCCATTTTATATTAATTAGGGTTTTATGATTACCTCATTAATCCAAACCCTAAGTTAGTACTTCCACATATCTTGGAGCACATAGCATTATTTAAGTATTAAATCATACTTATCATTGTTCCATGTACTAGGAACACAAATCACCATCATACCCTATTCAGTTGACTTAACCTTTCACTAAGTACATGCACCTATGCTTATCATAGTGTATTGAATTTATTACTTTCATAGGCATCGAGTAATAATCACTCTAATTATACTAATCACCTAAGTACTTTAGAGGTACTTCCATTGAAATCAACCTTGAGATACTCTTCAACCACTTATGGGGTTATTAGTACTCACATGGTTTGAATCAATTGGAACTTCAAATGGTTTGGACCATGTGAACCTTCAAATATAGTTTGGCCCTAAACCTTCAAATGGTTTGAGATTGTTTAGACCTTCAAACGGTCTGGTCCTAAACCTTCAAACGGTTTGAGACTGTTTAGACCTTCAAACGGCTTGGTCCTAAACCTTCAAATGGTTTGGTCCTAAACCTTGAAATGGTTTGGGACCATTTAGACCTTCAAACGGTCTTGATCTTTATATCCTTAAACGGTCTTGAACCTTTTTCTCATCAAACGGTTTTGAAACTGTTTAAATGAAAGACCCTCAAACGATTTGAAGATCAATTAAACCTAAACGGTTTGAGACCGTTTGATCCTCAAATAGTTTGAGACCATTTAGTACTCAAATGGTTTGAGACCGTTTGGTCAATTCAGAGATGAAACTGTTTGAACCTAAATTAGGGTTTTGACATCAATGGATCTAGTGTTTTGAAACCAATTGAGTTCTAAACGTTTTGAAATAATTTGGCCATCCAAGGTTGAGACCATGTGAACTAGATTAGGTTGAAACCATTACACCTTTACACATTCTTGAAACCGTTTAGCCTCTGATGATTTGAAGCCGTTTGACCTCTAATGGTTTTGAAACTGTTTGGTCACTAAACGGTTTGAAACTGTTTGGTCTCTAACGTTTTGAAACTGTTTGACCAACAAAAATTGAAATTTTTTGCTTTTGATGTTCTTGAGGTGTGTGCTAAGATGATTTCATCATCATCAAGCTTCATACCTCTGAATTCTATTTTCATATATATGATGAATTCATCAATTATTCAAGAAGAAAATAAAAGATCAATATATGATGAGAAATTGAAATCAATAATAACATTGATGGGTTCAAGTTATATAACCCGCCTTCAAAGTAGCTTCAAAGCTTCAGGCTTCTCATCTCTAATGGTGAAAGAAGCTCCTTCAACTATCCAAGGTTCGTTTCCAACTCTTTGGATGCAAAAGATAGCCAAGGTTGATCATTGGATGGAAAAGAGAAGAAAATGAATGTTGAAATCTAATTTCAACCATCAATTCAAGGTTGAAGATGATCATGGAGCTTACCTTCCGCTTGGGTAATGTTTTCCTCCTACTCCTAAGCTCCTTGGTCGCCATCCAAAGCAAGGGAAGAAAGTTGTTTTGCAAAAATAGTCTTTCAAGTAAGTGAAAAATGGAGTATATGTATATGAATTTTTAAGAGAGAGAAAGTAGGAGGAAAATCTTCAACTCCCATTCCAGGTGCAACATGCCCACTCCACTTCCTTGCTTTTGAAACCAACTTCCACGCCCTTAATATCCTCTCAATTATCCTTTAATTAAAAGCAACCACTTAAGCACCTTAATCATTATAATACTATTATCCATTTTTAGTGGACATTACTTTTTAATTAACAAATGTGAGTGGATCTCTTCACCTACTTAGGATATTTCAGTTCCACTCAAGGCATTTGGACGTCCTCCAACTATAGGATTTCGAACACAGCCTTTTTAGTTGATGGACACTTCAATTAATATATTTATTTTTGCTACAAAATAAATTAGGGTTTCAATTATGATTAAATCTCGATTATTTGATTATCAAGATTATCTCTACTCAAAAGTAGTTCAAACAAGATACCCCATTCTTTTTATTTTCTCTAAATCATACCAAGAAACAGTAAGGACACTCTTGAAGTGGTATTTTATATATTCAACCCTAGATTTTGGGTAATTTGCAAATTACACCAAAACTAGCGTTCAATACACAAACATTACTCAAACATCCTCCTTCTTGGAACATAGGCTTCCACAAGCCATACCTCATCATCATTCTCTCTCTTATGATGCTATAACACTTGAGGAACATTTATCATGTAACATTTGCAAGGTAACCCCTTAAATTGGGTAAATTGCACTTTTGTCTAAAATAAAGGAAAATTGCTCAAACAACATTCAATCGGGACCAAACGTGAAACATAAGTGTTTGACATGATAAAAAAACACCTTAGAGGATTATATTAAAGTTCTAAGCAACTTAATTAGCCAAAACAAATAGGGTTACCTCATAACCCAGGTCATGGTCGTTACAAGGATGCTCGAACCTCAAGCTAGAGAGGTAGTCCCCACTACAGAATCCCATGCTTCTGGGAAGACCTTTGAGAGGTTGAGGCATGTGGGGGTGTTGAAGTATGTCAATATGGTGATCCAGAAGATGCTGACATGTGGTTGATCAAGTTGGAGAAGGACTTCAAGATCCTCAATATAATTGAATAGGATAAGGTGAAGCATGCAATGTATCTGTTAAAAGGAGTGCAGCCATTAGTGGGCCATTGAGGAGGAGTAAAGGCTCGGTGTTGTGATTAGTTGGGAGGAGTTTCAACAAGTGTTTGTGAGATGATACTTCCCAAAGACCTACCTTGATGAGAAGATCACACAATTTGAGAAGATCTGGTAGGGATCTATGTCGATCAATGAGTACTATGTGAAATTCATGGAGCTTCTAAAGTTTTGTTCGCATATGGTTGCAACATACAAGGAAAGCATCATACACTTTGAGAAGGGTTTGAGCTCTAATCTTACAATGTCTCTATTAGCCTTAGAGAATAGAGAGAGGTTTGCCACGGTTGTGGAGTCACTTAAGAGGATAGAGCGGTCAGTCATGGAGAAGTACGAGGTGAATGTCAAGAAGAGACTTGCATAGTATCAAGGACATTTTTCTAGAGGCTTTAAGAAGCCTAGGTTTGTAGCACCTTAGTCACAACAGAGGTCGACGGTTCAGTTTCAATGGTCGCCAAGCAAGGGCATAGGTTGTACCTATTGACTTGAGAGTTATACAATGCCCATATTTTGATAATGACTTAACCATTCCATTCTTATGTATCTAATATGTTTGTTTAAGGTTGATTTCAAGATTTAGGTATATGAAAAGGATCAAATTATACAATCTCTAGCTTGTTCAAGTTCAAGTGAAAAGCAATGCAAGTGTGCATTTTGGGCAATCACTCCAAGTGACCTTTGATGATTTTTGTAATCACTTGTATTAATGATATGACTTATAACTAAGATGAGAAAAAAAAACCAGGGACACTTAATTCCAAGGATTAATCACTCAAGTGTCAATTTAGAAAATTTGTCACAGGTTGTTTATTGGTCAAGTTGGAAACTCGACCAATTGAGTGAGGATTTTCTAAAGAGACCAATCAGTCAAGTTGCACACTCACAGAACTTGACCAACCGACTCACTAAGAAAAACTGATTTTAGCTCATTGGTCGAGTTTTCCAGAACAAACTCGACCGATAGTTTGAAAATTTACTTTGTCATTTAGTGGATCAGTCAAGTTACCTTTATTGAAACTTGACCGAATTTACTGTATGAAAAATGCAAAAAAAGTGATTATAACTGTTGGTGAGTTGTTAGGAGCGAGAATAGATCTGTTGCAACTTGGAAAATAGCTATATTTTTCCCTTAAGTGATCCCACACTCAAGGGAACACCCCCAGCTATAAATAAAACCCCTTAGAGTTCATTCCAAGTTTGCCCATTCATGCTATTCTAAGTCCTTGCTATAGTTGACTATGTTGCAACTCCTTGAGCCCCTTTCTCTCTATAGTTTACACTTCATTTTGTGATTATGAGTGATATAGGCCAGTTTTAAGAGAGATACTTCCTTGTGCTTGTAAAACTCTCCTTCCTTTCCATCTTCCCTACCCCTTTCCTCAATGAAGCAAATGTGAATCAAGCTATTCCGAGTGAAGGTGGGGTTGTTGTTGTTCTTCTTCAAGTTTGAAGAAGAGGTGAAGATCTTCTCTAGGTGAGGGAGAAGGCAAAGGTTGAAAATTCAAGAAGAGTGGGTAATCCCTTGAAGGCTGAAGACTTGTGTAAGAGTAGGTAAGTCCTTGGAAGAAGGCGGAAGACTCTTGCAAAGTGGGTAAGTCCTTGGTAAGGTGGAAGACTCTTTGTATTGGATAGGTAAGTCCTTTGGTGGTCTTGTGTTGTAACTTTTTGATGAATATATAGAGGAAAGCACTTGCAAAGTCCTAGAGGTTGGCCTCTCTAGGTAGTGGACTGACTCTCTCCTAGTTTGGAGAATGGAATCACTCTAAACGACCTTGGCAAGTGCTTGGTTCATTTTCTCTCATCCTTGCTATTATTGTTAGTTAGGACTTCAAAATTGTAATTAATCTATTGGTTTTGATTGATATAATTTGAAGGTATAATCTATCTTGTGAGAATTTTTGAAGCTCTATTTACCCCCCCCCTCTAGAGCCCTAGATCGAACAAGTGGTATCTGAGCCAAGGATCTTCTCCAACAATCTCCCATGAGATGAGAAGATGGTTGCCAACCTACTTGGTTCTCTCAACCTAGAGGGAGGCATCTCCATGTGTCCTCTGATCTTTTACGGCACGAACTTCCTCTATTAGAAGAGGCGCATGCAATTCTACATTCAAGGCATGAACTTTGACATATGGAAGGTGATGTTCACACCATACAAGGATCCAACCAGAGTTGTTGCACCATGAAGTGAAGTTGTACTTAAAGAATCCCAACTCAATGCTAAAGCCATAAGCATCCTCTATGCAGCCCTTACCCCAATGAAGTTCAACCGGATCTCATCTTGGGACACCACCTATGAGATTTGGGACAAATTATGCATCATTTATGAGGGCACAAAGCAAGTCAAGGAGGCTAAGATCTACATGTTGATTAGCCTTCTAGAGACCTTCAATATGGGCAAGAAAGAAGGTATTGCGGAGGTGTACTCAAGACTCAATGTCATCATCAATGGGCTGGTTGCTTTGGGAAACACCTTGGATAGAGGTGTAATTCACTCCATGATCTTGAAGACTCTACCAAAGAGATAGGATTCAAAGGTGACCTCCATTAAAGAAGTGAGGAGCCTTGGTGACATCCCAACCTAAGAGCTCATTGGCAACCTCCAAGCTCACGAGCCAAGACTTGACAAGCAAGAAGAAGAAGCCAAGCAAGAAGAGAAGGAAGCCAAGAAGATCAAACATAGTGCTTTCAAAGCACAAGTAGAGGAGGTCATCCTTCAACAACAACTTGCTTGCAAAACTTCTCCTCCCCCCTCTAGTGAAGATGATGGCCCAAGTAAGCATGAAGCCAACTACATAAAGGGCAAACATGTCAAGGGAAAGCAAGCCTTCTCCTCTACTCCTAGATGCTACATGTGTGGACAAAAGGGACACTACAAGAGTGAATGTCCCAGGTCAAGAAAGTCACACCACAAGGGAATCTCAAATAAGGAGGATGAGTACAAGAAGGAAAGCAAGTACAAGAGTAAGTACAAGAAGGAGAAAAGACATAAGAATGCAACTCATGCAGTTTGGGAAGCTTCATCCTCAAGTAGCTCAAGCTCCAAAGAAGATGGAGAGTGCCACCTTGCACTCATGGACACTACTAGTGAAGAAATTTGTGAGGTAAGTGAGGTAATATTGCATGAGTTATCTAAGGAAGCTAGTATTGATATGCTTGTTTCTACCTATTCTTCTTTTTCTAAATGGAAATCTAAAAGAAAATGGTTAGGAAAAATTATTGATGATTTGTATGCCAAACTTGAAATTCTTGTGCTTAATGAGAAAAATCATATAGAGAGCATTGATAACTTACAAGGCCAATATCTTGATCTTGAGCTCCAATACAATGGAGTTGAGGTAGAGAATGGTATCTATCTTAATAACATTGAAAATATTAAGGAAGATAACCAAAAGTACCTAAAGGAGATTGAAACTCTTAAAACTGAAAATTTTGAATTTAAGCTTCTTGATGATTCTTGTAGGGATGAGAGGGATGTTTATCTTAAGGACATTCAAGTGCTTAAATCTAAAAATGTTAGGTTTCTTGGTCAAGTTAATGATTTATCTTCTAGACCTATCTTTCCTAGTAATGATATTGCTTCTATTTATCTTGAGAAAGATTTGTATTTGACTAAAGCCCTCTGTCTTGAGGCCGACTTTGTTCATGATTGAGATGATATTGCTAGTTTGTCTTCTACTATCATATCTATTAATGATGGTAATCATAGACTAAGGATCTCTCTATAGAAATTCTTTAAAGGTAAAAATCCCTAAATGAAATCCTTGACCGTTCTACCAAACAAAGTGATACTAGTGGTTTTGGATTTGTAGGGGGAGCACCAAAAGGCAAGAGAAAAGACAAAGGTAAGAAAAAGAGAAAGGAGACCTGTTTCTTTGTTGGTGAGTCTTCTGACACTAAGAATCCTATGGTTTGTTCTTATTGCAAGTATGATGATCATTACTCTACTTATTGTCCTTACAAGCCTTAGGGAACCAACCCAAAGATGAAATGGGTCCCCAAGCTAACTCTGGATCCAAAAGTTTGAATTGGGAACCGAAACTCTCCTTTCTTGTAGGAAAAAGGAAGATGGATTGTTGATAGTGGCTGCACTAAGCATATGACAGGTGATATAAGCCATTTCAACAACTTCACCAAAAAGAAAGGAGGTTCGGTCATCTTTGGGGACAATAAGAAAGGTAAAGTCAAAGGTGAGGGTGATGTAGATGAATCCTTATGTATCACGAATGCGCTTTTTGTGGATGGCCTACATCATAATTTATTTAGTGTTAGTCAATTATGTGACAATAGTTACCTTGTGTTGTTTACTTCCTTTGAATGCTTTAATCTAGATTCCCTCACCTACCAAGTTATATATAAGGGAACTAGAAGTGGTAATCTTTATGTTATTGTTCTTGAATCTATTAAACCTATTGTTGGTAGATGCCTAGTTTTCAACTCGAATGATATTTCTGTTTGGCATCATCGGCTTGGTCATGTAAATATGCATCAGTTGAAGAAGTTGAGCAAAAAGGACTTGATCAAGGGACTTCCCAAATCAGATTTGAAAAGGATGAAGAATGCCAACCTTATACCCAAGGAAAGAAAACCAAGTCCTCCTTCAAATCCAAATGAGTCCTTAGGACTAAGAGAGATCTTGAACTTCTTCACATTGATCTATTTAGACCAATCAGAACTCAATTGCTTCATGGTTCCAAGTATTGCCTTATTATTGTCGATGATTTCTCTAGATATAATTCGACATTCTTTCTCATTTTCAAGAGTGATACACTTGATGTTTTCTTGAGATTTTGTAAATGAGTTGAGAATGAAGCCTTTTGCTGGATCGTTTCCATCCGTAGTGATCATGGGGGAGAATTTGAAAATGATCTTTTTGAATGTTTTTGTCAAGAATCTGGTTATGCACATAACTTCTCTTCACCTCGAACACCTCAACAAAATGGGGTTGTAGAGAGGAAGACTAGGTCACAACAAGAGATGGCTAGGACCTTGCTTCTATAGTATGACACTTCAAAGAAGTTTTGGGCTGAAGCTGTCAATACCTCATGTTTTGTACAAAATCGGGTTTTTACGCATCCTTCTTTAAAGAAAACCCCCTATGAGATATGGCGTGGTAGAAACCCTTCTATCGAGTATTTCCATGTTTTTGGATGTCCTTGTTTTGTTTTGAATACAAAATATTCTCTCAACAAGTTTGATCTGAAATCTTACAAGGCTTTCTTTCTTACCTATAACACTACTAGCAAGGCTTATAGAGTATTTGATGTTGATCTTGCTCAAGTAGAAGAATCCATAAATGTTAAGTTTATTGAGACTAACCCCTCTATTCCCAAACATATTGTTCCAAATGATGATGTTGCAGGTGAAGTAATTTCGATTCTAAAAGAGCTCAACATCACCCAAAAGGGAAAAGAGTTGGTCACTCAAAAAGAATAAAAAGATGAAGAGAAGAAGGATCCAACTCCTTGGTTTGCAAAGAATCATCCAAAAGAGATGATTTTAGGCGATCCATTTGAAAGAGTGAAGACACGGGATGCATTAAACAAAGAACAAGCCAACAACACTCTCATCTCACAACTCGAGCTAAAGAACATCAAGGAAGCTCTTAGGGATGATGAGTGGATCCTAGTTATGCAAGAAGAGTTGGAGCAATTTAAAAAGAATAATGTATGGACCCTAGTACCAAGACCAAGTGATAGAAAGATCATTGGCACCAAGTGGGTCTACCGCAACAAGCTTGATGAAAGCGACAAAGTGGTAAGGAACAAAAAAAGGTTAGTGGCTCAAGGCTACAATCAACAAGAAGGTATAGATTTTGATGAAACATACATACCTTTAGCTAGACTTGAGTCCATTTGTATGTTACTTGCCTTTTGTAGTTATAAAAACTTTCTTCTTTATCAAATGGATGTTAAAAGTGTGTTTTTGAATGGTACAATTGAGGAGGAAGTGTATGTTGCACAACCCCCTGGATTTGAACATGATAGTTTACCTAACCATGTTTATTTGTTGCAAAAAGCTCTCTATGAACTCAAACAAGAATCTAGATCTTGGTATGAGAAATTAAAGATTTTTTTTGTTAGATCATGGGTATATCATGGGAAAAGTAGATTCTACCTTATTTCTAAAACACACTTCTAATAATTTTCTTATCATTCAAATATATGTTGATGATATCATCTTTGGAGGAACTAACCTTGATCTTTGCAAAGAATTTAGTAATCTTATGCAAAGTGAATTCGAGATGAGTATGATGGGTGAGCTCACATTCTTCCTTGGCATTCAAATCAAGAAAACAAAAGATGGGAACTTCATCAACCAAGGAAAGTACACAAGTGAGTTACTCAAGAACTTTGGGATAGAGAATAAAAGTCGATGGACACACCCATGTCAAACACCGCCAAACTTGACAAAGATGAAGAAGGTGAGAAGGTAGATGATAAGATCTATAGAGGTATGATTGGAATTTTACTTAACTTAACTGCCTCTAGACCTGATATAATGTTTAGTGTTGGCTTGGGTGCTTGGTTTCAATCAAATCCTAAGAAATCACATCTTGTAGCTATTAAGAGGATTTTAAGGTACTTAGCCAAAATCCAAAATTTTGGACTATGGTATACCAAGTCAAGGGACTTTACTCTTACTACTTATAGTGATGCAAATTATGCAGGGTGCTTGATTGATAGAAAGTGCACAAGTGGCACTTGCTTGGTGTCTTGGTTCTCTAAGAAAAAGAGCACAGTGGCATTATCAACCACCGAGGCTGAATACATTGTACCTGGGAGTTGTTGTGCCCAAGTCCTATGGATGAAGCAAATGCTCCAATACTTTAACATTCATTTTGATGCTTCTCCTATCTATTGTGATAATACTAGTGCAATTAACGTGTCATATAATCCTATCTTGCATAGTAGATCTAAGCATATAGAGGTTCGCCATCATTTTCTTTGTGATCACATTGACAAAAAGGATATCTACATCACACATGTGGACACTAAAAATCAGTTGGCAGAAATTTTCACTAAACCTCTAGCTAGAGAGAAATTTAACATTATTAGATCTAAATTGCTCATAAACTCTTTGAACGAATCTGACATGCCTTCTAGCTAGTTGTCATCTATCCTATATGCTTTGCCTATGTTTTTTACCACTGTTGCTTGCTAATATGCTAAAAATCATTTTTTCATGTTCATTTTGCCTTGTTTTTTCTCTTGTTTTTGGGTATATTTTGCAAATACTTGTTTTATCGCAAAATAGTACCCAATAATGAGTGATATGTGCCCAAGTATGTTTAAAATGCATAATGGACTTGAAAAATAAATTTAATTAGCACTCTAATGGCTACAAATTAGGATTTCTAAGTTTAGGTCAAGTTGACCATCGGTCGAGTTGCCAACTCGACCGATCAGTGGCCGAAAGCTTTTTTAAAAAGCCTATCAATCGAGTTTATGAATCACATAACTCGACCAACAGCTGGGTTGGAGTAAACTTAATATAGGCTCGGTCAACTATTCTCCCTCTCAACTAGAGAAAGTTTGACTAATCCAACCTCTATCTCCTTTAAGATCTCAACCCTAGCCCCGACCTTCCTCTCCCTAGCCATAGTTAGACCTAGATCGACCTCCCTTGACCTTCCTCTCCTTCTTAGGAACCCTTTTCCTTTTTGTTCCCTATTTGATCCAAAACCAAGAAGACAAGAGGTCATAAATCAAGTAGTGGAGTTTCTATATGACCACCATCTCTCAACCTTGGGTGTTGAACACGCATGCTATAACAATTCCATCACAAGCACCAAAGTAGTTCATGAATTCTACACAAATTTGTATTGGAATTATGACACCCTCATACCCCCGCCTAATACTCAAGTAGTCCTCACATCTAAGATATCTGGGAAGAAATTCCAACTCTCTGAGGATACCATGAACATCTTCTTTTCTGGTATTGAAGTGACTGACACCTGGCATAAGGACTATCCAAAGTGTTTTGACTTAGTTGAGCTTGAGGCCTTTACAAGCAGTATGATCTTACTCTCCTTGATATTCATAAGTTCTTGAAGAAGCCTCAATTCCCATATAGGAATAAGTGAACACTTACCTCCTCTGCCTTGGCCCTTAACAAACACATCCTTGCCCTAGTTGTTAACTGCAATATTCATCCAAAGAAGAATCAGACTGAGATTGTAGAAAACACTACGGTAATCATGTATTGTCTCTTAAAGAACATCAAATTCAAGTGGGAGAGATATGTTCTCCATAATATGACCTGCTTTGACTCAAGAAAGAACATCTATGGCACCCACCCACCCTACCCAGCCCTGATCTATGGTCTATTCCAGCTTGCCACTAGTAAATCTCTTTTCCATGACCTTCACTACAAACCTGCTTGGAAAGGAGTTTGTATCGGTGGGACCACCCTTCAAAATTCAGTGCCTATCCTATCCTACACCACACTTGGTGCCTATACCTAAGCACCTCCACCACCTCAGCCTACCCAACCTACCCACGCCTCATTCCATGTATCTAATTAAACCCTTATGGGCTACATGATGCATCAATAGGCATACAAACTTCAGGTTCAGGAGCACCTGCATCAGGACTTATGCTCCATCATTTCTAACATGAACATGCCATGTGCACACCCCTACCCTGCCTACCAGTCCTACCCAAGAGGAGACTATGCATCCTTTGCATGTGATCACTTTTACCCTGCTCCTCCACATGCATCTTCCGTTGTTGCACCCTCTGTTGTTAGTGGATCTACCCCTGGTGTGCTACCTATGATAGATGGCCCCTTGGCCACTCTACTTGCTAGTCTTAGTAGTTCTACTCCTTCCTTCCCATAGGCTAATGAGCTCCATGCTCTTGGTATATCTTGGGATGAGCAGAATGCTCGTTGGCCAGTCAAGGTTTTGGTTCTCTTGTTGATGAGGAGATGCTATACCAGGCTAATGAGGAGGCTGTTGTTGATGAGGAGGCTGATGATGATGATGGTGATGCTTCTAATGATGGCTCTGATGGATTGATTGGTGCCTCTGATGATGAAGGTGATGTTGTTCTCTGTGTTTCACCTTCATATGCAGATGATGACTATGAACCTGATGCTTCTGATGATGATGATGATGATGATGATGATGATGTGGACATAGATAGTTTAGATGTTTAGTTGTTCTAGTTTTTAGTCTAAATGTTGATCATATATATCTTTCTAGGCATTTTGTATTACAAACATCTGGGCGCATGTTCTGAGATGTACTATTTTATCATCTAGCTTTCATCCTTTTGGCTTGTAGTTGTTTTCTGAGAACTTTCTTTCTGGGTTGTAAAATTAATCCTTTGTACACTTACTCTTTGATTTACTATAACTCATGACTTGGTACCATGTTCTACCATATTTTGATTATAACTTAGACTATATGTTTCTCTCGTCTCTGTATAATGTATGCTTTGAGAGTGCATATTGTGGATGTATGCTTGGTTGTGCTTGGAGAAGACCTATTTTTGTTCTCTTCTACCCCCTTCCTTTTTGATAATGTCAAAAGGGGGAGTGAAGTTAAATGTTTTGAAGCTCAACCATATTGTTTTTATTTCCTATGTGATCCTTTTTCTTGTTCATTATGTGCTTTATCATGTGCCTTGCTAAAGGACTATATAGTATATATATGTCATGTTGCTTTGTGTAGATAGACTAACTGTGCAGGTGAGAGTAAGCATAGATTGAGGGGGAGCAATTCACATTGTTCAAATCTTTAATCCCCTTGAAATTCACAAGGAAAAGGTATAACTTCAATATACTTTTCAATATGATTGAAGAATGGTTTGTCATTTTCAAAAAGGGGGAGAATGTTGACTTGAGAGTTATACATTACCCATAATTTTGATAATGACTTAACCATTCCATTCCTATGTATCTAATATGTTTTTTCAAGGTTGATTTCAAGCTTAGGTACATGAAAAATATCAAATTATACAAGCTCTAGCTTGTTCAAGTTCGAGTCAAAAGCAATGCAAGTGTGCATTTTGGAAAATCACTCCAAATGACCTTAGATGATTCTTGTAATCACCATACAAGACTAGGTTGTTTTGTAGTTGGACTTTATATGTCACTGTGGCAGACTCAAACTAATTGAGGGCGTGGGAGGTCATAGGAGTCTAGATCCTCCTAGATCATCTATGGCACTAATTTTGACTTAGTAGTGGTCAGTTTGAGAATATGTGGTATGCCTCATCTCCTCAGGGCATAATAAAAGATGTAACACATCCATTTAGTGCATGGCTAGGGTTAAACACAACTCACATTGGATGACCCTTTGCCTTATTTCTTGTACTGACTTCTTAAATTATAATGCAGTAAGAGAAATCAAATGTTATACATGTTCTTCATATCCCTTCTTAAAGTATAAGATGTTCTACTTCTTAGTTGTACATGCCTAAACTGCTTAAGCAGTGTCATCTAATTTATTCAAATCATTAATTGAAAATGCTCAACCTGATGATAATGGTGTTGTCCTACTTTAGATTATTTATATTAATAATAGTTGCGACGAAGAGTAATATCTCTTGTTGGGACGTTGGTCTCACCCCGTGTGTTTCCACATCTTTTAGGTGGTTGTGCATGATGAGGTAGAGATTGTGCGATTGAGGCTAAGTAGCAAGAGGAGCAATAGTTGTTAAAGGTTGGATATGCTGCTAGTGTTTTGTGGTAGAGTCTTGTCGTCCCTATACTCTCAGGTCCTTGGGGTGTTTTGTAGACTTTGTATATTGACACGAATTTTGACACTAGGCCATTATTGTGCATATATGGTTTGTATCTGTGTGAACATGTTATCATATGTAACAAGTTGTGGCCAGTGGGCTAGTGAACAATGAATTGTAATATCCTTTGGAATGTATGAGATACATGTGGTTTCATGTGGAGCCAAATGTAATGTGTTCCTACTTTTGTGGTGATATGGAATTGGGTTGAATTCATCCTATTTTATAGTAAACCTGGATGTTTAGTATTAGTTCCGCTCTTTCTCTTGAGTTATCTTGCTTTGGTGTGACTATGGGCATCCTAGTTTGGTTGATATCAGATCACTAGGTTTGATGAGTCTACAGGCACATAAGACTAGGGTTTGTGTATGTTTTCATGTCATCTGACATATTAAATAGTAACTTCTAGTTATGAAGAAGAAGAAGAGAGGAAAAGATATGTTTGGAGAACATGAAGAATAGGCGAAGAGCAGTGTTGCTGCATCAGGAGGTGGTTCCAAGAGGAAGGCTAGAGATGATGGAGTACCCAAAGAGCCTTAGTTCGACCCAACAACTGTGGCCAATCCCACTTTACAGTCCATGCCTGGACAGTTTATGGCCATGATGATGCATATGGCAGATAGGATGCCCATACCCCAAGCTAGAGCAGCAGTCCCCACTATGGAATCCCATGGTTCTGGGAAGACCTTTGAGAGGTTGAGGCATGTGGGGGCATTGGATTATGTCAGTATGGCTATCTGAAAGATCCTGACATGTGGTTGACTGAGTTGGGGAAGTCCTTCAAGATCCTCAATATACCTAACAAGGATAAGGTGAAGCACACAATGTATCTATTTAAAGGGAGTGCAACCATTAGTGGGCCATTGAAGAGGAGGAAAGGCCTGGTGTTGTGATTAGTTGGGAGGAGTTTCAACGAGTTTTTGTGAGATGATACTTCCTGGAGACCTACCTGGATGAGAAGATCACACAATTCAAGAAGATCTAGTAGGGATCTATGTCGATCAACGAGTACAAGGTGAAATTCATGTAGCTTCTAAGGTTTTGTCCGTATATGGATGCAACCGACAAGGAAAGGATCATACACTTTGAGAAGGGTTTGAGCTCTGAGCTGACAGTGCCACTATTGGCCTTAGAGAACAAAGAGAGGTTTGCCACACTTTTAGAGTCAGTCAGGAGGATAGAGCGGTCAATCATGGAGAAGCAAAAAGTGAATGCTAAGAAGAGACCTACATAGTATCAAGGACATTTGTGTAGAGGCTTCAAGAAGCCTAGGTTTGCAACACCTCAGTCACAATAGAGGGCGACGGTTCAGTCTAAGTGGTCGCCAAGCAAGGACATAGGTTGTACCTGTTGACTTGAGAGTTATACAGTGCCCATATTTTGATAACGACTTGACCATTTCATTCCTATGTACCTAATATGTTTGTTCAAGGTTGATTTCAGGCTTAGGTACATGAATAGGATCAAGTTATACAAGCTCTATCTTGTTCAAGTTCAAGTCAAAAGCAATGCAAGTGTGCATTTTGGGAAATCACTCCAAATGACCTTAGATGATTTTTGTAATCACCATGAAAGACTAGGTTTTTTTGCAGTTGGACTTTATATGTCACTATGGCAGACTTGGACTGACTGAGGGTGTGGGTGATCATAGGAGTCCAAATCCTCCTAGATCTTGTATGGCATTGATTTTGACTTAGTAGTGGCTAGTTGGAGCATATGTGGTATACCTCATCTGCTCAGGGCATAATAAAAGATGTAACACATCCATTTAGTGCATTGCTAGGGTTAAAAATGACTCACATTGGATGACCCTTTGCCTTATCTCTTTTGTTGATTTCTTAAATTATAACATAGTTAGAGAAATCAACTATTATACATGTTCTTTATATTCATTCTTAAAGTATAAGATGTTCTACTGTATAGTTGTACATGCCTAAACTACTTAAGTAGTGTTATTTGATGTGTTCAAATCATTTATTGAATGTGCTCGACCTGATGATAATGGTGTTATCCTTCTTTAGATTATTTATGTTAATAATAGTTGTAACAGAGAGTTATATCTCTCAGTGGGTTATTGGTCTTGTTGGTATGTATGTCCATAGAGCAAGTCATGTGATGATTTTAGTGGGATACTATGTAAATGATTTGAACAATAATAAAGGAGATTTCCGAACTATATGTTTTAACTATTTCTGAGATGATAGTGTAACATGATAGATTTTTAAAAGAATTTTTGACTTGATGACACATGCTTTTAGGTTCATGACCTAAACGATGAGATCATACGGATGTTAAGAGTATACTTTCTTGTTTTTTCCCTAGTCGGTTGTTATTGTGGAAATAACCATAGACATCAATAACACTAAAGACTAGATTGTGTGTTGGTTGATGATAGAATCTCATTAGTCATGATATAGTGATATCAAACCAAGCACATAGGTACTTGTTAGAGAACAAGTGTACCGGATAGACCCACCATGAGAGTGACACATGGAACCATGATTTGGTAGTCACAGTCAGCTCTCACAGTGATGGTGGTGAGTGTGATTCTTTGACCTAAAATCACTAAACTCAACACATGTTGTTGGGTACACCTTGACATCATCAAACACAGTCATGAAACATGGGTTGTTATAAAGGTGATGATTGGGTGACTTTGACACATGGGGCCTTTGATGGGTGAGTGATAGATATGGGATTTGTCCCTCCTAAGGGAATTTGATGTCAATGGACACTTGATGAGTAGGATTGAGAAAGGCATGCACATGCATGTGTGAATCAATATATGATATTGATGTCACACACATCTCACCCAGTCTGCTATGAGATCAAGGAAATGAATGAATGTTGAAAGGATGACTGCACCATGCCTTGAGTTCAGTTAGGACATTAGTGACAAAGGAATTATACATTCACTATAACGCCATTCATGGATTGTAGGATTGAAAGTTGTTCTCCAACTTTCTATTTCACTTGGGTAGAACTGATGTGTGACTAGGCACCACTCTTTGCTTGTGAAGTCATAAGTGTTATGGACTTTCACTACCAACGTGAAATGGACCTGTAGGGTCACACACAAAGGATTTAACCTGGAAGAGGATTTTATCCACAAATGATGTTTAGATTGATTACTAAGGAGTTTAGTAGTTCAATTAAACACCCAATCGATTGATAGCTCAAAATCATAGTATTGAAGGTGTTGGATTAGATGATTAGAGTATCAGATTGATTGAAACTACAATTGACTGATCTGCTACCCCAACCGATCGACTCATAGAGATGAACCGATCGGCTCAGGCTAGTGAGCCGACCAGCTTAGGTCAATGAACCGATCGGTTTACAGTGTTGAACTGGTCGGAGGACCAACCGAGTTTGTTTCACTTGTCAAATTTGATTTGGATAAGGACTAATATATGATTAGTTGGAAATGAACATAGAAAGTCTATTTGAGTTGGACTAGGACCACGAACCGATCAGTTCATTCTTTGAACCGACCGGCTCAAGGGCCCAGACGATCAATTCAGGGCTGAACCGATCGGTTCAACTTGCACATTTTGTCAGATTTTGTGGAAAATCTTGAACCCTTCTACTCCTGCTTTAATCCTGCATTTCCCGGGGTGGAGAACCCTGTCCCATGACCCTCCTATATATATAGGGGTATTGGGGGCTTCTCCAAGTACAACTCAGAACACCAGTTGCTCTGCAAAGTTGTCATTCTCTCTCATTTTGGTAACTGGGAGAGCCCGAGCAAGTGCTATCTGATAAGGGAGGCACATCAAGGGGAAGACAACTACAGAAAGGCAACTGGTTGTAGGAGAGTGTGTCAGTGGACAGTGTGCTGACAGGAGGTTGTGAATCCTTCTGATTCATTGTGGGACAAGGAGATCGGAGTTACAGGTGGTTTGTGTGGACTACTACAGAGGTGGGATACTTCTGCCGCTCAGAGGACAGCTGTTAATCCCGACAGTCCCAGTGAGACCAGGAGCTGCACAGACACCTTCCAAGACCGAAGGTGAAGACTGTGCAAGTCGCGAGGTAATGTCTCCGAGCAAGCCTCGGGGCAAGGTATGCCTCTACAAACCATCCTTCCTATTTTATAGATGTTGACGCGATTCATTTATTCTGGGTTTGAGAGAAGAAATTTTTTGTTTTTGCTACCTTCTGTGTCTCCCCTAAAGCCCAACAATGGTATCAGAGCCACGTCAATTGCTCTATACTTTAGGATTATCAATGTGATCAATTTTGGTTTGTCTCCTTTATTTATTTCTTACGATGTGAATAAAACTGGCTTTATGCATGTCTAATCCTAAATCCACAAATCCTAATATACATATATGATATGTAATGTTAATGCACTCGATACGTGTCGCCCTTAAACGAGTTTTGTGGTGGATGTATAGCGTGGTTATGGCCAATAAACCCTATGTATGTGTGCTTGGTTGAATGTGGTTTCTTGCATCTCAGTCTGCACACCGATTCCCTTTCTCCTATTCCTAATGTAACTCGAGATAACTTGAGATTTCTTTCCTACCTTTGCTCCCCCCGAATGTAACTCGGGGTTTCCTTTTTCAAATGTAAAATAGGATAGGTTTTTTTTTCATTTCTTGTTATGTCAAAGAACGAAGGACAATCTGACAACAACTGAGATGATCGGTTCAAGGAGTGAACCGATCGGTTGGTGATCCAGATGACCAATTTGAGGAGCGATACGATCGGGTGACGACCATGAAGAGATGCATGATGACCAGGCAAACTGATCGGTTGGAGGAGCCAACCGATCGACTGGTGGCACTCAGACGACCGGCCAGAGTGAGCAGGCCATTCATGTGATGAGTTTATCAACTCAGATGGCTATAATACTTCATCATGAACATGTTGCATGTGATGTAGACCTAGATGACCATGATTCCTCTTGGCTCGAGGAATCACATTAGCATGACCATAGTCATTGCTTTTATCATTTTGCTTATTTTCTATGGGATATAGCATGTATATGATACTTACTATATTGTGGTGATTGGATATGTATATGTACCTATAAAAACCAAATCCCTCATCAAATATTAAAGTTTTAGATGCCTTCCAAATGCGACATACATGAAAATCTTGATCGGCCAAGTGTGGGCACGCCCTAGCGTGGTGCACCATCTATCTCATGGAAGTGTGAAGGATGGATATGTGGGTCTGCCCTAGTAGGGTGCATATTCATCATGTTGGCTTTGGGTCGGATTTAACAAGGTGACCTAGATAGGATCTAGCACCTTGAGGCATGGAGGTGATCATGGCAAGGAGTTGCATATGACATCTTTTAAGAGTTACATATGATGCAATTGGAAAAAGTTGCCTACCTGGAAGATCTGAGTTGTGGGTGATAGCCCTAGCTGGTCCATGACTCAGAGGATTTTAGGATCTTGACCCACTAGGAGATTATACGCTTCAATCTTCTAAATTGATGGTGAGGGCTGTCAATTTGAATCAAAATAGTAGGAGCAGTAATTAATTAAAGGCCTAATTAACTATCATCAAATTTTATTCAAATCAAATCAAAAGGAGTTTTGAAAAATGCAATTTTCTCTTGTAGAATGGCAAAAGAATCATCTTTTAAAATGGACAAATTAATTGAGAATAAATTCCATAATTGGTTGGGGATTGTGAGAAGTGTTTTGCACAATCCAGATATACCAGTAGCCTTTAGATCCGCTCTATGTGTGCTTAAGAAGAAGGACAGTTCATTGATGGAGATCAATGGAACAAAGTCTAAGGACAAAGGTGAGGGAGAGAAGGGTTCTCTCGCCAAACCAATGTCAGAATCTTATGTGCTCAAAACATGGAGAGGATGGAAGGAACGATGGAAGAAGAAGTGAGAGATAGAGATCTCTACTTCTGGTGTATACATGATAGAGATTAACTTTACTACTTATTTGTCATGGGTACTTGATACCGGATGTGGATCTCACAGTTGTTCAAATGTGAAGGATCTTAAGAGAAGTAGGCCTTTCGGGAAAGGCGAGGTTGAACTACGTGTTGCTAATGGGGAAAGAGTTGCCACCAGTGTCATAGGAACCTATGAGTTAACTCTACCTAGTGGGATAATAATAGAGTTAAAGAACTGCTATTATGTACCTTCCATAAATATCATTTCCGTCTCTTGTTTGGACAAGGATGGTTTTGAATTTCTTATTAAGAATGGAAAGTGTTCTATTTCAAAAGATGGGATCTTTTATGGTAGTGCCCCAATGTCTTATGGTCTATACTTGATAGATCCAGAGACAAATGCATACAATGTAAACACCAAAAGGCAAATACTCAACAGCTCAAACAAAACATATCTTTGGCATTGTCATCTAGGGCACATAAATGAGAAGCGCGTCTCTAAACTCCATAAAGATGGTTATCTAGACTCTTTTGATTATGAATCAATAGAGACATGTGAATCTTGTTTATTGGGCATGATGACCAAGACTCCCTTTTCAGGTAAAGGTGAGAGAGATAGTGATCTATTAGGACTTATACATAATGATGTATGTGGGCCTTTTAGAACTAATGCAAGAAATGGGTGTCAATACTTCATTACCTTCACTGATGACTTCAGTAGGTATGGCTATGTGTACCTGATGAAACATAAGTCAGAAACACTTGAAAGGTTCAAAGATTTCATGAATGAAGTATAGAACCAACTTGGTAAAAGTATTAAAGCACTTCGATATGATCGAGGTGGAGAATACTTAAGCCAAGAGTTTGAGGACCTTCTGTGAGCCCGTGGTATCGTATCACAATGGACTCTGCCTGGAACACCACAGCATAACGGTGTGTCTGAAAGAAGGAATCACAAATTACTGGATATGGTGCGATCAATGATGAGTTTTGCTGATCTTCCGATTTCCTTCTGGGGTCATTCTCTTGAAACCTTCGCATTTACACTTAACCAAGTACCATCTAAATCGGTTCAAAAGACACCATATGAGATATGGCACAGGAAGCGTCCCAGTTTGTCTGTTATTAAGATTTGGGGTTGTGAGGCTTTCGTCAGGAAAATGTTTCCTGATAAGCTTGGACCCAAGTCCGATAAATGTTATTTTGTTGGATACCCCAAGGAAACAAGGGGATACTATTTATGCCACCCTACTGACAGCAAAGTGTTTGTTGCTAGGACAGCTGTATTCCTCGAAAAGGAATTCATTTCCAGAGGAAGTAGTGGGAGGAAAATAGAGCTTGAAGAGGTTCAAGCCCAATAAGAAAACATTGAACCAATAGATGTATAAGAGGAACATAGAGATTCACAAGGTGTTGTAGAATCTCAGTCTCCTCAAGGAATACAAGGACCTCATAGATCTAGTAGGACACACCTTGAACCTGAGAGGATTGGATACCTTGTAACTCAGGAAGGTGGTGAGTTGATCATAGATGATGATCCAACTACCTATCTAGAGGCTATGGCTGGACCAAATTCTGAGAAATGGTTTAAGGCCATGAAATCCGAGATGGAATCCATGTACTCCAACAAAGTATGGACTTTGGTGGAACCACCTGAAGGGGTAAAACCCATAGGGTGCAAGTGGGTCTTCAAGAAGAAGACCGACATGGATGGCAATGTGCAAACTTATAAAGGCAGATCGGTTGCAAAGGGTTTCTGACAAGTTCAAGGTGTTGACTATGACAAAACTTTTTCTCCAATTGCCATGATTAAGTCCATCAGGATCATGCTTGATATTGCAGCTTACTATGACTATGACATTTCACAAATGGATGTTAAAACTGCATTCCTTAATGGGAATATAAATGAGGATTGTAAATGACACAACCTGAAGGTTTTGTAGATCCAAAGAATGCCAATAAAGTCTGTAAGCTACAAAGATCAATCTATGGATTGAAGCAAGCATCTCGGAGTTGGAATCTTCAATTTGATGAGGAAGTCAAAGTGTTTGGCTTTATTCAAAATGAAGATGAACCTTGTGTGTACAAGAAGGTTAGTGGGAGCATGACCACATTCCTCATATTGTATGTGGATGGCATACTATTGATGGGGAATGATGTCACAGCCTTAGAGAAGTTAAAGACTTGGCTTGGGAATACTTTCTCAATGAAGGACTTAGGAGAAGCATCCTACATACTAGGCATTAAGATCTATAAAGATAGATCTAAAAGGCTTCTTGGATTAAGTCAAAGCACATACATTGACAAAGTGTTGAAGCGGTTCAGCATGGAGAACTCAAAGAGAGGCAACATCCCCATGCTACATGGAGTCACCATCTCTAGAGCTCAATGTCCCCAATCTTGTGAAGATATGGAGCGTATGAATGGGATCCCATATGCATCAGCCATCGGATCCATCATGTATGATATGTTGTGCACACACCCAGATGTCTCATATGCTCTCAGTATAACGAGCAGGTACCAGTCAGATCCCGGGGATGCTCACTAGAAAGTTGTAAAGAACACCCTGAAGTACTTGTGAAGGAATAAGGATTAGTTCCTCATATACGGAGGCAAGGAAGAACTGGTTGTAAGAGGTTACACCGATGCAAGCTTCCAAACTGAAAAAGATGATTACATATCACAATCAGGATATGTATTTTGCCTAAACAATGGAGCTGTGAGTTGGAAGAGTTCCAAGCAGGAAACAGTTGTCGATTCTACTACAGAGTCCGAGTATATTTCTACTTCACATGCAACAAAGGAGGTTGTTTGGATCAAGAAGTTCATCTCTGAACTTGGTGTAGTTCCCAGTAGTTGTGATGCAATTGAGCTTTATTGTGACAATAATGGAGCTATTGCTCAAGCTAAGGAGCCCAGATCACATCAGTGGTCTAAGAACATACTGCGACGCTTCCATCTCATACGAGAGATCATACAGTGAGGAGATGTGAAGATTTGCAAAGTACCAACTGAAGACAACATAGTTGATCCACTGACGAAGGCCCTTTCTCAGCAGAAGCATGATGGTCATGATAGGTCATGAGGACTGAGGTTCCTAGGTGATTGGCTCTAACTGCAAGTGGGAGTCTGTTGGTATGTATGCCCATAGAGCAAGTCATGTGATGATTGTAATGGTACACTATGTAAATGATTTGAATAATAATAAAGGCGATTTCTGATCTATATGTTTTAACTATTTCTGAGATGATAGTGTAACATGATAGATGTCTAAAAGAATTGTTTACTCGATGACGTATGCTTTTAGGTTCAGGACCTAAACAATGAGATCATACGAATGTTAAGAGTATACTTTCTTGTTTTGTCCCTAGTCGGTTGTTATTGTGGAAATAACCATAGACATCAATAACACTAAAGACTAGATTATGTGTTGGTTGATGACAGATTCTCATTAGTCATGATATACTGATATCAAACTAAGCACATAGGTACTTGTTAGAGAACAAGTGTATCAGACAGACCCACCATGAGAGTGACACATGGAACCATGATTTGGTAGTCACAGTCAGCTCTCACAGTGATGGTGGTGAGTGTGATTCATTGACCTGAAATCACTACACTCAACACATGTTGTTGGGTACACCTTGACATCATCAAATGCAGTCCTGAAACATGGGTTGTTATAAAGGTGATGATTGTGTGACTTTGACACATGGGGCTTTTGAGGGGTGAGTGATAGATATGGGATTTGTCCCTCCTAAGGGAGTTTGATGGCCATGTCCACTTGATGAGTAGGATTGAGAAAGGCATGTGCATGCATGTGTGAATCAATATATGATATTGATGTCACACACATCTCACCCAGTCTGTTCTGAGATCAAGGAAATGAATGAATGTTGAAAGGATGATTGCACCATGCCTTGAGTTCATTCAGGACATTAGTGACAAAGGAATTATACATTCGTTGTAACAACATTCATGGATTGTAGGATTGAAATTTGTTCTCCAACTTTCTATTTCACTTGGGTAGCAATAATGTGTGACTAGGCACTGCTCTTTGCTTGTGAAGTCATAAGTCTTATGGACTTTCACTGCCAACGTGAAATGGACCTGTAAGGTCACACACAAAGGATTCAACCTGGAAGAGGAGTTTATCCACAAATGATGTTTAGATTTATTAATAAGGAGTTTAGTAGTTCAATTAAACACCCAATCGATTGATATCTCAAAATCATAGTATTCAAGGTGTTGGATCAGATGATTAGAGTATCAGATTGATTGAAACTAAAATTGACTGATTTGCTGCGCCAACCAATCAGCTCATAGATATGAACCGATCGGCTCAGGCTGGTGAGCCGATCGGCTCAGGTCAATGAACTAATCGGTTCACAGTGTTGAACTGGTCGGAGGACCAACCGAGTTTGTTTCACTTCTCAAATTTGATTTGGATAAGGACTAATATATGATTAGTTGAAAATGAACATAGAAAGTCAATTTGAGTTGGACTAGGACCACGAACCGATCGGTTCATGCTTTAACCAATCGGCTCAAGGGCCCAGACGATCGGTTCAGGGTTGAACCGATTGGTTCAACTGGTGCAATTTGTCAGATTTTGTGGAAAATCTTGAACTCTTCTACTCCTTCTTTAATCCCGCATTGCCCGGGGTAGAGAACCCTGTCCCATGACCCTCCTATATATATAGGGGTATGGGGGGCTTCTCAAAGTACAACTTATAACACCAGTTGCTCTGCAAAGTTGTCGTTCTCTCTGGTTGTGGTAACTTGGAGAGCCTGAGCTAGTGCTACCCAATAGGGGAGGCACAACAAGGGAAAGACAACTGTAGAAAGGCAATTGGTTGCAAGAGAGTGTGTCGGTAGCTAGTGCGCTGACAGGAGGGTGTGACTCCTTCTGATTCCTTGTGGGACAAGGAGATCGGAGTTCCAGGTGGTCCGTGTGGACTACTACAGAGGCAGGAGATTTCTGCCGCTCGGAGGACAACTGTCAATCCCGACAGTCTCGGTGAGACCAGGAGCTACACAGACACCATCCAAGACCAGAGGTGAAGACCACGCAAGTCACGAGGTAACGTTGCCGAGCAAGCCTCGGGACAAGGTACACCTCTACAAACCATCCTTCTTATTGTATAGATGTTGACACGATTCATTTATTCTGGGTTTGAGAGAAGAAAATGTTTGTTTCCGTTGCCTTCTCTATCTCCCCTAAAACCCAGTAGGTCTCACCCCATGTGTTTTGACATATTTTAGGTGGTTGTGCATGATGAGGTAGAGATCATGCGGTTGAGGTTGCGTAGCAAGAGGAGCAGTAGTTTTTAAAGGTTGGATATGCTGCTAGTGTTTTGTAGTAGAGTCCTTTGTGTCATCCCTATACTCTCAGGTCCTTGGGGTGTTTTGTAGACTTTGTATATTGTCACAAGTTTTGGCACTAGGCCATGGTTGTACATTTATGATTTGTATATATATGAATAGGTTATCATATGTAACAAGTTGTGGCCAATGGGCCAGTGAATAATGAATTGTAATATCCTTTGGAATGTATGAGATACATGTGGTTTCATGTGGAACTAGATGTAATGTGTTCCTGATTTTGTGGTGATATGGAATTGGGTTTAATTCACCCTATTTTATGGTAAACCTGGATGTTTAGTATTAGTTCTGCTATTTCTTTTGAGTTATCTCACTTTGGTGTGACTATGGGCATCATAGTTTGGTTGGTATCAGATCACTAGGTTCGATGAGTCTACAGGAACATAGGACTAGGGTTTGTGTATGTTCTCATGTCATCTGACATATTAAACAATAACTTCTAGTTATGCAGAAGAAGAAGAAAGGAAAAGATATGTCTGTAGAACACGAAGAACATGTGAAGAGAAGTGTTGTTGCATCAAGAGGTGGTGCCAAGGGGAATGCTAGAGATGATGGAGTACCCAAAGATCCTCAGTTCGACCCAACAACTATGGCCAATCCCGCTTTCCAGTCCATGTTTGGATAGTTTATGGCCACGATGGTGCATATGGCAGATAGGATGCCCGTACCCCAAGCTAGTGAGGCAGTCCCCACTGTGGAATCCCATGGTTCTGTTACGACCTTTGAGAGGTTGAGGCATGTGGGGGTGTTGGACTATGTCAGTATGGTGATCCGGCAGATGGTGACATGTGGTTGGCGGATTTGGAGAAGGCCTTTAAGATCCTCAATATACCTAAAGAGAATAAGGTGAAGCACGCAATGTATCAATTGAAAGGGAGTGCATCCATTAGTGGGCCATTAAGGAGGAGGAAAGGCTCGGTATTGTGATTAGTTGGGAGGAGTTTCAAAGAGTGTTTGTGAGATGATACTTCCTAGAGACCTACCTGGATGAGAAGATCATACAATTCAAAAAGATCTGGTAGGGATCTATGTGAATCAACGAGTACGAGGCGAAATTCATGGAGCTTCTAAGGTTTTGTCTGCATATGGATGCAATAGACAAAGAAAGGATCATACACTTTGAGAGGGGTTTGAGCTTTGAACTGACAATGCCACTATCATCCTTAGAGAATAGAGAGAGGTTTGTCATGTTTGTGGAGTCAATCATTAGGATAGAGTAGTCAATCATGGAGAATCAAGAAGCAAATGCCAAGAAGAGACCTATATAGTATCAAGGACATTTGTCTAGAGGCTTCAAGAAGCCTAGGTTTACAGCACCTCAGTCACAACAGAGGTCGACAACTCAGTCTCAATGGTCGCCAAGCAAGGGCATAGGTTGTACCTATTGACTTGAGAGTTATACAATGCCCATATTTAGATAATGACTTAACCATTTCATTCATCTGTATCTAATATGTTTGTTCAAGGTTGATTTTAGGCTTTAGGTACATGAAAAGGATCAAATTATACAAGCTCTAGCTTGTTCAAGTTCAATTCAAAATCAATGCAAGTGTGTGTTTTGGAAAATCACTCCAAATGACCTTAGATGATTTTTGTAATGACTTGTACTGATGATATGACTTGTAACTAAGATGAAAAAAAAACCAGGGACACTTAATTCTAAGGTTTAATCACTCAAATTTCAATTTAGAAAATTTGTCACATGTTGTTTATCGGTCAAGTTGGAAACTCGACTGATCCAATGATGGATTTTTTGAAGAGACCAATCGGTCGAGTTGCACACTCATAGAACTCGACCGACCGACTCACTAAGCAAAACTGATTGTAACTCATCAGTCGAGTTTCCCAGAACAAACTCAAATGATAGTTTGAAAATTGGCTTTGTCATTTAGTGGATCGTTCGAGTTACCTTTATTGAAACTCGACCGAATGTACTATACAGAAAACATAGAAAAAGTGATTATAACCATTGGTGAGTTGTTTGAGCGAGAATAGATCCGTTGCAACTTGGAAAATGGATATATTTCACCCTTAAGTGATCCCACACTCAAGGGAACACCCTCAGCTATAAATAGGACACCTTAGAGTTCATTCCAAGTTTGCTCATTCATGCTATTCTAAGTCCTTGCTATAGTTGAGTGTGTTGCAACTCCTTGAGCCCCTTTATCTCTCTAGTTTACACTTCATTTCATGATTATGAGTGAGATAGGCCAACTGTAAGAGAGATACTTCATTGTTCTTGTAAAGCTCTCATTCCATTCCATCTTCCCTACCCCTTTCCTCAATGAAGAAAATGTGAAGCAAGCTACTCCTAGTGTAGGTCGAGCTGTTGTTGTTCTTCTTCAAGGTTGAAGAAGAGGTGAAGATATTCTCTAGGTGAAAGAGAAGGCAAAGGCTAAAGATTCAAGAAGAGTGGGTAATCCCTTGAAGGCTGAAGACTTGTGCAAGAGTATGTAAGTCCTTATAAGAAGGTGGAAGACTCTTTCAAAGTGGGTAAGTCCTTGGTTAGGTGGAAAACTCTTTGTATTGGATAGGTAAGTCCTTTGGTGGTCTTTTTTTGTAACTCTTTGGTAAATATATAGAGGAAAGCACTTGCAAAGTCCTAGAGGTTTACCTATCTAGGTAGTGGACTGACTCTCTCCTAGTTTGGAGAGTGGAATCACTCTAAATGACCTTGTCAAGTGCTTGTTCCATTTTCTTTCATCCTTGATATTCTTATTAGTTAGGACCTCAAATTGCACTTAAGCTATTGGTTTGGATTTATATAATTTTAAGTTCTAATCTATCTTGTGAGAATTTTTGAAGCTCTATTCACCCCCTCTAGAGCCCTAGATCCAATAGTACCTTTCTGTCGACAGGAGCTCATAGTACATCGTCAGTATCAGTGATAAGGCCATCTAGGCAACAATACAAGACTAGGACCTGCCACAAATGTGGTCAAGTAGGAAATTTGAGGTGGGCACGTCCGGTGAAGGATGATGAGGTGACACAATAGCCAAGATAGAGTCAACAAGGGTCACAACAACTACAATTCAGTAGTAGTGTAGGCCAAGGACGTGGTCAAACATTGCAAGCTTGTTCAAATGGGAAATCCAACAGAGGACGGGGAAGACTACAAGAAAGACTCAATTCTATGCCATGAGTCATCTGAAAGGAGTGGTCAACCTACAAGTTGTGATAGGTCAAATAGAGTTATTTTATTTTAATTTGTCTTCTTCTTGCTTTATATCTATTTTGGTTGACCCAGGTGAAACACAATCTTTTGTCGCTAGAGAAGTGATTGCTAGATGTTCTTTGCTTGTTAGTCATAGACGTCGTAATCTTCATTTAGAAACCCCTTTGGTTGGTTTCACCGAGTTGCTAGAGGTGTGTCCAACATGTGTTCTTTTTTTCTCAGGATGCATCATTCAAGTGGACCTTATACCACTTGACATGCATGAATTCGATGTGATCCTTGGAATGGATACTTTGGAGAAGTATTTGGTGGTTTTGGACTGTAGTTCCCAAGTGGCAATGTTTGTCAATGGTGATGTCTCATGGATCTTCCAAGGAGAGAGAAAGGTACTCCCGACGTGTTTGGTTTCATCTATGACAACGGAGAGGCTTATGAGGCAGGACTGTGAAGCATTTTTGGTGGTTATGGTGGATATCAAAGCAATGAGTCCAATTATTCAGGAGGTTCTAGTTGTATGTGAGTTTGAAGATGTGTTTCCCAATGAGTTTCCATGTGTTCCCCCTCCTAGAGAGATATATTTTGAGATCAATCTGGTTCTTGGTACGCAACCAATAACACATACACCGTACAAGATGGCACCAACTGAGATGCAAGAGTTGAAGAAACACTTGTAGGAACTGCTTGAGAAGGGCTTTATTAGACTGAGCACGTCCCCTTGGGGTTCTCAAGTGTTTTTTTTGACGAAGAAAGATGGATCCATGAGGTTGTGTATTGACTACTAACAATTGAACTATGTGACAATCAAGAACAAGTATCCTTTGCCATGAATAGATGACATGTTTGATTAGTAGAGGGGTCCTAGAGTTTTCTCCAAGATATACCTAAGACCGATATATCATCATTTGTGGATCAAGGTGGATGACATATTTTAGTCAACTTTTAGGATGAGGTACGGTCATTACGAGTCTGTGGTTATAATGTTCGGGCTAACCAATGCACCATCATCGTTCATGAACTTGATGAAGAGGGTGTTCACAACATACCTTAATCAATTTATAGTGGTGTTCATAGATGACATCTTGATATACTTCAGAGAAAACCAGAAACATGAGAAACATCTATGATAGGTGTTGGCCTTGTTGAGACAACACAAGTTGTACGCTAAATTCAACAAGTGCAAGTTTTGGCTGAAGGAGGTTTCTTTCCTTGGGCACATGATATTTGTTGAGGGTATACGTGTGGATCCAAAGAAGGTTTAGTCTGTGTTAGAGTGGGAGAAGCCAAAGACACTGACAAAAGTCCATAGTTTCCTCGGGTTGGTAGGCTACTATAGGAGGTTCATCAAGAACTTCAGCATAGTGGTGCTATCCCTAACAAGGCTGATGAGGAAAGATGTTCCTTTTGTTTGAGATGATAAGTGTCAACATTCTTTCCAGCTATTGAAGGAGAAGCTGACCAATGCACCAGTATTAGTATTTCCTGAGCAAGGGAAAGGGTACATAATCTTCTGTGATGCATCGAAGAATGGTTTGGGTTGTGTGCTAATGCAAGATAAGAACGTGATTTCGTTTTCTTCATGACAACTTAAGAAACATGAGGAGAGCTACCTGATGCATGATTTGGAGCTTGCACTGGTGGTCCATCCTTGAAGATTTAGAGACACTACCTTTATGGTGAGAAGTGTAAGATCTTCTCCAACTACAAGAACATTTAGTACATGTTCTCACAGTAGGAGCTGAACATGCGACATAGGTGCTGGATGGAGTTGCTTAAAGACTATGATTGCACTATAGACTACCATCCAAGAAAGGGAAATATGGTGGTAGATTCTTTGAGAAGAAAGTTTTCTTCTTCATTATTAGTGGATAAGGCATAGTTATGTTCCTTGCATCAGATGAATGTGAAGTTAGAGGTGTTCTTGTTAGAAGGACAATTGGCCCAGTTACAGATAAATCCTATGTTGAGACAAAAGATACGAGATGCACAACATAATGATATTTTGATACAAAAAATCCGATCAGAGTTTGGCAGTGAGAAGCATGATGGCTTCCATGAGTTAGAAGATGGGACATTATGGTACCAGGGTAGAGTAATGGTGCCTAATATGGATGATCTAAGGATGCTGGTTCTAGAAGAGGCACACTCTTCTATGTAATCTATGCATCCAAGTAGCACCAAGATGTACCACAATATGAAAGATTTATATTAGTGGTCTGGTTTGAAGCATGATGTAGCTCAGGTTGTAGCTATGTGTGCGTATGTCTGTAGGTTAAGGTAGAACATCCAAAACCTGTAGGGACTTTGCAACCATTACCTATACCACAATGGAAATCGTATCATATCATGACAGACTTTGTGGTCGGACTTCCTACAAAAGCCAAAGGTCATAATTCCATCCAGGTTATCATTGATAGGTTGACTAAGTCAACACACTTCCTTACTATGAAGTCAACATATACAACTGAGAAGCTTATACATATTTACATGGATGAGATAGTTTGTTTGCATGGTATTCTAGCTACCATTGTGTCTGACAGAGGTCCTCATTTTACCATTCACTTTTGGGAGCATTTGCACATGCCATGGGTATGTAGTTGAGGTTCAACACAATGTTCAACCCATAGACAGATGGACAGTCTGAGAGAACTATTTAGACTTTGGAAGATTTGTTGAGAGCCTGTGTCTTGCAATTCTTGGGCAGTTGGGATGCACACCTCAGTTTGATCGAGCTTTGCTACAATAATAGTTATCAGAGGAGCATTGATATGGAACATTACGATGCATTGTATGGGAGACATTGTAGATATTTGTTGTGTTGGTATGAGACCGATGAATATCATCTTCTACGTCCTGAAGTTGTATAACTGACAACACAAAAGATAAAGATGATTCAACAACAATTGAGGGCAGCCCAAGATAGGCATAAGTCATATGTCGATAACCATCATAGGACTTTGGAGTTCCAAGTGGGAGATAGAATGTATCTCAAGGTCTCTCCTTGTAAAGGTGCATTGAGGTTTGGGAAGAAGGGTAAGTTGGTTCCCAGGTATATGGAACTTTATCCTATGATAGAACGTGTGGGGAAGGTGGCTTACAAGTTGGAGTTGACACCTTAGTTGCATAGGTTGCATCTAATCTTTCATGTTTGGATGTTGAGGAAGTGTCACCCTAGCACTGAGTTAGTCTTGCATCCAATGGAGGTTGAGCTAGATGAAGACATGTCATATGTGGAGGGTCCTGTGTTGATCCTGGATAGGAGGATCAAGAATTTGAACAAGAATGATATCATTTTGGTTAAGGTTTTGTGGCATCATCATGGCATAGAGGAATCCACATGCAAGTTTGAGGAATAGATGGGCAGGATGTACCAGTCTCTTTTCGCATAGGATTTCAAGGGATAAATCCTTGTTAGGGGTTTATGGTTGTAAGATCCCTGACCAATCTTAGTGCTTGATGGTGCTTGTTTTACTTCAATAAGATTATTGAATGTTAATCTAATCTCTTGATATGATATAATAACATGTGACACGTTTATGTTTTCAGTTTGATCCAATTATAATGTTGTTTGAGCTAATTATGCTATATGTGTGCTTATTTTAGACCAAGTTACAATTTACCCATCTTGAGGGGTTACTTCACAATTTGTCACATGTTGGATGTGCCTCACATGTTTTACATCATGAGAGAGAGGACGGTGCTTTGGGTGCCTTTTGTGCCTAGTTTGATGAGGAGAGAAGGGGTGAATCTTTGGATGTGTTTTTAGGGTTTTCTTTGGTGGTTGACCTTATTTGAGTGTTACTCTTTCGTGATGATTTTCAGCGACCACCTTTATGTTTTCTTGGTGTTTCTCTCTGCGGTCTTAGGCTTTTGGGTGTGTGCATGAGTTCTCTATGGTTGAAGAGGCCTGGATCTCTTTCTTTTGGTCGCTGATGATCTAGAGTCTCTCGTTGTTGGTAGTTTCTCTTTGACCTAGAGGTGATGGTGATGTCTTCAACCGATGGGCTTTGTGCCCTTGGTTTCTCTTTACTAATGTTCCTCTGGGACCAAGTGGGTTTGCCTTATTTTTCACAACCTTAGTGCTTGCATGGTTTTAGTGGATGCATGAGTGATCTTTTGATGGACAAATATCATGAGAAACCATAATACCTTGACACCTAACCCCTTTTCACCTCTCTCCTACTCTTAAGCAAATAACCCCTCTCCTTCACATGCATGTATCTCTTTTAGCCCTCCTCCTCCTCTTTTCTATCTTGTGTTTGGCTCTTATGTGCTTGGCGGTGTGGAGGAGCTCATCTTTGGTGCTTGGTGGTCGAAATCCTTTGCATATGGTGATCCAAGTTTGGAGCTACTCTTCCTTGGTGATATTTGGTGATTCTTTGATCCTTAGTAAGTGATACATCTCTTGATTTTGTTTTCTTGCAAAACCCTACCTCTTTCTCTTCTCTTGGCTGAACCCATGGTTCTCCATCCTGGTATTTTGAGAAGCTTTTCTCCATAGAGGTCGAATCCATGGTTTTCCATGGTAGTACCTAAGTGGGATGAAGATCTTCTCCTTCTTCTTTTCTTCTTTGGACTTGGGATTGTGGTTCTCTTTCTTGCCCTTTAACCTAGGGTTTTTCTTTCCTTTTGAGGTGGGTGACTAGCTTGGTTTTGGAGGAGATCAAGACTAGGCTTCTTTCTTGCTTGTGGATCTTCTTGCGTGGAGGTGGTTGCACCATCATCTAAGGTGGGTTATATAAATCCTCCCCTACTATTATCACACTTTAATTCTACATGCAAACTTGTTCCTAAAAATGTGATCACATGTTGTTGATGATGATATCTTATTGGAGTTTGAATGCCTATAATGATCTTGCATGTAGTTGTTCCTTTACCTAAACCCTAATTCTTATGCCCAAAAATTAAGTGATGGAGATGATGGCTTTGCATGCATCTCAACCTTAGTTTTGGTTACCTTGGTTTTTGTTTAGTTCTCATCTATAAGAGGATGTTTTAGATCTTCTTTCATGTGCTTAACCTCGAATTTACATCTACCATACCATAATTTCCATGTTGATCTCATGTGTTGCTTTTTTAGGGTTTGTATGGCTATCATTTCCTTGATATTCCACCTTTTGTGATGCTTGGACTTCTTGGTGTGGATAGGTGTTTTTGTGGACATGTTGTCTTCGTGATAATCACCTTATTTGATCATGGGATTAAGAGAGAAAGATTTCTCCCCCCTCTCCCACACCAGTGTCGGAGGTTGAATGCCCGGGAGCATGGTAAATCAAGGTGGCAACTAGGATTTGAACTTGGGTCCCTTTGTTAGGGGACACCATGCTTGACCACTTGAGCCACTCCTTGTCAGCCACCTTGTTTGATCATGTTTTGCTAAGTGGTGGTGGTGTTCTTTGGATGGTCATTGAGGAAGTTTTGGGTCGTTGGTTTGGTCAATGGCCTAGTGCCTAGTGCCTAGTTTTGGTCACTTAAGTGGACCTTTGTCTTTGATTAATGAGGGGTGTTATGGTCTGCGATCTCTGGTGTTTTGGGTTCCCTTATAATGATGGGGTTGAGTGATGTTTGTTGGTCATTGATATGGTCATTGACTTAGGTTTCCCTTTGACTATGTGGGAGTCTTCAGTTGTTGGTTCTTTGTGATCTTCTTCGACCACTGATGTGTTGTGATTATTCTTGGTCACCGGTTTTGATCATGGTCTTATACCATGATGGTGTGTGCTCTTCAACCACATAGCTGATGACCTTACACCTCCTTTGGTCAATAATATCTCTTGAGTATGATGTTCCTTATGTTATGGAATAACAATGACAAAGGTTGATCTACATCTTCCAAGAATGTGGGAAGTGGTGATATAAGAGTTGAAACCATAATTGGCCAACTTTGTGAAACCCTAACTCTAATATGGGAATATGATATAGTTTTCTACCTTGTGCAAAATGGTAGTGTGACGTCCCCAAATTTTCTAAAATTTAATCTAATGTGTGACGTCTAAATTGAAACCCTCACCTCAGCAAGAATCCCAATTTAAACACCCCACACTAGGCTAAGAAGAAGATAATCAAGAGAGTCAGAAGGAAACAACAGTAGCACATGCACATGAATAGTAATAAAACCATACAACACATGTTCACCATTCAACATATAATTATAGCATGAATTGTTACAACATTTGATATTACATATTGAACAACAAACCTTACATATACATGTATAACCACTAAACAATAGGATCTTAAGACAACAGGTCCACCTATACATCAGCTCGCCACACAACTCACAACTATCCCAGATCTTCAAGAACATATATCTACAACCTAAACAAAAGATTACATGTGGTACACATTAGCACAATATTCAAGAATATTGTATTGAGTACGCCTACGTGTCTTTTTATATACCTCTCATTACTAATCTTGGCAATAAGATAAAACTAATACTTGGCAGTTATAAAGAAATATAAGAAAAAGCATATACTTGCACAAAGATATTCATTAACAAAAGAGAACACATATATTTTAAGCACATTTCCATCATATATCTCGTACATCTGCCACCAAGGGCTTTGATGTTTTTAGGCCTTATGATCTACTCCCAAGGAGTTTGTGATCATATATCTCGTACATCTTCCACCAAGGGCTTTGATGTTTTTAGGCCTTATGATCTACTCCCAAGGAGTTTGAGCTCACTTTAATGCATTGTACTACCAAACAGTTTAGTGCTATCATATGATGGATCAAATATCTTATGTTTCATGTGTTCATAGACATATAAGTATGAAAACATCAAGCAACGTATCATACAAGAACAATCATTTCATCCAATACCATATGCCAAGTATTCTACTACACATATAACACAAGCATATTGTATAATAAGCCAAGCAAGAGGTAATGGCATACCTTGAAGATGAATAAACCTAATCATCACATATTACTTATGTCACTATATCCTCTTGGTCAAACCTGATTAAGACAAGACCACATACTATCATCAGATTCTCATCTTCTTAACCCTAGTCGTGTTCATTAGGTTTTTCTTAGTTCATTAGGATGTGTGCATCATTACTTGCATTCTTGTCTTATAATTATCTTACTGATGTCATTTTCTAGTTTATGTTTCATTATCTGAACATTAGGTTCTATATCCTTTTTGTGCACATATTAACCCTAGTTTATATACATTAATCCAATTAGGGTTACTACCCATGTATTAAGGTTCATCTTCATACAACATGAATGCTATGCATCTAACTGATATCAAAGTTCCACGTTAGCTTCTAGTTACCGATATGAGGGTTTTCTATGAATTTTGTGATTTATTGTGCATGTATGCATTACTTGCATTTTATTTAGGGTTATTATCCCTATATAGACGTTTTAATCAAATTACATGATTATGTATCATAACATGATCATATCCGATGTCACATGGATTCTAAAACACATTTAAGAGTAATTAATTCATTCTCATAATTTTAGGTCTTCATTTGATATTTATTATCCATTACACAAGTATATATCATCTTACATGATATTACAGACATTTAAGCTTCAAAAAACTGATATTATGATTCCAAGTTATTCTATTCATTTTTCTGAACATTTTGGCACCTTGTTTGTATTTTTTTTATGAACATGCTATTTACTATGATTTATTGGAGATATGAGAATATACATGGATTATTACCACTTAGAGCCAATCGGTGGGTGCCACATGGCTCTGAGGGGAACTGCTCCTCTCTACTTGGTCTAAGGGTTGGACCAGCTAGGTTTCTCTTAGTCTTCCTGGTCTGGTCTACCTTTGGCTTGGCCGAACTGGTTGGGCCTCAGAACTGGCTGCTCCCTCTTCCCCTTGTGTGAACGCAATCTGCGTGTTGCTCGCATGAGGTCTGTGAAGCCGTCACCGCTGGCATCATCTTCGATGAGTAGCAATGCCTAATATGTGCACCTTCTAGCTCCTCGTGGCTCCTCCTTATCTCCAATAACTTGCCATCATCGCAAGGGAGTCCTCCAGGTCGAGGTGGATCCACCACAACCTATCATCGTTGGAGCTGGGTTTGACACTGGTTCAGGTGCTCTCCGCTTCCTCTCTATGTGTCCATCCAACACGAATCTGTGTGCATCATCACTGTCTGGTCTAGCTCTAGCAAGGTATCAATGGATGATCTCTCCTTCCTCACCCGCACTCTCATCCCAACGTCTGATCGGTGCCACCGTCTAGTCCAGCGCGAGTTGTACCTATGACCACCATCATTGATTGCTTGGGTCTGATCCCTACACCGCTGGTGATTGGATCTTCGACAAGCACTCACGGAGACTTAGCTCCTCACATACTATTTCAAATCTTCCTCTATCCTACTTCTTATCTCATTGTATAATGCCTCCCAGTGATTTGTCCATGCCAATGGAGAGGCAACACAGATAGAGAGGTGGAACTCTCTGCCTCGTCTCTATTTTGTATACAATGAAAAAGGGTCCTTCACTCCTTTGTTGATCCAAAGATGACTTCTAGTCAAAACGACTTTTGACCCACGAACACTGATCATGGTGGATTGATCCTGTGAGAGATGAACTGCCTCCCATGTTGTTGGTTTGAACTGGGATAATAGATAACCTCTCAGCCCTCTGATTTGGCCATCTAAGAGCCATGAGATCCCTACATCACCAATCTACATGTATGGTTTGCACTGCCAACTGAGGGAAACAGTCGTGTCACCCGTCCAGCTAACCAAGGCGTGACCATATGTATACCTACAACTTAGGCTAAAGATATCAAACCTTGATCTAATATACCTCAAAATGCACATTATTTGATGATGTTCAAAGACTCATAACTCCTTCTACGAATATCAAAACATCCCCAAAAAATTAGCCACGGATTCCTTGCCACCTTCTCTACCATATACTAATATTTGGTGTCGGTATTCAACCATTTGGCCTATCAACCAAATACTTCACATATGCATACATTTATGGAATATAAACTAGATACCAATATCAAAAATATCCACACTTTGTCAAGTACTTGGAACTCTCTCTCTCTCTGTATATATATATATATATATATATATATATATATATATATATATATATATATATATATATATATATATATCAGATGCTTGCACTCACTTATATCATTGAACATCCAAGGATTCGAAAAGTTCAGTCTATCACATCCTACACACCTTAAAAGAAATTTCACCTTCAAAATTAAGCCAAAGTCGAGTCTATCGCATCATATAGATCTTAAAAGAAATTTCATCCTCGAAATTAATCCATCCTCTTACTTCAAGGAACTTCATCCATATGTAGGACACCACTCTATGCACAACATATCCAAAAACAAAGCCCCATAATCGTATCCAAACCACTATTAGGAGGTTTTAAAACATTTGAGGTGAATCACCCCTTCATAAAAGATTGAAATAAAGGTTTAGAAACTCTGGTTATGTCATTACATAACACATATTTTAGGGTTGCATCCTTATGGTTACCCATGCATTAGGGTTCCCACATCATATTATCATGTTCAAAAGGAGTTTACAAAAATTAGCTCATATGTCAAGGTGCCATCAACATTTATTGAGCTAATTGTTAGAACATGTTCAACATTAACATATGCCTTTTAGGACGGAGTTAACTACAGTTAACCCACTTTATCTATCTAGATCATATTAAGGGTACCATAACCGTTATATTGTGCTAACTATCAAACTATATTTTTCATCATTACTAAGCACTAAGATTAACACCTCATATAACATGTTTCATTCATATGATCTTATTTCATGTTCATAATAAATTGCAACATTTATTAGTGATTTCATCATAAGATTAACGAACAATATCACATTATCACCATTATTCATCTATATGGTTAACCATTTATGCATTGAGATTTATTAAACCATCTCTAGGTATTTTATAATGTAATGTTTATATATCATGTCTCAAGATTAGATCACATCCTTACATATATTATATCATGGTAGTGCTTAAGAAAGCTTATAAAAGTGGCTCGTCAAACATATATCAAAACTTTAACTAGTCCAATTAAGGTTCTCCTGACCCATATCATGAGGGTAGTGCCATGCTCAGTCTCTATGAGCTATCTCAACTCTATGAGTATCTCTTATGTACAAACTATATCTTCCCTCTCAGTCTAGGGTTCTCAGGAATACTTCATTGGCACTAGAGATATCCTTACAAGCTCAAACCACAAAAGCACAAACCAAAACATGATATGACATTCTCATCATAGATCTCTAACCATGAAATACTATATATCATCTCTCTCTTACATGTACACCACTAGAGTCCTAGAAGGAACCACCAACCCAAGCATGAGGCTTCACAAAAACTAAAGCATAGTTACCTCCTTTATGGTCTTGACACTCTCATGCCCTCACCCAGATGGTAGGTTCTCATGTTTCCTTATTCACATATGAAGATATAACCAATCTCTCTATGACGCTAAGGTTTCGTCCTCCCAAGGACAACTAGGGTTCAAGAAAGCTATGTAAGTCATGCATAAAGTAACTCAACTCAATCACTTAGGAGTAGTCTAGTTTAGGACATATCATATCACATATTTCTCATCATTCTCATATCTTGGAGTTTGGGTTCTCTAAACTTCTCCCTGTAGATCTCACTCTCTCTAGAGTTGACCCTATAATTGGTCCCAACACTAGAGGTCATCCTTTGTAAAAGAGATTGAGGCTCATACTAACTCACAACCTTGTCTTAGCTTATCTTATCTCATCTTACAAGAACATATATACTTTCATCACCAAAGCATATCTCAAATCCTCAAAACTAAAAATTAAGTCCTCAAAGACAAACATATATCAATATAGTCTATCTTATATCATTTCTATACATCTTAGATCGTCATCTAATCTTATTCCATCTATTCCATCTATCACATATTCCAACAAGGCTCTAGACATCTAATCTAGAACTACTCTCTCTTCTAAACTGATGTTACTCGGTTTCACTAAGGTTGAATGATCACCTCCTGCTCGTACATGTGTGGGGACTTATTTTTGTAATACATATATATAATAAAATATGATAATGTTTTTCTCTAAGAAAACATGCGTCAGAGAAAACCATCAAGGTTCGATCTGATTGAAATCAAATACCAAATCCACAAAATGGGTGTCCCACACATAATAGAGAGTACAATGTCATGAAAACTAGTGAAAACGGTGAGAACATGGTGTAGACTAATGTAGATACTCTAGACAACGAGCGCCATATGTCTAGGGTATCTTTTCCCGTGATGTACGTCATTTCCAAATAATGCAATATCCCATACCGCTGCACTATAAGGAAAGAACAACATCTAAGGACCTACAATACAACAAACACCAGTCTAGACCTAGTTCTCATACATCTAGGTGCTAACCTAGAGGCTAGGTCAGATCTAGTCTCTAAAAGATGACTAATCTAACCCTAAATATTATTAAGATCAAGATTCTTTAGTTTTGAGTGGCATAATGAGCAAATGTCAGGCTTTGCTATTATTCATGCTCTGATACCACCTGTGATGTCTCCAAATTTTCTAAAACTTAATCTGATGTGTGACGTCCAAATTCAAACCTCACCTCAGTGAGAATCCCAATTGAAACACCCCACACTAGGCTAAGAAGAAGAAAATCAAGGGAGTCAGAAGAAAACAATAGTAGCACATGCACATGAACAGTAATAAAACCATACAATTCATGTTCACCATTCAACATATAATTACAACATGAATTATTGCATCATTTGATATTACATATTGAACAACAAACTTTACATATACATGTATAACCACTAAACAACATGATCTTAAGACAACATGTCCACCTATACATCAGCTCACCACACAACTCACAACTATCCTGGATCTTCAAGAACATATATCCACAACCTAATCAAAAAATTACATATGTTACACGTCAACACAATATTCAAGAATATTGTACTGAGTACGCCTACATGTCTTTTTATATACCTCTCATTACTAAGCTTGGAAATATGATAAAACTAATGCTTGGAAGTTATAAAGAAATATAAGAAAAAGCATAAACTTGCACAAAGATATTCATTAATAAAAGAGAACACATATATTTTAAGAACATTTACATAATATATCTCATACATCTGCCACCAAGGGCTTTGATGTTTTTAGGCCTAATGATCTACTCCCAAGGAGTTTGTGATCATATATCTCGTACATCTTCCACTAAGGGATTTGATGTTTTTAGGCCTTATGATTTACTCCCAAGGAGTTTGAGCTCACTTCAATACATTGTACTACCAAAGAGTTTAGTGCTATCATATGATGGATTAGATATCCTATGTTTCATGTGTTCATAGCCATATAAGTATGAAAAACATCAAACAACATATCATACAAGAACAATCATTTCATCCAATACCATATGCCAAGTATTCTACTACACATATAACACAAGCATATTGTATAATGAGCCAAGTAAGAGTTAATGGCGTACCTTGATGAAGCATAAACCTAATCATCACATATTCCTTATGTCACTATATCCTGTTGGTCAAACCTGATTAAGACAAGACCACATACTATCATCAGATTCTCATCATCTTAACCCTAGTCGTGTTCATTAGGGTTTGCTTAGTTCATTAGGATGTGTGCATCATTACTTGCATTCTTTTCTTAGAATTATCTTGTTGATGTCATTTTCCTGATTATGGTTCATTATTTGAACATTAGGTTCTATATCCTTTTTGTACACATATTAACCCTAGTTTATATACATTAATCCAATTAGGGTTACTACACATGTATTAAGGGTCATCTTCATATAACATGAATTCTATGCATCTAACTGATATCAAAGTTCCACATTAGCTTCCATTTACTGATATGAGGGTTTTCTGTGAGTTTCTTCATTTATTGAGTATGTATGCATTACTTGCATTTTATTTAGGGTAATTAGCCCTAGATAGACAATATAAGCAAATTACATGATTATGTATCATAACATGATCATATTTGATGTCATATGGATTCTAAAAGACATTTAAGAGTTAATGATGCAATCTCATAATTTTAGGTCTTCATTTGATATTTGTTATCCATTAAACAAGTATATAGAATCTTGCATGATATTACAAACATTTAAGCTTCAAAAGACTGATATTATGATTCCAAGTTATTCTATTCATTTTTCTGAACATTTTGGTACCTTGTTTGTATTTTTCTGATGAACAGGCTATTTACTATGATTTATTGGAGATACGAGCATATATAGGGATTATTACCTCTTAGAGCTAATCGATGGGCGCAACTTGGCTCTGAGGGGGCGTTGCTCCTCTCTGCTTGGTCTGGGGGTTGGACCAGTTGTACTTCTCTTGGTCTGCCTAGTCTGGTCTACCTTTGGTTGGGCCGAACCAGTTGGGCCTCAAAACTGGCATCTCCCTCTTCCCCTCGTGTGAACGTGATCTGTGTGATGCTCACGTGAGGTCTGTGAAGCTGTAGCCATTGGCATCATCTCTGGAGAGTGGTAGTGCCTGATCTGTGTGCCTTTTAACTCCTCACGGCTCCTCCTTATCTCCAATAACTCACTGTCATCGCAAGGGAGCCCTCCAGGTCGAGGTGGCTCCACTGCAGCCTATCGTCGTTGGGGATGGGTTTTGTTACAACCCCAATTTTGGGTTCATTTGCTGATAAATGTAATTTCTCATATTAAAGATAAATGAACAAATAATAAATGAATGCATGATTTTCGTTTAAAATAGCCTTGTTGATTTATTTGTTGGCTTTATTAGCTATTGGGCCCAATAACAAGGAGAGAATAAAAGAAATTCCACTATTATCGAGCAAATAAAAAAATAGAGAAAAAGGAAAAATGTGGAAACCTCTAGAAGGAAAATCCAAAGAGGGATTTCGTGCCTCTTGGATTCCTTGGGTTCCAAGGAGTTTAAGGTGGCATAGAGAATACAATAATAAAATAAAAGATCAATGAAATATTTCCTTATCGAGAAATAAATTGAAAATAATGGAAAACAAGTGAAAAGAGGTGCAATCGGGTTATCCTTAGTGGGATTTTGTATCCCAATGATTCCTAATGATAAAAGGAATACCAATGAGGAAAATCAAAGAGAAATAAAGAGAAATCCTCAAAAAGAAATATTTTAATAAGAAATACACATGATAATGAAGAATAATGCATTTAGATGCATCTAGAAGGGTAATGAGTATCCAATAAAAAGGATTTCGAAATAATATAGTTTCTTGGGATCCAAGGAGTCCCAATAAAGAAAGAGGAAAGAGAAAATACCAATAAAGCAAAATAAAAGAATAATGTAATACATTATTAATGGATTTTGTGACTTTGTTTAAAAGTGGTATTTTCTACTAAAGGAAATCATGATTTTGTGATCAATGGTTTAAAAGCAAAGACTAAAGAGAATAAGGGAAGGAATTTTCGTATTTGGAAGAAAAAGGAAAAAAATCAAAAGATAAAGAAGAGAGAGAAGGCTACTTCTTATTGAATGATTTGGTTTCCTAGTTGGAAAGGAACTCTCAATTCATGAATAGCCAACTTGAGGACTTCATGACCTCCCCTATATAAGGGGTTGGCCTTCTGGTTCGAGTCCCAAAAGAGATCACACACGTATCTCTTCTTCCTCTTCTTGTTCTTCCACGTTCAAACCCTAACATGTGAAGAAGGCTCTAACTCATGCGCAGTGAGTGATCGTGTGTAGTCGGGATGGAGGATGGATGCCCATGAGTTTGGGGAGGGACTTCGCCATCACGGCCCTACCCTAGGCTGGTCGCAGTAGCCGCAACACTGCTGCTACGACAGCCACACGCAACAGGCGTATCCAGGCCAAACGGGCCGCCATCGCTGCAAATGGAGGTACCCAGCTGAGTGACGAGGGCAAACGAAGGTGGGGGAAACATCCCCGATGGTCGCCGGACCTAGGAGAGGAAGGAGCGCGCTTGAGGTTGCTGCAAAACGATGTCTAGGGCTGCAAGGCGGCGCTACTGTTGGCCACGCGAGGAGGAAGAAGAAGCAGCAAGCACATTGGACACAATTGCCCCTCCGCGGGCTGAAGAAGAAACAACTTACGCGGGGGTATAATGGTAACTTGGTTATGTTTCCAAATCAATCGCATTGCATGAGAAACATACGACGTGGCGCCTCCTCATTGGCCCAAAAGTAAGTATTTTTGCAAAATTCGTATCTAATGAACCGTAGCTCGGATGAATATGCATAATATATGAATTTTGCTCAACAGAACACGAGGAATGCAATAAAAATATAATTGAAGCCTTCTTCTGATTGAAATTCGAAAACTAGTGTAATTTATACACTTTAATGAATTAATGGTTAAGAAACCCTATTTTTGATATAACTAATGTGATTGGTAGGGTTTAATGGATGGTTAATGTTGATATTAACCTGTTAATCATAAAGAGATACGTTAAGATTGAAAAAGATGTATTTTGTACGTAATTAGTTAATTTAAAGTTTCATATGCATGAATATACTTTAATGGGCCTTGAAACCCTAATGTTGACTAATTTGACTATCAATGGCTTTAATTGATTAATTTCATGATTAAAGTTGGAATATGCTGAATCTAAGCTATTCTGAGCATTAAAGTTCCTAATTTGTGGATAAATACCCTAAATGTGGTAATTAGGGTTTTCTCATGAATAAAAGATGGAATTAATGGCAAATCCAGTTCATATGTGATTTGGATCATAATGAACTATGAATTAACGATAAATACATATAATGATATTGTCATGGATTAAGAGGATAAAGGTAGTAGATTTAATAAAAAGAGGCTTAATGAGATTGATTAATGGTTAATTATGCCTTTAATCCGGAATTGATAATTAGATGTGGAAATAATTAGGGTTTGTATTCAATTGTGTTAAATTAGGGTTTAAAATAATGAAAGATGAAGTGAAACCCTAATTGCCAAGGAAACCCTAAAATTAGAATAGAAATCCTAAGGAATATGAGGATATTGGATAAATATTGATAAAAGGAAATTGGTATATTTATTTCAGGATCCTGTGCATGATTAGTTTCTTGGTTGGGATTTCTATGTTTTGGTTATTTCTGCATTCAAGATAACTTGACATGTATGTGTTTAATTATGGATAACTGCCTTAGTTTCCCGAGGTTTTTTCGGATGATTAATCGCATTGAATGCAAATTATCTGTTGGATGTTCATACTTGCAAATCATAAAGTCACTATGATTATCACATTAAAAATAGAAGTATGTATTCTTGCACCCACATGCCACCCTGATGGATGATGCCAAAGGTCAGGCCCAGATGGGTAGACCAATGGACACCTTGAGTGGTGACCCCAGGCACCAAGAAGGTGGCCTATGATATTGCATGACTAGTGGGCACCATGATGGTGAACCCCAGGCACCAAGCTCAGGATTGAGAAGGTGGCCATGAGTCATTGGCAAAGGGCACCCTAAGGTGGGTATGCCAGGGTTAGGGCAAAAGCGGTGGAGAATGTCATTCTAAAAAGTGTAAATTGGCTTGTTAATTAATTTGATTGTGATTATTAAATTGTTAGCCATATTTGCAAGTTTTTGGTTGTTCCCACATACCAGTATATTTCGATATACTGACCGACATTTTGTTTGTCGGCGTTTTAGGAACAAAAAATGAAAGAACAAACAGTAAAGTGACACATTGCGGAAAAAGAAATAAAGTGCAAGGAGGATTAGATAGAATAATTCAAGACCAAGATAGATAGATTTATAAGGTTTTCAAAGGTAAGTAAAGTTTTAATTTTATACCAAATTCCAGTTAGTTAGTAGAATTTCATAATTGTTATTGATTATTTGTTGAACCTTTGATCCTGTTAATTGAATGACGACTTTGACCTTTGGGTCTCCCTTAATTGGGGGTTACCGGGAGACAGGGTCGTTACAATTGGTATCAGAGCATAGGTTCCTCAATTAATCTTTAATAGTTATTAAATTTTACAAATTCTGTAGAAACCAAGGGAGTTATTAGAGGATTGTCTGAAAGACTGAGGTGTCTAGAAAAGGATCACGTCCGGGGGCTGGCAATATTTTCCTGTGCACCGCTCGTCGGAATACGAGGACTCCTGGATTGTGTGACTGTCTGGCCGATGTCTTAGGGTATGTCTCGAAATAAGATACCTTTAGGACTCTCTCATCTTGTTCATCCCTTCTCAACTCAAATTCTATTAAGGACCTTAAGGATTAGGGTTTTCTATCTTCTCCTCACCCTCTTAAGGTATGGGTAAAGTTAATAAGGTCTAAGGAATCCTCCACCAAATTAATGAAAAGCATGTAAATAAGATGGCATGGACATAAGCTTAATAGATTAAGCGCAAAATAAAGAATAGATACATGCTTAGGTCGTATGATACAAGTTGTAATCACCCTCAGGAGAGGCATGAGGATAGATCTCTTGTTAGGAGAGTTAGTCTTGGAGGTAGAGACCTCCATTAAAGGTAGAGACCTAGAACATCCTTTGAGGATGATGGTAACCCTAACCCTAAGTGAAGGTTAGAAAGAGAGATGACATGATGAGTTAGATGTCGTGATCGATCGAGTGTTTGGTTGGTCATGCCTTTGGGATGCCTTAAGAGGGTAGATTACCTAGTACCTTTGGCGACCCAACCCTGGAGAGGGTCGTGCATTCCATAGAAGGATGGCTCCTTCGTGGATGAGATTAGAGAACCTATAGTTACCCTATGGGCTTAGGCAAGTAGGGTATAGCTTGATGAATCATGGTTAAGAGATCATGATGGATGGCTTATGTAAGGGGTATGGATGCTCTTGAACCAAACATGAGTTGAGCATAGGCTTCAACCACATAAGGGTATGCTTGTGAGCATCAACCTTCATGGAGAAGGGACCTCTAGTAAGTATAGTTGGGGGTGGAATTAGCTCTAGAGAGAGGAAGCATAACCCCAATAGGGAGGTTGGAAGCCTAAAACCTAGAAACTTGAGGAATAGTGGGAAGTCGAGAATGATGCAACCTAAGTGGATGAGAGTGGTTGCCTTATGCTTGATCCCTGGAGGCTGATGATATCTTGGTTGCCTTTAGAGGAACCAAACCCTAGAGAGAGGATGATGCTTCTAGTACTCAGGGTAAAAGTGATTACCTGCTGGATGAGATAAAGAGTGCATCAGGAGGTTTAAGTACCCTATTGTGAGGTTTTATACCTAGTTGGTTGTCCTAGAAGAGGACTCAACTCCGAAGTATTGCGAGTAGAAGGATCATGGAAGTACATGACATGCTGGATTCTTGGTTAAGAGATTGAGTATGCAGTTGGATACCCAAAAGAGAACATAGGGTTCGTAGGCCTAAGAGGGGAAGCAGTGTATCCAATGCTCATGGTGAGATTTGAGTCTCTCTAGTTTCGAGCATGTTACTCTTAATGTGTAGAGGTAAAGAAAACCCCTTAAGGTAAGGGTATGTTTGATGAACCCCCCACAACTAAGTTGATGTAATGTTGAGGATGAGAACAAGTGCGACCTAGCATGGTTTTGTAGGTACGCTTGTGCCTTATTAGTTGTTGGTTTAAGCATGCTCATATGGATGTAAACCCTAAGAATGCTTGTGACCTTTGTTATAAAGGTGTAGTTTCCTCCCATCCTGGGAGAGTGACCCTTTGGTAGGAAGTTTTCCAGTTTGGATGGTTTTGAGGTAACCTAAGGAGGTTTCATATGATCTTGAGAAGCTAAGTGAAGAGTACATGGCATGAGAATGAACCTATAGACCCATAGATAACCATCTCTATGTGCATGTGGATGTGTTACCATGGAGGTAACCGGTATGGGGCTCGACCAAGGTAGGCAGGTCGCCATGACCCTTATGAAAGGATGAAAGTCAGCCCATGAATGTAAGAAGAGAGATGATGGATGTTTGGGTAAGGTTCTATGTTGGACATGTACAATAATAGAATCCTAAGTCTATCCTAGGGTCAGGTAGGGATAAGACCGATGGAAGAAGGAGTTGCCTAATTCCCTAGTTGCACATGACCATAGGGTCGGGAGGTAACAACTATCATTGTCTGAGGGCCATGAGTCAGGAGATTGATCACCTTCATAAACTCATGGGACCCAAAGGGCAGATGAGTAGGGCACTCTCTAGATGCATGAGGGAAGAGGGATGACCCCAAAAGTGCGAGTACCCTATAGACCTAGAGGAGATGACTAAGGATTGTGCTTGGACCAAGTAAGTTCGAGACTAGTTTTCCATGGAAGTAATTTTTTGATATCATGATGTTGTGATGTGGAGACATGAGTGGCACATTTCAACTTAGATTTGAAGGTGTACTGGCAAGGTGGGATGTACCATCTCTACTCGTGGAATAGGAAGAGCTCTGTATTTGGATGGCCGCCAAATGCTTATTTCTTCTTGTTATGGGAGTGAGAGATAGGACAGTACGCATGCCTTACACCAAGGATAAAGATGATGTAAGTTGGAACGTAGCTATAAGGTATGATGATAGAGATGATAACATACCCTGGTGAAGTGAATGATACATGTATGGTTCACAAACACTAAGAGAGGTAGTGTAGTCAGCTTATGAGGATGTTTTATCAGGAACTACATGGAATTTGCAAGTTAACCAAGGTTGAGTTCGATCACAGTGAGGATGAGCTCAAAGTTTCTTGATGAAGATAGACGTAGAGTTTGAGATGAGATGATAAGTAGAATACATGGAGGTGTATGTCTTCAACATTACCTAACACCTAAGGATAAGAAGTGGTAATGAAGGCTCTGGTTGAGATATAGCTGCCTAGTTAGCTGGAATCTAGAAGAAGTTGAGGTTGTTTGGCTAACCCTAAGTTTGGAAAGAAGATGTGTTTTGGCTAACACTCGGATGTAATAAGATATGTTGAACAAGTTAATGGTTGTTTGGGTAGCCAATTTAGTCCTTGATGTAGTAAAAGGATGGTGATAGAACCTCAGATACACTTCTTTGGATAGGAAGGTAATAAAACCCTTTTTAGAGTGGTTTAAGGTTTCTGAGGTATCGATCTTGAGGAATCATGATATATCAGAGATCATGGTTTTAAGATCACTAAACATCATAATACTACAAAGGATGGTAAGTGATCGTAGTATTTTGGATGTCTAAGGTGAAGTGCATGTGGTATGTTGCCATGCATGATAGGAGGTGAAGGACGAACACCAGTAACCCAGTGCATGGATATAAAGTATAAAGAGTCCACGAAGAGGGAATGGGACTTCATCACTATGGATGTTTTGGTAAGTCTCCCCTAGACCAAGGAGGGTCGAGGTGCAATATGGGTTATGGTAGATCGCCTTACCTAGATGACATGAGAAAGGAAGAGCACTGTCACTGGACAGATTCGGTTGAACTGCTTAAGAGAAGGGTGGTTCAACCACACCCTGATGGGAGTTCAAAAGTTCTTGGCTATGACCAAGGTTTACTTCCATGAGGTGGAAGTAGATACATGAAGAACTCGATGATAGTACAGTTTATCACCCCATACTAATGGAAAGTATGATCCAGACTAGAGGGTCTGATGAGAGCATGTGTGCTCATTCAGGGTGATACATAGAGATGATTCTTAAGATGCAATGTTAACCACTATAACCTTTATCGAGATGCAAGAAGTCTTATAGAGAGGATGTGTCGGTCACCACTTCATTAAGATGATGTTGGTGAAGGAGGCCTCGCGAAGGTCAGAAAAGAACCATAGTGTGTGTGCAGATGAAGTCGCTTTGATAATGCAATGGCCGAGAGAGAGCCCAGAGGTGACATGAGTCACGAGTTGATGCAAAGCAGACTGACATGCAGTTCACTATGGGAGAATATGTGATGTGAAAATCCGACCCCTATAAGCTACAGTTGAGAAAGCTAAGTCCCCGATATATGGGTCCATTTGAGATGGACTGGTGGAGATAGTTGTGTTTAGCCTTGCCCTCGGGATAATATGATGAGTAATGAGTTCCATTAGTCTGATCTAGAGCACTATGTGAGGTACCCAAGCCATGTGTTGAGCCCTGAACCTATTCAGCTTTTGAGAGGCTGAAATGTCCTGAGTCACCTATGAGGGTACAATATACCAAGGTAAGAAAGAACTCAGATGGAAGAATATGAAATAATGAAGGTTCTTGGGGAAGCACCATGGAAAGGGTGAAGCCACATGGGAGCCATGATGGACATATGAAAGGCTTATCATGTTTGTTTGCTTTCTTGATGGAATTTTGAGGGAAAAATTCTTATAAGAGGGGAAGGATGTTACAACCCCAATTTTGGGTTCATTTGCTGAGAAATGTAATTTCTCATATTAAAGATAAATGAACAACTAATAAATGAATGCATGATTTTTGTTTAAAATAGCCTTGTTGATTTATTTGTGGGCTTTATTGGCTATTGGGCCCAATAACAAGGAGAGAATAAAAGAAATTCCACTATTATCGAGCAAATAAGAAAATAGAGAAAAAGGAAAAATGTGGAAACCTCTAGAAGGCAAATCCAAAGAGAGATTTCGTGCCTCTTGGATTCCTTGGGTTCCAAGGAGTCTAAGGTGGCATAGAGAATACAATAATAAAGAAAAGATCAATTAAATATTTCCTTATCGAGAAATAAATTGAAAATAATGGAAAACAAGTGAAAAGAGGTGCAATCGAGTTATCCTTAGTGGGATTTCGTATCCCAATGATTCCTAATGATAAAAGGAATACCAATGAGGAAAATCAAAGAGAAATAAAGAGAAATCCTCAAAAAGAAATATTTTAATAAGAAATACACATGATAATGAAGAATAATGCATTTATATGCATCTAGAAGGGTAATGAGTATCCAATAAAAAGGATTTCGAAATAATATAGTTTCTTGGGATCCAAGGAGTCCCAATAAAGAAAGAGGAAAGAGAAAATACCAATAAAGCAAAATAAAAGAATAATGTAATACATTATTAATGGTTTTTGTGACTTTGTTTAAAAGTGGTATTTTCTACTAAAGGAAATCATGATTTCGTGATCAATGGTTTAAAAGCAAAGACTAAAGAGAATAAGGGAAGGAATTTTCGTATTTGGAAGAAAAAGGAAAAAAATCAAAAGATAAAGTAGAGAGAGAAGGCTACTTCTTATTGAAGGATTTGGTTTCCTAGTTGGAAAGGAACTCTTCGATTCATGAATAGCCGACTTGGGGACTTCATGACCTCCCCTATATAAGGGGCTGGCCTTCTGGTTTGAGTCCCAAAAGGGATCGCACACGTATCTCTTCTTCCTCTTCTTGTTCTTCCACGTTCAAACCCCAACATGTGCAGAAGGGTCTAACTCATGCGCAGCGAGTGATCGTGTGTAGTCGGGATGGAGGATGGATGCCCACGAGTTTGGGGAGGGGCTTCGCCATCACGGCCCTGCCCTAGGTTGGTCGCAGTAGCCGCAACACTGCTGCTACGGCAGCCACGCGCAGCAGGCGTATCCAGGCCAAACGGGCTGCCATCGCTGCAAATGGAGGTACCCAGCTGAGCGTAGAGGGCAGACGAAGGTGGGGGAAACATCCCCGATGGTCTCCGAACCTGGGAGAGGAAGGAGCGCGCTTGAGGTTGCTGCAAAACGATGTCTAGGGCTGCAAGGCGGCGCTACTGTTGGCCACACTTGGAGGAAGAAGAAGCAGCAAGCGCATTGGACACAATTGCCCCTCCGCGGGCTGAAGAAGAAACAACTTACGTGTGGGTATAATGGTAACTTGGTTATGTTTCCAAATCAATCGCATTGCATGAGAAATGGATGACGTGGCGCCTCCTCATTGGCCCAAAACTAAGTATTTTTGCAAAATTCGTATCTAATGAACCGTAGCTCGGATGAATACGCATAATATATGAATTTTGCTCAACAGAACATGGGGAATGCAATAAAAATATAATTGAAGCCTTTTTATGATTGCAATTCGAAAAGTAGTGTAATTTATACACTTTAATGAATTAATGGTTAAGAAACCCTATTTTTGATATAATTAATGTGATGGGTAGGGTTTAATGGATGGTTAACGTTGATATTAACCTGTTAATCATAAAGAGATACATTAAGATCGACAAAAGATGTATTTTGCACGTAATTAGTTAATTTAGAGTTTCATATGCATGAATATACTTTAATGGGCCTTGAAACCCTAATGTTGACTAATTTGACTATCAATGGCTTTAATTGATTAATTTCATGATTAAAGTTGGAATATGTTGAATCTAAGGTATTTTGAGCATTAAAGTTCCTAATTTGTGGATATATACCCTAAATGTGGTAATTAGGGTTTTCTCATGAATAAAAGATGGAATTAATGGCAAATCGAGTTCGTATGTGATTTGGATAATATTGAACTATGAATTAATGATAAATACATATAATGATATTATAATGGATTAAGAGGATAAAGGTAGTAGCTTTAATAAAAAGAGGCTTAATGAGCTTGATTAATGGTTAATTTAGGCTTTTAGTTCGGAATTGATAATTAGATGTGGAAATAATTAGGGTTTGTATTCAATTGTGTTAAATTAGGGTTTAAAATAATGAAAGATGAAGTGAAACCGTAATTGCCAAGGAAACCCTAAAACTGGAATAGAAATCCTAAGGAATATGAGGATATTGGATAAATATTGATAAAAGGAAATTGGTATATTTATTTTAGGATCATGTGCATGATTAGTTGCTTGGTTGGGATTTCTATGTTTTGGTTATTTCTGCATTCAAGACAACTTGACAGGTATGTGGTTAATTATGGATAACCGACTTAGTTTCCTGAGGTTTTTCCAGATGATTAATCACATTGAATGCAAATTATCTGTTAGATGTTCATACTTGCAAATAATAAAGTCACTATGATTATCACATTAAAAATAGAAGTATGTATTCTTGCACCCACATGCCACCCTGATGGATGATGCCAAAGGTCAGGCCCAGATGGGTAGACCAATGGACACCTTGAGTGGTGACCCCAGGCACCAAGAAGGTGGCCTATGATATTGCATGACTAGTGGGCACCATGAGTGGTGACCCCCAGGAACCAAGCTCGGGATTGAGGAGGTGGCCATGAGTTATTGGCAAAGAGCACCCTAAGGTGGGTATGCCAGGGTTAGGGCAAAAGTGGTGGAGAATATCATACTAAAAAGTGTAAATTGGCTTGTTAATTAATTTGATTGTGATTATTAAATTGTTAGCCATATTTGCAAGTTTTTAGTTGTTCCCACATACCAGTATATTTCGATATACTGACTGACGTTTTGTTTGTCGGCGTTTTAGGAACAACAAATGAAAGAACAAACAATAAAGTGACACATTGAGGAAAAAGAAATAAAGTGCAAGGAGGATTAAATAGAATAATTCAAGACCAAGATAGATAGATTTCTAAGGTTTTCAAAGTTAAGTAAAGTTTTAATTTTATACCAAATTCCAGTTAGTTAGTAGAATTTCATAATTGTTATTGATTATTTGTCAAACCTTTGATCCTGTTAATTGAATGACGGCTCTGACCTTCGGGTCTCCCTTAATTGGGGGTTATCGGGAGATGGGTTCGTTACATGGTTGATGCTGGTTCAGGTGCTCTCCTCTTCCTCTCTATGTTTCCATACAACGTGAGTATGCGTGCGTTGTCCCCATCTGGTCTAGCTCTGGTGAGGTACCGATGGCCAATCTCTCCTTCCTCACATGTGCTCTCATCCCAATGCCTGACCGGTGCCCCCCGTCTAGTCCAGTATGAGTTGTACCTCTGGCTGCCATCATCGATTGCTTGGGTCTTATCCCTATTCCGCTGGTGGTTGGATCTCCGGCAAGAACTCACGGAGACTCGGCTCCTTGTGGACTTCTTTAGATCTTCCTCTATCTTAATTCCTATCTCGTTGTATAACTCGTCGCAGTGATATGTACATGCCGGTGGAGAGGTAGCACAAACAAAGAGGTGGAACTCGCTGCCTCATCTTTGTTTTGTATACAAAGAAAGGGGGTCCTTCACTCCTTTCTTGATCCAAATACGGCTGTTGGTCAAAACCGCTCTCGACCCACGAACACCGATCATGGTTGATTGATCCCGCGAGAGGTGAACTACCTCCCACGTTGTTGGTTTGAACTGGAATAGTAGATAACCTCTCATCCCTCCAACATGGCCATCCAAGAGCCATGAGATCCCCACATCACCAGTCTGTAACCTAAGGGTTGTGTATGGTTGCACTACCAACTAAGGAAAATAGCTATGTCACCCTCCAGCTTAACCAAGGTGTGACAAGATCTATACCCACAACTTAGGATAAAGATATCAAACCTTGATCTATTATACCTCAAAATGCACATTATTTGATGATATTCAAAGACTCATAAGTCCTTGTATGAATATCAAAACATCCCCAAAAAATTACCCATGGATTCCTTGCCACTTCCTCTACCATCTACTAAGATTTGGTGTTGGTATTCAACCATTTGGCCTATCAACCAAATACTTCACATAGGCATACATTTATGGAATATAAACTAGATACCAATATAAAAAACATCCATACTTTGTCAAGTATATGGAAATCTCAATATATATACTAGATGCTTGCACTCACTTATATCATTGAACATCCAAGGATTCAAAAAGTTTAGTCTATCACATCCTACACACCTTAAAAGAAATTTCATCCTCGAAATAAAGCCAAAAGTTGAGTCTATCACATCATATACATCATAAAAGAAATTTAATCCTCAAAATTAATCCATCCTCTTACTTCAAGGAACTTCATACATATGTAGGACACCACTTTATGTGCAACATATCCAAAAACAAAGCCCCATAATTGTATCCAAACCACTATTAGGAGGTTTTAAAACATCTAAGGTGAATCAACCCTTCATAAAAGATTGAAACAAGGGTTTAAAAACTATGTTTATGTAATGACATATCTCATATGTTAGGGTTGCATCCTTATCTTTACCCATGCAATAGGGTTCCCCCATCATATTACCATGTTCTAAAGGAGTAAACAAAAATTAGATCATATGTCAAGGTGTCATCAACATTTTATTGAGCTAATTGTTAGAACATGTTGAACATTAACATATGCCTTTAAGGAGGGAGTTAACTATAGTTAACCCACTTTATCCATCTAGATCATATCAAGGGTACCGCAACTGTTATATTGTACTAACTTTCAAACTATATTTTTCATCATTATTAAGCACTAATATTAACACCTCATGTAACATGTTTCATTCATATGATCTTATTTCATGTTCATACTAAATTGCAACATTTACTATTGATTTCATAATAAGATTAACCAACAATATCACATTATCACCATTATTCATGTATGTGGTTAACCATTTATGCATTGTGATTTATTAAACCATATCTAGGTATTTCATAATGTCATATTTATATATCATGTCTTGAGATTAGATCACATCCTTACATATATTATATCATGGTAGTGCTTAAGAAAACTTATACAAGTGGCTCGTCAAATAGATATCAAAACTTTATCTAGTCCAATTAAGGTTATCCTGACCCATATTATGAGGGTAGTGCCATGCTCAATCTCTATGAGCTAACTCAACTCTATGAGTATCTCATATGTACAAACTATATCTTCTCTTTTGGTCTAGGGTTCTGAGGTATACCTCATTGGCACTGGAGATAGACTTACAAGCTCTAGCCACATAAGCACATACCAAAACATGGTCTGACATTCTCATGGTAGATCTCTAAATATGACATACTATATATCATCTCTCTCTTACATGTACACCACTAGAGTCCTAGAAGAAACAACCAATACGAGCATGATACTTCACAAAAACTAAAACATAGTTACCTCCTCTAGGGTCTTGAGACTCTCTCGCCCTCACCTATACGGCAGGTTCTCATATTTCCTTATTCACATATGAAGATATAACCAGTCTCTCTATGACTCTAAGATTTGGTCCTCCCAAGGACATATAGGGTTCAAGAAAGCTATATAAGTCATGCATAAAGTAGCTCAAGTCAATCACTTAGTAGTAGTCTAGTTTACGGCATATCATATCACATATTTCTCATCATTCTAATATCTTAGAGTTTAGGTTCTCTGACCTTCTCCCTGTGGGTCTCACTCTCTATGGAGTTTACCATATAATTGGTCCCAACACTAGAGGTCCTCCTTTGTAAAAGAGATTGAGGCTCATACTGACTCACAACCTTGTCTTAGCTTAGCTTATCTCATGTTATAAGAACATACATACTTTCATCACCAAAGCCTATCTCAAATCCTCAAAACTAAAACTTAATTCCTCAAAGACAAACATATATCAACATAATCTATATTATATCATTTCTATACATCTTAGATCATCATCTAATCTTATTCCATCTATTCCATCTATCACATATTCCAACAAGGCTATAGACATCTAATCTAGAACTACTCTCTCTTCTAGACTGATGTCATTCACTTTCACTTAGGTTGCATGATCACCTCCTACTCGTACATGTGTAGGGACACATTTTTGTTATATATATATATAATAAAATGTGATATAGTTTTTCTCCAATAAAACATACATCAGAGAAAACTATTAAGGTTCGATCCGAATAGAATAAAATACTAAATCCACAAAATGAGTGTCCCACACATAGTAGAGAGTACAATGTCATGAAAACTAGTGAAAAGGGTGAGAACATGGTGTAGACTAGTGTAGATACTCTAGACAATGAGCGCCATATGTGTAGGGTTTCTCTTCCCATGATGTACGTCATTTCCAAATAATGCAACATCCCATACTGCTGCACTATAAGGAAAGGATGACATCTAAGGACCTGTTATACAACAAATACCAGTCTAGACCTAGTTCTCAGACATCTAAGTGTAACCTAGGAGCTAGGTCAGATCTGGTTTCTAAAAGATGACTAATCTAACCCTAAAGATTATTAAGTTCAAGGTTCTTTAGTTTTGAGTTGCATAATGAGAAAATGTTAGGCTTTGCTATTATTCATGCTCTGATACCACCTGTGATGTCATTGGTTTTTCTAAAACTTAATCTGATGTGGACGTCCAAATTGAAACCTCACCTCAGTGAGAATCCCAATTTAAACACCCCACACTAGTCTAAGAAGAAGAAAATCAAGGGAGTCAGAAGGAAACAACATTAGTTCATGCACATGAACTGTAATAAAACCATACAACACATGTTCACCATTCAACATATAATAACAACATGAATTGTTACAACATTTGATATTACATATTAAACAACAAACTTTACATATACATGTATAACCACTAAACAATAAGATCTTAAGACAACAAGTCCACCTGTACATCAGCTCGCCACACAACTCACAACTATCCTGGATCTTCAAGAACATATATCCACACCCTAAAAAAAAGATTACATGTAGTACACGTCAGTACAATATTCAAGAATATTGTACGGAGTACGCCTACATGTATTTTTATATACCTCTCATTACTAAGATGGGAAATAAGGTAAAACTAATACTTGGTAGTTATAAAGAAATATAAGAAAAAGCATATACTTTCACAAAGATATTTATTAACAAAAGTGAACACATATATTTTAAGAACATTTCCATCATATATCTCGTACGTCTGCCACCAAGGGCTTTGGTGTTTTTAGGCCTAATGATCTACTCCCAAGGAGTTTGTGATCATATATCATGTACATCTGCCACCAAGGACTTTGATGTTTTTAGGCCTTATGATCTACTCCCAAGGAGTTTGAGCTCATTTCAATGCACTGTACTACCAAAGAGTTTAGTGTTATCATATGATGGATTAGATATCTTATGTTTCATGTGTTCATAGCCATATAAGTATGAAAAACATCAAGAAACATATCATACAAGAACAATCATTTCATCCTATACCATAAGCCAAGTATTCTACTACACATATAAAACAAGCATATTATATAATAAGCCAAGTAAGAGGTAATCGTGTACCTTGAAAAAGGATAGATCTAATCATCACATATTCCTTATGTCACTATATCCTCTTGGTCAAACCTGATTAAGACAAGACCACATACTATCATTAGATTCTCATCTTCTTAACCCTAGTCGTGTTCATTAGGGTTTGCTTAGTTCATTAGGATGTGTGCATCGTTACTTGCATTATTTTCTTAGAATTGTCTTACTGATGTCATTTTCCATATTATGGTTCATTATTTGAACATTAGGTTCTATATCCTTTTTGTGAACATATTAACCCTAGTTTATATACATTAATCCAATTAGGGTTACCACCCATGTATTAAGGGTCATCTTCATATAACATGAATTCTATGAATCTAACTGATATCAATGTTCCACATTAGCTTCCAGTTACTGATATGAGGGTTTTCTATGAATTTTGTCATTTATTGAGCATGCATGCGTTGCTTGTATTTTATTTAGGGTTATTAGCCCTAGATAGACATTCTAAGTAAATTACATGATTATGTATCATAACATGATCATATCTGATGTCACATGGATTCTAAAACACATTTAAGAGTTACTGATGCATTGTCATTATTTTAGGTCTTCATTTGATATTTATTATCCATTAAACAAGTATATTGCATCTTACATGATAATACTGACATTTAAGCTTCAAAAGACTGATATTATGATTCCAAGTTATTCTATTCATTTATCTGAACATTTTGGTACCTTGTTTGTATTTTTCTGATGAACAGGCTATTTACTGTGATTTATTAGAGATATGATCATATACAAGGATTATTACCTCTTAGAGCCAATCGGTGGGTTCCATGTGGCTCTGAGGGGGCGGTTCTCCTCTCTACTTGGTCTGGGGATTGGACCATCTGGGTTTCTCTTGGTCTTCCTGGTCTGGTATACCGTTGGCTGGGCCGAACCGGTTGGGCCTCAGAACCGGCCACTCCCTCTTACCCTCACGTGAACGCGATCTTTGTGATGCTCACATGAGGTCTGTGAAGCCACCTCCACTGGCATCGTCTCCAGTGAGTGATAGTGCATGATATGTGTGCCTTCTAGCTCCTCGATACTCCTCCTTATCTCCAATAATTCATTGTCATCACAAGGGAGCCCTGTAGGTTGAGGTGGCTCCACCGTAGCCTTCTGTCATTGGGGCTGGGTTTGACGCTGGTTTAGGCGCTCTCGTCTTCCTCTCTGTGTTTCCATCCAATGTGAGTCTGCGTGCACCATCACCGCCTGGTCTAGCTCCAGTGAGGTATTGATGGCTGATTTCTCCTTCCTCACCTACTGTCTCATCCCAACACCTGACCGGTGCCCCTGTCTAGTCCAGTGCGAGTTGTACCTCTGGCCACTGTCATCGATTGCTTGGGTCTGATCCCTGCACCACTGGTGGTTGGATCTCTGGGAATAACTCACAGAGACTCAGCTCCTTGTGGACTGCTTCATATCTTCCTCTATCCTACTTCCTATCTCATTGTATATCTCCTTCCAGTGTTTTGTACATGTCGGTGGAGAGGCATCATAGACAGAGAGGTTGAACTCCCTACATCGTCTCTATTTTGTATACAACAAAAGAAGGTCCTTCACTCCTTTGTTGATTTGAAGATGTCTACTAGTCAAAACTACTCTCAAACCACAAACACCGATCATGGTGGATTGATCCCATGAGAGGTGAACTACCTCCCACGTTGTTGGTTTGAAATGGCACAGTAGATAACCTCTCAACCCTCCAATCTGGCCATCCAAGAGCCATGCGATCCCCACATCACAAGTCCGCAACCTGAGGGTTGTGTATGGGTTGCACTGCCAACTAAGGAAAATAGTTGTGTCACCCACCGTCTTAACCAAGTTGTGACAAGAAGTATACCCGCAACTTAGGCTAAAGATATCAAACCTTGATCTAATATACCTCAAAATGCACATTATTTGATGATATTCAAAGACTCATAATTCCTTGTAGGAATAGAAAAACATCCCCAAAATTAACCATGGATTCGTTACCACTTCCTCTACCATCAACTAAGATTTGGTATCGATATTCAACCATTTGGCCTATTAACCAAATACCTCACATAGGCATACATTCATGGAATATAAACTAGATACCAATATCAAAAGAATCCATACTTTATCAAGTATTTGGAACTCTCAATATATATATCATATGCTTGAACTCACTTATATCATTGAACATCCAAGGATTCTAAAAGTTCAGTCTATCATATCCTACACACCTTAAAAGAAATTTCAACCTCGAAATTAAGCCAAAAGTCGAGTCTATCACATGTAGTAAATAATGATGCATTATTTCTCTCTCCTATTTGTGTAATTTAACCTTACAGGTGGAATGAATTTCATAGCTATTTGAATACTATGGTGTGTTTGACATGAGACACGCTAATGATTGTGAACCATTATGAGGCATAATGAGATAATGATAATGTACATGAATTATGTGGTTTGGGTGCTATGACCTGGCAGAGACTCAATGCCTAATGTGAGGTGATATCCTCTAGTTCTGCAATGAGGGATTGAAATCCCCTTGGGATGTGATGATGTTGATGGCCTTGTATGTTAGTGATATCATGTGGTGATGTGACAAGTTCTTACTTCATACATTTTATATCTTTTGGAGTTGTAGCATACCCTTATTTTTGTACAATTTGTATAGGGTTTATATGTTGTAACTTGATTGATGCAAAAAGATACTTAATAGGCTTAAGTAATCAAGTGAAACTCTAATCATGTAGTTTCCCTACACCATAGATCCATCTACAATGACAGTACTTGCTGGATGGTGAAATGAGTTCTCCCTTTGTGGAAGCTCAGAGTTGTATGCTATTGAGTATATGCATTTTACATGATTGGTTGCGGTCATACCCTGGCTGTAGAACGATCGAGGTTGTATCTCAAGTGATGTGATTCAATATATGTATATGATATGTTTTGAGGATGGTTGTAGTCATACCTCAGTAGGAGTGCGGTTGAGGTCGTAACTTAGTTTTCACTAATGTTGTGCGTATATACCATGGCAGACTAGGATATTTTGCAGTTGGACTTTATATGTCACTATGGCTGACTCAGACTAACTGAGGGTATGGGAGATCATAGGAGTCCAACTCCTCCCAGATCTTGTATGGCACTAATTTTAACTTAGCAGTGGTTAGTAGGAGCATGAGTGGTATACCTCATCTCCTCCAGGCATAATAAAAGATATAACATAACTGTGTAATGCATTGCTTAGGGTTAAACATGACTCCCATTGGATTACCCTTTGCCTTATCTCTTGTACTGACTTCTTGAATTATAATGCATTAAGAGAAATCAGTTATTATACGTGTTCTTCATATTCCTTCTTAAAGTATTGATGAGGCTATGTCGGAGGGTCTTCTTGGAATACTACTATGGTCCCTATTTCCACTTGACACCCATTGTGTCTGGGTAGGGAATTCTGATATTGTCGTTGGTGTAGAAAATCTTGGCTTCTTAAAACTTTCAGGCCTTTGTTCTTGAGGCTGGGTGTACATCTTCTTACTACTTGTCTGTTGTTTCACGGTTTCCGGCCTCTCTATCCTTCTTATTGACTCCACAAAGGTGGCAAACCTTTCTCTGTTCTCCAAGGTAGACACAGGAGTGGCTAGTTCAACATTCAATCCTTTCTCAAAACGTCAAATTCTTTCTTCATCACTAACTGCCATCTGTGGACAAAACCATAGTAACTCCATGAACTTAGCTTCATATTCGCTAACGTTCATCAGTCCTTGTGTGATCTTCTCAAATTGAGAGATCTTCTCATCTAGATACGTCTTAGGGAGGTATTTATTGACGAATTCTCATCGGAAAACCTCCCATCCTATTTCTTCACCTGGTCTCTTATCTTCCTCTATCATCCACCAATTACCAACACTTCCTTTTAGGGGGTATACCGCATGCTTAACCTTTTCAGCTTCAGGAATATCAAGGATCGTGAAAGCCTTATCCAGCTCTGTCAACCATAGATCAGCATCTACTGGATCAGATGTACCATCATAGTCTATGGCTCCCACCCGGCGAAGTCTCTCGAAAGTCTTGTCGGTTCCATAACCTTCCTGATGGGCTGGTGCCCTAGATGCAGATGGTGGCACCCTATCTGCTATGTGTGTTATGGATGCCAGAAACTTATCAAATAAAGCATAAGTAGCTGGATTTTCTATCTCAGCTGGGTCAAACTGGGGTTGTTCAGGTACAGGCCCTTCCCTATTCTGGTCTCCTGCACCTCCTCCTGGTGCAGCAGAACTGCCCTCATCGGCATGCTCTTCATGTGATCCAAACATCTTCAAGTTCTTCTCCTCCAATGTGACCAGAAGATACTATCAGATAATCTGGAAAACACTTAGAACAGACTCTACAATCTTAGTCCTATGTCTCTGTAGACTTAGCGAACCTAGAGCTCTGATACCACTAATTGAAACGTCTATTTTGAGAAAACAAGATTAACTAATGCAGAAGCGTTCACTAAGCATCGGATGACCAGAAATCACTAAAAAATTTAAACTTTTTACAAAGAGATCCTTTAAAGGTAAAGCTTTCTCATAAAGCAACATGATAAGTTTTTTACAACTGATCCATCAGTAAAACTCTGTAAGGCAAGATACAAAAGTCTCTAAGGACTGGACCAAAAACTCGAAAGCACTAACTATTACTCCGAGGACCTGAGAGTACAGAGACGACATATAGGACTCTAACACTATCTACACATGACATAGCAGCCAATGCCTCCACCTAAAGCTTCACTGCTGTCCTTGGTACTGCTGATGCTGCCCTTCACCTATTGAAGGATTTCTGCCTCCTCGCCCACATCCACCTAAAGGTTGAAATCTACGGGGTGAGACAATTATAAAAATCATCCCAGCGAGAGATATAACTCTTCGCCAGAAGCGTAATTATTGCAGCATAAGAGAAAAAATGTACACAAAGAAGTTATGTATATTTGAGAGTAGTTAAAACAATGTTTAACAGATTAAACTATTCTTTCTACTAAAAGCAATGCAACTATAAATTGATAAAATCACATGTCACTTATCACATCACTAACTCCCTTCAGACTTGGATCATATATCCATTGCCTGGAATTATTATTTGGGAAAGGATGACCTGTAGCCATACTCCTTCTCCCAAAGTGTTAGGATTCCAACTCCACAACATATCTGCATAACTTGTACATATGATATCAGACTTAACATTACTTATGTAATACAAGGGTTATTTACATTCATAACCCATTAGTCTGTAGTTAAGCTTTTCATAGGATTATTCTATAATAGAATTTCACATAGAAACACTTTGGTTTAGGTCATACCTCATATTTTTAATATTGGGATATCAATTCTTAATCATCTTATCACTATGATTCAAGAACATGGGTGCTCACACCCTTATATCATCATAACACTTGCTATCAAGTGCCATATCAGCATCAAGTCATCTATTAGCATGACCTTGATTGAAGCAATGTATATACTTTTCACATATCATTACTCTAAAAGCTTATAATTGTTTTCAAGGAATATGACATCATAACTCATACCTGGCTATGATTACCTCATAATATCAACCTGTATGACTTATACAAATAAGGACATGCATATATAACAATGTCAGCACAATACCAAAACTTCTCAATTTCTATATAGGACACCACGGCCATGCCACCTTACACGGTCGTGCAAAGTAAGGCTACCACGGTCGTGCTCCCTTGCACGGTCGTGCAAGATAAGGCTACCACGGCCGTGCTCCCTTGCACGGTCGTGCTACAGCAGATCATTACATGATTCATATTTCTATCTATCTATATATATATGTATTCTAATTTCTCATTCTTTCAAATTGATTAGGTCACATCGACCCTTCAATCAAGTACATACTACCATGGTTAACATAGTGTATCAAGCTATTAATCCTATAAACAATTAAGAATTCTCCCTTTAATTGGTTCTTAATCACTTAGGTATTATTAGGGTTTCAACCTTCACACCTTCATTGATTATCATTACTAATCATTATTGGATCAATAGAACATTCATCATCTTAATTCTCAAAGATTCAATCACATTGGACCTCCACTTCATAAGGTATCCAATTGAATTAGGGTTTCCAATGTTGATTCCTTCAATCTTTGAATTCATGGAACCAATCATCAATTGGACCTATACTCATACCTTAATTGAGTTTAGTAGGTCAACCTTCAACTGATTTGTCCCTCACTTGACCCTCAATTGACCATCAATTAGGGTTTAACTCAATTGAATTAGGGATTGGAATCAATAACCCTTCAACATATTTCAATGTGGGACTAATTGATTTGAACCTATTGAACCATCATTACATTGGGACATGACCTGACCCCAAACGGTCTTGAGGTCGTTTGGATGACCTCCAAATGGTCTTGAGACCGTTTTCCCATCATATCATCAAAATCTAAGTCAACCAATTAAGGTTTGGATCATTGGATTGATCACCAAAACAACAATTGATTACATTCCAACTTAGTATCATTGTATCATCAATTGCTTAACCATACTCACCCCTAGACCTCCAAACGGTCTTGGGTGACCTCCAAACGGTCTTGAGACCGTTTGGATGAGTTCCAAACGGTCTTGAGACCGTTTGGCTCACCCAACCCTTGGATTCTAGTGAAAAATCATTAGGGTTTGAGCTATTGAATTGATCATCAAATCAGCAATTGATTGCTTTGTAATTGTGTACCTTTGGACCTTCAATTGGTCAACTATACTTGACCCCAGACCTCCAAACGGTCTTGGGTGACCTCCAAACGGTCTTGAGACCATTTGGGTGATCCCCAAACGGTCTTGAGACCGTTTGGGTCAATCAACCCAAAACAATCAACTCAATTCAATGCAAATCCAACACTTAGCCGATTAGGTTTCACACCACATCTTTGGATCTTCAAACACCTATCCATACTTGACCCTAGACCTTCAAACGGTCTTGGGTGACCCCCAAACGGTCTTGAGACCGTTTGGATGATCCCCCAAACGGTCTTGAGACCGTTTTGGCAAGAAAACCCAAAAAGTCAAATCAATCAAGTTGAAAGTCATCACTTAATCCAATTAGGGTTTACATAAATAATTAGCCTTCAACTCACGATTCCTTTGGAGTTAATCCCTAAAATTTGGAGGGTAATTAACCAAAATGATTATGAACAGGAATACCAAACGGTCAATGCTTGGTCAACTCACTCAAATGGTTTAAAACCGTTTACCCAAAACGTTCAAGTTAATCAGATTGGAAAAACAGCACTTAATTTAATTTGATTTGCCTAATTGATTGGCCTTTAACCTACGATTCATTTGGAGTTAACCCCTCAAAGTTGGAGGGTCATTAACAAACAGGATTATGAACAGGAATCCCAAACGGTAAACACTTGATCAACTCACTCAAACGGTTTGAAACCGTTTGCCCAAAAAGTTCAAGTTAATCAGATTGGAAAATCAGCACTTATTCCAATTAGGTTACCTAATTGTTTAGCCTTTAACTAATTATTCCTTGGGAGTTAACCTATAAAATTTGGTGGGTTATTAGACCACATCATTAGGAACAGTAATCCCAAACGTTCCACGCTTGGTCAACGCACTCAAATGGTTTGAGACCGTTTACCCAAGAAGTTCAAGTTAAACAGATTGGAAAAACAGCACTTAATTTAATTTGATTTGCCTAATTGATTGGCCTTTAACCTACGATTCCTTTGGAGTTAACCCCTAAAATTTGGTGGGTCATTAGCCTACATAATTATGAACAGAAATGCCAAACGGTCCACGCTTGGTCAACGCCCGCAAACGGTCTTGGAGACCGTTTGCTCCAACCGACCATGTGAAACCGTTTGCCCCTCAAACGGTTTTGCAAACCGTTTGGCCAAGGGTGCAAGACCGTTTGCTAAAGTGACATAGGTATTCACGCCCCCCTTCTTCTACCTCCAGATCCATGTCTGTTCCTCATGGTTTTAGATGCAAGAAAGCAAGGAAGGATGGGGGAAAGAAGAACAAGCTACTTTTGCAAGTACAAAGATATGCATAAGAAAGCAAAAGGTTTAGAGTTATAAAACCCACCTTAAGGTCATTCCTTGAGCTCCAAGCTTCTAAGCTTCCAGTCTTTAATGGTGTCTTGAGCTCCACAGGTCGGCCAAGGGTATTTCTCCAAGGAAAGGTTGGGAAAAGATGGCTAGAAAGAAGAAACAAGTAAGGAAGACCATAAAACCAACCTTGCACCATGAATTCTTCCATGAATTCGAGCAAGATGATGATCAAAGCTTACCTAGAACTGCTTGGCCGTTCTTCTCTTCCCCAGAGCTCTGTCCTAAGTCGGTCTAAGCAAGGGGATAAGAAAGGAAGTGAAGGAAACGATCCTTGCTAAGTGAGAAAAGATGTATATATACTTTAGGTGAAATTTCAACATAAGGACAACTTGTTTCTGCATTTCTCCTCTAGGTCCTTCCCTTATTATAAACCACGTTTCTCCCTTCCATACTTAAGCAAAACTCATCTTAAACCCAAGGTCTAAAGGTGAAGAAAGCCAACTTCTTACTAAGTTGCACATATAGAAGGGTTATTAGACTTATAACTTGATCATTTAATTTATAAGGGTTATCATTCTTATTTAATTATTCAATTGAAGTGACCTCTTCATCATTCTTACTCTTAATGATGCCAAGAGTCATAAAAGATACTCTAGAAGGTGTATTTTACAAGTTGCACCCCATATTTTGGGTAAATTGCACTTTACACCAAAACTAGAGTTTTAAGTACAAGGATTGCTCCACAAGCTGCATCTTGGTGCCCAAGCTTGGAGAATCCATCATACTTTATCATATTCATTCTTATGATGTCTCAACACCAAAGGAACATCTTAACATGTGAAATTTGTAAGTTAACCCCTTTTAATTGGGTAATTTGCACATAGGTCCCTGTATTACAAAACAATATTACAACATTGTTCAAAAGGGACAGAAATGGAAATGTATGTTCCTTAGGAGATTTAATTACATACCAAAAGATAATCACAAGTATCTAATTACATAATTAAGAAAAACACCTAGGGTTAGTTCATAACCCAGGTCAGGGATGTTACAACAACATTGTTTTAAAAGGACAGAAATGAAATTATAGATTCTTCTAAAGCTTAATGACATATCAAGGGGTAATCACAAGCCTCTAATCATATTTTAAGCAAAACATCTAGGGTTAGTTCATAACCCAGGTCAGGGATGTTACAGTTCAGGACCTGAATGATGAGATCATACACATGCTAAGAGTTTTTACATTCTTATTATGTCCCTAGTCGGATGTCATTGTGGAAGGTAGATAGACAACAATGACACACAAGACTAGATTGTGGTGTTGGTTGATGACAGAATCTCATTAGTCATGATATGGAGATATCAAACCAAACACATAGGTACTTGTTAGAGAACAAGTGTATCAGACAGACCCACCGTGAGTTTGACACCTGGAACCATGACATGGTAGTCACGGTCAGTTCTCACAGTGATGGTGGTGAGTGTGATTCTTTGACCTGAAATCACTACACTCTACACATGTTGTTGGGTACACTTTGACATCATCAAACGCAGTCCTGAAACATGGGTTGTTATAAAGGTGATGATTGGGTGTCTTTGACACATGGGGCTTTTGAGGGGTGAGTGATAGATATGGGATTTGTCCCTCCTGAGGGAGTTTGATATGCATGGCCACTTGATGAGTAGGATTGAGATAGGCATGCGCATGTATGTGTGAATCAGTATGTGATATTGATGTCATACATATCTCCTCCAGTCTACTCTAGGATCAAGAAAGTGAATGAATGTTGATAGGATGACTGTTCCATGCCTTGATTTCATTCGGGATATCAGTGACAAAGGAATTATACATTCGCTGTAACACCATTCATAGATTGAAGGATTGAAAGTTGTTCTCCAACTTTCCTTTTCACTTGGGTAGCACGGATGTGCGACTAGGCACCGCTCTTTGCTTGTGAAGTCATAAAGTGTTATGGATTTTCACTGCCAATGTGAAATGGGCCTGCAGGGTCACACACATAGGATTTAACCTGGAAGAGGATTTTATCCACAAATGATCTTTAGATTGATTACAAAAGGAGTTTAGTAGTTCAATTAAACACTTAATCAATTGATATCCCAAAACCATACAGTTCAAGGTGTTGGACCGATTGAATAGAGTACCCGATTGATTGAAACTACAATTGACTGATTTGCACAGTCTGCACTCCCAACCGATCAGCTCATATGATGAACCGATTGGCTCAGCTTGGTGAACCGATCGGCTCATGAGATGAACCGATCGGCTCAGAATAGGCTAAACTAACTAGTTCAAGGGTTGAACCAATCGGCTCAACTGGTCCAAACGAGTGAGTTGGGAAAGTCAGGTTGGCAAGAAATTTCTCTTCATTTCACTTGTCCAATTTGATTGGAACAAGGATTGGTATTTGGATCAATTCAAAACAAAAGAGGAAAAGTCAACCGGGAACTGATCAGGACCATGAACCGATCAGCTCAGGTGCCCCAACCAATTATTTCATGTGGGAACCGATCGGCTCAGGTCCCCAACCAACCGTTTCATGCTTGAAACGATCGGTTCAACTGACGTAGTTGGTTGTTTTGTGGAAAATCTCAAACCCTTCTACTCCTGCTTTAATCCTGCATTGCCCGGGGTAGAGAACCCTGCCCCATGACCGCCCTATATATATAGGGTATTGGGGGCTTCTCAGGAACAATAACTCAGAACACTAGTTGCTCTACAAAGTTGTCATTCTCTCTGGTTGTGGTAACCAAGAGAGCCTGAACAAGTGCTACCCGATAAGAGAGGCACAGCAAGGGAAAGACAACTATAGAAAGGCAGCTGGTGGCAGGATAGTGTTTCAGTGACTAGTACGTCGACAGGAGGGTGTGACTCCTTTCGATTCCTTATGGGACAAGGAGATCGGAGTTCCAGGTGGTCCATGTGGACTATTTCAGAGGCGGGAGACTTCTACCGCTTGGAGGACAGTTGTCAATCCTGACAGTCCCGGTGAGACCAGGAGTTGAACAAACATCGTCCAAGACCAGAGGTGAAGACCGTGCAAGCTATGAGGTAACGTCTCCAAGCAAGCCTGGGGACAAGGTATGTCTCTACAAACCATCCTTCCTACTATATAGACATTGACGCGATTCCTTTATACTGGGTTCAGGGAGAAGAAAAGTTTTGTTTCCGCTTCCTTCTCTGTCTCCCCTAAAACCCAACATACCACTCATGCTCCAACTGACCACTACAAAGTTGAAATTAGTGCCATACAAGATCAATAGGAGTCAGACTCCTATGATCTCCCACACCCTCAGTCAGTTTGAGTTCGCTGTAGTGACATATAGAGTCCAACTCCAAAATAGCCTAAGCCTTGGTATATAGACACAATGCTAGTGAAAACTAAGTTAAGACCACAGTCACCCTCCTACCGAGGTATGGCCACAACCATCCTCAAAATATATCACATATATAATGAATGACATCACTAAGATATGCCTCGACCATTCTCCTTCTAGGGTATAACTGTAGCCAATCCTATGAAATGTATATACTCTATAGTATACGACTCTGAGCTTCTACTAAGGGAGAACTCGTTTCACCATCCAACAAGTACTGATGTTGAAGATGGATCTATGGAATATGTAACTATATGATTAAGGTTTCACTTGATTAGTTAATCCAATTGAGTATCTTTTAGCATCAATCAAGTTACAATGTACAATTTCTAAATAGGCTCCACAAAGATAAGGGTATGTTGCAACATCATAAGATATAAAATGTATGAGGTATACTTGTCACATCACCACTTGATATCACTTCCATATAAGGCCATCAACATTATCACATCAGTAGGGGATAGCAATCCCTCATCTCATCACTAGAGGATATCACCTCTCATTAGGCGTAAAGCCTCTTCCCAGTCATAAGACCCAAATACATAGTTTGTGTATATTATCATTATCTCATCATGTCTCATAAGGCTCATAATCATCACCCTGTATCATATCAAATACACCATAGAATTCACTAGCTATGATATTCATTCCACCTGCAAGGTTGATATTATAGATGTAGGAGAGAGAAAACATCATCTCATGTCATTCATTTAAGCAATCTCAATAAGTACATCACATATTTGAGTTAGGGTTAGGGTTTCCCATATAGTCGATTAGGGTTTCCATAAAATCATTTAATCGTCAAACCCTAAGTTCATTACTTCCTACATTCTTGGAGCATATTAAGGTTAGGTATTATAATCATGATTAATCAACCATTCACTCATCAACATGTAGTGGCTAACCCAAAGTGTAGTGACCAACACCATTACAAATGTAGCGACCTCCATGTGTTAACATGTGTAGCGACCAACATGATTCACATATGTAGTGACCACTTGGGTTGGGGACCCTATTGCAAGCAAGCTAGATACATGTAGCAACCACTCAATCAAAACATGCATTGTGACCGCAAGAAGACCATGTACAGCGACCCATGTAGCAACCAAACCAAGCTCAAACAATGTAGCGACCACCCATTAGGGTTAGGGTTGTTGTGCCTACAACACATCAACAAGATGTGGTGACCTAAACCAGACCATAGCATTTCAGCCGCAACAAGAGCCAACATGAGTACTGCCCTAAAACAAGATCTCATGTGTATCAACCTCAAGGTAAAACCAATTTCAACACATGACCAACTCCAAAATAGAAAAGCACATCGATCCAAATAGATAGTATCATCAAGGAAACTAAGTACCATCAAGGAAAAAGGCTTCATGCAATGATGATCATCAAAACCCTAAAACAAACGCACCAAGGAAAACATGGAATATTTTGATGATAGAAGGAAAATCATGCCTCCAACTCATGCAAACCAAATATCAAAACTTCCAACATCATATGATGGGTAAAGCATAATATGGTGACATAACCAAAGATCATGTTGCATGTAGAAACAACAACTCCTTCATCACTTAGAAATCAGGTGCATGAATTAGGGTTTAGGACAAAGAGTAATCCTTAACAGAATGCTTCAAAATTCTAAATTATATGTCAAAGTAAATCATGTAGAATCTTAGGATCACATATTATAGGTAAAATAGTAACATTGAAAGAAAGATAATGGTGCAATAGTAGAAGGGGGTAAAGTTATGTAACACATTGTAAGATGAAGATCAAACTCCAAAGCCACGAGTTCCAAGAGAGGAGAAGAAATCCAAACTTGGATCAATACAATGGCCCATAAGGTCACCTAAACAAGAAGAAAAACATACCAAGGTTAAAGGAAAGCTCAAGATGAAGGAAGCTCAAACCCTAGGATGAACAAGAGAGGAGAAAGAAGAAAGCTTCATCTTACACAGGTACTACCATGGTAAAACCATAGTCTCTGACCTATATGGAGGGAAGTTACCTCAAGAGAGACACCATGGTGAGCCATACTGTCATGTCTAAGGAGGGAGAAAGGAAGGTAGGGTTCAAAGGAAAAATGAGATCAAGGGTGTAGAGCCACTTACCAAGATCAAAGACCACCAAGGTTCACCACAAAGAAGATGATCAACCTCAAGATCACCACATGCAAGGATGATTGGTCACCAAAGCTCCAAGATGACCTTCTCCTCAAGCACCACCAACTCTAGGCCGAACACAAGGGAGAAGAGAGGAAGAATATCTAAAAGAGATACTTGCATGTGAAAGAGAGAGCTTATATACTCAAGAGGTAGGAGAGAGGTGAAGATATGAGGTGTCAAGGTTTGAGAGTACCAAAAGGACACTTGTCAACTAAAGGATTGGCCATGCAACCACTCTAGACTTGCATGCAAGAAAGGGTGATAAAAACAAGGTAGTGTAACGACCACTTAGGTCCACTACACACCTAGGTCGCAACAAAAATAAGGAAACACCATGTAGCGACCGCTACATGAGGTCACCAAATCCAATCAATCGCAACACTCCACTAAAGCCAAACTCTAGCCGCCCAAAACACTTGCCCAAGCACTAGATCACAACAAACATCAAACTCAAACATCAAAACACCTTCCCAAGCACCAGGTTGCAACACTTCAAAAACCAACTCACTAGGTCGATACACCATCAAACTCAATCATCCATGCAAGGCCATGCAAACCCTAAATTCATCTCATGATGCCACCTCATCAATAAAGGCTCAATAGGGAGCCTCAAAGCATCATTATATCCATCATGATGCTAAGGAACATAAGGCACAACCTATATGTGATAAATTTTAAGATAGACCCTCATCATGGGTAAATTGAAATTGGTCCAAAATAAGCATAACTAGTTCAAACATTAACCAAATATGACCAAACTAAAAACATAAACTTGTCACCTATTATTAAGGCATATCAAGAGATTAGATTAAGGTATAAGCATTTATTAAGCAAAGAAAATGCAATCAAGCATTAATCTAGGTCAGGGGTCTTGCCAAAAATGTTAATTATAACATGTGATATTACATATTTAATGATATGACTTTTAATATTCCCATACTGCATTGTATAACAAGATCTTCTAGACAATAGGTCCAACCTATATACCTGCTCATCACACAACTCCCAACAAGCAAGCATCTTCAAGATCATATAGCAACATCACTTAAAATCATAAAACATAGTACACTTTTACACAATCATGTTAAGCATTAAGGAAAATAGTAAAGTAGTAGTAAATCTAAGACTTGGCAGAAATATATATATATATATATATATATATTGAATTTGTTTATGAACAACCATATTTAAATACAAAAGAGAACACGTATTTTAAGAACATGTTCCACTATACCATCCATGTATTCACCACCTCATATTTTAATGCATTAATTTTTTTTGGTTGAGAAAGTGTAGGACTCCTATTTATTGAAATATATGCAGGTAGGTTAACACCATACCAGGGGTATAGAACCCAAATTGTATAAAGGGAATACCAAGAAGGCTATACAGATAGTAAAACGAGCTATACACTATACATCATTTATGCACAACAAAGAGTTAAGGAGGTTCAAACCCTAAATGAATCAAATCTCATTTACATTTACCCCATGTGCTTACTACTGAAGAACAAGAATACTAAAAAATAGTTAGATTTCTGCTCCTCAAAATGTGGTAATAGCCACAAATAATAGTGCACTACTCATTTTGAAATAGAAAATGAAGACAATCATCAATAGAAGAAGGGAGTCGATGAATAAATCCTTCAATAATAGCTTCCATCCCAAAATTAATAGAAAACAGGCAGTTTAAAAAAATACATCGTCAATAGAGTCTTTATCCTTGAGACAAAGAATGCACCTAGATACCAGATAAAGTCCCCTTCTTCTGAGCAAATCGAAAGTAGGCATACCTTGAGTGCATATTTTCTAGAAATTCATTCTGTAATTCTCGGCAGAGGCCATCTCCAGAGTCAGACGTCCCAATCTAGGTTCCTAGTTCCATCATAGATAATTTCCCAACCCTCCTTGATGCAAATCAAAGGTTTTCCACATCAAAAGATTTCATCACTCTTGTTAGGACAAAGTTTGATCTGACTAATAAGGTATTTTAAAGGCTTCAATCTCCTATTTTCAGGAACACACCATTAACCATCCTTAATAATTGAATTGATAGTAGGATTACTACTATATCCTAGAAACAACAACATTCTAGGATCAAGAACATCAATCAAATAGTTGCTTTTGTATCGGGGATATTTCCAAATAAGTATCTTATCGCCTCAGTTAATAGTAATAGATATGAAAGGTTTGAGATTATTTGTAATACCCCTACTCTGGTCGACATCCAAGAGTGATGACCAGAAGGATTAACCATCCAAGCTAAATCCTTCCTCAAATACTTAGCATGCATCCATTTAACCCAAGCAGTGTCCTTCTTGGATACAATGTTCTATAAATTCACAATGAGACCCACATTACACACATCAAATGTTTTTCTTATCCCAAGACCTCCATATTTCTTAGGTCTACAAAGTTTATCCCAAGACACATAGTTTTTACATCCAGTGTCCTCCTTCGACCTCCAAATGAAATCTCTACATAGTTGATCAAAATTCTCACAAAAACTAGTAGGAAGAGGAAAAACTACACACCAATACAACTGAATAGCAGTAAGAGTTGACTTAACTAGTTCTACTCTACCAGCCATACTTTGGATTTCTAGCTATCAAGTCTAGTTTTAATCTGATCAATAAGCAGACGATAATATATTTTAGTGAGTCTTCCACAAAAAAGGGGAATCCCCAAATAAGAAACAAGGAAATAGTCTCTTTAATGTTGAGGATATTGAGAATCTCTTTTTTGTAGGAGCCACAACTATTGAAGATGAAACTCTTCTCATGATTTATGCTAAGCCCAGATAACCTGCCAAAATACCTAAGACTCTCACTAATACCAATAGTAGAACTTCTATCATCCTTAGTAAATATCATTAGATCATCATAAAAAAGAACGTGGGACATGTGAAAGTCCTTCCTAGCTTTAATAGGTAGTATATTACCAGACCTAGTCTCCTTTTCCAAAATTGAAGAAATAACCCACATGCAAATAAAAAACAACATGGGAGAAGGGGGGTCACCCTATCTCTTTCCATTCGTGATGAAGATAGGTTTAGAAGGCTCTCCATTACTGAGAACTTCTAGATCCATACAATATCCTTTGATATTCTCATAACACTAAGATACTCGACTTCTAATTTAGAATTATTAATTGTCTTTTGCTCGAAACTCTTCTAGCTTACAGTTCTATTTTAAGGCCAAATAGAAATTTATATCATGATCATAAATTTTCTTTGTCATCTTGGAAGCTTGCATCAGTGTAACCTTATTACCATAACCAAGGAAACTTATCCTTTAGTGCTTCTCAAATACTTGAGGATGTCTTTATGGAAGTCCAGTGAATCTCACTGGGATTTGACAAATATCCACTCATCATGTCCCATACATATGTGATAATGGGATGAGTACATAATACTAAGAAAGCAATTGGCATATAACTCAAGTATTCTTGGTCATCACAAGAACTGGGATACTTGACTCTAGAGAGACCAACTTCACAAATTTTCTCTTATTGAAACCTACATGTTGAACCCTTTCAACATCTTGTCATTGTATGTGCTATTTCTTAGGGCAAGAAGCTTTCTAGATCTATCTTTTATAGATCTTGATTCCTATCACATAGGATGATTTGCCAAAGCCCTTCATAGAGAAGGTGCTTCCTTGCCAGGTTTTAACATTTGTCGTATAAGGATATTATTCCCCATCACTATGTGGAACATAAAAATATGCTCCCACTAAATTCTTTTATTCACAATTTTCATCTTCATTCCAACTAAAGTCAAACTATTTGTCTGTCTTGTCAAAATGGAAGATTTCATCACTGAGATGCTTGCTTCAATCCATAGATTTCACTTTGTAGCTTACAAACTATATTTGCAATAATTGTATCTGTGAAACCTTCTAGGTTGTATTATGAACACATTCTCATCATTACTCCTGTTAAGGAATGCAATTTTAACATACATATGCCAAATATCATAGTCGTAATCAGCTGTAACAGAAAGCATCATCCTGATGAATTTTACCCATGGAAATTGGTGAAAAGATCTCATCATGTTCAACACCTTGAACTTGCTTGAAAAGATTTGCAATCAATCTTATATTATAGGTCTCTACACTACTATTCATGTCGGTTTTTTCTCAATGACCGTAGATGCACCCTATGGGTTTTACGCATTCAGGTGGATCCATCAAGGTCATACCTTGTTGGTGTACATGGAGTGCATCTTTGATCCCATAGCCTCAAGCTATTTCTCAGAGTCTAGTTCCTCAATAGATTCTAGGTAGGTTGTTGGCTCATCATCTTATGACCAACTGACTACCTTTCTGAGTTATAGGATATTATAATCTATCAAACTCAAGCCATGTTCTAATAGATCTGTGAGGTTTTGTGTTACATAAGGAACTTGAGATTCCACAAAAATCTGTGATTCTCCTTATTCCTATTGTACCTATTTAGTTTAAATATTTTCTTGTTTGTCTCAAATATTTCAATTTCTACTTTTCTCCCACTGATTCCTTTGGAATGAAATTCCCTTTAGGAATACAACTATCTGGAAACAAACAATTTTGTTGTCGGATTGGAATATAAAAGTAGTATTCAACAAAATAACATTTATGTGATTTATGGACAAAACAAATTAAAGAAATTATTTTCTTGTATAATCATTCATCACTAATCACTATAAAAGACATATCGGTACATTTCCCATACCATATCTCATATGGTGTCTTTCAAACCATTTTAGATAGTACATCACTTTGGTGTAAATAATGTGCCGAAAGGGAAATGGAAGATTAACTAGATCTATTGATAATCACACCATGACTAACATGGTTTTATTCCTTCTTTGTGATACATCATATTGTTTTAGGTGGAGTTCATCATGATACACTATCATGATTGCTTAGAATGTCCTCAAACTCTTGGTTCAAAATTTTTCCACAATGATCATATCAAAGCTTTAATACTTATACCAAGTGGATTGTGTAATTCATTCTTAATGTTCTTGAACACTTCAAGAGATTTAGACTTGTATTTCATTAAACACAATCTACCATATCTACTGAGATCATCAGTACATATAATGAGGTACTAATAACCACCTCTAACATTTATTCTAAAATGTATACATACATAAGTATATATGATCCCTAATAGAATAGTCACTCTCCCACTACATCTAGTGAAGATGCTTTTGTCATATTGCCCAATATATAAGGCTTGCATGTCTCTATTTGTTAAATAATCAAAAGAGTCTAGATAACCATCATTATGAATTATAGAAATGCATGTCTCATTTATGTGTTATAGATGGCAATGCTATAGGTATTTATTGTTTGAGTCATCGAGTCATTTAGTATAATTGTCTCTAGAACTATCAAACATAAACTATGAGACATTAGGTCCACTACCATAAAAGATCTTATCTTTGAAGGAAAAACATCAAATATATTTATAATATTCTTATCCATAGAAGATACATGATATTATTCATTAATGGCAGGTACAAAATAGTAATTCACTAATTCTATTACATGCCCATTACATGAATGACAAATTAAAATTATAGTGCTAGAAACACTTGCTCCACATATAACTAACTTGCTTCTTCTTGGTTCTTGAAGTGGAGATCTTTATCTCCTTATTAATCCTGAGATCCTCTATATACAATTCCTTTTGTAGTGTCCAGGTTGGTGAGAATGGTGCCACTTTCCATCCTCATTCACTCCTCCTTAGCTTTCAATGTAGAAGACTTCAACTTCTGGATAGCTTTAGAACTCTTCTTAGCTATGCCTTTGCCCTTGTACTCCCCTCTACTGATCATCATCATATATTTGGGTTTGTCCTTCTTCATCTACACTTCAGCTATCCTCAACATGCCAAGTAATTCTGACAATGACTTGTTAAAGTCATTCTTGTCGTAGTTCATGACAAACTGGTTGTACGATTCTGATAGTGATTGTAGAATCACATTTGTGGCCATCTCTTGACCCAAGGGAAATCCCAGTCTAAAGAGGTTCTCCACAAACCCAATCAACTTGAGTACATGAGGATCTACTGGATCTCCTTCTGTCGTGTTGAACTTGAACAACACCTTAGACACACCATATCTCTCTTATCTTTCTTGATATTGGTATATGTTCTTAAGATCTATAACTATCTCAATAACATCCATGTTCTCATGCTATCTATTAAACTCATAGTTCATTGAGCACATCATCAGGCACTTGACATCCACAACATCTTCATATTTCTTCTTGTAAGCATCCCTATAAACCTTAGGCCCAGTGGGAGGAGGTTCATCTAGATCTGGTGTCTCCAAGACATAGAGCTTGCGCTCTTGAGTGAGAATAGTTCTTAATGTCCTGAACCAGTCATGGAAGTTGTTCCTATTCATCTTTTCCTTGTCAAGGATTGGTCACAAAGAAAACGTGTTTGTGTTTTTCATTTGATTCTATAAAAGAATGTTTGTAACTGTAGTTAAAACACTTTTGATTAATTTGATTTGATAAGTTTGACGATATTAATTAGGCTTTTAATTAATTATCACTCCCACTATTTTGCTCATGTTGATGGTACTCACTACCAATTTGGAAGATTGCAGCATACAACCTTATAGTGAGACATGATCCAAAATAATTAAGTTAATACGCAATAAACGCTAGCTCTCATAACCAATTATTAAGGTAGGAAACATTTGCCAATTGAATATCATGCAACTCTTGGATAAACTGTATATACATATCCATGCCATAGTCCATCTGTATGCTTTTAGACAATTAATCCTATTAAGGCCACCTAGTTAATTATGACCCAAAAGCCAACACGATAGCATATGCACCCTACTAGGGCAAACCCACATATCCAACATCACACACGGGATAGACAATACACCATGCTAGGGCGTGCCCATGCTTGGTCGGTCAAAATTTTGATGTGTGTTATTTATGGAAAAGATCTAAGACTTAATATTTATTTAGGGATTTAATATAAATATACATATACATATCCAATTACCACATATTTATAGTATGTATCATATACATGTTATCACCACAACCAAAATATATGCAATTATAAAACACAAGTGATGGTTATGGCCATTCTATTGTAATTCCTTGGAGACACAATGAATTATTACCACCTAAGGTCTACATCATATGTAGTAACCTAGTATTGGTGAAGATCCATGCTTGAACCAATTTGGGTTGATATGTTTGACACTGGAACAAATCAGCTCGCTTGTAGGCCGCTCGGATGGGCGCTTGAAATAGTCGTCTGGTGTAAAGGTTCAAGCGATGTCTGGACTCCTCTGGCCAATTGGTTGGGCCACCGATCAATTAGTTCATCCTCCTATCTTCTAGCCTCCTCGTTCCTCCAGTCGGTCGATTTGTCTACTGAATCAGTCATCTCATCTGAAGCAGAGCATCATATGTATGCAAACTGAGATATAAATAAGAATAAACAACCACAACCATGCACACAGATCTAGGGCTATTTTCCATAACCATACATTACACCTACCATCAAAACAAACTTTTAGGATGATTCATGCAAATTGCATATATATATATATATATATATATATATATATATATATATATATATATATATATATATATATATATAGAGAGAGAGAGAGAGAGAGAGAGAGAGAGAGAGAGAGAGTCAGGCTAGAATACACTGGAGTGTATCCGGAGCGGAATACACTCAAGTAGTTTTTCATGATGCAATATTTTTTTTAAAATATAATTTGTTGATCTTCTTAAACATCTCGTGAACAACTCATACACAAAATTTGAGCACATTTGGATATGTATAGCTCATGTTATGAAGACCACAAAAATTATACATTTCAAATTAGTTTCGCGCGTCGATTTTGTTGCCCTTGGATGAGTGACTTACACTCATCCAAATGGGCTCAAAATTTATATGTAGCTTAGTTATAGTATGACGGTGAAGATCAATAGTTTACATTTTGCAAAAAATAGTCTTGATATGCAAACACACTTGAGTGTATTCGCGCGATCCGTACACTCGAGTGTATTGTAGCCTGACTCTCTCTCTCTATATATATATATGTATATATATAGTTTGTGGTACCGTATGTGCTATTTAACTAGACACGCACATTAACCAGCTAATATTCAGATCATATGAAATAAAATAAATCCAATCATATCAATTTAAATCAAGATACACCTTAAATTTAAGTGACTTTGATACCACTATTAGGAAATCAGACAATAGATAAGCCAACAGAAACAAAAAATTTAATGCCCGATTCCCTAATCAATAAGATCTCATCAACAACGATGTATCTATGAAGGAATGCAATAAGAGTTATAGTTGGTCCTGAAGAAAGTCCAGTGACAAATCTTCATGCAGTAGCATGCACCTTTCTTCAATCACCAGTAGCATGCTTCTTCTTTAAGAAACACTCGAACCATCATCAACAACACCCTCCTAGTGCAACACCACAGAAAGCGGTTGACAACATCCTCCTAGCAGAAGGCAACAAGTTTCCTTGCTTCTAGAGTAGTCTAAATGGACCACTGGGAACTCCACATTGTGCTACCAGAGCCAACAGGAAGAAGTCGTCTCTTTGAACATCAATCAACTAGGATTGATTTTCTCTCCCACAATTGTCTGTCCCTTACTATCCCTCCCTTTCATAGGTACGACTTGCTCGAGCTCTCTATTGGTTATCAAAACCAGAGAGGAAAACAATTGTCAAAGCTTATTACTGTGTCTGGGAAGCCCCAGTACCCCTCTATTTATAGAAAAGGACATGGTTAGGGTTTCCACTCGATTTGGGAGTCGAAGAGATGAAATTCACAAATTTTCTAAAAACTACAAACAGTGAACCGGTCGGTTCACTATCCAACTAGCCGCTTCATAGGTGAACCATTCAGTTCATCTCTTGAATCGGTTAGTTCATGTACTTTCCTATTCTGAATCAAATTGACAATAAATATTTGATTAATGCAAAATCACAATATCATCATCAATCCTTGATCTGATCAACCTGATCATTGAACCAGACAATCCAAATGATAAACCACCCAGTTCACATCATGAAATGGTCATTTCATATCATGAAACAATTGTTTCATTCTTGAAACATTTACTTCATATGTGAAATGGTCGCTTCATATGTGAAATGGTCATTTACATGTCCAACTCAGGAAAATATTTAACCAATTGTTGTTTCTAATTGATCTGACACTTGAATCGATTGGTTCAACACTTGAACTTTTTAGTTCAAAGTCCAGTCAGTCAATTTCAACCTCAATTGTTTAAATTGAATACCTAAACACTTTAGTAGTCAATTTAAAAATCATTCATGAATAAACTTCTACTCTAGGTGCATGCTATGCATGTGACCCTATAGGTCCCAATTTAAGTTGGCAATGAATGTCCATAACCAATTTATAACATCACAAGTAATGAGTGGTTTCTAGCAACACATCATTGCTACCCAAGTAATTTGGAAAGTTGCAGAACAACTTCAACCTACAATCTGTGATCAGTATAATGATCATATAGTTCCTTTACCTCTGATATTCATATTGAACTTAGCGAATGGAATCATGATCCTCTTCAAGGTTCAATCCATCTTCCTTGGACTAGAGCAGACTGTCAGAGATTCATGTGAGCTCACACATCACATATTGAGTCACGTGAGTATCACCATGCATTTCTCAACCTCTCTTATCAAGTGGCTTGGATATCAATCTCTTATAGGAGGCACAAATCCTATCTACATCACTCACATTCAATCCCCGTGTATCATAATGCACCGTTGCACTACATGTATGGAAACCCTTATTCAAAGTCACATTGGATGATGTCACAATACATCAAACAAAATGTGATAAGTGTAGTGACTTCAGGCTTAAGAACCACAATCAACATTATCACAATGAGAGCTAATTCTAAATACCATCCCATGGTCTCCATGTATCACACTCAAGGTGGGTCTGTTCGATCCACTGTTCTCTAACATGTACATGTGTATTTGATTTAATATCATATATCGTGACTAATGAGGCTCTATAATCAATAAACACACTGTTACGACCCCACCTCCCGATAACCCCCAATTAAGGGAGACCAAGAGGTTGAAGCCGCACCCATTAATCTCGGATCAAAGGTTCGACATATAACCATAAAAAATTATTAAATTCTAACAGACTATACTGAAAATGGTAATAAAAAAATTTCTTTGCATACCTTGAAAAGTTGGGAACAAACTAACTTCTAACCTCAGCTGAACTATTATATTTAATTCCTCCTTGTTCTTTAATTCTTGAATTCACAAGGTGTCGCTTTACTGTTTATTCTTTTCATTGTACCTAAAATGCCGACAAACAAAACGTCGGTCAGCCGAAGTTGGTATGTGGGGGAAACAATAATCATTCAATTATCTATAACAATGTATCACATTCAATTATCATTTAACAAACAAGTTTACGTTTTAAGTATAACTACACAATCCATGTGTACCCTATCCCCTGTGATGTCCCTGCAGTGGACCTGGATACTACCTCCCTTATGGTAGATTCCCATTTTACCCCCGCATGACTTCACCTAATAGGTGAATCAATTTCTAGGGCTGAGTCACATGGCACTACCCGTAGGTAGCCCACTCCTTAACTCATGGTATGCTAAGAGTCTCATGGCACTACACGTGTGTAGCCCAGTTTCTAACTCATGATACCCTAGACCTTGCTCTAGGTTATCCTTAGCCTTTGCATAGCCACAGGGGTGGACTCGGATCTAGCTAGTTATACATGTATACGCATAGTGATAGTCATAGTCACTTTATAGTTGCATGAATTAAAACATCCAACAGTTATTTCATGCATGGAGGGAAACGTCGATACAAACCTCGGAAAACTAATCGGAATAGTCATAAGCATAACCACATACCTGATCTGATGATTTGAACAGAAATATCCATGATAATAAGAATCCAAGCAAGCAAGTATTTTCAACAAGATCCTGAAATAATCATGTAATTCCCTTTTTATTACTCATGTCATCAAGATCTAGCTCGCTTCCTAGGTTTCTAGTTCACATTTAGGGTTTCCATTGCAATTAGGGTTTCCCTTCATCTTTTACTATTTCAAACCCTAATTTTTATACCATTACTCATAAACCCTTATTATCATATATATATTCTTCATCATTAAGGTTATCTTAACAACACCGATCAAAAAGGTTATCTTAACAACATATAACCCTATTCTCGAATTTAAAGGCACCATTAACCATCAATTAATTTTATTAATCCTCTTTTACATCAAAGCTACTATTTTTATCCTTTTAATCCATGACAAGATCATTATATGCATTTATCATCAATTCAAAGTTCATTATGGCCTAAACACATATGAACTCGATTTGCCATTAATTCTACTTTATATTTATGAGAAAACCCTAATTACTACCTTTAAGGTTCTTATCCATAATTAGGAACTTTTCTACTCCAAGTAGATTAGAACTATCATTTAACAACAAACTTTCACATTATTCACATTAAATATGATCTTCTCCTCTTTTACCCTAAATTAGGGTTTCTAGATGCATTATCATATATTCATGTGTAAAACCCTAAAGCAAGCCAATTATTATCGAATATCATATTCAAATTTTACTTTTCCTCTCAACAGGTTACTAATACTTGAAATAACCCATTTAGGATTTTAGATCGAATTCCCAAACATAATTAGGGTTATTAATCAAAGTTTAATGCCTACATGATCAACTTAAGACACTTTTGAAATTATAAACGGAATCAGACTTTACTTACATTTTAACAGATTCCTCATGATTTTCTGATCAACTTTCATATATTAAGTGTCCCAATCCAAGTTACCAATAATTAGATACGATATTTGCAAGCAAAACAATATTGGACCAATAGTAACGTGCCACGTGGGCAACTTAGGCATACCTTTCAGCATCGAGCCCACGTTATAACGAAAGGACTATTTTGTCCTCCTATTGCAGGTTGCTCCTTCACATGCTAGGGGGCATATTTGTCCAAATGATTCGAGCCATCTTCCTCCTCTAGACGAAGCGCTGCTACCGCCGCAACGCTGGGTTTCCACCGTGACCAGGTTGCCTCCCGGGGCGGGGTGGACCGCGCAAGGGTTCCTACCCCTCCGCAGCCTCTTGTTGCACGTGACCATGCCATAGCTTGTGGCCAAGACAGCCTGGTCGACGAGGACCAGAGCCGAGAATGATTCTCATTTGCAGAGAAAACCTCCTTGCAGAGGTCACAGCCAACAGAGGAAGAAGGGGAGGGAGGAGATTTCATCACCCCCGAAGCTTTTCTGGGAACTGTGAATCTCCTGCGGACACCTCTACAGGCAAGGGCAGGTCTTTCACCTAAGGATAGGCATGCGATGGTCCAGCAACTGCAGATCTTTCTTCCTTCCGGCAGAGTTGGCGTCGGCCTCGTTACTCGGTGCATCCTTGGCATCGTCAGGTGATGTATCTAGGGTTGGCAAAGTTATGAGGACCGTGGCCAGAGATTGGCTTTCTTCATACAGCCACGGTTGGCTTTCATGTCTCCCCATAGCGGAGTATATTTGGGTCCTTTTATATCAGTAAACTATACGGAACCCCAGTGGTTAAAACGAGATAGAGAACATGTGGGCACATTGCTAACCACCGATATCCTTGTTACTCAAAAGGCAACATGTACCCAACCATCCATGTATAGAACTCTTTAAGAGTTATCCTCTTGATTTGACGATTTCACCACAAAAAGTTACTATTTTCCTAATCAAATTTGGCAACTAAAAGTTGTTAAGGGAAGTCTTATATTGGTGGATTCCTTATTGTATAAAGAAATCTAGATTACTCCCTAATTCCTTAGGATTTCCTCTCTCTTTCTTTCTTTGTTTCTATTTTCATTAATTTGGTTTCCTCTCTTAATAGAAATTATGTGGAATGGAAAATCATTTCATTGTGGTCACCCATGCCACTTTTAGAAACTTTTACACAGTTTTCACATATGCACATAATTATCTTTAATTTCACTTTTCTTATCCTATTTAAGGATTCTTATTATCCTTCTAGATGCATCTATATGCATTATTTCTCATTATCATGTTTATTTCTTATTAAAACATCTCTTCTTGAGGATTTCTCTTTAGTTCTCTTTTATTTTCTTCATTATCATTCCTTTTAATATTAGCATCCTCATGGATACGAAATTTCACCAAGGAATCTCATTTATGCCTTTTTCCACTTATTTTCCACTTTTTATCATCATTATCGATTTATTTCTTAATAAAGAAATACTGAATTAATCTCTTCTTTTCTTATTGCTTTCTTTTTGCAACCTTGGACTCCTTGGTACCCAAGGAACCCAAGAGGCACGAAGTCCTCTTTGGATTTGCCTTCTAGAGGTTTCTACAAATTTCTTTTCTTAAAAATTCAATTATCCATTTATTAATTGAATTTCCTTGTTATTTGGGCCCAAAAGACAATAAAGCCCACAAAGCAACCAATCAAGGCTATTGTGAAGGGAAACCTTTCATTTCAAAACAAATCATATCATTATTTGTTCAATTATCTTTAGTACGAGAAATTACATTTCTCACTAATTGAACCCAAAAATTGGGGTTATAACATCCTTCCCCTCTTATAGGAATTTTGTCCTCAAAATTCTATCAAGCAAACAAACAAAATAGGATAAGACTTTTTCATGTCCATCATTGGCCCCTATGTGGCTTTACCATACTCATGGCGTTTCCAAAGAACCTTTATCATCACATATTCTTTTCTCTGAGTCCTTTCATCCTGGCATCTATAAACTACACAGGTGACTCAGGCCATTTTAGCCTCCCTTGGGGCTCACTAGGTTCCTTGCTCAGCACATGGTCGGGGTACCTCACATAGTGCTCTAAATTAGACACACGGAAAACATCTCCCATTACTCTATCCTGAGGGGTAGGGTCAAAACCTAACCATCTCCACCCATCCATCTCTAATGGACCCATGTATCGGAGACTCAGCTTTCTTAGCTGCAGCTCAGAGGGGTCGGATTCTCACATTATATTCTCCCACAGTGCACCGCATATTAGTCTACTTTGCATCTGCTCACGACTCTCGTCGTGTCTAGGCTCCTTTCATCCATTGCATGATCAAGGTGACTTCGTCTACACACACTGTGGCCCTTTTCTACCCAGCACGTGGTCCTTTCACCAACATCACCTTACTGAAGTGGTGACCGACACAACCTCTCATACAGAGCTTCATATAAAACCCGATACTGGCTATGGTGGTCATGGTCACATCTTTCGTAGGACAAGAACTGTCTTTAGATATCACCCTGTACGAGCACACATGCTCTCATCAGACCCTTTAGTCTGGATCATACTAACCATTAGTTAGGGGTGATAAACTGTACCATCACATTCTTCATGTACCCACTTCCACCTTTTGGAAGGGAACCTTTAGGTCAAACTCAAAAACCTTTGAACTCGCTTCATAGTTGAACCATCTCTCTTTCTTGGGTAGTTCAACCAGATCTGTCCCTTGACAGAACTCCTTCTTTCGCATGTCATCTAGGTAAGGCAAACTACCATAACCCACATTGCATCTTGACCTTCCTTGGTCTATGGGAGACTTACAACATCCATAGTGATGAACTCCCTTTCTCTTTCTGGGACTTTTATCCTTTATATCAATGCACTGGGTTACTGGTGTTCGTCCTTTACCCTTGGCTTGCATGGCCATCTACCACATGCAACTTTATCTTAGGTATTTAAAGTGCTATTTCCATTTACCACAGTGTATGGTGATCTTAAAATCATGATCTCCTGTATGTCATTATTCTTCAAGATCAATTCCTCAGAAACCCTAAACCACTCTAGTCGGGGTTTCATCACCTTCTTTTCCAAAGAAGTGCACTTGAGGTTCTACCACCATCCTTTCATCGTATTAAGGACTAGACTGGCTAACCAAACAACCCTTAACTTTTCAACGTATCTTGTTACATCTGAGTGTTATCCAAACACCCCTCCTTTCCAAACTTAGGGTTAGCCAAACAACCTCTTCTAGCTTCTAGTCAAACAAGTCAGATGTATCTCAACCAGAGCATCCATTACCACTTCACATCTGTAGGTATTAGGTAACATTAAAGACATACACTTCCATTGATTTCACTTATCATCTCACCTCAAACTCTATGTCTATCTTCATTAAGAACACTCTCTGGTTTCATCTTCATGGTGATCAAACTCAACTTGATATAACTTGTAAGTTCTACATAACTCATGATAAAACATCCTCATTAGGTGACTACCTCATTCCTCTTGGTGTTTTCAAACCATCCATGTATCATTCACTTTACCAGGGTAGGTTATCTTCTCTATCCCCATTTCTCATGGCAACGTTCCAACCTACATCATCTCTTATCCTTGGTGTATGTGATGAATGCATATTCATCTATTATTTTTACTTCATTTAGAATAAGTAATTAGGACTTTTTTGTTAATTTTAGCTAATTCAAAAATAAATAGCACTTTCATCTTCTTGATATACTTTTTCTGAATTATAATGATATTTTTTCTCATTTTCAGGAATTATCTAAGTAATTAAATTGAGAAAAGAAGAGATGAAGATAGGAGGCAATTCAGTTTCCTGCAATGCTGACTTAAATGCATACCTTGCAGCAAAATTAGCATAACTCTCACATCCTAAGGCGGAATTTAATGTTCAAATATGATTTGGAAAGGGAATTCAAAGGCCTATATGAAAATCGTATTTTCGGGCGCACTTTAAATTCTTTGGACAACATAAATTCGCTCGAAATTGCTGCTGCGAAAATCTGCATTAAAGAAAGACAATCAAGAGTTTGTTGACTAGATCTGAAAATTCAAAAGGATGGCTCCCTCTCTTTTTTCTCCCTCTTTTTTTAGATAGCCTACCCCTCCTTCTCCTATAAAAGGAAGGGCACTTCCTCCTCCCAAGGATCATCTTGGATTTCTTTGTATTATGATTCTGTAGCAATTAGGCTTGTAATCATTTTCATTTTATGCAATAAAGTAGTTTTAAATTCAAGCAACGTTCTTCCATTCTCGTTCTTGTCTCTTCTTCCCACTTTAGTCTTGATCTTCTTTCATTCTCACTTTATTCTGGAGCAAGGAACAAAGAGTTAAGTCATTTCATCGTCTCTAGCATAAGGATTAATTTCCTGATTTCTGGGCTAGACTATGGCTTCAATTCTTTCTTCCTCCGACTCCCATTTCTCTATGTGTGAGTAGTCTCTTATCGGGGCAAGGGGAATAACCCCTTAGTCATGGTTTTAACGACTTCTTCTTAAACGACTAGATGGTAATCGATTTTAATTGAATAGTCGATCTTTGGATCGCATGTTAATCTCGATGGATGTGACCATGGAAATCCAGATTTAGAACAATAAAATCGATTACATAGACGTTTTGATATGACCGTAGATTCTCGTCTTTTAGGTTGATAAACTAGGAAGCATGAGCACCAGGACCAATGGGCTCTTTTGGAGTTTCTCTTTTGTGAGTTTTTAATTCGCAAGCCTTCATCAAATTTTCGTTTAAGATTTAGTTGTTATCACCCAGGCTAAGGTGGTGAAAACCCCTACGAGCCTCGATTTCCATCTCTTGTTTTAAACACCGCATCTTCGTTTCCTTTAATTCTTAGTCTTTCATTCATTTAGTATGCTTGTGTTAACAATCTTTTTATTTTTCCCTTGTGCATGTTAATTCTTGTTAAGTGCTTTCCTTCTTGCATTAGTGTAATCATTCAAACCCCCAACTGGAATTTACTTTCTGCTTTAAAAAGAAAAATACCAAAAAAAATTAATAAAAGTTCTTCAAATCTTTGGGTTCTAAGAACAATCTCTAATTAGTTGTCCTGTGGGATCGACCCTTCTATACTACCCTTAAAACCGGAAGTAAAAAAGGTTTAAACTCTAGGATTAATCATCTTAGTGATTGATATTGCAAAACGACGAGTATCAATTTGGCGTCGTTGCCGGGGACAACAGATTGTTTTCTCGAACCCCAAAATTTTTGAAAAAACTTTTTTCCTTTTTTATGCCTTCCGAGTAACATTCCGGAAGTACTACTCCTTCTTCTGTCGAGTTTCCATTCCGGCAGTCCGTTTTTTTCTGCAAATACGCTAGTTTGTAAAAAAATTGTAATTTTAGTTAGTTTTGTAAATTTTAACCTTGAGTCATAATTCCTTAGCTTCTGTTTCTTTTTTGTAATTTACAGTCTTGTACAAAATCTTTAGTTCTTTTTTGAATTGTAAAAAAAAAACCTTTCAAATGGAGTGGGCATTGCAATATCCCCCACAATGTTATTATTGTGGTCATTGCCACCATGCATCTCTTGCCTGTCCAAATTTATCCCATAGCACCCCTCTCTATGAGCCCTTTCATCCTAGTGGGTATAATGTAAATCCTTATTTTTTTGAGAACCAATATGGGGAAACTTGCTATCCATATTCTGAGAGAGGGTACGACCAACAAAACTTTAGGGGAAATGGACCTATTTATGATACCCAATATAATCCTCAACAAGAAGAGAAACTTAGGTCCCTAGAGAAGATGGCAGCAAAACTCCTAACTAGCCAAACCTTATTGGCCACCTTAGTAGAAGCCCAAACCCAAAATATAGATTGTTCAAATATGTTTCCTCATGAATTTGTGACACCTTATAATATTGAATCTTCCTACCAAGATGGACGCAATGGAAATTACAATCCACCATCTTCTGGAGATTATTATGAGGAGCAATGCCACCCAAAACAATATGAGGAGTACTATGGCCAAGGACACTATGGGGAGTGTGGCGAGGATGACCAAAATTTTGGGGTGTATAAATCCTATGGTGAAATACAAATTGATCTTGAACTGGAAGAGAGACTTAAGGACCTAGAAAAGAGGGTAGCTGAAGCACAAGCAAAACTTGAATCCAGTCAAGCCATGTTAGATACCTTTCTAGAGGATCAATCACAAACTCCCCCTATAGAGCTTGATCAACCCAAGATGGTTCTTCCTGACAATGACGATGATGATCCTTATTTTGTGTCATATATGTCAGATCCTGAAGAAATAGAACAAACCATGGAGCCATATTTTGTGTGTGATGAGGACGTTGGTATCCCTATCTTTCCTTTAGAGACTCTTTTACTTGAATATGAAATGTCAAAGAAGGCGAGTCATTATGAAGATCCAACAACTCCTCCCATCCTTAACATAAATCTGAATGATACCATAGACCAATACCCTTCTTTTGAGTCTATTTTGGATAATGAGAATCTAACCCCCTTTATGATTCTTCCCGAGCCATCACAGCCAATATCCATCCCACACATGGCTGATCTAGAAGGGGAGATACCACCATTGGAAGAAGCCCACACACCCCCTTCTATTGTTTGCAAGGAAGACATCATCATCCCTCCTACAAAAAAATTAGAGACATATGTTACATCAACAATGAAACTTACCAAACCCAATGTTGATGGCATTAATTTTAAGGAGAAACAAAACACTTTAGTAAATGATTTTAATTTTTTTGTATTGGCATCAATTCTCCCATATGCAGGTCATCATGATGGTGGAAAACTTGAATCAGATCCTCCACCCAACTCAGTTCATCATGCTCTACTGGCATTACTAGTCGGGTACTCGCCAACCTCCCCTCATCCACATCCATCTCCAACACTTCCCTTGCTATCGAAGGAAGATCTATGGATATTATTGGAGGGAATGCGAGGTGAAAGAAAATATGAGCACCCCACTGAGCTTCTACAATTACCCTATCATAGGGTACATTATGAAGCTCCTCATATAAAGGTCCCAGCCCTCATACACATCCCCTTTAGCTGGACATTTTTTGAGCTACCTGGGCCACCTAGAAATCCTCGCTATTCTTTTCCCCCATCTCGGATTTTGATTTTTGCTCGGGACGACCAAAGTCTTAAGTTCGGGGTGGGGATGGGTGGTACGTTTCCACCCCTTTTTCTTCCCCTTTTAGTATCTTTTCTTTTACATTTTGCATGTAGTTTTTTCTTTCTTTCTTTTCATAGTACAATTGGCCCATATCTAGTCGGCCTTGATATGATCATTTGTCAAAATACTCCCCTTAATGATGTAACTTCCTTGCAACTAAAATTTTGAAACTTTCATGACTAGAAATCCTCCTGTCACTTAGGACCTCAAATAATAATCACTCCTTGGAAAAGATGGCAAGCCATAGAGGACTGATAGGATTCAAGAGTGATGCTTTCTTATCATGTACAATTTGTATAAATTTTCTTGATTTTTCGCATGATTCGGTAATAGTTGAACCAATGCATGGTACTCCTAAAAAAAAAGATGAAAAAAAAAGTTGCACAAGAACAGCCTCTTCTACTCTTCTTCTACCACTTCCAAATCTTTCCATTCGTCAAAAAGAAGAAAAAAAAGCCAATAATGCCAAAAAGGCTAAGTTTGGGGTGGCACCCCTTCCCCCTCTTTCGCTTCTTCTATACCCACGCAATTGGGTGTATCACCAAAAATCAAAGAAAAAAATGCGGTCAATGTAACTGCATGTCCACTAAATAAAAAGGTCTCGAGTCGAATAGAGGAGAGACTGTCCTTCTTCCATACCTCCTTCACTCCAATTTTCTACCCAGGGGAAAACTACAAAAACCCCAACTATCCAAATCAGCACTGTTCTTGTGTAAAACTTAAAAAAAAATGGAGTACCAAATACAAAGGTGAAATGAAAATCTATTTTATTGCAGGTCTTGAATAAATGCAAGTTTGTAAAGTAGGAAATATAAAAGTCACTTTTTGTGAATTCAGAAAGTCAGGGTCGCTTGGCCATATTTTGGTGGAAGGAATCCAGTGATTGTTAGGAGAGTGAGGATGATAGGTTGAAAGTATGTCTCGAAAGTATTTCTTAATTTTAATGTTGCTCGGGACGAGCAAAGTTTAAGTTTGGGGTATTTTGATGAATGCATATTCATCTATTATTTTTACTTCATTTAGAATAAGTAATTAGGACTTTTTTGTTAATTTTAGCTAATTCAAAAATAAATAGTACTTTCATCTTCTTGATATACTTTTTCTGAATTCTAATGATATTTTTCCTCATTTTCAGGAATTATCTAAGTAATTAAATTGAGAAAAGAAGAGATGAAGATAGGAAGCAATTCAGTTTCCCGCAATGCTGACTTAAATGCATACTTTGCACCAAAATTAGCATAACTCTCACATACTAAGGCGGAATTTAATGTTCAAATATGATTTGGAAAGGGAATTCAAAGGCCTATATGAAAATCATATTTTCGGGCGCACTTTAAATTCTTTGGACAACAGAAATTCGCTCGAAATTGCTGCTGCGAAAATCTGCATTAAAGAAAGACAATCAAGAGTTTGTTGACTAGATCTGAAAATTCAAAAGGATGGCTCCCTCTCTTTTTTCCCCCTCTTTTTTTAGATAGCCTACCCCTCCTTCTCCTATAAAAGGAAGGGCACTTCCTCCTCCCAAGGATCATCTTGGATTTCTTTGTATTATGATTCTGTAGCAATTAGGCTTGTAATCATTTTCATTTTATGCAATAAAGTAATTTTAAATTCAAGCAATGTTCTTCCATTCTCATTCTTGTCTCTTCTTCCCACTTTAGTCTTGATCTGCTTTCATTCGCGCTTTATTCTGGAGCAAGGAACAAAGAGTTAAGCCATTTCATCGTCTCTAGCATAAGGATTAATTTCCTGATTTCTGGGCTAGACTATGGCTTCAATTCTTTCTTCCTCCGACTCCCATTTCTCTATGTGTGAGTAGTCTCTTATTGGGGCAAGGGGAATAACCCCTTAGTCATGGTTTTAACGACTTCTTCTTAAACGACTAGATGGTAATCGATTTTAATTGAATAGTCGATCTTTGGATCGCATCTTAATCTGGATGGATGTGACCATGGAAATCCAGATTTAGAACAATAAAATCGATTACATAGACGTTTTGATATGACCGTGGATTCTCGTCTTTTAGGTTGATAAACTAGGAAGCATGAGCACCAGGACCAATGGGCTCTTGTGGAGTTTCTCTTTTGTGAGTTTTTAATTCGCAAGCCTTCATCAAATTTTCGTTTAAGATTTAGTTGTTATCACCCAGGCTAAGGTGGTAAAAACCCCTACGAGCCTCGATTTCCATCTCTTGTTTTAAACACCGCATCTTCGTTTCCTTTAATTCTTAGTCTTTCATTCATTTAGTATGCTTGTGTTAACAATCTTTTTATTTTTCCCTTTTGCATGTTAATTCTTGTTAAGTGCTTTCCTTCTTGCATTAGTGTAATCATTCAAACCCCCAACTGGAATTTACTTTCTGCTTTAAAAAGAAAAATACCAAAAAAAATTAATAAAAGTTCTTCAAATCTTTGGGTTCTAAGAACAATCTCTAATTAGTTGTCCTGTGAGATCGACCCTTCTATACTACCCTTAAAACTGGAAGTAAAAAAGGTTTAAACTCTAGGATTAATCATCTTAGTGATTGATATTGCAAAACGACGAGTATCAGTATGGCATGCGTAAAGTCATATCTCTCACCCCCATAACAAGAGGAAATAAGCATTTGGCTGCAGTCCAAATACAGAGTTCTTCTTGTTCCAAGAGTAGATATGGTACATCCCACCTTACCAATACACCTTACATCTAAGTTGCAACGTGCCATACATGCCTCTACATCATAGACATCACGATGTCGAACTAGTCTAGAACCTACTGAGGTTTATATCCTTGGTCATCTACTCTATGTCTATAGGGTACCGGCTCTTTTGGGGTCATCCCTCTTCCCTCATGCATCAAGGGAGTGCCCTACTCATCTACCCTTTAGGTCCCATGAGTTCATGAAGGTGATCAATCTCCTAACCCATGGCCCTCATACAATGATAGCTGTTACCTCCCGACCCTATGATCATGTGCAACTGGGGAATTAGGAAACTCCTACATTCATCGGTCTTATCCCTACCTGACCCTAGGATAGACTTAGGATTCTCCATCATAGTACATGTTCACTTAGAACCTTACCCAAGTCTTCATCATCTCTCTTTCTGCATTCATGGGATGGCTTTCTTCCTTTCATCAGAATCATGGCAACCTGCTTACCTTGGTCAAGCCCCATACCGGTTACCTCCATGGTAACACATTCATATGCAATTAGAGATGGATATCTATGGGTATACAGGTTCATTCTCATACCATGTACTTTTCACTTATCTTCTCAAGATCCTATGAGACCTCTTTAGGTTACCCTAAACTAACAAAACTGATATACACCCTACCAAAGGGGTCCCTCTCCCAGGATGGGAGGAAAACTATCTCTTGACAACATGGTCACAAAAGCTCTTAGGTCTAGGGTTTACATCCTCATGAGCTTACTTAACCCTAGAAAGCTATTAAGGCACAAACAGATCACCTATTGACCCATGCTAGGTCATACTTGTCCTCTTTCCTCGACGCCAGATCAAGATCATACTTTCTCGTATCATCAACTTTATTGTGAGGGATTCATCAATCATACCTTTAAACCTAAGGGGGTTTCACTTTCCGTTATGCATGAGGAGTACCATTCTCGAAACTATAGCAACTTAATTCGCATCATGAGCATTAGGTATACCACTTCCCCTCTTAGGCCTAGGAACCCTAGGTTCACTGTCGGGTGTCCAACTGCATGCTCAATCTCTTAATCATGAATCAAGCATGTCCATGATATGTCATGTACTTCCACGATCCCTTTATATGAACAATACCACTAGTTACTTAAACCTCCTTTAAGGCACTCTTTATCTCATCCAGCAGGAAGTCACTTATACCATAGGTACCAGAAGCATCATCCTTCCTATAGGGTTTGGTTCCTATAAAGATAACCAAGATATCATTAGCCTCCAGGGGTCAAGCATAGGGCAACCACTATCATCCACTTAGGTCACATCTTCCTCGACTCCCCACTTTTCCTTACATCTCGGAGTCTAGGATTCCAACCTTTTTGCTTGGTTTCCTGCCCTCTCTCTAGAGGTAACCCTACAACTAACCATTAGAGGTCCTATCTTCGTGAAGGGTCAACCTCCAAGGCATGAAACCTATGTTCAACTTATGTTCGCTCAAGGTCATCCATGCTTATTTCATAAGCCATCCTTCGTACCCTCATGGTCAGGGTTTCAACCCTACTCACACAACTAATGTACCCTGGGTGCATACTATGCCTATTCGCATAAACCCATAGGGTCTCTACAGGTCCTTCACTAACAACATCATCGAAGGAGCTATCCTTTACCCTAATATGCACGACCCTTCCCAAGGTTGGGTTGCCAAAGGTGCTAGGTCACCCATAGATCATGTGTCATCCCAAAGGCATGTCCCTTCAAACACCTGGTCCTACTCATCTCTCTCTAACCATCACTTAGGGTTAGGGTTAGCATCATCCTCAGAGGATGTGCTAGGTCTCTACTAGCAATGGAGATCTCGATCTCCAAAACTGACTTATCCTCCTGACAAGAAGGTCTAGCCTCAGGTTTCTTCTGAGGACATGACAACTTATGCCATACGACCTAAGCATGTATATATTCTTTAATTTGCGCTTAATCTATTAAGCTTATGTCCATGACATCTTATTTACATGCTTTTCATTAATTTGATGGAGGATTCCTTAGACCTTATTAACCTTACCCATACCTCAAGAGGGTGAGGAAAAGAGAGAAAACCCTAATCCTTAAGGTCCTTAACAGATTTTGTGATGAGAAGGGATGAATAAGATGAGAAAGTCCTAAAGGTATCTTATTTCGATTCATACCCTAAGACTTTGGCCAGGCAGTCACACGGATCCGGGAGTCCTCGTATTCCGACTAGCGGTGCGGAGGAAAGTATTGCCAGCCCCCAGTCGTGATCCTTTTCTAGACACCTCTGTCTTTCGGATAATCCTCTAATAACTCCCTTGGGTTCTATGGAGTTTGTAAAATTTAATAATTATTAATGGTTAAGTGAGGAACCTAGGCTCTGATACCAAATGTTACGACCCCACCTCCCGATAACCCCCAATTAAGGGAGACCAAGAGGTTGAAGTCGCACCCATTAATCCCGGATCAAAGGTTCGACATATAACCATAAACAATTATTAAATTCTAACAGACTATACTGAAAATGGTAATAAAAAATTTTCTTTGCATACCTTGAAAAGTTGGGAACAAACTAACTTCTAACCTCAGCTGAACTATTATTTTTAATTCCTCCTTGTTCTTTAATTCTTGAATTCACAAGGTGTCACTTTACTGTTTATTCTTTTCATTGTACCTAAAACGCCGACAAACAAAACGTCGGTCAGCCGAAGTTGGTATGTGGGGGAAACAATAATCATTCAATTATCTATAACAATGTATCACATTCAATTATCATTTAACAAACAAGTTTACGTTTTAAGTATAACTACGCGATCCATGTGTACCCTATCCCCTGCGATGTCCCTGCAGTGGACCTGGATACTACCTCCCTTATGGTAGATTCCCATTTTACCCCTCATGACTTCACCTAATAGGTGAATCAATTTCTAGGGCTGAGTCACATGGCACTACCCGTAGCTAGCCCACTCCTTAACTCATGGTATACTAAGAGTCTCATGGCACTACACGTGGGTAGCCCAGTTTCTAACTCATGATACCCTAGACTTTTCTCTAGGTTATCCTTAGCCTTTGCATAGCCACAGGGGTGGACTCGGATCTAGCTAGTTATACATGTATACGCATAGTGATAGTCATAGTCACTTTATAGTTGCATGAATTAAAACATCCAACAGTTATTTCATGCATGGAGGGAAACGTCGATACAAACCTCGGAAAACTAATCGAAATAGTCATAAGAGTAACCACATACCTGATCTGATGATTTGAACAGAAATATCCATGCAAATAAGAATCCAAGCAAGCAAGTATTTTCAACAAGATCCTGAAATAATCATGTAATTCCCTTTTTATTACTCATGTCATCAAGATCTAGCTCGCTTCCTAGGTTTCTAGTTCACATTTAGGGTTTCCATTTCAATTAGGGTTTCCCTTCATCTTTTACTATTTCAAACCCTAATTTTTATACCATTACTCATAAACCCTTATTATCATATATATATTCTTCATCATTAAGGTTATCTTAACAACACCGATCAAAAAGGTTATCTTAACAACATATAACCCTATTCTCGGATTTAAAGGCACCATTAACCATCAATTAATTTTATTAATCCTCTTTTACATCAAAGCTACTATTTTTATCCTTTTAATCCATGACAAGATCATTATACGCATTTATCATCAATTCAAAGTTCATTATGGCCTAAACACATATGAACTCGATTTGCCATTAATTCTACTTTATATTTATGAGAAAACCCTAATTACTACCTTTAAGGTTCTTATCCATAATTAGGAACTTTTGTACTCCAAGTAGATTAGAACCATCATTTAACAACAAACTTTCACATTATTCACATTAAATATGATCTTCTCCTCTTTTACCCTAAATTAGGGTTTCTAGATGCATTATCATATATTCATGTGTAAAACCCTAAAGCAAGCCAATTATTATCGAATATCATATTCAAATTTTACTTTTCCTCTCAACAGGTTACTAATACTTGAAATAACCCATTTAGGATTTTAGATCGAATTCCCAAACATAATTAGGGTTATTAATCAAAGTTTAATGCCTACATGACCAACTTAAGACACTTTTGAAATTATAAACGGAATCAGACTTTACTTACATTTTTAACAGATTCCTCATGATTTTCTGATCAACTTTCATATATTAAGTGTCCCAATCCGAGTTACCAATAATTAGATACGATATTTGCAAGAAAAATAATATTGGACCAATAGTAACGTGCCACGTGGGCAACTTAGGCATACCTTTCAGCATCGAGCCCACGTTCTAATGAAAGGACTATTTTGTCCTCCTATTGCAGGTTGCTCCTTCACATGCTAGGGGGCATATTTGTCCAAACGATTCGAGCCGTCTTCCTCCTCTAGACGAAGGGCTGCTACCGCCGCAACGCTGGGTTTCCACCGTGACCAGGTTGCCTCCCGGAGCGGGGTGGACCGCGCAAGGGTTCCTACCCCTCCGCAGCCTCTTGTTGCACGTGACCATGCCATAGCTTGTGGACAAGACAGCCTGGTCGACGAGGACCAGAGCCGAGAATGATTCTCATTTGCAGAGAAAACCTCCTTGCAGAGGTCACAGCCAACAGAGGAAGAAGGGGAGGGAGGAGATTTCATCACCCCCGAAGCTTTTCTGGGAACTGTGAATCTCCTGCGGACACCTCTACAGGCAAGGGCAGGTCTTTCACCTAAGGATAGGCCTGCGATGGTCCAGCAACTGCAGATCTTTCTTCCTTCCGGTAGAGTTGGCATCGGCCTCGTTACTCGGTGCATCCTTGGCATCGTCAGGTGATGTATCTAGGGTTGGCAAAGTTACGAGGACCGTGGCCAGAGATTGGCTTTCTTCATACAGCCACAGTTAGCTTTCATGTCTCCCCATAGCAGAGTATGTTTGGGTCCTTTTATATCAGTAAACTATACGGAACCCCAGTGGTTAAAATGAGATAGAGAACGCGTGGGCACATTGCTAACCACCGATATCCTTGTTACTCAAAAGGCAACTTGTACCCAACCATCCATGTATAGAACTCTTTAAGAGTTATCCTCTTGATTTGACGATTTCACCACAAAAAGTTACTATTTTCCTAATCAAATTTGGCAACTAAAAGTCGTTAAGGGAAGTCTTATATTGGTGGATTCCTTATTGTATAAAGAAATCTAGATTACTCCCTAATTCCTTAGGATTTCCTCTCTCTTTCTTTCTTTGTTTCTATTTTCATTAATTTGGTTTCCTCTCTTAATAGAAATTATGTGGAATGGAAAATCATTTCATTGTGGTCACCCATGCCACTTTTAGAAACTTTTACACAGTTTTCACATATGCACATAATTATCTTTAATTTCACTTTTCTTATCCTATTTAAGGATTCTTATTATCCTTCTAGATGCATCTATATGCATTATTTCTCATTATCATGTTTATTTCTTATTAAAACATCTCTTCTTGAGGATTTCTCTTTATTTATCTTTTATTTTCCTCATTATCATTCCTTTTAATATTAGCATCCTCATGGATACGAAATTTCACCAAGGAATCTCATTTATGCCTTTTTCCACTTATTTTCCACTTTTTATCATCATTTTCGATTTATTTCTTAATAAAGAAATATTGAATTAATCTCTTCTTTTCTTATTGCTTTCTTTTTGCAACCTTGGACTTCTTGGTACCCAAGGAACCCAAGAGGCACGAAGTCCTCTTTGGATTTGCCTTCTAGAGGTTTCTACATATTTCTTTTCTTAAAAATTCAATTATCCATTTATTAATTGAATTTCCTTGTTATTTGGGCCCAAAAGACAATAAAGCCCACAAAGCAACCAATCAAGGCTATTGTGAAGGGAAACCATTCATTTCAAAACAAATCATATCATTATTTGTTCAATTATCTTTAGTACGAGAAATTACATTTCTCACTAATTGAACCCAAAAATCGGGGTTATAACATCCTTCCCCTCTTATAGGAATTTTGTCCTCAAAATTCTATCAAGCAAACAAACAAAATAGGATAAGACTTTTTCATGTCCATCATTGGCCCCTATGTGGATTTACCATACTCATGGCATTTCCAAAGAACCTTTATCATCACATATTCTTTTCTCTGATTCCTTTCATCTTGGCGTCTATAAACTACACAGGTGACTCAGGCCATTTTAGCCTCCCTTGGGGCTCACTAGGTTCCTTGCTCAGCACATGGTCGGGGTACCTCACATAGTGCTCTAAATTAGACACACGGAAAACATCTCCCATTACTCTATCCTGAGGGGTAGGGTCAAAACCTAACCATCTCCACCCATCCATCTCTAATGGACCCATGTATCGGAGACTCAGCTTTCTTAGCTGTAGCTCAGAGGGGTCGGATTCTCATATTATATTCTCCCACAGTGCACCGCATATTAGTCTACTTTGCATCTGCTCATGACTCTCGTTGTGTCTAGGCTCCTTTCAGCCATTGCATGATCAAGGTGACTTCGTCTACACGCACTGTGGCCCTTTTCTAACCATCACGTGGTCCTTTCACCAACATCACCTTACTGAAGTGGTGACCGACACAACCTCTCATACACAGCTTCATATAAAACCCGATACTGGCTATGGTGGTCATGGTCACATCTTTCGTAGGACAAGAACTGTCTTTAGATATCACCCTGTACGAGCACACATGCTCTCATCAAACCCTTTAGTCTGGATCATACTAACCATTAGTTAGGGGTGATAAACTGTACCATCACGTTCTTCATGTACCCACTTCCACCTTTTGGAAGGAACCTTTAGGTCAAACTCAAAAACCTTTGAACTCGCTTCATAGTTGAACCATCTCTCTTTCTTGGGTAGTTCAACCAGATCTGTCCCTTGACAGAACTCCTTCTTTCGCATGTCATCTAGGTAAGGCAAACTACCATAACCCACATTGCATCTTGACCTTCCTTGGTCTATGGGAGACTTACAACATCCATAGTGATGAACTCCCTTTCTCTTTCTGGGACTTTTATCCTTTATATCAATGCACTGGGTTACTGGTGTTCGTCCTTTACCCTTGGCTTGCATGGCCATCTACCACATGCAACTTTATCTTAGGTATTTAAAGTTCTATTTCCATTTACCACAGTGTATGGTGATCTTAAAATCATGATCTCCTGTATGTCATTATTCTTCAAGATCAATTCCTCAGAAACCCTAAACCACTCTAGTCGGGGTTTCATCACCTTCTTTTCCAAAGAAGTGCACTTGAGGTTCTACCACCATCCTTTCATCGTATTAAGGACTAGACTGGCTAACCAAACAACCCTTAACTTTTCAACGTATCTTGTTACATCTGAGTGTTATCCAAACACCCCTCCTTTCCAAACTTAGGGTTAGCCAAACAACCTCTTCTAGCTTCTAGTCAAACAAGTCAGATGTATCTCAACCAGAGCATCCATTACCACTTCACATCCGTAGGTATTAGGTAACATTGAAGACATACACTTCCATGTATTTCACTTATCATCTCACCTCAAACTCTATGTCTATCTTCATTAAAAACACTCTCTGATTTCATCTTCATGGTGATCAAACTCAACTTGATATAACTTGTAAGTTCTACATAGCTCATGATAAAAACATCCTCATTAGGTGACTACCTCATTCCTCTTGGTGTTTTCAAACCATCCATGTATCATTCACTTTACCAGGGTAGGTTATCTTCTCTATCCCCATTTCTCATGGCAACGTTCCAACCTACATCATCTCTTATCCTTGGTGTATAGCATGCGTAAAGTCATATCTCTCACCTAGTCTTATGTAATACTATCGTCTATTTTGCGTCCACAGTAATATCCAACTAGGGACATAGCACAAATGTATGTACTCTTATCATACATATGATCTCATCGTTCAGGTCCTCAACCTAAAGACATATTTCATTGAGTAACATCATTATTTAGACATCTACTATGTAAGGACCCTGACCTTCGTTTTGGGCTTACCCTGTTTTCTTTGCTTTGACCCTGGCGTTTTGGTGCTTGCTAATCACCTTTGGTGGTGATTAGGGTTTGTTTGTGCTTTGTTGAGAGTTGAAGGTGCTACTTGCAAATAACCCAAGTTTAGGGTTTTGTGAGCAAGCTTGCCATCTTGTGAGGTGTTCTTCTCTCTCTTTGCTTCCTCTAGGGTTGAGAGGAAGGCCTGGGCTTGTTTCTTGAGTTCTTTGGGCCTTTGTTGAGCTTGTTTGGGCTTGGTTGAGCCTTGTGTCGCCCGAGGTGAAGAGTGTGTCGACCTAGGGTGGTTGTGTCGTCCAACAAGGATGTGTGTTGCCCTAGTGCAAGCTTGGTGTGTCGCCCATGGAGCTTGATTTTGTTTGGTGGACACTTGGTGCATGTTTTGGACAAGTGTCTTATGGCTTGCTAGAGTGGTGGTTTGAGCTTGTGGACAAGTGTCCTTTGTGTGGGCGACACCTTGCCATGTTCCACCTTGTTTTCTCCTTCCTTTCTTCCTATAAAGATGGTTCCTTCCTTAGCTTGAGGTCCCTTTGGATCCTCTCCCTCTTGTGCCTGACACACTCCCTCCTTTCCTTGCTTGGAGGTCGACACACCCTTGGAGAAGAAGAGTGGTGGCCGATACACTCTTGAAGGAGTAGCTTGGAGGTTGACACCCCCCTTGGAGGAGCTTTGGTGGTCGATATCCTTTGGAGATCTCCATCCTCTTTGCTTGGTGATGCGTGGAGCTTGGAGCTCTTCTTCTCCCTTGGAGATTGGAGCTTAAGGCGGGTTGCATAACTCTAACCCTAGCTATTTTACTCTCTTTTCATATATGTTAAATCTATAATCTTGTATATATGCATGTGAGTAGCTTAGTTCTTGCCTAGTAGCCATGTTGGCCGATCCATGTAAGTTATGGTTTAGGGAGCAACACTCCTTTCTCCTCTTGGTTTAGAAGAGTGAGTTGGGTCCTAATGCCATGAGCAATACCCCTCTTTCCTAGTCGATTGAGGTGAGCTTATGACTTAGTGGCTTGAGCAAGACTCTCTTCTCACCTTGGGCAAGAAGGTGAGCTCGTTAGATGACCTTGACGAGATGCATCTTGAGTGTTTGGTGCTTGTAGAGGTGCTGCCCGATAGCCCTCATGTCTTAGTTGCCCTTGCACGGCATGAGTGAGCAATGTATCCCTTTTGTTCCTTGGACGGGTGAGCATTCTGACCTTGCACGCCTTGAGCTAGTTCTGTCGGCAAGATGCATGCCTTGGGGCTACTCACCCGGTGGGCTGCTCGCCTGACACCTTGCTCGCCTAATACATCTGCTCGCTCGACACCATGCTGCTCGCCCGACATCAGCCAATGTCGCCCGACACACTCTGCTCGCACAACATCCCTCTGCTCACCCGATACCTACCCTGCTCGCTCAGCTTCACCCTGCACGCCCAACACACTTGCACGCTTAACAGAGTTGCACACCCAGTAGCGCCCTGCACGCCCGCTACACCTTGCACGCCTTGGGGGTGCACGCTTGACAGAGCTACACGCTCAGTGATGCGCGTTGCATGCCTGACTAGGCTGCACGCCATGGCCTTGGGTGAGGGTAGAGGTGCCCGACACTGTGTTAGTGAGCCTTGCCCGACACACTCCTTTTGGTGAGGGTTTTGGGTACCTTTTGTGAGGGATCTTTGCATCATGAAAACGGCTTGAACTATATATGCCTTGATATCATTGGTGACTCCTTTTTCTCTTAATGATGAAGATAGTGACAATGGTAGCAATAGTAATAATGCTAGTTTGTATGTGGAGCATGATGTTGAAGCAAGGTAAAGCCTATGTGTATGAGTATGACTACCATGGTTATATCTTTAATGCTAAGAGTAACGTTAAGCATGCATTAGGGTTGCTTAATAATGCGCTTACATATGTGACCTTAAGATGAGGCATGGATGTAATTATCATTGTCATTATGTGCTGGCAATATACTTAACCCCAATTGTCACCTTATGTTAATAATATGAGTCTCTTGATTATTCATATGGTTGTTGAATGATACTAACCATGCAGGTAATGCTTAGCCAAATAAAAGGCTATGAGGAATGGTTATATGTGAATACTATGATGACAGGTGTATTATGAATAGTGTTCCATAATGATGATGAAAGCCTTGAGAGGCTATGGCACTATGTGATGAGGGATTGAGATCCAATGTTTTGTGATGATCCTTGAGGTGGATCTAGATGGTTGGCAAGAGGCCAAGTGATAACATGTGATGCTGGATCCTTGATATGGATCAAGTTGATGAGACTATAATAATAACATAATGTTGAGTTTATGTTATTTGTTTCCTTCTATAGTTTGCATGTTATACAACTTGGTTGAATCTTGCAATCCATCTAAAAGATACTAATTAATTACAGTGAAATCTATCATGTAGTTGCCCTGGACATAGATCCATCATCAGTCAGGATAGGGTGATGGTGAAACGGGTTCTCCTGCAGGTTAACCCGAAGCGCATATTTTTGAATATGCGAGGTTTCTCCTAGCCTCAAATAGAGAGGTGAAACGTGTGCAACTGCGGTTGCAGACTCGGATATGTGATAAGCATGGTGAACAGGGCCCATGGCTCCGGATATGTGATATGTGATGAGCGTGAATGCGTTCATGGCTCAGGGAATGGTGTTGAGACCCATGGCTCAGTTTTACTAGCGTCATGACCTGTACCAAGGCGGGCTAGAGGAAGGGTAGCCTGAGGAGCTGACCATGTGACTTTAGACCACTTGAGCATGAGACTGCGGTCCTGCTTTGTGTTCTCGTGTACTGACCACGAGGGGTGAGGTCGTGGATTCCGGCTCTTCCATTGACCTTGTATGGCACCGGTTATGGGCTTTGCAGCCGATGGTTGGAATTGAACGGTACGGTTCACTTCCTCAGGGCATAATAAAACGTAATCCAGTCGTTTAGTATATACTGCTTAAGGCAAACACGAAACATTGGTTGCGGCCTTGTTTGTGTAGTTACTCTCTTTATATATATTGCAGTTATTCATATGTCTTTCATATGCAGTAGAATTTTGGGTATCATATCTCATCAATTGTGTCTCACATGTAATACTTGAATATATCTGGTAAGTTTAGTTAGTTTTATTCCAATAAACTGTTCTTGCTATATCTTCTATCAGATAGCTGCTTAATGTATATGATCTTGAGGTTTTGTAGTTTTGGCGAGGGGTTATGCCTCCCGCTGGGACAATGTTCAATTGTCTCACTCCGCGGGTTTACACCCTTTTTAGGTGGTCGAGCTTGTCGTGGTGGTGGTCGTGGAGTTGCGGTCGAGCAGCAAGAAGATCAGTAAAAGGCAAGCTTTTAGAGATGTTGTTGTTTTGGATGTTTTGTTGTAAAGTATATAGTCATCCCTGTACTCTCAGGTCCTTGGCGATGTTTTGACGATGTTTTACGATGTACGACCGATGACGTTTGTATATCCTACTACTGGCCAAATGCGGGCCTTTATGTATATAACAGGTGATGAACGTATGTTATGACAGGACAGTTGTTGCTCTAAGCTGTGGACATGTATTCAGGCTTGTATGGATATGTATGTAACATGTTTTCTTGCAAGATATGGATTGGAATGTAATATGTTTCTCAGTTTATCACTTTTTCCTCAATTGGTTTAAATTAACCCGTGTTTTTGATAAGCTGTGGTTATGGTGATTTTCACACGTTTTCGCGTAACACCTTGTTATCTGTGTGATAATGGGATGTGTTGCCACAAGTTTTTGGTATCAGAGCTCTAGGTTCACTGAGTCTACAGGGATCTAGGACTAGGTTGTGTTTGTTCTTATGAGTTTTCCAGATTTTCTGATAGAAATCTTCTGCCCTCAGCGGAAGAAAAGCCAAGATGTCTGGAAACCATGAAGAACATGCTCCTGAGCATAGTGATGTTGCATCGGTTGATGGAGCAGAAAGACAGGCACATGAAGATCGGGTGCCTGAGGTCCCCCAACCTGACCCAGCCATACTTGAACATCCTGCCTACCAACAGCTTATGGGGCAGATGATGGCTATGATGAATCTCATGGTTGAGCGATTACCAGTGCCTCCTCTGCGAGCACAGGTTCCCCATGGAGAAGCATCTGGTATTGGGAAGACCTTTGAGCGGCTTCGCCGAGTCGGAGCTTCGGAATATGCTGGAACAGCTGATCCAGCGGATGCAGATCTATGGCTGACAAGTCTCGAGAAGGCTTTCCGGATCCTCGACATCCTCGAAGCAGACAAAGTAAAGCATGATGTCTACCTTCTGAAGGGTAGTGCTGGTCACTGGTGGACCATCAAGGAAGAGAAGCGGCCTGGTGAGGTGATCTGTTGGGAAGTGTTTCGACGCGAGTTCGTCACCAGATACTTTCCCAAGATATATCTGGATGAGAAGATCTGTCAGTTCGAGAGTCTACGGCAAGGAACGATGAACATCACCGAGTATGAAGCCAAGTTTATGGATCTATTGAGGTTTTTTCCTCACATGGCAGCGACAGATGAGGAACGGATCAGACGTTTCGAGAAGGGTCTGAGTGCTGAGCTGACGACACTGGTTTCTACATTAGAGAACCGAGAACGGTTTGCTACGTTTGTGGAATCTATTCAGAGGATCGAGCGATCTGTTAGGGAGAAGAGAGAGTCTATGGCTAAGAAGAGACCTGCTCAGTTTCAAGGTCAGAGGTTTGGTGGCTTCAAGAAGCATAGGTTTTCAGCACCGTCAACGATGAGAGGTTCTGGAGGACCGTCTCAGTGGTCTCCGAGTAAAGGAAGAGGTTATGTTTCTTCACCATCTAAGGCACAAAGTTCGGCTTTTGTGGCAGTGACAGGGCCATCTAGGCCACGAGTTGAAGGTAGGACATGCTACATCTGCGGTCAGATAGGGCATGTTAAGTCGAGTTGCCCCTTCAGAGATGATGAGGTAACCCAGCAGCCGAGGCAGAACCTTCAGGGGTCAGAGAGACCACAGCCTAGTGGTAGTAGAGGATGAGGATGCGGTCAAGCGTCTCAGGCTGGATCGTCTGCTCAAGGAAGCAGAGGTCGTGGACAGCAAGCAACAGCTCGATTCTATGCTATGAATCAGTCGGAGGCGATAGTCAACCTGCGGGTAGTGACAGGTCAGATGGAGTTATTTCATTTTGATATGTCTTCTTCTTGTTTTATATCTGTTCTGGTTGACCCAGGTGCTACACACTCTTTTATCTCCTATAGTATGCTTGAGAACTGTCATTTACCTATTAGTAGTAAGAAGGATAGCTTGTTGTTAGAAACCCCTCTTGATGGTTCCTTTTTGCTTTGAGAAGAGTGTCCCTCTTGTGTCTTGTCTTTCTCGGGACGCTGCATTCAAGTGGATCTTATACCACTTGATATGCATGGTTTTGATGTTATCCTTGGGATGGATACCTTAGAAAGGTACAAGGTTGTCTTGGACTCTGGTATGAAGCAGGCAGTGTTTGATGTTGCCGGAGAGAAGTGGATCTTCCAGGGAGATAGGAAGATTCTTCCGACGTGTCTGGTATCAGCTATGGTGGCAGATAGGTTGTTACGACAAGGATGTGAGGCTTTCCTAGCTCATGCGGTGGATACCGTCGTGGCTGCCAAGGCAAAAGGTCATGGCCTTAAGGAGGTGTCAGTTGTTCGTGAGTTTGCATATGTGTTTCCTAGTGTTCCCCCATCCCGAGAGATTGATTTCGAGATCAATCTGGTACTAGGAATGCAACCAGTTGCGCAGACACCGTACAGAATGGCTCCAGCAGAGATGGCCAAATTGAAGAAGCAGTTACAAGAGCTGCTGGACAAGGGTTTTATCCGACCGAGTACGTCGCCTTGGGGTGCTCCCGTGCTGTTTGTCAAGAAGAAGGATGGTTCTATGTGGTTGTGTATAGACTACCGACAGCTGAACAAGGTCACGATCAAGAATAAGTACCCGTTGTCGAGGATAGATGATATGTTCGATCAGTTGCGTGGTGCCACCGTGTTCTCAAAGATCGATCTACGGTCCGGATATCATCAGTTGAGGATTAAAGCAGATGACATACCAAAGTCAGCTTTCAGGACGAGGTATGGTCATTATGAGTTTGTGGTTATGCCGTTCGGGTTAACCAATGCACCTGCTGCTTTCATGGACCTAATGAATCGAGTGTTTCGTCCGTTCTTAGATCAGTTTGGTGTAGTCTTTATAGATGACATCTTGATCTATAGCCGGGACAGGCTAGAGCATGATCAACATCTTCGTCGAGCGTTGACTCTCCTTCGCCAACATCAGTTATATGCTAAGTTTAGTAAGTGTGAGTTCTGGTTGGAAGAGGTGGCTTTCTTGGGCCATGTGATATCTGCTGAAGGAGTCAAGGCAGATCCGAAGAAGGTGGAATCTGTTGCAGATTGGGAACAGCCAAAGACGCTGACAGAAGTTCGTAGTTTCCTTGGTCTAGCAGGATACTACCGGAGGTTCATCAAGGACTTCAGTACGATCGCATTGCCGATGACAAAGCTGACCAGGAAGGACGTACCTTTTGTTTGGGATGATCAATGTCAGCAAGCATTCCAGAGTTTGAAGGAGAAGCTGACCAGTGCTCCAGTGTTGATCTTGCCAGAACCGGGGAAAGGCTATGTTGTTTTCTGTGATGCTTCCAAGAAAGGTTTAGGTTGCGTGTTGATGTAGGAAGATCATGTGGTTTCTTTTGCCTCGCGACAGCTCAAGAAGCATGAGGAGAACTATCCGACTCATGATTTGGACCTGGCAGCAGTGATTCATGCGTTAAAAATTTGGAGACACTATCTATTTGGGGAAGTGTGTCAGATCTTTACGGATCATAAGAATCTGAAGTATATCTTTACACAACACGAGTTGAACATGCGACAACGACGATGGATGGAGTTGATCAATGATCACGACTGCACTATTGAGTATCATCTTGGTAAGGCGAATGTGGTAGCTGATGCGCTTAGTCGAAAGTCCTCTTTCTCTCCCAGGAAGGCACAGTTGAGTTCTCTAGTATGCCATAGGCGGGATATGATTGTCTCTTTGCGAGAGATGAACGTATAGATGGAAGTTTCCTCGTTAGCTGGACTCTTAGCATAGATGCAAGTCAAGCCTACATTGAGACAGCAGATCAAGGATGCACAGCAGACAGATGATGCAATACAGCTGATCAGGTCAGAGTTCAGCAGTGACAAACATGATGGGTTTCATGAGTCCGAGGACGGACTAGTTTGCTATCGTGATAGGATGGTGGTTCCAGATGTTGATGATCTGAGAAAGTTGGTGCTTGAAGAAGCACACACATCGATGTATGTTATGCATCCAGGTGTCACCAAGATGTACCGTAGTCTAAAAGACTTGTATTGGTGGTCTGGTTTGAAGAAAGATGTAGCTGAGTTCGTGGCAAGATGTGCGGTTTGTCAGCAAGTGAAGGCTGAGCACCAGAAGTCAGCAGGGACGTTGCAACCTTTGCCGATACCGCAGTGTAAATGGGATCATATCACCATGGATTTCGTAGTTGGTCTGCCCAGGACAACAAGGAATCATGATTCCATTTGGGTGATAGTGGACAGATTGACAAAGGCTGCCCATTTCCTGTCTGTGAAGACGACGTATACAACAGAGAAGTTCGCTAGAGTGTACATGGATGAGATAGTACGTTTGCATGGTGTGCCAGCGACGATAGTTTCTGACAGAGGTCCTCAGTTTACCAGTCGTTTCTGGAAACAGTTGCACCGAGCGTTGGGTACGCAATTGAGGTTCAGTACCGCCTTCCACCCACAGACAGATGGACAGTCTGAGAGGACTATTCAGATTTTGGAAGATCTTCTTCGAGCATGTGTTTTGCAGTTCCCCGGTGGTTGGGATGAGCATCTGAGTTTGATAGAGTTTGCCTACAACAACAGTTATCAGTGAAGCATCGACATGGCTCCTTATGAAGATTTGTATGGAAGGAAGTGCAGATCTCCATTGTGTTGGTATGAGTCCAGTGAGTATCAACTTTTGGGTCCTGAGTTAGTTCAGCAGATGACAGAAAAGATCAAAGTGATACAACAACAGTTGAAAGTGGCACAAGACAGGCAGAAGTCTTATGCAGACCATCGCCGACGACCTTTGGAGTTCCAGGTAGGAGACAAAGTATATCTTAAGGTCTTGCCTTGGAAAGGTGTGCTAAGGTTTGGATGAAAGGGTAAGTTGGCACCCAGGTATATGGGGCCTTACCCAGTGATAGCACGTGTTGGTAAAGTAGCTTACGAGATAAAGTTGCCTCCAGAGTTGCACAGGTTACATCCAGTGTTTCATATCAGTATGCTGAAGAAAAGTCATCCGGATTCAGGTACAATGATACAGCCAGTTGAGGTTGAGCTTAATGCAGATGTGACCTACGAGGAAGGTCTTGTGGTGATTCTTGACAGAAGAGTCAAGAAGCTGAAGAAGAAGGACCTGGTTCTTGTGAAAGTTCTTTGGCAGCGTTGTGGCATTGAGGAAGCCACGTGGGAGCTTGAGGAAGAAGTGAGGAGGAAGTATCCCTCGCTTTTCTCTTTGGATTTCGGGGACGAAATCTCTTAAAGGGGGTTAGATTGTAGGGACCCTGACCTTCGTTTTGGGCTTACCCTGTTTGCTTTGCTTTGACCCTGGCGTTTTGGTGCTTGCTAATCACCTTTGGTGGTGATTAGGGTTTGTTTGTGCTTTGTTGAGAGTTGAAGGTGCTACTTGCAAATAACCCAAGTTTAGGGTTTTGTGAGCAAGCTTGCCATCTTGTGTGGTGTTCTTCTCTCTCTTTGCTTCCTCTAGGGTTGAGAGGAAGGCCTGGGCTTATTGCTTGAGTTCTTTGGGCCTTTGTTGAGCTTGTTTGGGCTTGGTTGAGCCTTGTGTCGCCCGAGGTGAAGAGTGTGTCGACCTAGGGTGGTTGTGTCGGCCAACAAGGATGTGTGTCACACTAGTGCAAGCTTGGTGTGTCGCCCATGGAGCTTGGTCTTGTTTGGTGGACACTTGGTGCATGTTTTGGACAAGTGTCTTATGGCTTGCTAGAGTGGTGGTTTGAGCTTGTGGACAAGTGTCCTTTGTGTGGGCGACACCTTGCCATGTTCCACCTTGTTTTCTCCTCCCTTTCTTCCTATAAAGATGGTTCCTTCCTTAGCTTGAGGTCCCTTTGGATCCTCTCCCTCTTGTGCCCGACACACTCTCTCCTTTCCTTGCTTGGAGGTCGACACACCCTTGGAGAAGAAGAGTGATGGCCGATACACTCTTGAAGGAGTAGCTTGGAGGTCGACACCCCCCTTGGAGGAGCTTTGGTGGTCGATATCCTTTGGAGATCTCCATCCTCTTTGCTTGGTGATGTGTGGAGCTTGGAGCTCTTCTTCTCCCTTTGAGCTTGGAGCTTAAGGCGGGTTGCATAACTCTAACCCTAGCTATTTTACTCTCTTTTCATATATGTTAAATCTATAATCTTGTATATATGCATGTGAGTAGCTTAGTTCTTGCCTAGTAGCCATGTTGGCCGATCCATGTAAGTTAGGGTTTAGGGAGCAACACTCCTTTCTCCTCTTGGTTTAGAAGAGTGAGTTGGGTCCTAATGCCATGAGAAATACCCCTCTTTCCTAGTCGATTGAGGTGAGCTTATGACTTAGTGGCTTGAGCAAGACTCTCTTCTCACCTTAGGCAAGAAGGTGAGCTCGTTAGATGACCTTGACGAGATGCATCTTGAGTGTTTGGTGCTTGTAGAGGTGCTGCCTGACAGCCCTCATGTCTTAGTTGCCCTTGCACGGCATGAGTGAGCAATGTATCCCTTTTGTTCCTTGGACGGGTGAGCATTCTGACCTTCCACGCCTTGAGCTAGTTCTGGCGGCAGGCTGCACGCCTTGGGGCTGCTCGCCCGACGCCTTGCTCGCCCGATACATCTGCTCGCCCGACACCATGTTGCTCGCCCAGCATCAGCCAGTGTCGCCCGACACACTCTGCTCGCACAACATCCCTCTGCTCGCCCGATACCTACCCTGCTCGCTCACCTTCACCCTGCACGCCCAACACACTTGTGCGCTTAATAGAGTTGCACACCCAGTAGCGCCCTACACGCCCGCTACACCTTGCACGCCTTGGGGCTGCACGCTCGACAGAGCTACACGCTCAGTGATGCGCGTTGCACGCCTGACTAGGCTGCACGCCATGGCCTTGGGTGAGGGTAGAGGTGCCCGACACTGTGTTAGTGAGCCTTGCCCGACACACTCCTTTTGGTGAGGGTTTTGGGTACCTTTTGTGAGGGATCTTTGCATCATGAAAACGGCTTGAACTATATATGCCTTGATATCGTTAGTGACTCGTTGTTCTCTGAATGATGAAGATAGTGGCAATGGTAGCAATAGTAATAATGCTAGTTTGTATGTGGAGCATGATGTTGAAGCAAGGTAAAGCCTATGTGTACGAGTATGACTACCATGGTTATATCTTTAATGCTAAGAGTAACGTTAAGCATGCATTAGGGTTGCTTAATAATGTGCTTACATATGTGACCTTAAGATGAGGCATGGATGTAATTATCATTGTCATTATGTGCTGGCAATATACTTAATCCCAATTGTCACCTTATGTTAATAATATGAGTCTCTTGATTATTCATATGGTTGTTGAATGATACTAACCATGCAGGTAATGCTTAGCCAAATAAAAGGCTATGAGGAATGGTTATATGTGAATACTGTGATGACAAGTGTATTATGAATAGTGTTCCATAATGATGATGAAAGCCTTGAGAGGCTATGGCACTATGTGATGAGGGATTGAGATCCAATGTTTTGTGATGATCCTTGAGGTGGATCTGGATGGTTGGCAAGAGGCCAAGTGATAACATGTGATGCTGGATCCTTGATATGGATCAGGTTGATGTGAATCTAATAATAACATAATGTTGAGTTTATGTTATTTGTTTCCTTCTATAGTTTGCATGTTATACAACTTGGTTGAATCTTACAATCCATCTAAAAGATACTAATTAATTACAGTGAAATATATCATGTAGTTTCCCTGGCCATAGATCCATCATCAGTCAGGATAGGGTGATGGTGAAACGGGTTCTCATGTAGGTTAACCTGGAGCGCATATTTTATAATATGTGAGGTTTCTCCTAGCCTCAAATAGAGAGGTGAAATGAGTGCAGCTGCGGTTGCAGACTCGGATATGTGATGAGCATGGTGAACATGGCCCATGGCTCTGGATATGTGATATGTAATGAGCATGAATGCGTTCATGGCTCAGAGAACGGTGTTGAGACCCGTGGCTCAGTTTTACTAGCGTCGTGACTAGTACCAAGGCGGGCTAGAGGAAGGATATCCTGAGGAGCTGACCTTGTGGCTTTAGACCACTTGAGCATGAGACTGCGGTCCTGCTTTGTGTTCTCGTGTACTGACCACAAGGGGTGAGGTCGTGGATTCCGGCTCTTCCATTGACCTTGTATGGCACCGGTTATGGGCTTTGCAACCGATGGTTGGAATTGAACGGTACGGTTCACTTCCTCAGGGCATAATAAAATGTAATCCAGGCGTTTAGTATATACTACTTAAGGCAAACACGAAACATTGGTTGCGGCCTTGTTTGTGTAGTTACTCTCTTTATATATATTGCAGTTATTCATATTTCTTTCATATGCAGTAGAATTTTGGGTATCCTATCTCATCAATTTGTCTCACATGTAATACTTGAATATATCTGGTAAGTTTAGTTAGTTTTATTCCAATAAACTATTCTTGCTATATCTTCTATCAGATAGCTGCTTAATGTATATGATCTTGAGGTTTTGTAGTTTTGGCGAGGGGTTATGCCTCCCACTGGGACAATGTTCAATTGTCTCACTCCGCGGGTTTACAGCCTTTTTAGGTGGTCAAGCTTGTCGTGGTGGTGGCCGTGGAGTTGCGGCCGAGCAGCAAGAAGATCAGTAGAAGGCAAGCCTTTGGAGATGCTTCTATTTTGGATGTTTTGTTGTAAAGTCTAGAGTCATCCTTGTACTCTCAGGTCCTTGGCGGTGTTTTGACGATGTTTTACGATGTACGACCGATGACGTTTGTATATCCTACTGCTGGCCAAATGCGGGCCTTTATGTATATAATAGGTGATGAATGTATGTTACGACAGGACAGCTGTTGCTCTAAGCTGTGGACATGTATTCAGGCTTGTATGGATATGTATGTAACATGTTTTCTTGCAAGATATGGACTGGAATGTAATATGTTTCTCAGTTTATCAGTTTTTCCGCAATCGGTTTAAATTAACCCGTGTTTTTGATAAGCTGTGGTTATGGTGATTTCCGCACGTTTTCGCATAACACCTCGTTATCTGTGTGATAATGGGATGTGTTGCCACATACTATGTCTGTGTCATCATCTCATGATTGAGACAAACATAATAGACAAAATTAGCTTTATTATTATCAAATCATGCATCTAATGCCACATTCCAATCATCATATGATTGGCTCTCTGGTCATACATACCAACATGTTCTACATCACTCTCCTCTATTTTTCTAAACTACAAAATAGTTATTACATTTGAATATGTACTATATGCGAAAGCGTTTTAGAAATATGTTATGAAAATATATTCTTCTACTCTAACAAGGCATTCATATGGGAGTATAGAAGATTTAGATGCAACTTTATGTTATTTTATAAATTAAAAATTGTCCCTCTAAATATTATTTATGAAAGGTTATGAAGGGGTTGAATGTAACTTCTTCATCAATTTTTAATATAATACTCCAATGCTTGTCTAACTATGTATGAAAGATCATGGGAAGTGTTGCATGTAATTTTATTTTTATTTTTTTATTACTAATTGGGTAGTGTGTATTCTGATAAGATTGTATGTATTATTGTAGGTGAGGCCAACTCCTAGTAGCATTCACACAAACAATGTGTTTTTACATTTTCTAGGATTATGAGTGTAGTGACATTAAGGTTGACAGAGGTGAAGGATGTTCTCCAATATAACATTGGAAGGATCCACACAATAATGTTGTTGAACATGAAAGCAATTATTATTACTTGTATTTCTTGCTTTTCTTTTTAGTGATTTGCTTTGTTCAAGATGATGTGGGAACCACCGCAAGGAGGAGATACTTCAGTGACCTCACACTGATAATCTAAACCCCTGATGATCGCTCAAATACCCACACACTAGAAGGAGCATTTATATCACATAGTGGGATTGTCTATGTGCCAAGATAAATTTTAAATCACACACTAATCTACTTCTTTATTAACACTATTTTTTATAAGAAATTATTTGGAACAAGTTTCAAAATATTTCTTTTTCCTTCCAACTTATATAGCTCAGTATGTAAATGCCCATCAACTTTAATTTTATATTTTTTCACTACTAATATAAGTCAAGAGACTATCTATTCATCTTGTGATCCTCTTCCAAGGAAATAGTCATGTTGATTACAATGATAACTATTGGATTCAGTAGAATTGAAGATGGTAGTACTACTACCATTACATCTAAGCCTAGCCTCATAAATACTAATAATACTATCTAGTGGTCAAACATAGCAGATGGGATTCAAAGTTTTATTAATGATACTCTTTGCTAAGGCATATGTGAGTTTATTTGCTTCACAAGAGATGAAGTTGCTAATGCACTTCTCACTCTGTTGGTGCATTTTTTTAATATATTTTTTTATCTAGTTTGCAACTACATATACTTCCTAAAATGTTCTTAGATCATCCAAGTGGCATACAAATTATCTAATTCAATGATGATTCTCAAAGATCCAAGCATCATGGAAGTAATCAAGTCAAGATAAATACCTTATAAATCAACATCCAAGATGAGCTTGACCTTTATGGTCTTACCCTCACCAATCTCCCACTCTTCGTTAGGATTTCTATCAAATATGAACATTGCAATATTGTAGTTATTGATCACAACATCTATATTAAACTTTACTAGCCCTATGGTGGTTTGAACTAGTCAGCATTCTTGAACTTCTTTGATCTCCTCATATCTCTTTTGCATACTATCCGAATGACCTCAACTTCCTTAGAAATATACTTGGTCTAATGGGCTCTCAGATTCATGAACCTCTCAAAGGTTTTCATGTTCCATCATTGCCAAAAATTTCATATTGTAACCATGAACTTGCATTAATGATGCTCTTAGACTTTCAGGTTATTTTAGAGTCATAGATGAAAGTTCTTCTTAAAGTAACCATCATTACAATTAATGTTGAACATCTTCATCCATACTTCCTTAACAAGCTAACTCTTAGGGCATGAAGACTAGTTTTTGTTTCATTTTTGCATATGGGACACACTTTATTCTCAATCATACTCCTCATGTGTCTCCTATGGTTAGTAAGAACGCTTCATGGCATGATAGTCAACACATAATCTTGATGTGTTTGGTACCATCATTCTCCAGATATGAACACAAGGAGTATTTCTCTTTGTATAGTCCTCTTTTATTAGAACCATGTACCCTGATTTGGTGGTGAAATTTTGTTTTACATGAGTTTCCAAGTTAACATGTCTGATTTTCCACATCTGTGGGAATTTTAGTATTGCAAATTCTCTTGAACAACTAATTTAAGGAATTTTTCAACCCATCTCCCCTCATGGTTCACTATATTATTGGTATTAAGTTACGATCTATGTTCCCTAGAATCCAGTCATTAGAGATATCTATAAGGATATTTAGTACTTTTGTTTTGATTAGTAAAGGAAATTCCAATTTACTGATGCACATTTAGTTATTGTGACACTAATGTACATAATATATGTCCTTAGAATAATTGGTTCAAAGACATGGTATTTTAAGTATGTGACTTGAAAATGAGATCCTAATGGATGCAAATAAAAATATTCTTAAAACATCCCTAGCAAGGTATGATTGTGAATTGGATGAAAATAATAAAAATGATACTAGTATGTGTGGTAACTGATCCCCACATATCATGGGTCATAGGTATTGGATACCAAGTAAGACACATAGGTTCTTGTTAGTGAACAAACATACTGGACAAACCTGCCTTGAGTGTGATTCACAGACCATTATATATGAATCATAATCAATCTTAAATGGAACAATGGTGTTGTAACATACCGACTTTAGGATAAATTTTTTATTTTGAGCCTCTTTCCCATCTTTTCCTTTCATTTCTATCCCTATTGGCCTTTCTATTTAATTAGTGGAATTTATAGTGGTTTAGTGAACATTTATTCACTAATTGTACCAATATAAGGGTTTATGCACAAATACCTCAGTGAAAGCTTAATTACCATAATTAAGTACTATAAACCTTAATGTAACTTTTTTATATGATTGGAAAACATAAAATGAGCCTACTTTTCAAATTTGGTTCGATTTGGATGTTGTTTGTGCAAGTTATGCAATTTTAGGTACATTCTAGACTTTTATGCAATGTATCCAATCGGGAGGTTTTCTTTGCAAATTATCAACTGAATTTTAATCCTTAGATATTCCCTTACCATTAATGATATTTTAAAACATTGTAGAATCTAGTTTTACCTTGGTTTGATGGTATTTCTTTACAAGGGCATTATAGGGATTACCCTCTTTATAAAGGTGCTTATCTTTAAAAGCTATCAACCAATGAGGTTATTTCTTTCTTGAAAAACGGTGGGGATGGCCTAGAAGGATATGTGGGCCCTTAGGACCGAATTTTTATATCCAAGAAGATTCCATGAGCTGTCCTCTTGCATGGCCATCAAGCCCTAGACTAAAGATACATGGAAAGTCCCTTAAGAAACCTCATGCTTCACCTCTTTCTTTATATAGCCATGTATACCCCTTCTCAGCTCACAATTCGAAAACTCTTGCTCTCCTTTTCTTTCCTCTAGATTAGATAATATTTCCTTCTGTATTTGGCCACAAAGTTGCTTTCCCAAGGTAATAGAGGGAGCCTACCTTGGTGAAGAAGGCTCATAGGGCTTCCAAATTTCTCTATTAGGGTTTCTAAAGCTCCTCCTTGGTAATTTCGACCAAAACTAGTAAGTTTCCTCCTTTACTTCCCTATTTTCATTCTGTTAGTATCCTCCCACCTTCTTCCAGCTTGGAACTATGACCATACATGGTAAAAATCCACCTAGAACCCTAAAACATCTCATCTCCATGCTCTTTTGCTAGGGTTTGCACCTCTAAAGTGGAGAAGATGATCTTTGCTCAAGAAAGGAGCTTGGCTTGGAACAACCAGACCTTATAATCTCGGGATCATTTCTGTTTGTACCTTATTACCTTCCTAGAGGCAAGTTTGGTTAACCCCCTTCTCATATATTGCTAAGTACATGCTTAAAACTCATGCTTCTATGTTGAAAATCGATGATTTCCATCTATTTTTACCATGTTCTTCTAAGGTTTTGGTTTCTTTCTGTTTTATCTTCTCTAGAAGCTCTAGTTTGGTTACGTATGCAATTTTAAACCTGATCTTGGGTCAAATGGTGTTTTCTCCCTCTCCCTCTTTAATTATCTCGATCGGTTTGATGATGTGGCAATTTCCTATTGGTCAGTATTGAAAAATTCATATCTTCTAAACCGCTTATCCAAATTTGACAAATAAATATGTTTTGGATTTGGAAAATTAATCTCTATCTAATAAAAATATTTCCAAGGTCTGATTTCGTGGTTTGACGAAGGGTGATTTTTGTAAAATGAATTTAATGCATAAAATCCATAAAAATTACATCTCAATCATCATAACTCCAAAATTAACACAAAAACATATTTTCTTGATCAGGAGAACTTAATAAGTTTATCGGTGATGTTTTAGATTCTAAATCCAACATTTTCTAAAAAAGGTCTAAAATTAGGGTTTCTATACATTAATGTGCACTATGTAATCTAATACATGTTAATACATTGAAAATAGGCAAAGTAGAACATGGACTCAATTAAAGTGGTGAAAGTTAGTAATTGATATCAGTAAGAGAGGTATGTGCTATGTATGTGAAATTTCCTATTTATGTATGTACAATCCCTATTTATGTATGTGCATTCCTTACACCCTATGTTGGGATAATTGCAGCCAAACCCTATATTTCCCTAATGAGGCTTAAATGAACCCTAAATATTCTATTCTTGAATCCTAATGTTGTTTATGCCTCAAATCAGATTATAATTTCTTCTTGTTGGGTCTTATACCCCACTGCCATGCTTATTGAATATTATGACTACTCTTGCCATGACTACTATTCTAGCATGTAGATTTATGTTCTATTTAATTTAGAGTAGTGGTACTTATGTACAACCACCCACAGAGGGCATGTAAATAATCACCCTAGGGAATGTCTTATTCTCCCCATAATATTGTAGGTGACTGGGAATGTCTTATTCTCCCCACAGCTAAGGTTAGAGGTTTTGTAGGTGCCTCAACCCTACTTAGTTAAGTAGACATAATTATTGTGATGATCCATGATTTTAGGTTTCTGAGACTCCTTATAGTATTTGGAGTCCATGAATATTTTTTTTCTTTAATATGGAGTCAACTTGACTTTTATCTAACCATGGATTCTTTGACCGTCAAGTATGACTATATGGCATGAGAGGATCAATAATAGCTATGAACGGCCATTCACGTATACAGAGATGATTAATAATAGCTATAAGTCTATGTTGAGGATATATGGATACATGGATTCATACTATTGAATATTGCTATTGGATACTATTAAGATTTGGAACAAAGAAGAACATTAATTAAATAATGCTTTATGAACCTAGATTGATTATAATTTCTTTTTTGACGCATGATGAGACTTAGGCATGTGTGAAGCGGCTATAGTTTTTGCCTCGTTGCATGGCTGTTTCAATTCAACCCACGTTATGCTTCAGATTAAACAATAGGATACATGGAGCCTTGAAAGCAATAGATTATCATCCGAGTAGTTAATTACTAGGCTCCTACCTCCATTTCTTACGGAGAGACTGGTACCCTTGAGACCAAGTCCCGTGCCACGTATCCGAAGTAAGTGGAGAGTAATCAGAAACTGGAGTGTGCTATAAGCTCCGTTAAAACAAGATCTTCACAGTGAGCCGTCTTGTGGGTTACGGTTGCAAACACAGTGAGTTCAATCCTAATCTCCTCCTCCCTTTGCCATCACTGCTCACAGCAAAACAAAAACAAAATGATTAGGAAGGGGTTGGAGGTGACGGAAGTTTAAGCCTTCCTCGTCAGATACAAATAGCTCCCAATCACACCAATTACATAGTTCTCAAAGGTTTGTAATCCGTATGGTTCCTGCTTGCGCGATGATCGGAAACATAGTTCCTTCTTCCACTCCCAGACGGCGGTGCTGAATCCTGAGCTTTGGGGTTGCCGGAGAGCCATCCACCACCACCTCCAAACACGAGGTTGAATATGGTGGTCTGGTCACTCACGAGCTCATCGGAGGGGACAATGACAACGACGGCGCTAAGCACTGGCTGGCGTAGTGCACGGAATACCAGAGGCCGGCAGCGTCAAAGAGAACAGAGGAGTTTGCCGTGGAAGGTTCTGGTGAGGGAGAGGAGGACCGCGCACGCCTGAGTGGGCTTCGTGCAACCAAATGCAAGAAGGAAAATGAGATCGCACTGTGGGGAAGAGGCTGGGCGCAAAGGACTCCAGCGATTTCTAGTTCCTTTCGACACCGAGTAAAGAAGCCAGTGACCGTCTTGCACACCGTGAACTGGAGTGTCACGGCGGCAGCCGTTTCCTAGGAGGTGACGCACACACAAACGTCGAGAGCAGCAAGAGTTGGGGTGGCAGCCATGAGACGAGATCAGGAAAGCAACGTTAGGAGCAGGCGTCGGGTGCCGAGCGGCACCGGTGAGCTCACCTGGGTTGTGGCTTGTGAGTGGAAAAGCCACAGATCCTTGCTTCCTCAAGCCTCCCACGTGTTGTGGACCCGGCGAGGAGGAGAGCCTTGCCACGGATCTCATGACGGAGCAGAGTCCAGGTGGGCAGCGGCCGTGTTTCGAGAACCTGGAAGAGCGTGATGGCTTACCGGAGTAGAGCCCTCACGGCGGCGGCAGGCTCACACTCGCGTGAAGGGTGAGTCGCGAGAAAGAAGAAGCCAGCTTGGTTCAAGGGCAAACCACTAGCAAACCGGCCGACGTAATCAACCTGAGAGCTAGCCGCTGAACCGGATCCAATGATCTGCAACTCAACATGGGTCCAGGAGCCTAGAGCCGTGACCTTAGTGGAGACGTGGCGGCCAGCGATTGGCCCAAAAAGGTATAATTCCTAGAAATACTCAGATCTTGCATAATTCGCATTAAATAGCTGGATGATCAGAAAAATACAAATAATATACTAAAATTCTCAGAAAAATACGTAGAACACAATGGAAGCATAATATCAGGATTTTGATGAACTAATCTTAGTGATATCATATAAGATGCAAGATGGTCATTTCATGCCTAATAAATAATAAACAAAGACCTAAAATTATGGAAATATATCACTAAGTCTATAATCATGTTTTGAATCCACCTAACGTCAATAATTATGATGTTGATGCATGAAATCTTATAATTTTCTCAATATGGCTATTTAGGGCTAATATCCCTAAATAAAATGTAATAAATACATACATGCCCAATAAATCATGAAATTTACCAAATACCCTAATATCAGTAACTGAAAGATAATACGTGAATCTGAGATTAGTATAAAAATTCCACACATAAGTTTAGGTCAGTTTGAACCTAGGTTTGACCAAAATCCTAAACAGAACTTAAATACCATTAATAATGATGAACCTTGTATTAATGATGCTCAATTATATTTAATCAGGTGATGACCAGACTTCTAGATGATCAAGGATAAGTTAAGAATCTCTGAACTCAGGTACGTGGGTTTTATTTAAGTATATGACTATGGTTTTCTTGCTTGCAATCATGATATGTATGTATGCTCTCTTCTATCTGCAAATATTGGATGTAGTATCACTATATAGTACTCGATGTTTTATCACTTGTAAACATAAATGATAAGTAGATGCTTTGTAGTTATTTAAGGTGTTCATTATCCCCCTTACAAGGGAATGGAATAATGTTGGCTAGTACACCTCCCTAGAGCACACGGTGTACGGGGAGTTTCCCTAGAGTACTTGGTACACGGGGATGGGCCCAATATTTATGTTTTGGTACTAGTCCACCTTGATAATGCAATTCATCTAGGAAAATGACTTAAATTGGCATATTTCGCTTAATAAAGAAGTGTTTTCTATGATTTTCTTTCCTTCTGCAAATCTTTTTCAAAAATTATGAAAGTCATAAATATATGTATCTTTCTGCCCACGTGCACAACACATTGTGTGTTGATTTGTTGTTTCACGTATGTTTTAGGTTCAGAGCTAGCTTGGGATAAAAGATGGGAAGTGAGCAGTTGTCCAGGTTGTACCTATTGTCTAAGATCCTGTTAGCATACATGTTCAGACTTGTAGAATTTTTATTCCATATGTAATTGTAAATCATTGTGTAATAATTCATGTTGTATAAATTTACATGTTGAATGTTGAGAATGTTATGGTTGCATGTTCATGTATGCGTATTATGCTTCCGCATCGCTTTCTGATATAATTGCTAACGTTTTCGGATTTTGTCTTCTCGTCTCCATGGGGTTTTGAGAAGGTGAAAATCCAGGGACGTTACAGTTGGTATCAGAGCATGAACAATAGCTACACCTAACAATTGCTCACCATGACACATAAAAACTAAATTCTCATCTTTCTCTTTAACCTTAGAAACTTAGTAAGTTGTTCTATAGGAATAAGGTTTGACTTAGCCTCTAAGTTAGAACCTAGATGTTCGAGAACTAGGTTTAGACAAGTGTGAGAAACCCTTTCCATATAGAGCTCATATGTATTGGGTAGCTACACTAGTCTACACTATGTTCTCACCATTTCACTAGGTGACATGACACTAGACTATCTTCTGTGTGTTGGACACTCGAGTTTGCTGGTTTGGTTTTGTTTCCCAATCGGCTCGCGCCTCGACAATTTTCTCTGACGCCTTCTTTCTCGGAGAAAACCTATATAATATTTTATTAGATATATGTAAATATAAAAATGTGTCCCTCACACAGGAGAGTAGTGGGTGTTCATGCAATCTAAGTGAAAGGAAGTGACATCAGTCTAGAAGAGAGAATAGATCTAGATTAGATGTCTAGAGCCTCATAAGGTTATGTGATAGATAGATAGATGAAAGAAAGATGAAGGAAATAAGCATATAGAATCTTATTTAAGTTTGATCTCTGACGGTATAAGTTTCCTTATAAAGGTTTAAGTTGTATACTTGTTAAATCCAATTTTGGAGAATTTAAGCAAAATCTTGATGATGAAAGTACATTCCCATTTCCTACTTAAGATAAGCTAAGTTAAGATAGAGATGAGTGTGCATGAGCCTCAAGCTCATATACAAGGAGGACGTCTAGTGGTAGGATGAGATATGTGGTGAACTCTAGAAAGAGTAAGACCCACAGGGAGAAGGTCATAGGACCTAGCCTCCAATATATGAGATATGTGTTAAAAAAAAATTATCCTACACTAGATTACTCTTGAGTGCTGAGTTGAGTCCTTATGCATGATTCAAATCTATATGTGAGAATTGGGTAAAAGAAAAAGATGGGTAGATGACCCATATGATAAAGTCAATCCTTTGGCTGAGTTAGGTCCTAGCTAGAGTGACATATTTTGAGAATCTCATCATTAGTTGCAAGTGAGGTAATATATGAACTCTAGTTACGAGAGTATGATGCTTTGTGCAAAAGATACTCAACATGCATGTTCTCCCTTCTTATTCTTCTCCTTCTTAATATACGATGATAGAAACCTCACTTGAGCTATATAGATGATTTATATATGAGAAGTCACTCATATAAGCTTGACCTATTCTATATTTTCTCCCCCCATCATACATGTAGTATCCAACATTGAAATCATGATAAGTTTGACTTTAAAATATTCTCTTCCCCTTCATATGAAACATGAAAGATATGATGTTGAGATCATGGGATAAACTTAGTATATTCTCTCATTCCCTTCACATAATACATGCAAGACATAAAAGTTGAACTCATGAACTTGATATAAAGATATTTTTGGATCATAGGATATATTATCAAAAATATAGTTGTAACTTTGATCCTTCTCAATGTATGCTTCTAAATTGAGTATGAATATCACACAATAGGGTGAAACCCTAATGGTCAAGCATGTTACGTAAGCCCTTCTTATGTAGAAAATCCTAATATCAAGGATGAAGATAAACACCCTCTAATGACGAAATCATTGTAAGATGTTGATCATAAAACATAATATTGATGTTAGATTTGAACGATCTGAATACCATGGCATATAAATGAATTCCTCTGGAACTTTAAAAGTGTGAACAAAACATGTATCCTTAGGGGTGATGTAATCCTAAGATATCATAATGCCATGTTATGGATAAGACATTAAGTGATGCTTCCACATATATATAAGGTGGGGTGGACACACCCAAAAATCCCTAGACCCTAAGCTGACAACTTAGAGTGCATGCAACTATGGCGGTCTTAGAACCTAAGCAATGATGATGTATATGAAGTTGAACTCCTAAATAGCCTCTTAAGTATGAGATCAGTTAAATTTCGAGGACAAAATTACATTTAAGGTGGGGTGAATGTGATGATCCATGATTTTAGGTTTCTGAGACTCCTTATAGTATTTGGAGTCCATGAATATTTTTTTTCTTTAATATGGAGTCAACTTGACTTTTATCTAACCATGGATTCTTTGACCGTCAAGTATGACTATATGGCATGAGAGGATCAATAATAGCTATGAATGGCCATTCACGTATACAGAGATGATTAATAATAGCTATAAGTCTATGTTGAGGATATATGGATACATGGATTCATACTATTGAATATTGCTATTGGATACTATTAAGATTTGGAACAAAGAAGAACATTAATTAAATAATGCTTTATGAACCTAGATTGATTATAATTTCTTTTTTGACGCATGATGAGACTTAGGCATGTGTGAAGCGGCTATAGTTTTTGCCTCGTTGCATGGCTGTTTCAATTCAACCCACGTTATGCTTCAGATTAAACAATAGGATACATGGAGCCTTGAAAGCAATAGATTATCATCCGAGTAGTTAATTACTAGGCTCCTACCTCCATTTCTTACGGAGAGACTGGTACCCTTGAGACCAAGTCCCGTGCCACGTATCCGAAGTAAGTGGAGAGTAATCAGAAACTGGAGTGTGCTATAAGCTCCGTTAAAACAAGATCTTCACAGTGAGCCGTCTTGTGGGTTACGGTTGCAAACACAGTGAGTTCAATCCTAATCTCCTCCTCCCTTTGCCATCACTGCTCACAGCAAAACAAAAACAAAATGATTAGGAAGGGGTTGGAGGTGACGGAAGTTTAAGCCTTCCTCGTCAGATACAAATAGCTCCCAATCACACCAATTACATAGTTCTCAAAGGTTTGTAATCCGTATGGTTCCTGCTTGCGCGATGATCGGAAACATAGTTCCTTCTTCCACTCCCAGACGGCGGTGCTGAATCCTGAGCTTTGGGGTTGCCGGAGAGCCATCCACCACCACCTCCAAACACGAGGTTGAATATGGTGGTCTGGTCACTCACGAGCTCATCGGAGGGGACAATGACAACGACGGCGCTAAGCACTGGCTGGCGTAGTGCACGGAATACCAGAGGCCGGCAGCGTCAAAGAGAACAGAGGAGTTTGCCGTGGAAGGTTCTGGTGAGGGAGAGGAGGACCGCGCACGCCTGAGTGGGCTTCGTGCAACCAAATGCAAGAAGGAAAATGAGATCGCACTGTGGGGAAGAGGCTGGGCGCAAAGGACTCCAGCGATTTCTAGTTCCTTTCGACACCGAGTAAAGAAGCCAGTGACCGTCTTGCACACCGTGAACTGGAGTGTCACGGCGGCAGCCGTTTCCTAGGAGGTGACGCACACACAAACGTCGAGAGCAGCAAGAGTTGGGGTGGCAGCCATGAGACGAGATCAGGAAAGCAACGTTAGGAGCAGGCGTCGGGTGCCGAGCGGCACCGGTGAGCTCACCTGGGTTGTGGCTTGTGAGTGGAAAAGCCACAGATCCTTGCTTCCTCAAGCCTCCCACGTGTTGTGGACCCGGCGAGGAGGAGAGCCTTGCCACGGATCTCATGACGGAGCAGAGTCCAGGTGGGCAGCGGCCGTGTTTCGAGAACCTGGAAGAGCGTGATGGCTTACCGGAGTAGAGCCCTCACGGCGGCGGCAGGCTCACACTCGCGTGAAGGGTGAGTCGCGAGAAAGAAGAAGCCAGCTTGGTTCAAGGGCAAACCACTAGCAAACCGGCCGACGTAATCAACCTGAGAGCTAGCCGCTGAACCGGATCCAATGATCTGCAACTCAACATGGGTCCAGGAGCCTAGAGCCGTGACCTTAGTGGAGACGTGGCGGCCAGCGATTGGCCCAAAAAGGTATAATTCCTAGAAATACTCAGATCTTGCATAATTCGCATTAAATAGCTGGATGATCAGAAAAATACAAATAATATACTAAAATTCTCAGAAAAATACGTAGAACACAATGGAAGCATAATATCAGGATTTTGATGAACTAATCTTAGTGATATCATATAAGATGCAAGATGGTCATTTCATGCCTAATAAATAATAAACAAAGACCTAAAATTATGGAAATATATCACTAAGTCTATAATCATGTTTTGAATCCACCTAACGTCAATAATTATGATGTTGATGCATGAAATCTTATAATTTTCTCAATATGGCTATTTAGGGCTAATATCCCTAAATAAAATGTAATAAATACATACATGCCCAATAAATCATGAAATTTACCAAATACCCTAATATCAGTAACTGAAAGATAATACGTGAATCTGAGATTAGTATAAAAATTCCACACATAAGTTTAGGTCAGTTTGAACCTAGGTTTGACCAAAATCCTAAACAGAACTTAAATACCATTAATAATGATGAACCTTGTATTAATGATGCTCAATTATATTTAATCAGGTGATGACCAGACTTCTAGATGATCAAGGATAAGTTAAGAATCTCTGAACTCAGGTACGTGGGTTTTATTTAAGTATATGACTATGGTTTTCTTGCTTGCAATCATGATATGTATGTATGCTCTCTTCTATCTGCAAATATTGGATGTAGTATCACTATATAGTACTCGATGTTTTATCACTTGTAAACATAAATGATAAGTAGATGCTTTGTAGTTATTTAAGGTGTTCATTATCCCCCTTACGAGGGAATGGAATAATGTTGGCTAGTACACCTCCCTAGAGCACACGGTGTACGGGGAGTTTCCCTAGAGTACTTGGTACACGGGGATGGGCCCAATATTTATGTTTTGGTACTAGTCCACCTTGATAATGCAATTCATCTAGGAAAATGACTTAAATTGGCATATTTCGCTTAATAAAGAAGTGTTTTCTATGATTTTCTTTCCTTCTGCAAATCTTTTTCAAAAATTATGAAAGTCATAAATATATGTATCTTTCTGCCCACGTGCACAACACATTGTGTGTTGATTTGTTGTTTCACGTATGTTTTAGGTTCAGAGCTAGCTTGGGATAAAAGATGGGAAGTGAGCAGTTGTCCAGGTTGTACCTATTGTCTAAGATCCTGTTAGCATACATGTTCAGACTTGTAGAATTTTTATTCCATATGTAATTGTAAATCATTGTGTAATAATTCATGTTGTATAAATTTACATGTTGAATGTTGAGAATGTTATGGTTGCATGTTCATGTATGCGTATTATGCTTCCGCATCGCTTTCTGATATAATTGCTAACGTTTTCGGATTTTGTCTTCTCGTCTCCATGGGGTTTTGAGAAGGTGAAAATCCAGGGACGTTACAATTATCTTACATGCAAATCCTTTTTGATATAATTGTTAATGACAAGTTTCTTTTGAATATAGCCTCATAATGTTGTTATCTTCATCTTATGATGAACCCGAGCCTGTTCTTATTTGCTTTACTTGTCTTGATATCCTAGACTAGTTTTGTGACACATACTTTTCTTCCCTTTCCCTTTTTGCTGGGTGATTTCCCAACCACCCAGGTGTTGAGCAAGGTGATGGATAAGATAAGGAAGGTCTTAGGTTTTGGCTTGGACTCAGTTGATGGAGATGTTGCTTGGAGACAAGATTGTAGTAGTCTAAACTTCCCTCTATCTAGATCCTGATTGTGTGTCTTGATGTAAACCCTAATGGGAGAATTTGATGTATTTTTGTAAACCTTTTATGAAATTGAATATAGTCAGTTATTTTTTATTCTGCTTCTTTTTAAAGGTGTTTTTTTACCATATGTTAGTAAAGGGGTGATTTCACTCCCTTACAGCATGGTATCAGAGCCCATGGTAGTCAGAATCTGACTATTTTAGTTTTGTCTCCCTAATTAGAATCCATGCCTTACATAGTTCCTTTAGGTGACATGGTTGCCCTATAATTGATCTATAAATGATGAAAGGTTGATTTAGGACCCTATAGTTCCACATTAGTATCATGATGAATAAAACCCTAAAATACTCATAACTAAAATATGCATTACTTAATGTTGTTTAGGTTTGCCTTTAGGCAACTATTAGGGCATGAAGTTGAAGCAAAGGTGTCTAGAAAGGATCAGGTTCTGGGGGCTGGCAATATTTTCCTCTGTGCCACTTGCTTGGTTTACGAGGACTCCCAGATCCATATGATATCGGCCTGGCCTAAGGTGAAATGGATTGTTCAAAATAGTTTGCTTTTAGGCAATAGTGACCTTAGACATCTATGTTGTATATATTTGGGAACCGTAAGTTTTAAGTGTATGATGACTTGTTTGAGGATGGATACCCAATATAGTTCCCTTATGACCCATATAACCACATGTTTGGATAGTTATCCCTAGAACCTAGACTTTGAAGTTTGGTGTTTAGTAAGCAATCAGAGTGCACAGTGAAGCATGACGTATCTTGTATATAGTCTAGTTAGACTTACCCTTTTACCTCTAGATTAGTTTGGCTTGGTAGGTCAAACCTTTTAAGGGGTGTAGAGTAGTTGGTTTGATGATGTTTGGATAGTTAGATTTTGAGGATGAAATTGTTTCTAAGGGAATGGAGTCATGGAACATACTGAAATATAGCTACTCTGACTTTAGAAACCCTAACTCCCTAACTCAAAAGTTAGTGTGCTTGAATCCTTAGTTTTGACCAAACAAGTTATAGTTATAGCCTAATGTTCTTGTTTATATAGTAATGAACATATAATGATCATCTGAGGAGTAATTTATATGTTCAAACCCTAATGAATACCTAATGGACATAATATGAGTAACTCACATATTAATCCTAGTAGATATGCATGGTGTTTCCCATGTCATAAACCAATAAACTCTAATGAAATGACAAGTAAGATGATTTTAACCTACTCTTAGACTTAATACATGCTAAATAAAATATAGTGATCATATTAACCTGAACCCTAAGTTGTAATCATCTAACCTTAACATATACATCCTTAAAGCCTTTCATGATACATTAATGACATTAGGTGCCATAATCAGTTAACATACTTTGATACACATAAATGATATATATAATCATATAATCACATATTAATCAAGTCATCAATATGAAATGCATGGTATGTTACCTTGTTATCTAATACACACATGATTAGTCACTTATGTGAATCAATTTGTAATATGCCTCACCTTGATCATTAAAATACATGGAATGGCATCAATATGAATATGAAGTGATTTGATTCACATAAATGTTCAAATCAATAATATAAATAAATATGAGAAAATGATTAATGATGACATTAATGTGAGCAATAAAGATAATGTGGCAATGAGATAACGTTTAATATAAATATATGTAATTGATGTGACATAATTTGGATTCAACGAAGACTTAAAGACAAATTGAATATTTCATGAAAAATAGTTCGTTATAACTTAATGTGGTGATAGTATAAGGATAATGAAGTTGAAGTTCAAAATATTAAGGATAATGATCAAGTATATTGAGGGAATTGAGTAACCCATAATTTTGCTAAAATTCTTAGTAAGATAAAAGAGAAATATATATATACGATGTTTTATGGATGATAATGAAATATAACTTCCTTTGAAATAAAGTGATTATGACATGCCATAATTAAAATAATGGTGATAATGTGATATCATAATGAATTTAATGTCAATGAGCCAAAAACATTAAATCTTCTAAAAAGAATATCTAAACAATGGAACCTAGGTGATCCTTTAGAACCTGACCTATGTTGAGATGCCTATGTAGTATATGTTGATGAATTGTTTGGTGGAAGTTAAGGTTGGAGAAATAACCTAAAGTTTTATTATGAGATGTTGCACACTCACCCTTCCCTTCTTGCTTGTGATTTTGAGGACGAAATCCTCTTTAAGGGGTGGAGTGTTGTAACATATCGACTTTAGGATAAATTTTGTATTTTTACCCTCTTTCCCATATTTTCCTTTCATTTATATCCTTATTGGCCTTTCTATTTAATTAGTGGAATTTATAGTGGTTTAGTGAACATTTATTCACTAATTGTACCAATATAAGGATTTATGCACAAATACCTCAGTGAAAGCTTAATTACCATAATTAAGTACTCTAAACCTTAATATAACTTTTTTATATGATTTGAAAATATAAAATCAGCCTACGTTTCAAATTTGGTTCGATTTGGATGTTGTTTGTGCAAGTTATGCAATTTTAGGTACATTCTGGACTTTTATGCAATTTACCAAATTGGGAGGTTTTCTTTGCAAATTATCAACTGAATTTTAATCCTTAGATATTCCCTTACCATTAACGAGATTTTAAACCATTGGAGAACCTAGTTTCACATTTGTTTGATGGTATTTCTTTCCAAGGGCATTATAGGGATTACCCTCTTTATAAAGGTGCTTATCTTTAAAAGCTATCAACCAATGAGGTTATTTCTTTCTTGAAAAATAGTGGGGATGGCCTAGAAGGATCTTTGGACTCTTAGGACCGAATTTTGATATCCAAGAAGAGTCCATGAGTTGTCCTCTTGCATGGCCATCAAGCCCTAGACTAAAGATACATGGAAAGTCCCTTAAGACACCTCATGCTTCACCTCTTTCTTTATATAGCCATGTATACCCCTTCCCAACTCACAATTCGAAAACTCTTGCTCTCCTTTTCTTTCCTCTAGATTAGATAATAGTTCCTTCTATATTTGGCCACGAAGTTTCTTTCCCAAGGTAATAGAGGTAGCCTATCTTGGTGAAGAAGGCTCATAGGGCTTCCAAATTGCTCTATTAGGGTTTCTAAAGCTCCTCCTTGGTAATTTCGACCAAAACTAGTAAGTTTCCTCCTTTAATTCCCTATTTTCATTCTGTTAGTATCCTCCCACCTTCTTCCAGGTCACAACCGTGACCATACATGGTAAAAATCCACCTAGAACCCTAAAACATATCATCTCCATGCTCTTTTGCTAGGGTTTGCACCTCTAAAGTGGAGAAGGTGATCTTTGCTCAAGAAAGGAGCTTGGCTTGGAGCAACCAGACCTTCTAATCTCAGGATAATTTCTGTTTGGACCTTCTTACCTTCCTAGAGGCAAGTTTGGTTAACCCCCTTCTCATATATTGCTTAGTACATGCTTAAAACCCATGCTTCTATGTTGAAAATCGATGATTTCCATCTCTTTTTACCATGTTCTTATAAGGTTTTGGTTTATTTCTATTTTATCTTCTGTAGAAGCTCTAGTTTGGTTACCTATGCAATTTCAAACTTGATCTTGGGTCAAATGGTGTTTTCTCCCTCTCCCTCTTTAATTATCTCGATCGGTTTGATGATGTGACAATTTCCTATTGGTTAGTATTGAAAAATTCATATCTTCTAAATTGCTTATCTAAATTTGACAAATAAATATGTTTTGGAATTGTAAAACTATTCTTTATCTAATAAAAATATTTTCAAGGTCTTATTTCGTGGTTTGACGATGGGTGATTTTTGTAAAATGAATTTAATGCATAAAACCCATAAAAATTACATCTCAATCATCATAACTCCAAAATTAACACAAAATATATTTTCTTGATCATGAGAACTTAATAAGTTTATTGGTGATGTTTTAAGAGTCTAAATCCAAGTTTTTATAAAAAAAGGTCTAAAATTACCGACTTTAGGATAAATCCAAGTTTTAAGGGGTGGAGTGTTGTAACATACCGACTTTAGGATAAATTTTGTCTTTTGACCCTCTTTCCCATCTTTTCCTTTCATTTCTATCCCTATTGGCCTTTCTATTTAATTAGTGGAATTTATAGTGGTTTAGTGAACATTTATTCACTAATTGTACCAGTATAAGGGTTTATGCACAAATACCTCAGTGAAAGCTTAATTACCATAATTAAGTACTCTAAACCTTAATCTAACTTTTTTATATAATTTTAAAACATAAAATGAGCCTAAGTTTCAAATTTGGTTCGATTTGGATGTTGTTTGTGCAAGTTATGCAATTTTAGGTACATTCTGGACTTTTATGCAATTTACCCAATTGGGAGGTTTTCTTTGCAAATTATCAATTGAATTTTAATCCTTATATATTCCCTTACCATTAACGAGATTTTAAACCATTGGAGAACCTAGTTTCACCTTGGTTTGATGGTATTGCTTTCCAAGGGCATTATAGGGATTACCCTCTTTATAAAGGTGCTTATCTTTAAAAGCTATCAACCAATGAGGTTATTTCTTTCTTAAAAAATGGTGGGGATGGCCTAGAAGGATCTGTGGGATCTTAGGACCGAATTTTGATATCCAAGAAGATTCGATGAGATGTCCTCTTGCATGGCCATCAAGTCCTAGGCTAAAGATACATGGAAAGTCCCTTCAGACACCTCATGCTTCACCTCTTTCTTTATATAGCCATGTATACCCCTTCCAAACTCACAATTCAAAAACTATTGCTCTCCTTTTCTTTCCTCTAGATTAGATAATAGTTCCTTCTATATTTGGCCATGAAGTTGCTTTCCCAAGGTAATAGAGGGAGCCTATCTTGGTGAAGAAGGCTCATAGGGCTTCCAAATTGCTCTATTAGGGTTTCTAAAACTCCTCCTTGGTAATTTCGACCAAAACTAGTAAGTTTCCTCCTTTACTAACCTATTTTAATTCTGTTAGTATCCTCCCATCTTCTTCCAGGTCAGAACCATGACCATACATGGTAAAAATCCACCTAGAATCCTAAAACATCTCATCTCCATGCTCTTTTGCTAGGGTTTGCACCTCTAAAGTGGAGAAGGTGATCTTTGCTCAAGAAAGGAGCTTGGCTTGGAGAAACCAGGCCTTCTAATCTCGGGATACTTTCTGTTTGGACCTTCTTACCTTCCTAGAGGCAAGTTTTGTTAACCCCCTTCTCATATATTGCGTAGTACATGCTTAAAACCCATGCTTCTATGTTGAAAATTGATGATTTCCATCTCTTTTTACCATGTTCTTCTAAGGTTTTGGTTTCTTTCTGTTTTATCTTCTCTAGAAGATCTAGTTTGGTTACCTATGAAATTTCAAACCTGATCTTTGGGTCAAATGGTGTTTTCTCCCTCTCTCTCTTAAATTATCTCGACCGGTTTGATGATGTGGCAATTTCCTATTGGTCAATATTGAAAAATTCATATCTTCTAAACTGCTTATCCAAATTTGACAAATAAATATGTTTTGGAATTGAAAAATTAATATCTATCTAATAAAAATATTTTCAAGGTCTTATTTCGTGGTTTGATCAAGGGTGATTTTTGTAAAATGAATTTAATGCATAAAATCCATAAAAATTACATCTCAATCATCATAATTCCAAAATTAACACAAAAATATATTTTCTTGATCAGGAGAACTTAATAAGTTTATTGGTGATTTTTTAAGAGTCTAAATCCAATTTTTTCTAAAAAAGTTCTAAAATTAGGGTTTCTATACATTAATGTGCACCATGTAGTCTAATACATGTTAATACATTGAAAATAGGCAAAGTGGAACGTAGACTCAATTAAAGTGGTGAAAGTTAGTAATTGATATCAGTAAGAGAGGTATGTGCTATGTATGTGAAATTTCCTATTTATGTATGTGCAATATCTATTTATGTATGTGCATTCCTTACACCCTATGTTGGGATAATTGCAGCCAAACCCTATATTTCCCTAATGAGGCTTAAATGAACCCTAAATATTCTATTCTTGAATCCTAATGTTGTTCATGCCTCAAATCGGATTATAATTTCTTCTTGTTGGGTCTTATACCCCACTGCCATGCTTATTGAATATTATGACTACTCTTTCCATGACTACTTTTCTAGCATGTGGATTTATGTTCTATTTAATTTAGAGTAGCGGTACTTGTACAACCACCCACAGAGGGCATGTAAATAATCACCGTGGGGAATGTCTTATTCTCCCCATAATATTGTAGGTGACTGGGAATGTCTTATTCTCCCCACACCTAAGGTTAGAGGTTTGGTAGGTGCCTCAACCCTACTTAGTTAGGTAGACATAATTATCTTACATGCAAATCCTTTTTGATATAATTGTTAATGGCAAGTTTCTTTTGAATATAGCCTCATACTCTTGTTATCTTCATCTTATGATGAACCCTAGCATGTTCTTATTTGCTTTACTTATCTTGATATCCTAGACTAGTTTTGTGACACATACGTTTCTTCCCTTTCCCTTTTTGATGGGTGCTTTCCCAACCACCCAGGTGTTGAACAAGGTGATGGATAAGACAAGGAAGATCTTAGCTTTTGGCTCAGACTCAGTTGATGGAGATGTTGCTTGGAGACAAGATTGTAGTAGTCTAGACTTCCCTCTATCTAGATCCTGATTGTGTGTCTTGATGTAAACCCTAATGGGAGAATTTGATGTATTTTTGTAAACCTTTTATGAAATTGAATATAGTCAGTTATTTTTTATTCCGCTGCTTTTTAAAGGTGTTTTGTTTACCATATTTTAGTAAAGGGGTGATTTTACTCCCTTACAGGTGTTATGTCTCTTCAACCTAAATTCACTAATGGTGATATGGCAATCATCATGCTTTGACACTACCCAAGGAGATCTTGAAGATAGTTGTCATAAAGGTAGTGATTGGATGTGATGAGAGTCATGCTACACATTGTAAGTGATGTAGAAGGAATGTGAGAAATATCCAAGGAATATTGATAAGTAAGACTAGATAAATTCATGGAAATTCTCATGTGAATCAGTATATGATATTGGGCTCATGTGTATCTTTCTAGCCTACTTAGAGTTCAAAAAACTTAGATTGAATGTAAAGAGGATGATGTGTCTATGTCATCTTAATATCTATGACAAAAGGATTATACAACTTGGTAGCACTAGTCATTGATGGTTCAGTCTTGTCTAACTAATCCTACTACTTGTGTAGCAATGATGTGTATCTAGTCAACTCTCATTGCTTATGGATCTTAATATTGATTAGTGAATACATTACCATTAGTATGGTGCCACAAGGTCACACACATATAGATAGATTGAGGAAAGGATGAAGTAGACCTTATTGTAGTTGTTACAAACCTCCTTGAGCAACTCACACAGATACCATGGAGACAAGCTTGACACAACATATTCATTCTAGATGAAGATCTTCATTGTGATCATGTGAATTGAGGTGACAACTGAACATATAATTCCACCATAGGTGTTGATGGAAGAACGACATGATCTTCTAGAAACACAAATTGTGGTGAAGGTCTCCATGGAAGACCGATGTGATCCTCCATCCAAACAAATCAAGGATAAAATATCTTTGGCCAAGCAACATGATCTATTGCACACATCCACTGTGGAACGGTGCGATCCACTAGAGGCAAGTTTGTGATCATATCTGGGGTCAACAGAGCCAACTCTATGACCTTGTGATATGTGCAAATTATCAGTGGAATCACTACTACAGAAACCCCATTTGGCGTCGGTCTTTTAACCCCATTTGGTGTCGGTTTCCGACCGACGCCTATGTGGGCGCCGCTAAAGGTCGAACATTTCGGCGTCAGTTTTTTTAACCGACACCTATTTAAACTATAGGCGTTGGTCTTTTATTATATAACCGACGCCAAAATGGTTCGCGCCACAGAAAACGGCGTCATCTAGGGCACTTTCTGCGTCGGTGATTTACTAAAAGACCGACGCCTATATTCCATGTAGCGTCGGTCTTTTAGTTGATAACCGACGCATAAAGTGTTCTAGATGACGCCGTTTTCTGTGGCGCGAACCCTTTTGGCGTCGGTTATATACCAAACGACCGACGCTTTGTTGTTTAAATAGGAGTCGGTTCGATACGAATATCCGACGCCATTTCCAGGACTGCTTTGGCCACATCAGGCATCGGTTATCTATAAATAACCGACGTTGTATGTCTTTGCTGACGGTTTTCTATAAATAACCGACGCCTATTTATATTTTTTTTTTCATATCAGTTTGCAGGCCTGCTGTGGCTGGTCAGCAGGATGAGAACCTGCAGTTCAGTTTTCTGAACTGCAGGTTTACGACATCCATTGATATCAGCCTACAAACAGGTCGCAAACCTGCAAAAGTCACAAAGAAAATTTCACACAAGTACATACATTCAGACATCAATTCAATTCTCACATTCACACATATAGAAACATTAAAATACATGTATTAACATTCAGAAATATTCATTTACAAAGTATCATTCATTATCGCTATCAACATCCCAATTATATCTTACAGTTGCCACTGCTTCTATGGCTTTTGCCCATTCTTCTCTTACTTCATTTAATGCTTCCATCGTATATGGAGCATGTATATTTTTTAAGCGTTTACCTGTAGTGTTGTCAGTTTTAAACACCTACAAAGAGAATGATGTATATATATAAGTAATAATATAAAAATAAGATAAGATTGATATATTGCATACTAACTAATGAGACTATATATAATACCTCATGTATGGTATCGATGTCCAATGCGGCATATTTGATAATCATCTGCATAAATTGCATCACATAGTATGCGCATGCCCAGCCATTGTCTTGTGTAGCACACTATAAATTGAAACATACAAAATAATACAACTAAGCACAATTCACATCAATAATATATATATTCGAGTCAGGAACTTACTTGTACGTTCTGCCAATTTATTGGCTGGTTCTTTTTCCTTGGGACCGTTCCTCCAGCCTTTTTGAATGCATCTAAACCCCTACATGTTAATATAACACAATAAATTGCATAAGTAAATAGTAATGTAATAAAAGATGTTAACGGATATAAAAATGAAATATTTCTCACCAGAATAATGGCATTCTCATTACGTGTCCAATTTTAGGGTTCAATGTACTCCCTGCAGGATCTAGATAATAAACAGTGAATGTCCCGGGGACAATAACTAGTAACTCCCAATGTCTACCGCTAGAGGTAAGAAGTTAACAATTAATAACTCAAAATGCAAAATAAAAATGGAATTTTCTTAAGTCCAAATTATAAATAAAGTAAACTTACTTGACATTGAATGGAGCTATTATTATCGTCTTCTTTTACTGACCAAAAATTGTAAAAGCATCTATACAGTATTGTTGAACATTATCAGGGTCTTTAGCTACCAAACTAATCAATGATGGAATCAAAAATCCCAAATGATCAAATGCAAATTGTTTGCAATGATCTTCGACTAAGTAGCTGCAAAACATATAGGCGTATGCATTAATATATAAGAAACCAGATCATCGGATCTTACACAAGGTATATGGATGTATAAACAAGATCTCACCTTATCCATGTCTCTATCATTGATGTATTCAGCCAATCATACATAAACAGCTCAATAATATCTTGTATAAATAAAGAGCTATCGTATGATTGACCTACATAATCTGCATCTAAAGAAATAATTATAGGGCAATGTACATTATGTGCCTGTAGCCAACATGCCATTCCCCTACAAGCAGGACCTAACGGGTATGTTAGGTCAGTTGGAACCCAATCGGGTAATGCGGGAAGTGGAAGTGGAGGCCTAGGTGCTCCTGGTGTCTTCTTTTTAACTTGTACATATAATTTCAGATCAGTTGACATCATATATACACATTAACAGTCTAAATCAATGTAAATTTATCTTACAATTTCAGTCGTGTAGACGACATCTGCTTTGGGCCACAATATCACCCCGCCTTCTGCATCAACAAGTCTATCAATATCCGGGTGGGGATATGGCAATGTAGCTTCTCTCCAATCGGGTAACACATGTATCGGGCTCACACGAACGTAGCCCTGTGGCATTGGAGTCTCGTGAAACATTGCCCCAGGAAGGGACGGGTAAGCCTGCGCCTCTGCAACAACGTAGTCTTGCATTCTTAAGCGGCATGGCTTCAATGCCTACAAATTTACGTAAAGAATATTATACATATATACATATCATCTTGAAAACATAACAACTTGAAAAGACTAACTACAATGTCATAAACAATACTTACAGCAGACGTGCTAGGCGATGGGTCTCCAGGATTACTCGCAGTCTGTGCATCAGGAGAAGAGTGGGTCGCCATAGGCGTATTGGAAGCCTGAGATGCCTGCCACCGCAGCAATTCTTCCTTGACCTTCTCAGCAACTACATTGTTGACCTTCTTAGAAACTAAATCCTCAACTCTCTTATTCTCCTATACATGGATAAAAGAAACATTAGCTTCTTATTAATGAATTTCCTTTTGCAGTAACATTCTAAAAAAAGAATAGGTTACCTCTTCTTGAGAAAGTCCCGCTCTGGGTTTGCACTGGGATGGCCCAAAGAATGCTTTGATGCCAACACCAGCGCCGGCACCTCTAACACGTCCAGGATGCTCTGGGTTACCCAGAGCAACTGTCAATTCATCCCTTGTGCCCTGAGGGATGAACGTTCCTTGTTTCCTCTGCTCGTGCAGCTCCCGCTAATCACCATAAATAGAAATTGGTAAGTTAACACCACAAATAATCAATATTCAAACGATTTCTCTAAGAGTGTTATTTTACCATTTTTGCAGCCGCCTCAGCAGTTACAGTCTTCTTTATTTCACCCTTCTTGTTTTGCCTGCCAGCTATCCAGATATCATGGCGAGGCATGGGTGTGGCAGACTCTTGAGTAGGAGCAGACTCCTGAGTAGCCGCAGACTCCGCCTGTAGTCTTTGGCGAACGCTTGCATAGCCTTTTGGACCCATAGTGTGGTCATGCACATTCAGTGCACACCTTGCTTTTTGTGCGTCACTGAGGGCCTAGTTAGTATGCACATTAATGATTTGGTTAGTAGCACTAAATGCTAATCTTGAATAGGTGAATACAATGTATATTAATTAAATTGGGAGTGACGCCTAATACCTTGAATTCTTCAGATTTTCTTGAAGCAACAAAATTGTCCCAATCTTCTTTGTCCAAGAAGTTCCATTGTTCAAGGGCTGACTTCTTCTTCTTATCACCCTCTTTTATGTATTCTTTGTTCAGATTTGTCCTATAATTCCTAAGCATCTTTCCAGCGCATTGCATCACATTTTTACGATGCAACTTCTCATCCAATGCAAACAGATTCTGTAAAATAGAAATGTTATTAACTAGTATCCAAAATAGAATTGCAAATAATAGAATTTGTAATCTACAAAATAGAATTGCAAATAATAATAACTCATGCATAAATCCTTCCATATCAAGTCTTTTTTCCCTTGAGGAACTTTATGCCAATTGTCATACTTAACACAACAATGGCTCCGAGTGGTACACCCAAGATAGTTTACAAAATTATTGCGGTTCACTCCAATTGGATTTCCTCCATTATCAAACTCCACCACCAATTTGGATCCACTACCACTTAGCGCTAATAACTTCTTCAACAGAGTGATGCCCCTTTTCTTGTTAAGTGTTTGGTGCTACGCATCAAGTTGCTCCAGTGCTTCAGTGGGTACAGGTGCATCAACCTAAAATTTGACAAAAATAAAACACACTAAATTAGCCCAATATAGAAATATAGGATATATGACATAACTAGAAGATAATGAATTTTATAGAAATACAGGATATGTTTTTAGAACTTACATTAGTATCCTCGCCATGCTCGTCATGGACAACATGCTCATCATGGACTTCATGCTCATCATGGACATCATGCTCATCATGGTCATCCATCTGAAAATGTCATTTAAAATGCAAACATTTAGCATTTGTATTAACTAGAAAAAGGCAAACATTTCGCATTTGTATTAACTAGAAAAAGGCAAACATTTAGCATTTGTATTAACTAGAAAAAGGCAAACATTTAGCATTTGTATTAACTAGAAAAAGGCAAACATTTAGCATTTGTATTAACATACATGTCTCTAAAATTGTGATCTTTTATCAATTAACAATCCTTCATTGTGATCTCCGCGCACATATAAGTCATCATTAGCTTCAATATTTTGTGGAGTGGGCAACCCAACTGAGAATGGACTGGAGTCATCATACTTATCATAGTACTCTTCTTCATCTATAGGATCTTCAATGAACTGTCTTTTACCATGAAGAACAACCGACCATTTATCATTCGCAGGATCATCGATATAGAATATTTGTTTCGCATGTGATGCCAATATGAATGGTTCACCCTTCTCGCCAATCTTTTCAAAGTTCACCAAAGTGAAACCCAATTCATCCACTATAACTCCTTTGGTGTTATCAACCCAATTACATTTAAAGAGCGGAATTTTGAAATCTATGTAGTCAAACTCCCAAATGTCCTCAATGACACCGTAATATGACATTTTAGCTTCACGTGGACTCTTATCCTTTGCACTTGCAAAGTACATAGTCGACGCTTGAAGAGTGACCCCACTATTTTGGACGACACTCTTATCATCTTGGCACTTTGTGTAATATGTGAATCCATTAATGTCAAACCCTTCATAAGACATAACATTCAGTTTTGGTTTAAAGGCGAGGCATTTGATAGTTTCTATAATATCATTTGGTGTTTGAGATAGTTGATGTAAGACTTTATCTTCAAACCACTTAGTAAAAGTCTTATTATGCTCTCTAGCAAGCCACATTGAACTTGCTTGAGGATTTTGTCTCTTTATGAAATTGGTATGTTCCTCGATATAAACACTCACTTCGTCCATATTGTGTAAAATATACAAGTGAGCTTGTTCCAACTGCTCACGGCTGATTACTTTCACCCGTGATCCCAAAATTCCTTTGCCCTCCTCAATATTCTTGTCATTATCAAGAGTGTCATTACCACTGAAAAAGTCATTGCAAAAATCCATAACCTCTCTCGCCACATAACCTTCAATAATACTCCCTTCAGGCCGATAACGGTTTTGAACATCACCTTTAAAAATGCTCATGTATCGTTCAAAGGGATACATCCAATGCAAGAAAACTGGTCCCAACATTTTCACTTCCCTAGTCAAGTGGACAACAAGATGTACCATGATATCAAAGAACGAAGGAGGGAAATACATCTCAAGCTGACATAGGGTAACAACCACTTCTCTTTGCAAATTATTGAGAGTATCAGGGTCAATAACTTTGCTGCATAGACTGTTGAAAAAGAAATAAAGTCTGTTAATTGCAAACCTTACATGCTTCGGCAATATAGATCAAATTGCCACGGGCAATATTTGTTGCATTAGAGTGTGACAATCATGAGATTTAAGACCTATCAACTTCAGATCTTTCATTGATACCAATCTACGGATGTTGGATGAGTAACCATGTGTCACCTTAACATTTACCAAGCATTCACAAAAAGTTTTCTTCTCCTTTCTAGACAACGTGTAACAAGCGGGAGGTAAGTATGTTCTTTTATTACCCATTTCACGTAATTCTGTTAATTCTGACCTTATTCACATTTCACGTAGGTCCAGTCTGTATTTTATCCCATCTTTAGTCTTACCTGGTATATTTAATAGAGTACCAATGATGCTATCACAGACATTTTTCTCAACGTGCATTACATCGATACAATGCCTGACTGTCAAAGAACTCCAATAAGGAAGATCCCAAAATATTGACTTCTTCTTGAATGAAGAATTGTCACTCCGTGTGGCCATACTACATTGTGATTTCTTACCAAATTCATTGACAATGTCTTTTACTCTTTCATAAACAACATCCCCTGGTATAGGTTTAGGTGCACTCCGTTCATCATTCCATCCATTGAATGCTTTGCGCTTCCTACGATACGGATGGAATTTTGAAAGAAACCTTCGATGACCAAGATATACAGTCTTGCCGCCATGTTTTAGTCTTATTGAATCAGTGTTTTCTTCACATATAGGACACGCTTTAGCTCCTTTGACACTATATCCAGACAAATTCCCATATGCTGGAAAGTCATTAATAGTGCAAAACAACATAGCGTGCAAACGAAATGTCTCTCTTGCTGAAGCATCATAGGTCATCACACCTTCAGCCCAAAGTTTCTTTAAGTCATCAATCAAAGGTTCAAGATAAACATCGATATCATTTCCGGGTTGTTTAGGGCCCGATATCAACAATGACAACATAACGTACTTATTTTTCATACACATCCAGGGAGGAAGATTGTATATAACAAGCATGACTGGCCAAGTGCTATGTTGGCTGCTCAATGTCCCGTACGGATTCATCCCATCTGTACAAAGCCCAAGTCTTAGATTCCTATCTTCTTCACCAAATTTAGGGTACAATAGATCAATCTTCTTCCACTGTGGGGAATCAGACGCATGTCGTAGGATCCCATCATTATTTTTCTTAACATCTGCATGCCACCTCAAATTCTTCGCATATTTTGGATTTGCAAACAAGCGTTGAAACCGTGATATTATAGGTAGATACCACAACACCTTGGCAGGAGAACCAGTTTTGGACTCCCCCGAAGTCGTCAATTTATACCGTGACGCACCACATTTTAGACAATCTTTCAAATCTACATAGTCCTTTTGAAATAATACACAATCATTCGGGCATGCGTGTATCTTCTTGGCCTCCATTCCCATTGGGCACAACATTTTCTTTACCTGGTATGTTGAGATTGGAAGCTCGTTTCCTTCAGGAAGAATTTCTTTCAACAAAGTCAACAATGAAGTGAAGCTTTTGTCGCTCCATCTATTGTTAGCTTTCAACTTATACAATCTCAACACAGCGCTAAGCTTCATAAACTTAGCACAGCCTGTGTATAACGGTATCTCAGCATCATGCACAATGTTTGTAAAGATAGGAGGTGGATCGGTGTGCTCTACCCTACAACTATCCAGCATCGCATCAACGATGTCTGCTGGAACTGGTTCGTTCACATTTACGTCATCGGAGGCAATTTCTTCTTCCACCCAAGCACTGCTATCGACATCTACTGGTTTCGATTTTGAAATCTCTCCATGCCAGTGCCATTCTGTATAGCCTTGTACAATCCCGTTGCACATGACATGACTTTTGATTTCCTCACCAGTGTTGACTTTCAAGTTGTTACCGCAATGCCTACATGGACAGTAGAACCTATCTGTAGGTTTTTTCCTATGTTCCTCGGCAAATCTAATAAACTGATTAAGACCAGATATAAACTCTGGGGTGCAACGATTACGAATGGACATCCATGATCTATCCATTCTATGATCAGAGAAAACAAGTATATATTAGGAAACAAGTATATATTAGGTAAAGATTAGGCAGCATTTCCCCGCTATTCTCTAAGTACATATGTACTTAGAGAACAAACGGGGAAATGCCAACAAACACATGTGATGTCATTCTTATATATAATAAATGTGTACCACCTATCCCATCCTTGAACACCTAATCTCACTAGTAAGTGTATAATGTGTATTGGGTTTTCAAGAAAATTTCGGCAGCATTTCCCCGTTGTTCTCTAAGTACATATGTACTTAGAGAACAAACGGGGAAATGCTACCAAAATTTTCTCGAAAACCCAATACACATTATACACTTACATCCTAAGTGAGATTAGGTGTTCAAGAACAGTCCCAAACCGGGGACTATCCAAGATTTACTCCTAATGAGTCAATCTTGGACAGGTTTCTAGGCCAACAAACACAATAATAGATATCTACAATGAAGCCGGACTCCATACAAACAGTATATAATTTAGTGATTGTTCATTCTAATTTATACCAATGTACAAGTAATATAAAAAACAATGATTGTTCACAATTTAGGCCAACAAACACATGTGATGTCATTCTTATATATAATAAATGTGTATAACCTATCCCATCCTTGAACACCTAATCTCACTAGTAAGTGTATAATGTGTATTGGGTTTTTGAGAAAATTTCGGCAGCATTTCCCCGCTGTTCTCTAAGTACATATGTACTTAGAGAACAAACGGGGAAATGCTACCAAAATTTTCTCGAAAACCCAATACACATTATACACTTACATCCTAAGTGAGATTAGGTGTTCAAGAACAGTCTCAAACCGGGGACTATCCAAGATTTACTCCTAATGAGTCAATCTTGGATGGGTTTCTAGGCCAACAAACACAATAATAGATATCTACAATGAAGCCGGACTCCATACAAACAGTATATAATTTAGTGATTGTTCATTCTAATTTATACCAATGTACAAGTAATATAAAAAACAATGATTGTTCACATTCTAGGCCAACAAACACATGTGATATCATTCTTATATATAATAAATGTGTACCACCTATCCCATCCTTGAACACCTAATCTCACTAGTAAGTGTATAATGTGTATTGGGTTTTCAAGAAAATTTCGGCAGCATTTCCCCACTGTTCTCTAAGTACATATGTACTTAGAGAACAAACGGGGAAATGCTACCAAAATTTTCTCGAAAACCCAATACACATTATACACTTACATCCTAAGTGAGATTAGGTGTTCAAGAACAGTCCCAAACCGGGGACTATCCAAGATTTACTCCTAATGAGTCAATCTTGGACGGGTTTCTAGGCCAACAAACACAATAATAGATATGTACATGTTAGGGTTTCATCACAATTGATATTAGGGTTTAAACAATGTTAGGGTTTAATCAAATCAAATTAGGATGCTAGAATGGACAAGTTTAAATCAAATTAGGATTTAAATTAGGGTTCCAATAGGATTCAATTTAATTAATTTTTATGTGAAAGATGTAATATTATAATACATACAATGGCAATGAAATGAAACCCTAATTGTATTGGAACTCATAAAAGGATGTCTCAAAGGTTGAATCTAATATATGCATCCTAAAAACGGTATCACATCACAAATGTGCATTTCAATAATCATATTTTATTTCCTTCCAATTAGTGTGGGTGCCAAGTTTGGAATTGTTTTCTAATCATGGGTCCCTTAATTTTATTTAGGATAGAAGATAAAATCAAGGATATCAAATAGTATAAGGCGCACCCCCAAAAGTAAAAAAATGGATTTATATTATGCATCATACCAATTTAAATCATGTTAGTTAATAGTATTTTTTTTGGATCAATTATGCTTGGGATGCAGATATTTCTGTAAAGGATGGTCATTGACTCCTGAAAATGGGAATGCCACACGAACATCGATGAGAATAGGTAGATGTTTTTTAGCATGGGCTTGACATCAGCCAAGTTATGTTGTGGAACGAGGAGATGAGACTGTTACTGAATGGAAAGAATGGCAGAGGAAGGGTTTGATGCTAGTACCTTGTGAGCAGCAGAGTTAGGGCATGAGCAAGGAGACACAGAGCAGCAACAAGGAGGAAGGAGCGGGCGGCGGCGGCGGCGACGCAGAGCAGCAGCAGGAGCAGGATCGTCGACGAGCAGGAGCGGCGGCGAGCAGGCGGCGGCGGTGGCGGCGACGCAGAGCAACAACAGGAGTAGGATCATCGGCGAGCATGAGCGGCAGTGAGCAGGTGTCCAACGGCGGCAGGAGCGGCGGCGAGCAGGAGTGGTGGCGGAGAAGGGGGCGCCGGAGAAGGGGAGCTGAAGAAGAAATCGCCGGAGAGAAATCGGCGGCAGTAGAGAAATAGGGAAATCACTCGCAATGAAACAGAAGAAAGGGGAAGAGTCGGGAAATCGAGGGTAATGAAGTTCCCAAATAGCGTCGGTTGTTTAAAACAACCGACGCCTAAACATCTTTAGCGTCGGTTGTTTGAAAAAACCGACGTCCAATTGGACGATATTTTCATGAAATTATTTGGCGGGAACCACTTTCAGCGTCGGTTATACAAGGATAACCGACGCTGAAAGTGACACTTTTCGCGCAAATTTTCATCGCACATAGGCGTCGGTTATATACGTAGAAACCGACGTTGAAAATGACACTATTTTTTTTGATCGAAATATGGATTTCGCGGGTGACTTTACGCGTCGGTTTTTTATAAACAACCGACGCTTAATACAAAGCGGTACCCGTGTCTGGCTGGTCTTCGAATATAGACGTCGGGTTGCTTTAACAACCGACGCCTTATATGTTAGGCGTCGGTTTTCCTTAATAACCGACGCCTAGAAAAGTGACACTGAATGCTATTTCTGTAGTAGTGAATCTCAAGGTCTGCCATTGATAAATATTGATATATTCTCATGATTAGCCATATAAAATATAGTTTGCTCCATGCATCGCGGGATGATTCCCAAAGTGCCAGAGACACTAGAAATGAGTTTTGGTTATTGATCCCAAAAAATCCAAATGATATGTAGAACAGAGGGTCTAGGTCTACACCAAGTGTAACTACTTGAATCATTGGAACTTCTTCCATGATGAGGTATAAATCCTAAGTCCCTAATCTGGTATTGTTGCATTAATTGGGTCGTTCTCAAAGGATTCTTGGGGGAAAAATTCACTGCATTTTTCTCTCATATATTCCTACTGTGGTATCAAAGATAAGTCTAATGCTTTTTACTGAATTTTTCTATTATGAAATGAGTTTCTTTTGTTTGATGACGATAGCATGTATATTTCATATGATGAAACTGATTACTATGCACATTCACTTAATGGGAATATTCCAATTAGTATCACCACAATTCAATTAATATTACTTAATTATGATATGATAATATATATGTATATAAATATATGCAAATCCAAAGAAACACCTCAAAATGGTTTGTTTGGTGAGTGATGCATGATTATGGATGGATTAATTGTGGTTGCATATATTACTTGTGGTGTATTATTTGTAATTGTTAATATATATAGCATGTTATACCTTTTCTAATGATTCTGAAGTATGATTTTCCAAAATTTTCCCCTTAAAAGTAATGCAAAGTTTCTTTCATAAGATTTAGTAGTTTAGGATAGTATGGGATATGTGATTTCCATAATGATGGACATGAAGAGGGATGAATGCAAAATAGTCATCAACAATTATTAATCATCTATATTGGTCGCTCGTGATTTAATAATCCAAGGACCATGGCCTGTTATATTTTTTTATGTATGTAATGATAGAAACATTAATGACCCTAATCTTCCATTAGCTTGGAAATATTGTGGTAATAGGCCATAATCATCTCTTTCTTATCATTATTTCTTGTGGCTCTTGTTTATATATATATGATATATAATATATACTTATGTGGTGATTGGATACATATATGTATTATATAAGATCCCTCATTAAATATTAAGCTTAAGATGCTTCCTAACATGCCATACACATCAAAGCCTCAATGAATTAATGTGGGATTAACAAAGCAATGTGCAATGTCCAACTTGGTCAACTGTGTGAGGTAAACATGTGGGTTTACCAAAGTAGGGTAAATAGTATTATCCATATTGGCAGTTGAGTTTGGAATATCTTAGTAATCTTAATAGGATTAAGCATATAGAGGCATGTAGATGGGTGTCTGGTATGATGGAATTTAGCATTGGTTGTTCCTCGTCTATCCAAGGATTGCATATGATGAAACGAAAAAGTTGCCTATCTAAATAATTGAGTTGGGAGCGGTCAATCAAAGTTGATTCATGATTTGAATTAATATTGAGGTCTATTATTTTTAAGAAAATGGTGGAATTAAATGTTCAATATAGGCCTAAAAAATGCATGGATTTTTCTAATAAAAAATTTAATTCCTACTTTTTTGTAGATTACGTGGCAAACAACAATACACTTTCATTATAATATGTCCTTGCAAAGGACAAGCTCAATGGGACAAATTATGTGGATCGATGTCAAAAAGTGAGAATTGTTCTCAGGAATGAGCATAGGCTCAACATACTGCATCATGTTTTCCTAAAGTGCCCACTCCCAAGTTGCCAAAGGCTGAAAGGGATGCATACAAGATCTGTTATGATAATTCTAGTGATATTGCATGCCTCATTCTAGAATCCATGGTGCATGACCCACATCAACCACACAAGGACATGGACGCCTTTGAAATGATTGAGCATATGAAAGGATTTTTTGAAGGCCAAACTAGACAACATAGGTATGACGTATCAAGGACATTATTTTTGAAAACCTAGAAAAGGGAGATCTTGTTGGTTCTCGTGTTCTTAAGAAGATTGGATATGTGGAAAACCTAGAGAGACTGAGTTCTCCATGGACCAAGATTTGATCATGGATTTTATTATGCAATCATTGTTTGAATCACATAACTAGATCGCAATGAACTTCAACTTGAATGTAATGGTTAAAGTTCTACCAAAACTACTTAGCAATTGCAAACTGATAAATTGAACAAGAAGAAGGTCAAGACTAGGTCTGTACTGATGGTCAATGTATTGAAAAGTAAGACGAATGGAAAGAAAAAGTCTAAAAAGGTTTTTAGCCAAAGTACTAATCTTCTACTATAAAGGATAAGGGAGATGTGTCCAAGTATGGCAAGTGTCACCATTGTTAGAAGTCTGGACACTAGAAGAGAAATTTCCTAGTCAACCTAGTGGCACTTAACATGATAGATATTTCCACCTCAAGAATATATATTATTGAGATTAAATTATCTACTTCTTCACCATGGATATTGGATGTCAAATGTTGATCTCAGATATGTTGTAATGTGTAGGATATGAAAAGATGTAGACCCCTTAGGAAGGGATCTTTGGAACTATGAATTGCTAATTGAGCAAAGGTTGTTGTTGTGGTGGTAAGAACATATAGTTTGTCTATTCCTTTAGAGCTTATAAGAGAATTATTAAATTGCTATTACACTCCTTCCATGAGTAGAAGTATTATTTATGTTTCTTGTTTGGACCATAATGGTTTTTCATTCCTAATAAAGAATGGAGTTTTCTCTATACTATTGGATGATGTCTTTTATAGAAGTGCTTTGATGCCTTATAGTCTTTATTTGTTAGATATAGAGACACATATTTATGGTGTATGACTTACAATGCATGAACAAAAAATGGCATACATCTACTATTTTTGTTTGGGCCATATAAATGAGAAGTGAATTTCTAAACTCACCAAGGATGGATACTTAGGCTCATTTAAATATGAATCTCTTCAAACATGTGAATCATGTTTGTTGGGAAAGATGATAAAGACACATTTCACTGGAAATATTGAGGGGTGCAACATACTTTTAGAACTCATACATAATGATGTATGTTGTCCTTTTCATTAAATAGGTTGAAGAGGGAAATACTTCATTAATTTACTAATGATTTTAGAGGATATGGATATGTGCATCTCATGAAACAAAAATTACAATCCTTTAAAAGTTTAAGGTATTCAATAACGAAGTACATAACCAACTTGGAAAGAAAATTAAGATGCTTTTATTAGATCAATGTGGCAAATATTTAAGCCAAGAGTTTGAGGACCTTCTCAAGGAGTGTGGTATTGTATCACGATTGACTCCACTAGGAGTGCCACAATATAATGGTGTTTTAGAGAGAAGGAATCACAATGTTTTGGATATGGTGCGGTCCATGACGAGCCAAGCTGGTCTTCCTAACTCCTCTTGGCTACATGCTCTAGAAACTGCTACTTTTAACCTTAATTACTGTAACATACTGAATCTTAGGGTCTTCCATGCAATTTACCCACTTTTGAGCTTTTCTTGACCTTCGAGTCCATTTGGACCTTTTTTATAAATTTCACATCCTTTTGGATCATTCTTGGACTCCTTGTGCATTTTGAGCACAATCTGAGGTTGAAATTACTATTTACCCTCATTTATGTAAATGAGGGGGTGTTTGCACAAATAACCCACATTAGGAGATAAGTTAGGGTTAATAATGTAATTTGGTCATTAATGGGATAATATAGTAGATTATATTTATTTGGAGCTTTTTGGATAAATATATTATTATTAATGTGTATTTGAGTTCATATATGTGTATGTTAACCTTAATTGTTTCTCTCTCCTCAAAATATGAATTTAATTCACATTAATATGTTATTTTGTTGAGAAATGATTATTTGTACCCTAATGTGTTTTATATCTCGAAATTACTCTCCTATTTCAATTAATTAGTTTTTCATGTTATTTCACCTCTTTTAATATATTATTATACTCTTTTATGAGCTATATATTTATTAATGGCCATATTATGTATTAAACGAGAATCTAATTATATAGCATTGTAGTATGCGTCATTATGAACGCATGGTCCAAATTTGGTGGCTTTTGGAGTTCATTTGACCCCCCAAATTGAGTTTATAAGCTTTTAATATAGTGTCACTATAGTTATTAGGTTTATCTCATTAATTTCATTTATAACGCTATAGTTCCGTTTATTTTCATATGTCACGCGTTACAGCTGGTAATCCGGTCTTACATGTGCAATCGCAGTCGTCGATCTGTGATCCAGCGGAGGGGGGATCATCCCCTTCCTCCAGCCGTTCGCGAGTCTGGGAGCAGCCCCGACTCCCTGGATTCTTCCTATCGTTCTCTCTCTGTGATCAATAGTGTTGCCCCATTCTTCGCCCGTTGTCTTCTTCGTGTCTCTCCGAGTCCAACATGCTATCACTCGACGCCTACCTCTCACTAGTCATGAAACACCCATTTGGGCAGTGAGGGCTTCTCTCCACCCTCGAGTTACAGACGACGACTTAAGCTCCCTCCCACCTATATAAGGTTCCGCCTAGCACCCTCGGGCCGCCACCTTTCTTCCTCCTCCATCAATTCCTCCTCCGCGACTTCGGAGCTCGCTGCCCTACTCCCTTTGGAATCTCCGGCAATTTTTGTGGCTGCTCTCACCTATGGCCTTCTCGGGTCGATTCCTGGAAAGGTAACCAACTAGAACCCCTCCTCTTCATTTCCACACTAACAGAATTCCCCGCCTTCGCCTGAGTTGCCCGGTCCTGTAGGACCCCCGGCGAGCCTATGCTAGCGCCTTGCTTTCGGGCATTCAGACCCTTCTCCGTCGCCGCCAACGTTCGGGTTCTACTCTTCGCCACCCCACGAACTCGTGGGTGTCGTTAGTTTTGAGTTTCGTCGACTTGTCAAGTGTCTCCGCAAGCCATCGTCTTCCCCTGTTTCCCGGCCATCTGGAACCCTATCCCTGCTCTCCTGAGCATGAGAGAACTCGGGCGTGTGTTCTCTGGGTTCGTGGAGGTATGGGGAGTCTACTCCCAGTCTCGATCGATAGTTTTGGGCCCAGACACGAGCTGGAGCATTGCAGCTCGAGCTCCAGGCCGTTGCTACCTCGCCATTGTTGCGAGTAGAAGAAGTCGGGTCAGGATATGACCAGAGTGCCCACTCCCTTGCAAACGGAGGATTTGATCCCCGGGGGAAATACAGACTTTTTGCTATTGGTTTTGTTTTCTCGCTGAGGGATATTGCGAGTTTCAGATGACATTGCTACCCTCGAGACTTGGCTTAAATCAAGTTGACGACCAGGGGTAAACATGTCATTTGCCTCTTTGTTATCCGCCTTTGACCGAGGCCTAGCGAGCCTGGACCGGTTGACATGGCCAAAGCTGATTGGCCCATGTCAGGGTGGGTCCGGCCACTTGGCGCCTCTTGTTCTATTTTTATTTTTGCCTACGTGGCTTTTTCCTAATTTCTGATTGGTCGGATTTACTTAATTCATAGTAAATCAACCATTGATCAGAAAAATATGAATAAATAGTCGATGGAAAGGATTTTTAACGTAGAATCTGATTTTATGATTTTTGAGACCTGATTCTCAAGGGTTTTCCGAATTTTGCTTTGATTGGCATTTTTAGTATGTTAAATGTTTTAAAATACATAATTAATTCATTTTAACTCTGTTTTGTAAAATAAAATATGTTTTCTTATTCATGAGAATATGATCAATCGTTTGGATTTGGTTTTAAACCTTAATTCGTGGTTTTGTAGAAAAATTACAAATTTGGGTTTTTCTATGCTTTATGTCCTTATATATATTAATACATGCGTTATGTTTATAGCTAGGATATATTGGGATGGTGATACTATCTGTTTGGTGGATGTGATGGTAATGTATATTATCTAAGGTATGTGATTCCTATGTATGTGACCCCTATGTTGTGAATGATTATTGTGCAAACAATCCTAATCTCTCAGTTGGGTCTTTTCCAACCCCACAATCATTATTGTGCTAGCCTTTTTATTCTCCTAAATGCATATTTGGCTCTTTACTTATTTTATGCTTCTAATGCCATTGTGGCTCATTCTTTAGAACATGTGAATCATGCTACTACATATGTTGCCTCCTTTACATGGAAATGTTGTAATCTTGTTATTGCCTATGTTGGCTTATCCCTTTGAAATATTTGGAACATTTTATAATGTTGATGCTTGTTGACTCTTTTAATTCTTGGAACTCTTGGTTATGGTTGTGGCCTATGATGGCCTATTTGTTTATTCTTGGGTTTTATTCCCAATGCTATGATGTTATTTTGTTCTACTTTTCACTATGCTGCCAAGTGAATGTTTATGCATGATATAGTTATTGGCCAATTGACAATGTAGTGTACATGAGTACAAACCACCCACAGGGCACTAAGGTTTTAGTCCTCCTGCCGGGCACTAGGGTTTTAGTCCCCCTGCCATTCTATATATTAGGCACTGGGGTTTTAGTCCCCCTGCCACTTTTTAGGCACTGGGGTTTTAGTCCCCCTGCCATTGGTGAGGTCTGGTAGGTTCCTCACCCTACATTGAGAGGATGTTGAGATAATTTATATTCATGCAAATGTGATAATTGTTGATATTTAAATGTGGCAGTTTCTTTCTCTCATATTCATATATTTGCCTCATTTCTTTTGAAATCTCTTATTGTAGAGAATCTTTTATATTGCAAAGCTTTATATTATTATTTGTCCTATTCCTTTTGATTAACACATACCTTTTTATCCTTCTCTTGCTGGATGACCCCAACCATCCAGGCTAGGATCAGAGTGCGCATGGAAGCTTGGTGAACCTAAGGCTAAGGATTGGACAAGAAGAAATGGAACACATAGTTTGCTTGATCATAGTTGCTTTTATGTATGAGTTGTTTTTGTTTGGAGACAATGTTGTATTAGTCTAGTCTTCCTCTACCTAGATCCTTGTTCTTGTATAAAGATGTACTTCCTTTATGGAAAAATTTGTAATGTACTCTTTATACATTTTGAATAAAGTCAAGATTTAATTCTTCCGCTGCCATACTTTTGATGATTTTGTTTATCATGTTTAATAGTAGAGACTTGGTCTTTACAGCATGGTATCAGAGCATCAAGGTAGTCAGATTCTTGACTAATTGAAATTATCTCCTAGTTAGAACCCTTATCTGATCTAGTTTCTCTTTAGCAAGTTTTTCACCTTAGAGTTAACCTATGAAGAATGTTTGCTTTAGGATCATAATAATTTCATATTAGAAATAAAATTTTTCAACTTTTTGGTGAATTGTCTAATTGAGTAGCTATTAGAGAAAGAAGTTGAAGTGATGGTGTCTAGAAAGGGTCAGAGCTTGGGGGCTGGCAATATTTTCCCCCGCCCCACTAGCTTGGTAACGAGGACTCCTGAGCTCATATGACCTGGCCTGGCCTGATCTGAAACGTACAGCTCGAACTAGTCTACCCTTAGACATATTACCTTATTGTTGAGTAACCCTAGAAACCCTTATATGATGATTTGATTTCTTTTCTCAAACAAAAATCATCTTGTAATCCCTAAGTACCATATATGAGTCTTAGATTCCTATGTTTAGGGTTTGGTGTACCCTATGCCCTATGTTATACCTTGAGTTGGAAGATAGAGTTTAGTAAAACTTTTAGTGTTGGATCTTATACCAATGAAATAGTTTGACTTAGTCAACCCTTTAAGTGGAAAGGTAGAATTAGTACCTTGATAGATGTTAGAGTTGTTTATTTCGAGGACGAAATCCTCTTTAGGGGGTTGGAGTCCCTCAATGCCTTGAAATCAAGAAACCCTAACTCCTTAGACATGGGTTTAGTGAGAGTGAACAAACCTAATATGATGGTAATTCATCTTGTTTGCTTATGAGCAAATGGATAAGTCATATAATCCTTATGCTTGAACCTTAATATACTCTTGATGCACATAATCATTAATTATTCATATGTGAATACATATAGTTTTGATTAAATCACCCTAATGGTAAAATGTGTATGGTAAAATACACCCTAAAGATGATTTAGTATGTTATGATCATGTTGACCTAAACCCTAATGTGTAATAATCTAGCCTTGACAACATATACATATATATACCCTTCATGCCTTTCATGATACTCTAGTGACATAAGGTGTCATCACATAACATACCTTAATGCATGTAAATGGATTATAATCCCTTAATCATAATTGTGACCCAACTATCAACATAGGTAAGGCATAGCACCTTGTTGACTAAAATACATCTCATTGATCATCTTATTGGTTTATGAATCAAATCAGTAATATGATAATGAGTAATTGGATTCATATAATGTGATGTTAATTCATAGTAATTAGTGTTATAAGAGAAAATGATTAATGATGTCATGGATATGAGTATGTTAGATGTTGCGATAAGCCATACACCCTTAGACTTGTGATTATATTAATAATTTGTTGGATAATATTATATGGCATAATCCCACTTGATGTAGTTAATGGATAATAATATTGAGTTATTTAGGTTTTGACCTAATACATCAATTGTTGTTGGGAATGGTTTAGTATATGTTGTAATGGCCTTGTAAACCCTAATTGTGCTTAAAACCCTTGATAAGGGAAATACACATGATATATTATTGAGATATAATTGTTTTGAATAAAATGTGGCACAAGTATTTGTATAATAGATATGCTGCCTTTTCATGATAGAGTTTGTGCTTATAAGGCAAAGATGCAAAATATGTTGAGTTGGATAAAATGATATAGGTTTGGTGGAAACCTTAGTAATATCTGACTTATTTAGATTTGGTGTTGTACCCTAGATTAAGGGTTATAACCTAGTGTTTAAGGTTGGGATGTTACACACTCACCCTCTATTTCCTCTTGTTATGATTTTGGGGACGAAATCCTCTTTAAGGGGTGGTGTGCTGTAACATACTGAATCTCAGGGTCTTCCATGCAATTTATCCACTTTTAGTCCATTTGGACCTTTTCTATAAATTTCACATCCTTTTGGATCATTCTTGGACTCCTTGTGCGTTTTGAGCACAATCTGAGGTTGAAATTACTATTTACCCTCATTTATGTAAATGAGGGGGTGTTTGCACAAATAACCCACATTAGGAGATAAGTTAGGGTTAATAATGTAATTTGGTCATTAATGGGATAATATAGTAGATTATATTTATTTGGAGCTTTTTGGATAAATATATTATTATTAATGTGTATTTGAGTTCATATATGTGTATGTTAACCTTAATTATTTCTCTCTCCTCAAAATATGATTTTAATTCACATTAATATGTTATTTTGTTGAGAAATGATTATTTGTACCCTAATGTGTTTTATATCTCGAAATTACTCTCCTATTTCAATTAATTAGTTTTTCATGTTATTTCACCTCTTTTAATATATTATTATACTCTTTTATGAGCTATATATTTATTAATGGCCATATTATGTATTAAACGAGAATCTAATTATATAGCATTGTAGTATGCGTCATTATGAACCCATGGTCCAAATTTGGTGGCTTTTGGAGTTCATTTGACCCCCCAAATTGAGTTTATAAGCTTTTAATATAGTGTCACTATAGTTATTAGGTTTATCTCATTAATTTCATTTATAACGCTATAGTTCCGTTTATTTTCATCTGTCACACGTTACAGCTGGTAATCCGGTCTTACATGTGCAATCGCAGCCGTCGATCTGTGATCCAGCGGAGGGGGGATCATCCCCTTCCTCCAGCCGTTCGCGAGTCTGGGAGCAGCCCCGACTCCCTGGATTCTTCCTATCGTTCTCTCTCTGTGATCAATAGTGTTGCCCCATTCTTCGCCCGTTGTCTTCGTCGCGTCTCTCCGAGTCCAACATGCTATCACTCGACGCCTACCTCTCACTATTCATGAAACGCCCATTTGGGCAGTGAGGGCTTCTCTCCACCTTCGAGTTACAGACGACGACTTGAGCTCCCTCCCACCTATATAAGGTTCCGCCTAGCACCCTCAGGCCGCCACCTTTCTTCCTCCTCCATCAATTCCTCCTCCGCGACTTCGGAGCTCGCCGCCCTACTCCCTTTGGAACCTCCAGCGATTTCTGTGGCTGCTCTCACCTATGGCCTTCTCGGATCGATTCCTGGAAAGGTAACCAACTAGAACCCCTCCTCTTCATTTCCACACTAACAGAATTTCCCGCCTTCGCCTGAGTTGCCCGGTCCTGTAGGACCCCCGGCGAGCCTATGCTAGCGCCTTGCTTTCGGGCATTCAGACCCTTCTCCGCCGCCGCCAACGTTCGGGTTCTACTCTTAGCCACCCCACGAACTCGTGGGTGTCATTAGTTTTGAGTTTCGTCGACTTGTCAAGTGTCTCCGCAAGCCATCGTCTTACCCTGTTTCCCAGCCACCTCGAACCCTATCCCTGCTCTCCTGAGCATGAGAGAACTCGAGCGTGTGTTCTCTGGGTTCGTGGAGGTATGGGGAGTCTACTCCCAGTCTCGATCGATAGTTTTGGGCCCAGACACGAGCTGGAGCATTGCAGTTCGAGCTCCAGGTCGCTGCTACCTCTCCATTGTTGCGAGTAGAAGAAGCCGGGTCAGGATATGACCAGGGTGCCCACTCCCTTGCAAACGGAGGATTTGATCCCCGGGGGCAATACAGACTTTTTGCTATTGGTTTTGTTTTCTCGCTGAGGGATATTGCGAGTTTCAGATGACATTGCTACCCTCGAGACTTGGCTTAAATCAAGTTGACGACCAGGGGTAAACATGTCATTTGCCTCTTTGTTATCCGCCTTTGACCGAGGCCTAGCGAGCCTGGACCGGCTGACATGGCCAAAGATGATTGGCCCATGTCAGCGTGGGTCCTGCCACTTGGCGCCTCTTGTTCTATTTTTATTTTTGCCTACGTGGCTTTTTCCTAATTTCTGATTGGTCGGATTTACTTAATTCATAGTAAATCAACCATTGATCAGAAAAATATGAATAAATAGTCGATGGAAAGGATTTTTAACGTAGAATCTGATTTTATGATTTTTGAGACCTGATTCTCAAGGGTTTTCCGAATTTTGCTTTGATTGGCATTTTTAGTATGTTAAATGTTTTAAAATACATAATTAATTCATTTTAACTCTGTTTTGTAAAATAAAATATGTTTTCTTATTCATGAGAATATGATCAATCGTTTGGATTTGGTTTTAAACCTTAATTCGTGGTTTTGTAGATAAATTACAAATTTGGGTTTTTCTATGCTTTATGTCCTTATATATATTGATACATGCGTTATGTTTATAACTAGGATATATTGGGATGGTGATAATATCTATTTGGTGGATGTGATGGTAATGTATATTATCTAAGGTATGTGATTCCTATGTATGTGACCCCTATGTTGTGAATGATTATTGTGCAAACAATCCTAATCTCTCAGTTGGGTCTTTTCCAACCCCACAATCATTATTGTGATAGCCTTTTTATTCTCCTAAATGCATATTTGGCTCTTTACTTATTTTATGCTTCTAATGCCATTGTGGCTCATTCTTTAGAACATGTGAATCATGCTACTACATATGTTGCCTCCTTTACATGGAAATGTTGTAATCTTGTTATTGCCTATGTTGGCTTATCCCTTTGAAATATTTGGAACATTGTATAATGTTGATGCTTGTTGACTCTTTTAATTCTTGGAACTCTTGGTTATGGTTGTGGCCTATGATGGCCTATTTGTTTATTCTTGGGTTTTATTCCCAATGCTATGATGTTATTTTGTTCTACTTTTCGCCATGCTGCCAAGTGAATGTTTATGCATGATATAGTTATTGGCCAATTGACAATGCAGTGTACATGAGTACAAACCACCCACAGGGCACTGAGGTTTTAGTCCTCCTACCGGGCACTAGGGTTTTAGTCCCCCTGCCATTCTATATATTAGGCACTGGGGTTTTAGTCCCCCTGCCACTTTTTAGGCACTGGGGTTTTAGTCCCCCTGCCATTGGTGAGGTCCGGTAGGTGCCTCACCCTACATTGAGAGGATGTTGAGTCATAATTTATATTCATGCAAATGTGATAATTGTTGATATTTAAATGTGGCAGTTTCTCTCTCTCATATTCATATATTTGCCTCATTTCTTTTGAAATCTCTTATTGTAGAGAATCTTTTATATTGCAAAGCTTTATATTATTATTTGTCCTATTCCTTTTGATTAACACATACCTTTTTATCCTTCTCTTGCTGGATGACCCCAACCATCCAGGCTAGGATCAGAGTGCACATGGAAGCTTGGTGAACCTAAGGCTAAGGATTGGACAAGAAGAAATGGAACACATAGTTTGCTTGATCATAGTTGCTTTTATGTATGAGTTGTTTTTGTTTGGAGACAATGTTGTATTAGTCTAGTCTTCCTCTACCTAGATCCTTGTTCTTGTATAAAGATGTACTTCCTTTATGGAAAAATTTGTAATGTACTCTTTATACATTTTGAATGAAGTCAAGATTTAATTCTTCCGCTGCCATACTTTTGATTATTTTGTTTATCATGTTTAATAGTAGAGACTTGGTCTTTACAATTACGTTCCTTCTAAATCGGTTACAAAGGCACCATAACAGAGATGGACTTGGAAGCATCCCAACATGTCTTTCATAAATATTTGGGGTTGTGAAGCTTATTTGAAGTGTTCATTGCCTAAGAAATTGGAATCAAAATCTCACAAGTACTATTATGTGTGTTATCCTTATGAAATCATATAATATTGTTTATATATTCCTTTCCTAAACAAATTATGTGTTGCTAGAACTAGTAGCTTCTTATATAAGGATTCTATCTCTAGAATTACCAATGGGAGGAAAGTAGAATCCTAAGAATTTCAAGATACAAAAAATGAAAATAAACCTAAAGAAGAAAATTAGGAGGCACCACAAGTTGATGTGGAACAACCACCCCGACAACAAGCACATGAACCTCATAGTTCCAATATGAGATAGAGCAATTTGGATTTCTTATGAATAAAAATGGTGAGTTGTTGGTCATGGATCAAGACAAGTCAACCACCTATAAGAAATCTATGCAAGGACTAGAATTTGGTAATTGTCTTAAGACCATGAGATCCTAAATGGACTACATGTATACCAACAAGGTATGGACCTTGATGGGACCACCTAAAGGGGGAATTGGGTGCAAATGAGTCATCAAGAAGAAGACTGACATGAATGGAAATGTCCATACCTACAAAGGGTGACTAGATGCTAAATATTTCAAACAAGTTCAAGGTGTTGACTATGATGAAACTTTCTCACTACTTACCATGGTTAAGTCCATCATGATCATCCTAGACATTGCAACATCCCATGACTATGAAATCTGGTAAATGGATGTCAAAACACATTCCTTAATGAGAGTCTTCTTGAGGATGTATAAGACACAACCTGATGGTTTTGAATCTGCAAATGATGATGTAAAGGTATGTAATCTGCAAAGGTCAAACTATTGATTGAAGAAAGCACCTGTTACAACCCCAACTTTTGGGTTCATTGATGAGAAATGTAATTTCTCATATTAAAGATATTGGAACAAATAATGATATAATTTGTTTTGAATAAATGAATTTCATTTACAATAGCCTTGATGGTTGTTTTGTGGGCTTTATTGGCTATTAGGCCCAATAACAAGGAAATTCAATTAATTAATGAATAATTGAGTTTTTGGAGAAAAGAGAGGTGTGGAAATCTCTAGAAGGCAAAAGAACTTAATCCAAAGGTGGATTTCGTGACACATGGGTTCCAAGGAGTCCAAAGTTGCATAGAGGATGCAATAAGAGAAGAAAAGACCAATTAAGTATTTCCTTGTTAAGAAAGAAATTGATTAATAAAAGGGAAATATGAGAAATTGACTTTCAAAAGAAGATAAAGGCAAACGGATGTTCCCTAATATGGGAATTCGTGCCTTTAATTGTCTTGAGGTCCAAGGGACCCCAAATAATGATATAATGGAAAAAGGAAAAGGAATATAAATTAGTTTTGAATAAATTAATGAGCAACTTGGGAGAGAAGTAATCCTTCTCATCCATTGCAACCTATTTCCCAAATTTCGTAGAAAGGTAGATAATTACAAGACAAAATTTTCCTTAAAATTTGAGAAGGAAAGGAGTGGTGGTTTGGGAGGAATCAATTTTGCATGTTATATCTGATTTGGGAATTAATCCTAAATTAATAGATTAAAACCTCCCTTTGCTTTGATCGCGAGTAATCTGATCCGTTGGATCCTGGTCCAATGTTGGGCACTCTTCGCCTGAGTCCCACTGGGACTGTGTTCTACGTGACACCAGAGGGACCTTCCCTCTTGATTCTCTCGTGATTCTTTGGTTTTTCCAACTGGCTGAGTTTTCCACTGGATCTAGGAGATGAAACCGTAGAGAAACATCCCCGGTTTGATGAGCTTTGGTCCTGGTTTTGGTAAATGCCCAAACCAGTAGGGACCCTATCTCGACCCTATAAATAGGGGAGAGAAATCCAAGGCATTGGCATCACCTTTTGATAGCCCAAGCCCTGCGTACGAAAGCAAGGAGTGCGTCTGTGCATTTAATTACTCTATTCGTATCGACCTGCACCCTCGACTTCTCATAGATCAACACCGGAGTCCGGGGAGTGGAGGCGATCTTGGTGTGTCCGGGGCGAGCAATTGAAGGCATAGACGAGTTCGGCTAGAGGAGGTGGAGCTTCCTGCAAAGTTGCGTGCACTTTGGTGGCCAGAAGCTCCAAGTCAACCACTGGGTTGACCATCGGAGCGCAACAGGGAGGCGCGCGAGGTTGAAGAAGGCTTCGCGGCGATTTACCAACATGCCCCTCACTCCCTTCAGTCACGACAAGGTCAGAAGCATCTTTTATTCTTTTTAATCGGTTGTTAGGCGCACGTGCCCATGGTCGTTGGATCCATCAGTGGACCGTGGACCATGGATCGAGCGATCCACGGATTTCTTAATTAGCTAATGAATTGATAAAAGGGAATTATCTTAGAAAAATAATATCTGGTGATAGGAAACTCAAATGAAGAAAATCTATACATGAAAAATGATCAGAAAAATATGAGGAATATGTTAAAAATGGTTGGAAGGCCTAAATCTATCTTTTTTTTGCAAAAGTGCATATTTTGATTAGAAAAGGTTTTAAATTTGTGGTTAGAAACCCTAAATGATGACCAAAGATATGTTTAATCTTGTAATTAGGTTAATTTGAGTATGATTAACTTATTTGCTGATTTAGATGGTTATTAACCTGTTTTGATGATAGAATTACAAGTTTAGGGTTTGTAACTCAACATGTTGATTAAAATGTTTAGAAATCCTAAATTAGAGAAAAAGAAAGGAAAAGATATAGCAAACTGAAAATTAGGGTTTATATGGCCCAAACCTGATCTTTAGGGCCTTAATGAAAAATAGGACAAGATAATTAGGGTTGGATGTATAATTTGATAAAAGTAAAGTAAAAGTAATAAAAAGGAAATGAAACCCTAATTATGATCAAAACCCTAAAAAGGGCAAATAACCTAGGAAATAATTAGAATTAATGAGTCATGATGGCATGATTAATAATATAGAAATTGAATGCCTTTTTCAGGTACAAATTGTGTGTGTGCTTGATTTCTGATTGATTGAGTTTTTCCTACATTCAATTCTGCATAACAAGTATGTGGTTACGCTTATGAATAACCGGTTTAGTTTCACAAAGATTTCCGAATGTTTCATTGCATTAACTGCAACTAAACAGTTTGGATGTTCATACTTGAAAATCATAAAGTCACTATGATTATCACATTAATAGTAGAAGTATGTATTCTTCCACCTATATGCCACCCTGATGGATGATGCCAAAGGTCACGCCCATATGGGTATACCAATGGACACCTTGAGTGGTGACCCCAGGCACCAAGCTCGGGAATGAGAAGGTGCCCTATGATATTGCATGACTAGTGGGCACCATGGGTGGTGACCCCCAGGCACCAAGCTTGGGATTGAGAAGGTGGCCTTAAGTCATTGGCAAGGGGGACCCTAAGGTGGGTATGCTAGGGTTAGGGAAAAAGTGGTAAAGAATGTCATACTGAAAAGTGTAAATTGTCTTGTTAATTAACCTGATTGTGATAATTAGATTGTTATCCATATGTGCAACTTTTGGTTGTCCCCACATACCAGTATATTTCGATATACTGACGGACGTTTTGTTTGTCGGCGTTTTAGGTACAACTCTGAAATGAACAAACGATAAAGTGACACATTGTGAAAATAAAACATAAAGTGCAAGGAGGATTAGATAGAGTAGATTCAAGCTCTGGATGGATAGATTTCCCAAGTTTTTCAAAGGTAAGTAAATTTTTAATTTTATACCAAATTCTAGTTAGTTAGTAGAATTTCATAATTATTATTGATTATTTGTCAAACCTTTGATCCTGTTAATTGAATAACGGCTCTAACCTTTGGGTTTCCCTTAATTGGGGGTTATCGGGAGGAGGGGACGTTACAATTGGTATCAGAGCATACGTTCCTCACTTAATCTTTAATATTTATTAAATTTTACAAATTATGTAGAACCCAAGGGAGTTATTAGAGGATTATCCGAAAGACATAGGTGTCTAGAAAAGGATCACGACCGGGGGATGGCAATATTTTCCTCCGCACCGCTAGTCAGAATACGAGGACTCCCGGATCCGTGTGACTGCCTGGATAAAGTCTTAGGGTATGATTCGAAATAAGATACCTTTAGGACTCTCTCGTCTTGTTCATCCCTTCTCAACTCAAATTCTATTAAGGTCCTTAAGGATTAGGGTTTCCTCTCTTCTCCTCACCCTCTTGAGGTATGGGTAAGGTTGATAAGAATTAAGGAATCCTCCACCAAATTAATAGAAAGCATGTAAATAAGATGTCATGGACATAAGCTTAATAGAGTAAGCATAAAGGAATAGATACATGCTTAGGTTGTATGACATGAGTTGTCATTTCCCTCAGGGGAGACCTGAGGATAGACCTCCTTGACAAGAGGACGAGTAGAGAGAGTTAGTCTTGGAGGTAGAAACCTCCATTAAAAGTAGAGACCTAGCACATCCTCTGAGGATGATGTTAACCCTAAGTGAAGGTTAGAGAGAGAGAGATGACATGACAAGTTAGATGTCATGGTTGACCGAGTGTTTGGTTGAACATGGCTTTGGGTTGCCATAAGAGGTTAGATGACCTAGTACCTTGGGCGACCCAACCCTGGAGAGGGTCGTGCATGCTAGAGAGAAGGGTAGCTCCTTCATGGATGAGGTTAGATGAGAACCTATAGAAACCCTATGGGCGTATGCAGGTAGGGTATAGCTTGCACCCAGAGTACGTCAGTGGATGGCAGTAGGATGAAACCCTAGCCAGTATACATGAAGGATGGCTTATGTGATGAGCATAAAGGGCTGAGGATAATCTTGAGCCAAACATGAGTTGGGCATAGACTTCACCCACGTAGGAGTATGCTTGTGAGCTTGAGCCTTCATAGAGAAAGGACCTCTAGTAGGAAGGCTGGATGTGGAGTTAGCTCTAGAGAGAGAAAGTAGGACCCCAGCATGGAGGTTGGAAGCCTAAAACCCTAAGATGTGAGGCACAATGGAGAGTCGAAGATGATGTGACCTAAGTGGATGATAGTGGTTTCCTTATGCTTGACCCCTGTAGGCTGATGATATCTTGGTTGCCTTTAGAGGAACCAACCCTAGAGAGAGGATGATGTTTCTAGTAGTTGTGTGCCTATGGTATAGGATTTTACCTGTTGTAATGAAACAAAGAGTGCCTTAGACCTGGAAGAGGGTTTAGTAATAGTTTGTGAGGCCTTGTACCTTGTTGTTTGTCCTTGAGGAGGACTCGACTCGGAGATGTACTCAAATAGAAGAATGACAAGGAAGTGCATGACATGTTTGATTCGTGGTTAAGAGGTTGAGCATGTAGTTGGATACCGAAAGGTGAACATAGGGTTCCTAGGCCTAAGAGGGGAAGCAGTGTATCCAATGCTCATGGTGAGATTTGAGTCTCTATAGTTTCAAGCATGATACTCTTAATGTGTGGAGGTAAAGGAAACCCCTTAAGTTAAGGGTATGTTTGGTGAACCCCTCACGACTAGGTCGATCTAATGTTGAGGAAAGAGAATGAGTCTGACCTAGCATGGTTTAGTAGGTGGTCCACTTGTGCCTTATTAGCTGCTGGGTTAAGCATGCTCATATGGATGTAAACTCTAGACATAAGGACGCTTGTGACCTTGTTGTCAAGAGTTGTAGTTTCCTCCCATCCTGGGAGAGGGACCCTTTGGTAAGGTGTGTACCACTTTTGTTGTTTTTGAGGTAACCTAAAGAAGTCTCATAGGATCTTGAGAAGCTAAGTGAAAAGTACATGGTATGAGAATGAACCTGTAGACCCATAGATAACCATCTCTAAGTGCATGTGGATGTGTTACCATGAAGGTAACCGGTATGGGGCCTGACCAAGGTAGGCAGGTTGCCATGACCCCTATGAAGGGATGAAAGTCAGTCATGAATGCAGAGAGAAATGATGGAGGATTGGGTAAGGTTCTAAGTTGAACATGTACTATGTTAGAATCCTAAGTCTATCCAAGGGTAAGTTAGGGATAAGACCGAAGGAAGTAGGAGTTGCCTAATTCCCTAGTTGCACATGACCATAGGGTCGGGAGGTAATAACTATCATTGTCTGAGGGCCATGGGTTAGGAGATTGATCACCTTCATGAACCCATGGGACCCAAATGGCGGATGAGTAGGGCACTCTCTAGATGCATGAGGGAAGAGGGATGACCCCAAAAGTGTCGGCATCCTAAAGACCTAGAGGAGATGACCAAGGATTGTGCTTGGACCAAGTAAGTTCGAGACTAGTTTCCCATGGAAGTAATTTTGATATCATGATGTTTGACATAAGTTGCACGTTCTAACTTAGATTTGAAGGTATACTGGCAAGGTGGGATGTACCATCTCTATTCTTAGAATAGGAAGAACTCTGTATTTGGACTGTAGCCAAATTCTTATTTCCTCTTGTTATGGTAGTGAGAGATAGGACAGTACGCATGCCATATACCAAGGATAAAGATGATGTAAGTTGGAACGTTGCTACAAGGTAAAAGGATAGAGATGATACCATACCCTTGTGGAGCGAATGATACATGGATGGTTTACAAACACTAAGAGTATTAAGGAGATAATCTTATGAGCATGTTTTATCATGAGCTACGTGGAATTTACAAGTTATGCAAAGTTGAGTTTGATCACCATGAGGATGAGCTCAAAGTTTCTTGTTGAAGACAAACTTAGAGTTTGAGATGAGATGATAAGTAGAGTACATGGAGGTGTATGTCTTCAACATTACTTAATACCTAAGGATGTGAAGTGGTAATGGATGCTCTGGTTGAGATATAGCCGCCTAGTTTAACAGGAAGTTAGAAGAAGTTGAGGTTGTTAGGCTAACCTTAAGATGAGGAAAAGAGATAAGGTTGGCTATCATCCATATATATCCATAGAAGTTAATCAAGTAAATGATTGTTTGGTTAGCCAGCCTAGTCTGTGATATAATGAAAGGATGGTTGTAGAACCTCAGATGTACTTCTTTGGAAGGGAAAGTGATGAAACCCTGATGAGAGCGGTTTAGGGTTTCCGAGGTATCAAGCTTCAGGAATCATGACATACCGGAAATCATGGTTTTAAGATCACCAAACACCGTGATACTACAAAGATAGTAAGTGATAGTAGCACTTTGGCTGCTCGATATGATGTTGCATGTAACATGCAAACCAGGAGGTGAAGGATGAACACCAGTAACCCTGTGCATGGATATAAAGTAGAAAGAGTTTCCGGGAGGGAATGGGAATTCATCACTATGGATGTCGTGAGTCTCCCCTAGACCAAGGAAGGTCAAGATGCAATATGGGTTATGGTAGATCGCCTTACCGAGATGACATGAGAAAGAAAGAGTACTGTCACGGGACAGATTCAGTTGAACTTCTTATAAGAGAGAGATGGTTCAACTACACCATGATGTGAGTTCACCAGTTCTTGAGTATAACCTAAAAGTTCACTTCCATGAGGTGGAAGTGGATGCATGATGAACTCGATGATAGTACAGTTTATCACCCCATACTAATGGACAGTATGATCCAGACTAGAAGTTCTGATGAGAGCATGTGTTCTCATTCAGGGTGATACAAAGAGACAATTCTCGTGATGTGATGTTAGCCACCATAGCCTTATCGGGATGCAAGAAGTTTTATAGAGAGGTTGTGTCGGTCACCGCTTCATTAAGATGATGTTGGTGAAGGAGGCCTCGTGAAGGTCAGAAAAGAACCACAGTGTGTGCATATGAAGTCACTTTGATCATGCAATGGCTAAGAGAGGGCCCAGTGGTGACATGAGTCACGAGCTGATGCAAAGCAGACTGACACGCAGTTCACTGTGGGAGAATATGTGATGTAAAAAAATCTGACCCCTCTAAGATACAGCTGAGAAAGATGAGTCCCTGATATATGGGTCCATTCAGATGGATTGGTGGAGATGGTTGTGTTTAGCCTTGCCCTCAGGATAACATGATGTGTAATGTGTTCCATGGGTCCGATCTAGAGCACTATGTGAGGTATACAAGCCATGTGTGAGCCCTGAACCTATTCAGCTTTTGAGAGGCTAAAATGTCCTGAGTCACCTATGAGGGTATGATATACCCAGGTCAGAAAGTACTCAGATGAAACAATATGAGATGATGAAGGTTCTTGGGAAGCACCGTGGAAAGGGTGAAGCCACATGGGAGCCCTGATGGACATAGGAAAGACTTATCCTGATTTGTCTGCTTGATGGAATTTTGAGGATAAAATTCTTATAAGAGGGGAAGGATGTTACAACCCCAACTTTTGGGTTCATTGGTGAGAAATGTAATTTCTCATATTAAAGATATTGGAACAAATAATAATATAATTTGTTTTGAATAAATGAATTTCATTTACAATAGCCTTGATGGTTGTTTTGTGGGCTTTATTGGTTATTGGGCCCAATAACAAGGAAATTCAATTAATTAATGAATAATTGAGTTTTTGGAGAAAAGAGAGGTGTGGAAATCTCTAGAAGGCAAAAGAAATTAATCGAAAGGTGGATTTCATGACACATGGGTTCTTGGAGTGCAAAGTTGCATAGAGGATGCAATAAGAGAAGAAAAGACCAATTAAGTATTTCCTTGTTAAGAAAGAAATTGATTAATAAAAGGGAAATATGAGAAATTGACTTTCAAAAGAAGATAAAGGCAAATGGAGTTGTCTTGAGGTCCAAGGGACCCCAAATAATGAGATAATGGAAAAAGGAAAAGGAATATAAAATATTTTTGAATAAATTAATGAGCAACTTGGGAGAGAAGTAATCCTTCTCATCCATTGCAACCTATTTCCCAAATTTTGTATAAAGGTAGATAATTACAAGACAAAATTTTCCTTAAAATTTGAGAAGGAAAGGAGTGGTGGTTTGGGAGGAATCAATTTTTCAAGTTATATCCAATTTGGGAATTAATCCTAAATTAATAGATTAAAACCTCCCTTTGCTTTGAACGCGAGTAATCTGATCCATTGGATCCTGGTCCAACACTGGGTGCTCTTTGCCTGAGTCCCACTGGGACTGTGTTCTGCGTGACACCAGAGGGACCTTCCCTCTTGATTCTCTCGTGATTCTTTGGTTTTGCCAACTGGCTGAGTTTTCCACTGGATCTAGGAGATGAAACTGTGGGGAAACATCCCCAGTTTGATGAGCTTTGGTCCTGGTTTTGGGAAACGCCCAAACCAGCAGGGACCCTGTCTCGACCCTATAAATAGGGGAGAGAAATCCAAGGCATCGCCATCACCTTTTGATAGCCCAAACCCTGCAGACGGAAGCAAGGAGTGTGTCTGTGCATTCAATTGCTCTATTCGTGTCGACCTGCATCCTCAACTTCTCAAAGATCAACACCCAAGTCCGGCGAGTGGAGGCGATCTTGGTGTGTCTGGGGCGAGCAATTGAAGGCATAGATGAGTTCGGCTAGAGGAGGCAGAGCTTCCTGCAAAGTTGCGTGCACTTTGGTGGCCGAAAGCTCCAAGTCAACCACTGGGTTGACCATCGGAGCGCAACAGGGAGGCGCACGAGGTTGAAGAAGGCTTCGCGGCGATTTACCAACCTGCCCCTCGCTCCCATCAGTCACGACAAGGTCAGAAGCGTCTTTTATTCTTTTTAATCGGTTGTTAGGCGCACGTGCCCATGGCCGTTGGATCCATCAGTGGACCGCAGACCATGGATCGAGCGATCCACTGATTTTTTAATTAGCTAATGAATTGATAAAAGGGAATTATCTTAGAAAAATCGTATCTAGTGATAGGAAACTCAAATGAAGAAAATCTTTACATGAAAAATGATCAAACAAATATGAGGAATATGTTAAAAATGGTTTGAAGGCCTAAATCTATTTCTTTTTGCAAAAGTTCATATTTTGATTATAAAAGGTTTTAAATTTCTGGTTAGAAACCCTAAATGATGACCAAAGATATGTTTAATCTTGTAATTAGGTTAATTCGAGTATGATTAACTTATTTTCTGATTTAGATGGTTATTAACCTATTTTGATGATAAAATTACAAGTTTAGGGTTTGTAACTCAACATGTTGATTAAAATGTTTAGAAACCCTAAATTAGAGAAAAAGAAAGGAAAAGATATAGCAAACTGAAAATTAGGGTTTATATGGCCCAAACCTGATCTTTAGGACCTTAATGAAAAATAGGATAAGATAATTAGGGTTGGATGTATAATTTGATAAAAGTAAAGTAAAAGTAATAAAAAGGAAATGAAACCCTAATTATGATCAAAACCCTAAAAAGGGCAAATAACCTAGGAAACAATTAGAATTAATGAGTCATGATGGCATGATTAATAATATAGAAATTGAATGCCTTTTTCAGGACCAAATTGTGTGTGTGTGCTTGATTTCTGATTGATTGAGTTTTTCCTGCATTCAAGTCTGCATAACAGGTATGTGGTTACGCTTATGAATAACCACTTTCGTTTCACGAAGATTTCCGAATGTTTCATCACATTGACTGCAACTAAACAGTTTGGATGTTGATACTTGAAAATCATAAAGTCACTATGATTATCACATTAATAGTAGAAGTATGTATTCTTCCACCTATATGCCATCCTGATGGATGATGCCAAAGGTCAGGCCCATATGGGTAGACTAATGGACACCTTGAGTGGTGACCCCAGGCACCAAGCTCGGGAATGAGAAGGTGGCCTATGATATTGCATGACTAGTGGGCACCATGGGTGGTGACCCCCATGCACCAAGCTCGGGATTGAGAAGGTGGCCTTAAGTCATTGGCAAGGGGGACCCTAAGGTGGGTATGCCAGGGTTAGGGCAAAAGTGGTGGAGAATGTCATACTAAAAAGTGTAAATTGGCTTGTTAATTAACTTGATTGTGATAATTAGATTGTTATCCATATGTGCAACTTTTGGTTGTCCCCACATACCAGTATATTTCGATATACTGACCGATGTTTTGTTTGTCGACGTTTTAGGTACAACTCTGAAATGAACAAACGATAAAGTGACACATTGTGAAAATAAAACATAAAGTGCAAGGAGGATTAGATAGAGTAGATTCAAGCTTTGGATGGATATATTTCCCAAGTTTTTCAAAGGTAAGTAAAGTTTTAATTTTATACAAAATTCTAGTTAGTTAGTAGAATTTCATAATTATTATTGATTATTTTTCGAACTTTTGATCCTGTTAATTGAATAACGGCTCTGACCTTCGGGTCTCCCTTAATTGGGGGTTACCGGGAGGCGGGGACGTTACAACACCCATAATCTAGAATCTTTTTCTTGATGAATTAGTCAAAGAATTTGGATTTACCAATAATTAAGATGAAGCTTGTGTTTACAAGAAGGTTAGTAAGAGATTTTCAGCATTCCCATATTGTATGTGGATAATATACTACTCATAGAAAATGATGTTCCAACTCTATAAAAGGTGAATACATGGTTGGCAAATAGTTACCAAAAAAAGAATTAGGAGAAGCCACCTATATTCTAGGAATGAATATCTATAAAAATATATCTAGAAGGATTATTAGCTTACGTAAAAGTATATACAATGATAGAGTGGTAAAATAGTTCAACATGCAAGGGTCTAGGAAAGGGAACTTACTCATTTCTATAGGGTAAGTATTTCTATGAGAAATTGTCCCAAATCTTTTGAATAAAGGGACCATATGAGTAAGATTCCATAGGCCTCCAAAATGGGATCTATCATGTATAAGACACTACCTGATGGTTTTGAATCTGCAAATGATGATGGAAAGGTATGTAATCTGCAAAGGTCAATCTATTGATTGAAGAAAGCACCCATAATCTAGAATCTTTTTCTTGATGAATTAGTCAAAGAATTTGGATTTACTAAGAATTAAGATGAAGCTTGTGTTTACAAGAACGTTAGTAAGAGATTTTCAGTATTCCCATATTGTATGTGGATAATATACTACTCATAGAAAATGATGTTCCAACTCTATAAAAGGTGAATACATGGTTGGAAAATAGTTACCAAAAAAAGAATTAGGAGAAGCCACCTATATTCTAGGAATGAAGATCTATAAATATATATCTAGAAGGATTATTAGCTTACGTAAAAGTATATACAATGATAGAGTGGTAAAATAGTTCAACATGCAAGGGTCTAGGAAAGGGAACTTACTCATTTCTATAGGGTAAGTATTTCTACGAGAAATTGTCCCAAATATTTTGAATAAAGGGACCATATGAGTAAGATTCCATAGGCCTCCAAAATGGGATCTATCATGTATGCAATGTTATGTACATGTCCAAACATTTTATATGACATGAGAAGAATGAAAAGATATTAAGCAGACCTAGGTGAAGGTCTCTAGACTATAGTAAAGAACATCCTTAAGTACTCAAAAAGAATTAAGGATGCTTTCCTGATATATGGAGGTGAAGGAGATGTTTCTATGGGTTTTACACTGATGCAAGCTTCCAAATCGACAAAGATTATTATCAGTCACAATCTCATTATGTATTTTGCCTTAATGGTGGTATCATTGGTATGTATGCCTAGAGAGACAATCATATGATGATTGTAATAACATAATATGTAAATGATTTGATTAATTAATAAAGGCAAGCTTCCAATTTAATCTGTTTAATTCAGTTATGAGATAATTATTTATCATGATAAATGTGACAAAGTGAGTTTTTATAATATTTTCTCTCTCTCTCTTAAAAGTTTTTATTATCAATTTGTTGACAAAAATACCCTCATATACTTCCCTCACTCAATTGAACAAAGATGAGTCACAAATTGCAAAGAAAATGCAAACCCTAATATGCTATAATGATAAAATACATGTGTTAGTGTATTTAGTAAATGAACATATCAAATATTGGAAATTTGGATCTCAAAATTTTATTATAGTTTCATAACGACCTTATAAAACTACCCCTAAAATTTCATTACAATTGGATGTACCAACTAGGAGTTATCCACAATTGAAATTTATGTGTATTATGTCATCTATTAATCTCTAGGACCTAAGTTCCCATTCCCATTTGATAAATTTATGTCACGCACCACTTTTTCTGGGTTGGGGGCGGATATATGAACCAAGGATCGTCCATGACCATCCGATCGGCTGATCAGGGATCGCGTGAGATCCAACGGTCCCCGGATCGTCCCTAACCTCCCGCAAGACCCGGTCTCCACCCGCAGCAGCGCAACAACCTCTCCAAAACAGCTAGCGCCCGAATCACGTCACCTCAGTGCGAGATTTTTTGGAGGATAGACTCGTCTCACCGAGACGAGTTCAATGAACCTCTACTCACCTCCCCTCGTCCACACAACAGAGAGAACAAACTCCCAATTCCTTGCCCTTTCTCCTAGCGGCGGTGGTAGATTTTAGGGCTTTACTGCTCGCTTCCTCAAATGCCTATATAAGGCTTCCTCTAGATCCGCCTTTTTCCCTTTAACCATCCTGCATCCTCAATTGCAAGCATCAACACCCGAGCATTGCTTCCCCAATCCACCTTCACCTTGCCTAATCCTGACCCTTCTCCTTTCCACCAGAGCCTCTACTCCTCAATCAACTGGGGCTACACGCTCCTGGGATCCCGACGAGTCGAGTAGCACCCCCGGTTGGAGCCGCGAAGGTCTAGAACCTCGAGTCGACTAGCCGCCACAGCTGAGCTCAAAGGTGTCATCGCCGGCAAGGTCCAGGGAACGTCGAGTAGTTGGGAGTGGACATAGAGTCTCACAAACCTCACGCGGAGCTTCGTGACCCCTCAATCTAGCCAGAGGGCAGGTAAAACCTTAAAACACAATCTCAGTTCATAGAGCCTTCTGCCATCGTAATCGGAGTTGTGGTTCACCTCCGACGAGCTTCTTGGGCTCATTGAACTCAGGGAGATCCCGCGAACACAACCTTCTCATGCTCACACACTCAGCACCCACCTAGCTACCCCACCCCTTCACCATTCCTCGCCTCAGCTAGCTGCTGCCATGGCGCGAGCAACAGACGAATCGAACCAAATGAAAACCCCACTCTGTCCAAGCATGGTCACATGCAAAGACTTCAACCCCAAGGGGCACTGACGTCCTTTACTCCCTCCTCTGATCCGCAAGTCCAGCCACCTTGTTCTTTTTTTATTATTATTATTTACTCCTTTAAGTTTTACCTGATTGGTCAGCATTGTAAAAACCTTTAAAAATAGCTCCAGTGTCCGAAAAATACCCACAAAATATCCTTGTTCTCAGAAAAATGAGAAGAACCTGTATAAATTATCATCTATACCAAATCCAACCCTAGACCGAGACATCTTCTATATGACCTTGTTTTATGTCATTTCTTTTGACTTTAATAGTGGAATATAAATATGAAAATAAAGGACAGTACTTGTAGTAACTCTTTAGCATTAGATCTGACCCCATTTTCCCTAAATCGAAACCCTAAGATAATGATCAATAACGGGCTCACATTTATGACAAATGGATGACCCTTATTTTTCTTCTCTCTTTAATTTGTGATGATGGAAATCCTCTAATTGATTAATTAAATATTATCTTTTAAATCAAACTTTGTATGATGGATCAGACCTGATATAGTCTAAAGACCCAAATAAAAGATGAATAATCCCTAATCCGAATTAGATAAGCATAAAAGTAATGATAGCTAAGAACATATCTTAGCCTTGGTCACATGGACCAATTGTAATATTGTACCCTTGCTTTCTATGTAGGGTGACTTATTTCTTGTTGATTCTAAATTCGTGGATACTTGATCTAAACAAGTAGGTATGTGGTCTTATAAGTATAAGACTAGATTTCTGGTTGCCTATGCTATATAATATCTGGAATGTTCGTATTTGGATATGATTGTTTGGTTGAACTAGTATGAGTTATACTTCGCCAAATTTAAGAGAAACATAAATGATTATGATGGGTTGTAGCTACTAGAGCACATAGCCTGGTGTGGATGTATGTTGCCTAACATGGATGTATGATTCCTTGGCCCATGTTAGATGTATGATGATATTCTATTGCCCACACTAGATGTAAGTCAAGTGCAATAGGTGTAGTACAACCGCATCAAAATGAATGTAATAAAAGGGTGTTTACTTGATTTTCGTCTTAAGAAATGGTTTTGTCTCTCTTTCCTTTTTTTTTAAAATATTTTCCTTTATGCAACCTTATTAGTGTAACTTTTTACCACGTACCAACTTTGTTGATGTTTTGTTTCTCGTATTTTCTAGGTGCAAGGAACAATTGATAACAAGGTGAAATGCATGCTCAAAGTACCTGAAGGCATAAAATAATAAACTTGGAGGATATATTAGATTGATCTTTTCCTCTTATCTCATTTCTTGCTAGATGTTAGTTTAATTCTTTTCTTAGTTGATATTGAGGATGATTGAGATCCTATGTAATAAAATTAACTTTCTCTAGAACAATATTTTCTCTCCATATGTAATGACTTTATTACCTTTATGAATGAATGTTTGTGTGGCATTATATGATGATGTGGACTTGATCTTGGCTCAATCTCTGTTTTAGTTGACTACCTTAACCTCTTATATTTTCCCTTTTGACATTTATAGATATGAGTGCACGCATATCTATGAATGTCACTATGGAAAGTATATAGAAATTGGGGGACGTCACAATAAATTTCTAGAGAATGATATAACTCAATGACTTATATTTTCAAGTACGTGACTTGAACAATGAGATCATATAGATGTTAAGAGTATATACATTCTCACTATGTCCTTGATCAGTTGTTATTGTGGAAGGTATATAGGCAATAGTAACACATAAGATCAGAGTGTGAGTTGGTTGATGATAGAATCTCATTAGTCATGATATGGCAATGTGAAACCAAGTACACAAATACATGTTAGAGAATCGTGTATCGGGAAGACCCACCATGATATTGACACATGGAAGCCATTACCATGGTAGTCATAGTTAACTCTCATAGTATTGGTGGTTATTGTGGTTCTTAAACCTAAAGTCACTACACTCATCACATGTTGTTCGGTATTGTTTGACATCATCAAACATAATCATGAATAAGGGTTATTATAAAGGTGAAAATTGAGTGACTGTAACATATGGGGACTGACTGTGACTGATGTAGATGGGATTTTCCCCTCCTACATGATTATGATATCCAAGTCCTCTTGATTAGCGAGACTGAGAAACGCATGGCCATGCACATGTGAGTCAATATGTGATATTGAGCTTACATATATGTTAGACAGTCTGCTCTGGTTCAAGGAACAAGGTTGGATGATAAAGAGGATGACTACTCCATGCCTTGAGTTCAATCTGGATACTAGTGGCAAAGGAACTATAAAAACACTATAACACCATACACATATAGTAGGTTTAAGTTGTTCTCCAACTTTAGATTTACTTGGGTAGCGTTGATGTGTGATTAGGAACCACTCATTTCTTGTGATGTCATAAGCTATTATGGACATCCACTGCCAATGTAATATGGGACATATAGGGTCACACACATTGGTCTTGACCTAGAAGAGGAGTTTGATCTTAAATAATGATTGGATTCATTACCAAAGTGTTTAGGTATTCAATTTAAGAAACAAATCGACTGACTAGACTCCCAACCGTTCGACTCATGTGATGAAACGACTGTTTGGAATGTCAGGTTGATTGGATATTGAATTGGCTAAGTTCTACATGAATCAGGGCACAAACCGATCGACTCATTGAGTGAATCGATCAACTCAGGTTGGGTGAGATGACAACCGATCGACTCGATTGTTGCAATCGAAGGTTCTAGTTACTTTCCCAAATTCATGAGAAAAATTAATCATTTCACTTGCTCAATTACATTGGTGCATTGAATTGATGTTTAGCATTAATTGGAAATGAATTGCCAAATTCATATGCAATTAGAAAACATGAGAAACGACCAGTTCACATGGAAAACTGAGATACTCCCATGTGAACTGATAGGTTGGTTGCCAACCTACAGGTTTGGCGCTCATAGGTTGCTAAAATTCAAGATCTTTTGGTCCTTTCTACTCCCACACAGATTGGGAACCCAGACCCTAACCCCTCCTATAGATAGATGGGCACTGAGGGATTCTTAGAACACAGCTCAATTACTTTTGAGAATTCTTGTCACCTCTAGTTGTGGTAACCAATAGAGAGCCCGAGCAAGTCCTACCCATAAAGGGAGGGATAGCAAGGGAGAAACAATTGTGAGAGAGTAAGTTGGTGACTAGTACACCAACGGGAGGGACAAATCCTTCCTATCTGTTCTAAAAGGATGACATGTATTCTAGGTGGTCCGGGAGGGACATATCCTTTCGATCTATTGCTAGGAGTACAACGTCAACCTACAGTCTGTGGTGCAGATCAGGAGGTACATCAGACGAGTCTCAGTGTAACTAGAAGACAATTGTACATCTACAACAATGAGGGGATGTCGCTAGACTTGCTCCAGGAACAGGTATATCCTCAAGACCATCATTCCCATCTTATAGTTGTTGACGTGATCTAGTGGTTTATGGGGAATATGGTGGTAAAATATTTGTTTTCGCTTCCTATTTTGTAGCCACTTTCCTTGAACTGGTATCATAGCCACGTCAATCTACTGTATCTGTGGAAAATCAATGTGATCATATTTTATGTTTTATCGTTTAATTATTGTATGCGATGCAAATAATTTCTTGCCCAATCAAATACAAAAATAACACCAAACTTATATATATATATATATATATATATATATATATATATATATATATATATATATGCAAATTACAACGTCACCCTAAAAGTGAGTTTTGATGGTGGATGTGTAGCATGCTTATATCCAATAACCCTAATTGTCTGTGCATGGTTGTGTGGTTGATTAATCCTATTAATCTCAGTTTGCATATTGACCTCTATATTATCTTTCAAATGTGAAAGTTTAAATTCTCTTGGTCCCCTAGAATATAACTTGAGGTTTCTCAATAATCATGTAATAGTAGAATAGTTTACTTTCATGATATGATGATGAACAAAAATGAAGCTAGACAACCATCTTGGAGGTTAGCCAATCGACTGGAGGACTGACTAGGATGAGTTGAACCGATAGGATGGTGGACATGACCGATCAATTGGAGGAGCTAGCATATGGTGGAAAGAAGGACCATACGACCGGTGAGACGACCAAATGACCACCCAGGAGGTGAGTTGATCAGTTCAAAGGTTGAACCAATCAACCCAGACTGGCAAGCACAAACCTTCATCAACAACAAGTTTCTGTATATGATGTGGACCCTAGGTTGTGGTAATTCCTTGTGGATCCAAGGAATTACATTAGGTTGGCCATAACCATCACTTTTGTTTATTACATGTTTTTGTTGTGGGATACAACATGTATATGATACATACTATATGTGGTGATTGGATAAAGTATATGTATTTATAAATACAAACTCCCTCAATAAAATATTAAGTCTATAATGCTATCCATTAGCATCAAACATGAAAATATTGATCTACCAAACATAGGTTACGACAAAGCTTAGTGCACCATCTATCTCGTGGAACTGTGATGGTACATAGGTAGGTTTGGCCAAGGCAGGGTGCATATCTATCGTGTTGGATTTTGGGTCAGGCTTAATTGTGTGGTCTTAATGAGATTAAGAAATAGAAGTATGTAGATTATTATGTCATGGAGTTGCACATATCGTCTATCCAAGAATTGCATGTGATGCAATTGGCCAAAGTTGTCTACCTTAATAAATGACTATAGATGCTGGCGTATTGGCTGGGTGATAGTTGAATTATTTTAGATCTTGGCTCACTAGAAGGTTGTACACTGTAATATTTTTAAATGATATGTGAGGGCTATTAATTTGAATAAATTAGTGGGAGTGATAATTAATTAAAAGCCTAATTGATATCGCCAATTTTTTCAAAAAAATCAAATCAAAAGGATTTTTAAAAAAAATGCAAAATTTCTATTGTAGAATCAAATGACGAACAAATCAAAATTGCAATAAGTCCTTAAGAAGGACAAACTTGACGGGACAAATTTCCATGACTGGTTTTGGACTTTGAGAAGGGTTCTCAATGAAGAGTGCAAGTTCTGCATCCTTGATAAACAAGTTCCAGAAATATCTGCTCCTAATGCGTCTAGGGCAAAGGTGGATTCTTATTGGAAGCATGCCAACGATGCCTTGGAGATAAAGTACTTTATACTTAGCTGCATGAACTATGAGTTGCATGTGCTGTGCGAGGACATGGGGATTCTCGAGATGGTAACAAATTTTAATAAAGTGAACCTTGGCCTTACAAAGAAAGAAAGGGATGATATCATTAAGGTACCATTTGAGTCTAAGCGGATAGAGGGAACCTTAGTAAAAGAACATGTGCTCAATAAGATTGGACACGTGTAACATCTTGAAGAATTGGGATTCTTTTTCAGCCAAGAGTTGGCCATATATATGATTCTAAAATCATTTCTAGAATCATATAGCCACTTTATTGCATGTAATCATGTGAATAATATTTCCAGACTGATGTCAGATTTGCTTGGTATGCTAATTTATGCTGAAGCAAGATTGAAGAAGGACAATCTATGATGGTCATCACTGAAGATGTGTCCAAGGATGAAAGTCCATGAAGTGTTATGAGGTTAATCCCAATTACAAATTTTCAACCATCAATATGAGGAGAAAGAAAAATATAAAAGGAACCTATCCATTGTACTTGAAGGCATTCAGGAAGAAGAAGATGTAGATGGTGATCTCTACTTCAGGTATATAAGCTATAGAGATAAATCTATCTACTTCTTCATCATGGGTACTAGATACTGGATGTGGATCTCACACATGTTTAAATATGTATGATCTGAAAAGAAGTAGGCCTTTGGGTTCTCTGTAAGGAGGTGTTTTTCTGGGAGGCCGTTTGGTGTGGTGACGTACTAATTGGGTATTATCTGTATCTCTTTCTTTTGCTCTATATTCCTCAAGTTTTGGGTCAAAACTTGAGACGAACATTGTAATCAATTGATTAGTGGATTTCTCCGTCGGGCTTTGACCCCATGATTTTTCCCTCACACTTTGTGGGGGTTTTCCACATAAATCTCGGTGTTCTTGTGGTTGTGTGTTTGCTATATTGTTTTTGCGTGCCTAGTCCATACATACAGGTTATTCCACATCTCTTTAGCCTGCATCAATCCCTTCAAAGGTTGTGTCTTCCCCTTTGTCGTCCCCGCACTCGTCTTTCATCTGTCAATTTTCGGACAAGAAATGATATTCCTTCCAATACATTTTTTATATTAAAAATTGGTTCCTTCCAAGTAAATAACTTCGTACTCATAAACTCTATAAAAATTCTGCAGAATTAGATTCCATCCAAGCAAGTGAAAACATCATATTCCGTAACTATTTCGTTGTCATTGTTGAGAAGATTGTCATTATGTCTGTCTACTAATTTACTCAAAGAAAATTACTTATAAGGGTGAAATTTATATTAAAAAATTCTCTTTTTATATCCCCATACTTACATTATAAATATTATTTTAAAGTATTTTTCCCTCCATATTTTTTTTGAAACATAATAAAAGGGAACCTTATGAAGGTTTTGTCAAATTTTTTTAATAATTTTCCTTTCTCTTTTTTCTTCTTCTTTCCTTCGCTTTCCGTGTCCCATCCCTTTCCCTTTTTCCACCACATACCAAACACCACCTTATTGTCCAGACATGACATTAATTTCAATAAAATGTCGATTCATAATTCATAAACATGCCGTTTTTCCAATCTATGGTAATATGTTTAAGTAGGATATCAAGAATTTTCTAAAAAAAAATTACGTTCTTTATGATTTCTTATAATTATCTGCTAGTTAAGCAATTTCAAACTTTAATCAACACCACACCCTCCCAAACTTAACCACCCCCTCTCCCCAAAAAAAAAATCACATGCAACTGAATATTTTGCTAATATTTCCGAACGACACCACCTAGTATTTATCAATAGATATAAAGAGATGATTTACGGCTCTCTTTGGATTATTAACAACCAGCATGTTATTATTAGCAATTAGATAAATCTGACTGGGTTAGTGAGCCCAGACTTACGACAGGCGACAGCCGTCAACAGTGGGCCCGCGAAGTCACTTACGTTACAGCAAGGCAGTTGCTGGTTTCCATATTTTTGCCGTGGCCGGTTGGACTAACGCAACGGCTACTTTGCTGTACGCTCTCTTCGTCAGGCGCCGTGACGGCCGGCGCACCGTATCCACACCAATTAGGCGACGGATAATGTTTTTTCCTTTTTCTTCCGTTCCGCTCCCATCCACTACAACGGTCATATTACCGTTGTCTACATTTTCTCAATTAACATCGGTTTCCTTCTTATAAAAGAACAGCGCCTTTCGTCCCACCTCCATCTCCTCTTTTTACGGTCATCACTCATCAGCAGAAGACGGTCAGTCAGTCATCTTCTTCCTCTGATTAGTTTACGCTCCCCGCCTTGATTCCTTGTAGAAGTTCGCACATCCTTACTCCTCTTTGTGCAATGGAAACACCGGCGTTCACAAGAATGGCCCCACGCTCGCAAGACGCCGACTCCAAGACCGCCAAGCCCGCCGCACAGCAGGACGACGACCGATGCCCTTCCGACAAGGGCCACAGGGTCGCGCTGGTGGACATCACGAACGACTCCCCAATCGTGGGTCTTGCGGCCGGGAGCGCCATCCTGAAGACGCCCGGGTCGTCGGCGGTGAAGGCTCAGGCTAGGCGTAGGATGCCGTTGCGGACTCCTGGGTCTGGTGAGGCACTGCTAAGGTGCCAGGTCAAGACGCTCCTGCAGAAGGTGGAGGAGGAGATTGAGCAACCGATGGTCACAAAGCCATCATTTACTGCAGCGGTTGTGGATGACCCAATGGCCGAGGTGCCGTTCAAGATCCTCCTCGGGCACCTCCGATCCCCGTCTGGCCTTGTCGCCCCCACGCCGGCCAACACTCCCGTTCTGCTCGGCTTGCCAGGCGGCGACAACCGAGGGCTCTCGATATCACTTCTCGAGCAAGCCTGCTACGAGGCAAGCATCCAAAAGGTAAGAGTTTCGGGTTTTTGGGTCATCGCAAACTTTCTTTTTCTTTCTGTCGATTGTCTCGTCCGTCGTGGTGAATTTCCAATGTCGCTTTTATGTAATCTGATTAGTCTTTATTGGTTCTTTTGCATCTGGATTCTAGTCCGCTGAAACTACCTACGCTGCGTTTGGATCCGCTCTGGCTATTGGTGATGAGAAGGAAAGACTGACGGCAGTTCTGGAGGAGTGCCAGCTCAACAGGGCCCTTCTGTTCGATTCCCCAGGGAAGTCCGACGCCATCTCTTCCCCTGCCGACTCATCGTCCTGCGGTTCGGCCGTGACCTACCAGGGCAGCGCCGGATCCACCAACGAGAAGTGCCCCTCCTCCGCCTGGTCAATTCAAACTCAAGCTGGGTCAGTCGAGGAGGTGGAGGAGCTGGAGGAGGAACATGACGAGGATGTCTACGCCGAAGAGGAGGAGCTGGAGGAGGAAGATGAGGAGGATGTCTACTCCGAAGAGGAGTGTTCTGATGAAGGAGCCGAAGTCCTGATGCTGGAGGGCCTTTGCCAAGATTTGAGCAAGATGACAGTCGAGGTGGAGGAGGACGACAGGCGTGTCAACGGCAAACTTCCAGAGTTCACAGGGAAGCACACGCGGTTCGTTTACAACAGTGAAGGCGAGATTGTAGACGAGGACGTCGCCTCCAGCGACACCGGTGTGCCGCCATCTCCTGGCGTGGTACTGCTCAAGGGCCTCCCGACTCCGAAAGGGAAGCACTTGCGGTTTCACGAGGAAGAGGAAGACGAATGAATATGATCTGACATCAATCACTGAATTGCTTACAGCTTGCTCGCGATGACTCCTAGTTGTTGCCAATGCCGATTTTACTTTGGTGCTGTCTGACAGAATGACGGTTTTTTAGCTTTCAAGTTTGTGGGGGTGTCTCTGCCTTGACACCGCAATTTTTAATTGTTAGAAATTAATCTGTGCATTGATTACATTGAATTAATGGGAAACTGTGGAATAAATACCTGCCCAATGAAACTGGGATTTTTTTTACCATGAAAGACTATGTAGCCCAATGAAACTGGGATTTTTTTTTACCTTGAAAGACTATCTAGACGAGTGTAGAAAGTATTATTGTTTTCTAAAAACCATTGTAACTTAAATACTTTATCTCTGAGTATCATATTCATGGTCTTTTCTTATTCTTACTTGCTTTGAGAGCCACACATAATGTTGAGTTTTGCATTGGAGGTTTTAAAAGTTCACACATAAACGTTGGCTTCCGGATGAACTTTAGTATTCTGATAATATGAGCTAATGGATTCAGAAATATGTTTGAATGGTACTAAAGGGATGCAACCCTCACCCTCTCCAGGAAGACACTAACGTCCCCATTCTTGGGTGGAAAGAATGGTACTAAAGGGATGCTAGCGTCTTCCTCAGGTGGGTCAGGAAGCAGGATGAAAAAGTGAGACAATTACAAGTGAACATGAGTGCATGAGGAGACGTGGAGAGAGATAGGAAAATATATGAGTAAGAAGTGAATTAGGATAATTTCTGAGTTGAAAAGAATGGTACAAAAGGGGTATTAGTATCTTCCTTGAGAAGGTGAGGAATTAATAAAAAAAAGCTAGACAACTACAAGTGAACATGAGGGCATTAGGAGACGTGTAGAGAGATAGGAAGATATACGAGGAAGAAGTGAACTAGGATATTTGTTTAGTTGGAAAGAGTGATATTAAAGGGATGTTAGTGTCTTCCTCAAAGAGGGTGAGGAAGAAGGAAGAAAAAGTGAGTACACTACATGATCATGACTGCATCGGGGGACATGGAGAGTGTTAGGAAAATATATGACGAAGAAGTGAAGTAGGATATTTCTTAGGTGGAATAAATGGTACTAAAGGGATATTAAAGTCAAGAAAAAGTGAGACAACTATAAGTAAACATGGGTGCACCAGGAGATGTGAAGAGAGAATGTGAGGAAGAAGTTGTTGGAAAATCGATCAATAGATAAGACAATGGAAATAAAAAATTTCTACCCATATCTTGAATCAGTAGATCGCGTTAACAATGATGTGTTTAGAAAAGAGAGTTTGCAAGGTATATATCTAGTCATGGAGCAAGTCCAACGACAATCCTTATATCACGGTGCTTCTTGATCCGACAACACATGTAGAATAGTCAGGGCTGCTTCTTGGTGTGACACCACATAGAGCTGTAGACGTAGTAGCATATTGGAGACGACCTCCACGTCTTTATTGTAGTCTACATGGACAACTGGGAACTCCTCATCATTCCCGCTAGAGACAATGGAAAAGAGTTTGTCCCTTCGATATCAACGTGTTAGCATCGACTTGTTCTCCCCTAGATGTCTGTCCCTTTTACGGGTAAGACTTGTTTGGGCTCTTACGTTACTACAACTATGAGAGGACAACATTTTTCAGTGTTAGTTGTGTCTTCTGAAACCCTGGACTATCCCCTTTATTTATAGGAGTGTCGGGTCTAAGGTTTCCATATCCAAGTGGGAGTCGTTGAGACAGGTTTTCACAATTTCATTATTGTTACAAATCTTCATCCGGTTGACAGGACCATCCAGTACGTCGAATGGACATCTAGTCGATCGATTGGAATACTTTTCTATTTGCAAAAGTACTAACTTTCAATGTGATTAATACATGTCATTACGTCAACATCTTCGCTAGACAAATCAGTCGATTGGACATTCTAATCGATCGATTGGTTTATGTTGACAATTCAATTAGGAATATATCTACTTGTCCATTTAGACATTCCAATCGACCGATTGACTATTTCCATCAACCATGTATGTACATTCCAGTCGGTTGACTGGACTCTCCAGTCGATCGACTGACTCACTAGTCAGTCGACTAGACACTCCAGGCAATCGACTCATTTACCAATGTTGTTTAATTTGATTACCTAAACACTTTAGTAACCAAGTTAGACTATATTTATGATTAAAATCCTATTCTAGGTGCATCTTGTGTGTGTGTCCCTATAGGTCCTAAATTACATTGGGAGTAATTGTCCATAACCAATTTGTGACATAACAAGCAAGAAGCGATATCTAGCAAAACATCATTTCTACCCAAGTAACTGGAAACTTGGAGAACAACTTCAACCTAGATTTGTGATCATTTTTACTATGATTCTATAATTCCTTTATCTCAGATATCTAGATTAAACTTGAGGCATGGAATCATCATCTTCTTAATCATTCAACCAATGTTTCTTGAACCATAGCATAATGTAGAGATATGCACTCATTATTATATAATGACTTGCATGAGTATGGTCATACCTTTTCTCAGTCTCAATTATCAAGTGGTATAGATATCAACTCCAGTAGGAGGGACAAATCCCATCTATATCACTCATTGTCAATCTTCATGTGTCACAATGTACCCAAGCATCATCTTTATGGAAACCATTCAAGGTCACGTTAGATGATGTTAAAATACATCAAACGACATGTGGTGCGTGTAGTGACTTCAAGTCTAAGAATCACAATCACCACTATCACATTAAGACATGATTATGAATGTTATCCATGTATCACTTCTTAGGATGGGTATGTTCGGTAAACTATTCTCTAAAAAGTACCTATGCATTTGATTTGATATTACATATCATGACTAATGAGATTCTATCTTCAACAAAGACACATTCTAGTCTTATGTATTACTGTTGCCAATTATCTTTTACAATAATATCCAACTAGGGACATAACAAGAATGTATATACTCTTATCATACATATGATATTATTGTTCAGGTCATCAATCTAAAGACATATTTTATCGATCAATATCATTCTTTAGAAATCTATCATGTTTTATCATCATCTTATAATTGAACAAACATATAGAGGAATTGCCTTTATTTTAATCAAATCAATTACAAGATATGCAATTAAATCATCAAATGACTGGCTCTGAGGCACACATACCAACATTTTCACACTTTCTCTTAGAGTCAATCACCCATGAACTTAATCCCAACTAACATTACATGACCATCATGCTTCTACTATGAATGTACTTTTATTAGTGGGTCAACAACAATATTTCTTTTAGTAGGTACTTTGCAAATCTTCACATCTCCTCATTGTATAATCTCTCATATGAGATGAAATCTTTAGAGTATGTGCTTGGAATGTTGATGCGATTTGGGTTGCTTAGAATTTGTAATATCTCCATTATTGTCACAATATAGCTTTATTGTATTGGTAATACTTGGAACCATCCAAGTTCACTCACAAACTTCTTGATCTAGACAACTTCTTTTGTTGCACTGGATGTAGCAATGTGCTCGGCTTGTGTAGTAGAATTAGTAACTATCTCTTTCTTGGAACTCTTCTAGCTTACAACTCCATTGCTAAGACAAAACACAAATTTGGATTGCAATCTATAGTCATCTTTGTCAATTTGGAAGATAGCATTGGTGTAACCTTTTACTTCTAGAACTTCCTCACCACAATAAACAAGTAACACATCCTTAGTTCTTCTCGAATACATAAGGATTTTCTTTACAATAGTTCAGTGACCTTCACCAATATCTGGTTGATACCTGCTAGTTTTGCTCAAGGTATATGAGACATTGGGGTGAGTACATAACATTGTGTACATCATAGATCCAATTGTAGATGCATATGGAATCTTACTCATACGCTCCTATTCTTCTCAAGAACTTGGAAATTGAGCTCTAGAGATACTAACATCATGGAACATGGGCAAGTTTCCTCTTGTTGAGTTCTCTATGTTGAACCTCTTCAACACTTTATCAATGTGTGTGATCTAGCTTAGGCATAGAAGCCTTCTAGTTCTATCTCTACATATATTCATTCCTAAGATATAGGGTGCTTCACCTAAATCCTTCATAGAGAAGGTACTTCCCAGTCAGGTCTTTAGCATCTGTAAAGTTGGGATGTCATTCCCCCTCATTAGTATATCCTACAATAAGAGGACATTTGTGCTCCCACTTGTTGGTATGTATGCCCAGAGAGCTAATCATATGATGATTGCAATATCATAACATATAAATGATTTGATAATAATAAAGGCAAGCTTCCAATTTATTTTTTATATTCAGTTATGAGATAATGAATTACATAATAAATGTTTAGAGAATGATATTACTCAATGATGTATGTCTTCAAGTACGTGAGTTGGAAGAATGAGATCGTACAGATGTTAAAAATATATATATGAATTCTCATTATGTCCCTGATCGATTGTTATTGTGGAAGGTAGACAGACAACAATAACACATAATATTAGAGTGTGATTTGGTTTATGACTAAATATCATTAGTCATGATATGGCAATATCAAACCAAGCACACAGATTCATGTTAAAGAACAGTGTCTCAGACAGACCCATCGTGAGACTGGCACATGGAATCCATCCTCATGGAAGTCATATTCAGGTCTCACAGTGATTGTGGTGGATATGGTTCTTAGACCTGAAATCACTGCACTCATCACATGTCATTGGGTACACTTTAACATCATCAAACGCAATCCTAAAACATGGGTCATTATAACGATGATGATTGGGTAACTTTGATACATGGGGATTGACTGTGAGTGATAGATATGGGATTTGTCCCTCCAATAGGAGTATGATATCCAAGGGCTCTTAATTAGCGAGACTGGAAAAAGTATGTCCATACACATGTGAGTCAATATGTGATATTGAGATTACATATATCTCATGCAGTCTGCTCTAGTTCAGGGAACAAGATTAAATAATAATGAGGATGACTACTCCATGCCTCTAGTTCAATCTGGATATCAGTGACAAAGGAATTATACAAACACTGTAACACCATATGCAGATTGTAGGTTGAAGTTGCTCCCCAACTTTCCATTCACTTGGGTAAAAATGACGTGCGACTAGGCACCACTCTTTGCTTATGATGTCATAAGCTAGTTATGGACATTCGCTGCCAATGTGATATGGGACCTATAGGGTCACACACATAGGAACTCACCTTGAAAAGGAGTTCATATCTTGAATGATAATTGAATTAAGTATTAAAGTGTTTAGGTACTCAGTTCACACAACAGATCAACAGACCGGCTGACTGAACTGCCAAACGACCATCTCACTAAGTGAGACAGACGTTTGGGTAGCCAGACGAGTGTCTCAAGTGTTGAGACGGCCGTTTGGGTTATCAGGCAGACCAAAAATCGAATTGGTTTAGTTCTTCTCTATGAACCGTCCGATTCAAGCTATTGAACCGATCGACTTAACTCAAACTCACCAGACGGCCGTTTGGGTGAGTGAGACGGACGTCTCGCTTGTGTAAGATAGCCCGATTGGGATGAACAAAAGTTCTAGAGTTTTCCCAAACTCGTTTCAATTGCACATACTTGGGGTGCAAGTAAATTAATGTATCATTAATTAGGAAATGATTTGCCAATAAATATCTAACTGGAGAAGCACAAAATGACCGTCTCGCTTAGCGAGATGACTGTATCATGTCCCAAATGACCATTTCACTTAGCAAAATGACCATATCGCATGCAAGATGACCGTCTGACTTGGCGAGATGACCGTTTTGTCGCACACATGTTGTGAAACTTCTAGAATAATTATGAAAATTTAAGATCTACTTGTCCTTTCCACTCCCACTTTAGTCCCGCATTGGCTGGGGACTGGGAACCCTGACCCTAAAACCTCCTAAATATAGAGGGGTACTGGGGGCTTCCCAGAGGATAACTACTACACAAACAATTGAGAATAAGTTTCTCTAATAATTGTTGTCCTCTCTGGTTGTGGTAACCACGAGAGCCCAGACAAGTCCTACCTAGATAGGGAGGGATAGCTACGGGAGAGAAACAACTAAGGATCATTGTTGTGGGAGAGCATTTTGGTGACTAGTACACCAATAGGAGGTAAAACTCCTTCCTGTCCATTCCTATAGGATGACATGAATCCATGTGGACTACTCTAGAGGTAGGAGTATGTTGGCTACTTCTAGGAGGTCAACATCAACTCGTAGTCCCTGGCAAGATCTAAGGAGTCACTATAGAAGTTGTCCAAGTCTGTTGTCAATGGAGGAGTAGTTAGACGAGTCTGAGTGTGACCAGGAGCTGCATAGACACCGTTCAAGATAGAGTGTGCATCTACATTGATGAGGATTGTTGCTAGACTTACTCCAAGACCAGGTATATCTTTGTGAAACCATCCTTCCCATTGCATAGTTATTGATTCAATCTACTGGTTAATGGGAAATATGTCAGTAAATTTTTATTTACGCTGCCTACCTAATGTCGTATTTCCCTTCACCACTGACCTTATTATATACACAAAGATCATCTTGATTTTGACTAAAGCCAAACTCTTTGACTGTTTTGTCAAATTAAAGATTTTATTGGCTTTGAGATGCTTGCTTCAATCCATAGACTGACCTTTGTATCTTAGTTGTTATTGGCTCCCTTTATATTTATCAAACCCTCAGGTTGTGTCATGTACACATCCTCAAGAAGATTCTCATTAAGGAAAGCGGTTTTAACATCCATATGTCAAATCTCATAGTCATAATAAGTTGATCATGATGGATTTAACCATGACAACTGGTGAAAAAGTTTCATCATGGTCAACACCTTAAACATGTCTAAAACCTTTTGCAACCAATATGTCCTTATAGGGTTAAGCATTACCATCCATGTCAGTCTTCTTCTTGAAGACCCATTTGCACCCTACGTGTTTTACCCATTTGGGTGGATCCACTAAGATCCATACCTTGTTGGTGCAAGGATTCTATCTGAGATCTCATGGCTTCAAGCCATTTCTCCAACTCTAGTCCCTTAATAGCTTCTAGGTAGGTTGTTGGATCATCATCTACAACCAACTCACTGCCTTATTGAGTCACAAGATAACCAAATCTTTTATGCTCAGGGTGTGTCATACTAGATCTACAAGGTTCACATGTCAGAAGAGGAACTTGAGATTCTAAAATAGCTTGTGAGTCTTCTTGTTCCTTATATATTTTTGGAGGTTCAATGTTTTCTTGTTGGTCTCAAACTTCTTTGAGTTCTACTTTTCTCCCACTAATTCCTTTGGAAATAATTATTTTTCTAGGAATACATCACCCCTAGCAACAAACACTTTGTTCTCTGATGGAGTGTAAAAGTAGTATCCCCTGGTTTCTTTGGGATATCCAACAAAATAACATTTATGTAATTTGGGTCCAAACTTTTTAGAAAACATTTTCTTAACATAAGCTTCACACCCCCAAATCTTCATAAAAAAACACGTTGGGACGTTTCCCATGACATATCTCCTATGGTGTCTTTTGAACTGATAGTTAGGTGTAAACGTAGTTGTTTCTAAAGGATATCCCTAAAATGAAATTGGAAGGTCATAAAACTCATCATTGCTTGCACCATATCCAGTAATGTGTGATTCCTTCTTTCCAACACACAATTATGTTGTGGTGTTCTAGGTGGAGTCCATTATGATCCGATACCATGATCTCGTAGAAGATCCTCCAACTCTTGGCTTAAGTATTCTCCAACTAGATCAGAACGAAGTGTTTTAATACTTTTACCAAGTTGGTTTTGTACTTCATTCCTTAAATCCTTGAACTTATTAATGATTTATGACTTATGTTTCATCAAGTCACATTGCCAAACCTACTGAGATCATCAATGAAGGTAACGAAGTATTGGTAACCACCTTTGCCATTTGTTCTAAATGGGTCGCATACATCAGTATGTATAAGTCTTAATAGATCACTTTCTCTCTCACTATGATTAGTGAAAGGATTCTTTGTCATTTTTCCCAATAAATAAGAATCACGTGTCTCTATTGATTCAAAATCAAAAGAGTGTAGATAAACATCTTTATGGAGTCTAGATATGGGTCTCTTATGAATGTTCCCTATACAATAATGCCAAAGGTATGTTTTATTTGAGTTATCAAGTTTTATTATTTTGATATTTATGTTATAAACATTTGTCTCTATATCTAGCAAAGAAATACCATAAGATATTGGAGCACTGCCATAAAAGATCTCATCTTTAGAAATAAAACATAGATCATTCTTAGTGTGAAATTTAAATCCATTCTTGTCCATACAATATACATAAATGATGATTCTATTAATGAAAAGTGCATAATACCAATTCTCTAACTCTATTACAAGCCCACTGGGTAGAGATAAATAATACATTCCAACTACAGCAGAAACAACTTTTGCTCTTGCAATGCACAGTTTGACCTCACCCTTTCTCAAAGGTTTACTTCTTTTTAAATCCTTCATATTAGATCATATGTGAGATCCATATCTAATATCTACTACCCAAGAAGAAGAAGTAGACATATTTATTTCAATGATGTATATACTTGAAGTGGAGATCTCTATCCCCTACTTCTTCTTTTGCAAGTCCTCCAGATAAAGAGGGCAATCTCTTTTCTAGTATCCATCTCAGTGATAGTGGTGACAATTACCTTTGTTGTTCACTCCTCCCTTAGCTTTTAGTGCAAAAGACTTGAGTTTCTGACTAGCTTTAGAACTCTTCTTGACTTTTCATTTGCCTTAGACTTCCCTTTACATCTTTTGATCATCGTCATGTTGGGTTTTGTAGAGGAAACATGCACAATGGAAGCAACAAAATAAAATACATTTCCACACAACCCGCAACATGATCTCGTCGACAATAACGTATTCAAAAAGTGTTCGCGGGATATACCTTATCATAGAATAAGTCCAGTGACATCTCATTGCACGATGGTGTGCAACACTCCTAGCTTACATGAATGATACTTCTCTCCCATACTCTAAACATGTCGCGGGAAGATCCGACGATGCTCCTTTCGTGTGGTGATGTATGTCGTTCGTAGCACGTATAGATGGTCATTGATGTCCTCCGAATGTAGGCGTCTCAGTGTCTACGTATATACTTTGTCCATGCGGATGGATTGGAACTCCACGTCGCGTTTCCTAAGCTGACAGGGAGGAGTAGCCTCTGTGCGATGATGTGCTAGCATTGCAATGCTCGCCTTTCTCTCCTGAGGATAATGATGACTAGGGTTTACATACGTGAGCGTAAACTAAAAAATCTCTCTCATTATCTTGTAAAGACATCGGTCGTCAAGCCCCTTTAAATAGGAGACGAAAGGAAGCGGGGTTTCCTAAACCCTTCGGTAAATAGAAAGATTGCGCTAATTAAAATGCTCATGAATTAATTATAATATTTTGTAATTAATTAATTAACCAATTAATCATATTAGTTGACTAATTAATATCCGACTCCATGTAATCGCTCAGGATGGCTCTATGGGCATACATACCAATAGACTCCCACTTGCACTTAGATCCAGTCACTCCAATTAATTGTCGCAAAATTTTTAACATATTCCCATATTATTATAGTGGATTACATAAACATTCTAGTAATCAATATGACTCGAAACAATTCCAATCAAATCCACAATTATACTCCTATTCCAACACATCATATTTGTGTGACCCGGTAGGCTCCAAATTACTTTGGCAGTGATATCCATAATCATATTATGATTTTACAAGCAATGATTGGTATCTAGCAAGACTTCATTGCCACCCAAGTAATTGAAAAAGTTGGAGAACAACTTAACCTATCATTCATGACTGGTGTTATAGTGATTGTATAGCTCCTTTGTCACTGATATCCGGATTGAACTCGAGTCATGGAACTGTTATCATCTTCAATGTTCAATCCATGTTCCTTGAACTAGAACAGACTATCTAAGATATATGTAAGCTCAATATCACATATTGACTCACATCAGCATGGCCATGCATTTCTTAGTCTCACTTATCAAGTGGCCAGAATATCAAACTCCTGTAGGAAGGACAAATTCCATCTACATCACTCACAGTCATCCCGATGTGTCATAGCGCACCCAAGAACCATCTTTATGGAAAACCTTATTTAGGACCACGGTGGATGATGTCAAAGTACACTGAATGACATGTGATTAGTGTAGTGACTTTAGGTCTAAGAACCACAATGACCACCATCATTATGAAATGTGACTCTAACTACCAATCATGGTATCCATGTGTCACTCTCAAGGTGGGTCTATCCCATACACTGTTCTCTAACAAGTATCTATGTATTTGGTTTGATATCTCCATATCATGGATAATGAGATTCTTACATCAACCAACATACATTCTAATCTTATGTGTTATTGATGTCTATGGATATTTCCACCATTAAAACCGATTGGGGACAAAACAAGAATACATACTCTTAGCGTGCATATGATCTCATTGTTTAGGTCTTAAATCCGAAGACATATGTCATTGAGTATATTATTCTATAGACATCTATAAGTTTTATGGTCATCTCACAAAATAAAACACAAACCTATAGACAGGAAACTTGCCTTTATGGATATGATCAACATAGTATTACAAATCATTTACATAGTATCCCATTACAATCATCAAATGATAGTCTCTATGGGCATACATACCAACATATTCCCACTTGCACTTATACCCAATCACTCATGAATCTCAATCCAAGTGATCGAAGATGTATGTCATGTTTCTGCTGTGCAAGTGCCTTTATGAGCGGGTCAACCACATTGTTGTCTGTAGGTACTCTATAAATCTTCACATATTTGTGTTGTACAATCTCTCGTATGAGATGGAACCTCTACATAATATGTTTGGAACGTTGGTGCGATCTTGGTTCTTTAGCCTATGCAATTGTTGCATTGTTGTTGCAAAACAACTCAATTTCATCACTAGCGGTTGGAACCACTCCAAGTTCAAAAATGAACTTCTTGATCCACACAACTTCCTTTGCAGCATTAGATGCAGCAATATATTTGGCCTCTGTTGTAGAATCCGCAACCGTCTCTTGGTTGGAACTCTTCCAAGTCATAGCTCCGTTGTTCAGAAAAAACACAAATCTAGATTGCGATCTATAGTCATCTTTGTTAGTTTGGAAGCTAGAATCGGTGTAACCCTTTACCACGAGCTCTTCCTCACCACCGTATACTAAGAATTGATCCTTAGTCATTCTCAAGTACTTTAGGATGTTATTTATGGATATCCAGTAACATTCACCTAGATTTGATTGATACCGACTCGTCATGCTCAAAGCATATGACACATCAAGACGAGTACATAACATCGCGTACATGATAGATCCAATTGTTGATGCATATGGAATCTTACTCATGCACGCCCATTAATCACATGAACTAGGACATTGGGCTTTAGAGATCGTAACCCCATGGGACATGGGCAAGTTACCTCTCTTAGAACCTTCCATGCTAAACATCTCTAGCACCTTGTCAATGTATGTGCTTTGGCTTAGTCCTAGAACCCTTCTAGATCTATCTCTATACATATTGATTCCTAGTATATAGGATGCTTCACCTAAATCCTTCATAGAGAATGTCTTCCCTAGCCAATCTTTTACTGCTTGAAGAGTAGGGATGTCATTTCCCATAAATAGTATGTCATCCACATACAATATGATAAATATGACTGTTCTCCCACTAACCTTTTTGTAAATACAAGGTTCATCTTCATTTTCACTAAAGCCAAACTTTTTGACTACTACATCAAAATGTAGATTCTAGCCCCGAGATGCTTGCTTCAATCCATAGATTGACCTTTGTAGCTTACAAACTTTATTGGCCTCCTTCAGATTGATAAAACCCTCAGGTTGTGTCATGTACACATCCTCAAGTAAATCCTCGTTAGGGAATGTTGTTTTAACATATATCTGCCAAATATCATAGCCATGATAAGTTGCAATGGCAAGCATGATCGTGATGGATTTAACCATGGCAACTAGTGAGAAGGTCTTGTGATAATCAACACCTTGAATTTGACATAATCCTTTTGCAACCAATCTACCTTTATAGGTTTGAACATTTCCATCCATGTCAGTCTTCTTCTTGAAGACCCACTTGCACCCCATGGGTTTCACCCCTTCGAGTGGATCCACCAAGGTCCATACCTTGTTGGTGTCCATGGATTCCACCTCAGATCTCATGGATTCAAGCCATTTCTCATATTTTGGTCCCTTAATAGCTTCTAGATAGGAAGTTGGCTCATCTGCCATGCCCAGTTCATCACTGTCTTGATTAATGAGAAATCCAAATGTCTCAAGCTCAAGTCATGTCCTACAAGACCTACGAGGTTCCTGTGTTACATTTGGAACTTGAAATTCCACAAAAGTTTGTGAGTCTTCATGTTCCTTATGTAGCTCCTTGGGTTCTCTACTTTCTTGTTGATCTCAAACGTCATCGAGCTCTGCATTCCTCCCATTGATTCCTTTGGAAATAAATTCCTTTTCAAATAATACAACAGTCCTAGCAACAAACACTTTGTTGTCAGTTGGTGTGTAGAAGTATTATCCCCGAGTTTCCTTGGGGTATCAAACAAAATAGCATTTGTCAGATTTGGGTCCAGGCTTTTCGAGAAATTGTTTTTTAACATAAGCTTCACATCTCCAAATCTTCAACATAGAAAATTTGGTACGACTCCCATTCCATATCTCATATGATATATTTTGAACCAATTTGGAAGGTACACAGTTAAGTGTAAACACTACAGTTTCAAGAGCATATCCCCAAAATGATATTAGAAGTTTGGCTGAACTCATCATTGATTGTACCATCTCTAATAATGTACGATTCCTAATTTCTGACACACCATTATGTTTTGGTGTACCAGATGGAGTCCATTGTGATACAATACCACAGTCTCTCAGAAGGTCCTCAAACTCTTGGCTTAAGTATTCACCACCTTGATCTAGATGGAATGCTTTGATACTCTTACCAAGTTGCTTCTCTACTTCATTCATGAAAGACTTGAACATTTTAAGAGTTATAGACTTGTGTTTCATAAGATATACATAGCCATACCTACTGAGATCATTAGTGAAGGTAATGAAGTATTGATAGCCTCCTCTAGCATTTGATCTAAAAGGTCCACATACATCAGTATGTATGAGCCCTAGCAGATCACTGGCTCTCTCAATGTGTCCACTGAAAGGAGTCTTGGTCATCTTCCCTAATAAATAAGCCTCACATGTCTCTAATGATTCAAAATCAAAAGAGTCTACATAACCATCCTTATGGAGTCTAGATATGCGCTTCCCATTTATGTGCCGAAGACAACAATGCCATAAGTATGTTTTGTTTGAGTTGTCAAGTTTTATCCTTTTAGTATTTACGTTACATATTCTAGTCTCAAGTTCTAACAAGTAGATACCATTAGACATAGGGGCATAAAAGATCTCATCTTTAGAAATAGAAATCATTCCATTATTAATGTAAAATTCAAATCCGCTCTTGTCCATACAATATATAGAAATAATATTTATATTAATGGAAGGTACATAATAGCAATTATCTAATTCTATTACAAGGCCCATAGGAAAAGATAAACTAATAACTCCAACTGCAGTGGCAGCAACTCTTTCTCTATTAGCAACCTACAACTCGACTTGGCCCTTTCATAAAGGCTTACTTCTTATCTGATCCTGCATATTCGAACATATGTGAGATCCACATCTGGTATCCAATACCCATGACGAAGAAGTATTTAAGTTTATCTCAATAATGTATATACCTGAAGTGGAGATCTCTATCCCATGCTTCTTCCTCCTCAGTTCCTCTAGGTAGAGAGGACAATTTCTTTTCTAATGTCCAGCCTAGTGACAATGGTGACAGTTGCCTTCTTTGGAGATCCCACCTTTAGCTTTGACCATGGATGACTTTGGCTTATGCCCGACTTTAGAACATTTCTTAGCTTTGCCTTTGCCTTTTGACTTTCCCTTTGTCCTGCTAATCATCATCACAGACTTGGGCTTGTCTTTCTTCATTTGTGCTTCAGCTGTCCTCAACATGCCCAACGATTCTGACAATGACTTGTCAAGATTATTTATGTTGTAGTTCATGACAAAATGACTACATGATTTAGGTAACAATTATAGAATCACATCAATGGACAACTCTTAACCTAGGTGAAATCCCATCTTGGATAGGCTTTCCACGTACCCAATCAAAGTGAGTATGTGGGTACCAACTGAGTCTCCCTCTTTCATCTTGCTTATGAACAAATCCTTGGAGACATCACCTCTCTCATGTCTTTCTTGATGATGATACATATTCTTGAGATGTGTTACCATCTCCATGACATTCATGTTCTCATTCTACTCTTGCAACTCATAGTTCATCGAGCACATGTAATAATTGTAGAATCACATTAGTGGCCAACTCTTGACCTAGGTGAAATCCTAGCTTGGATAGTCTTTCCACATACCTAATCAAAGTGAGTATGTGGGTACCAATTGAGTCTCCCTCTTTCATATTACTTTTGAACAAATCCTTGGAGACATCATATCTCTCATGTCTTTCTTGATGCTGATACATATTCTTGAGATGTGTTACCATCTCCATGACATTCATGTTCTCATGCTGCTCTTGCAACTCATAATTCATTGAGCACAACATCAGACACTTGACATATACGACATCATTCAAGGTGCTTCTTGTAAGCATCCTTTTCAGCCTTGGGCGCATTTGAGGTGGGTTTCGCTGACTCTGGTGTTTCAAGGACATAGAGCTTACACTCATGCATGAGAACAATTCTCAGCGTCCTAAACTAGTTTTGAAAGTTAATTTCGGTAAGTTTGTCCTTCTTAAGGACCGACCACAATGAGAATGTGTGAGTGTTGTTTTCCATTTGATTTCTACAAAAGAAAAAGTTTGCATTTAGTCCAAAACATTTTGACTTGTAAAGATTTGATAAACAAGATTAATTAGGCCTTTAATTAATTACGCTCTCACTAATTTTATTCAAATTTATAGCCCTCACTATCAACTCAAAAGATTGCAGAGTACAACCTTCTAGTGATCTAAGATCCAAAATAATTAGATCAATTCCCAACCAACACCGGCGTCAAAGACCAAATACTAAGGTAAGCAACTTTTTTCAATTGCATCATATGTAACTTTTAGATAGATGATCATGCACAACTCCTTGCCATGATGCAGCTGAGTGCCTCTAGGTCCTTGATCCTATCAAGATTCCCTAGTTAAGTCCAACCCATAAGCAACATGATGAGTGTGCACCTTGCGGAGGCAGACCCACACACCCACCATCACACTTCCATGAGATAGACAATGTACCATGCGGAGGCATGCCCAAACATAGTCGATCAAGCCTTTCATGTGTGTTGCTTTATGGAAGGCAACTAAAACTTAATATTATTAATAGAGGGGTTTTATTAATACATATACATATTCAAACACCACGTACTTATAGTACATATCATATACTACTATATCCACAACCACAAATGATAGACTTGCAATCACAAACACATAAAAATTGGTTATGGCCATACTATTGAAATCCTTTGGAGACACAAAGGATTATGGTCTACCTAAGGTCTTATGCATCACATGCAGAAACACTTGTGAATCAACATGTAAGGATCAAAATTACAATGAACAACTTCATGGATGCTCCATGAGGATGGAACTTCAAGTTGTTTCTCCATGGATGCTCCTTGGAGTTGGATCTTTAGGTTGCTTCTTGGAATTGGATCTTCATGTTGCTTCTCCATGGATGCTCCTTGGAGTTGGATCTTCAGGTTGCTTCTTGGAATTGGATCTTTAGGTTTCTTCTCCATGGATGCTCCTTAGAGTTGGATCTTCAAGTGGCCTCCTTACATCAAGTTTAAAAAGATTAAAACTAATCCTATCTCTATTGCATCATATGAGTACAAATATGAAGAGAGAATTAATTACACTTTGAAATAAGAGATGAGGCTCAACATGAAAGTTGAATACTTTATACAAAGGATCCATGTACAACCATTATACATCCATAACATTTACAAACAAACATATCCACAACATTCACAACCACATTCATTCACAACATACACAAAAGGGGATTCTAGGCCATAATCATACATGCATTCACCATATAAAATAGATTTTAAATGAAATGTGTATGATATCATAGGTATATCTACATATATGTATATACATATTAAAATTGTAGTCCTTTAAATACGAGACATTCCCCCATTAAATAAATTTTTGACTCCCACACAGACTATGTGGGGTACACATGGGAAATGAACCTATGCAGGTGGGGGGTCAAGGGGAGTCTGCCCCTCACGGAGTCTAAGGGGTAGAGCCCCTGAAAGGTCTATGAAATTACACTTTAGTGCACTTAGGAAAATCAATATTTTCCATAGTTGACCCCATCTGAAATGTTAAAATAGAAGCTTGCAGCGTATGTGGAATTAGGTTTAGATATGCACATTAACAATATTAGGTTCACATCGTATGCAACCACAGAAAACAATATACATCGATTCGATCATATCAAAATGAATCCAAATACACAATAGATCGATGCTTCTCTGATACCACTGTTGGGTTTTGTGGAGGAAACATGACCGATGGAAGTAACAAAATAAAATATATTTCAACGCAACCAATAACATGATCTCATCGACAACAGTGTATTTAGAAAGAGTCTTTGTGGGATATACCTTGTCGTAGAGCAAGTCCAATGACATCCCGCTGCATGATGGTGTGCAACACTCTTGTCTTACACAGATGGTACTTCTCTCCCATACTCCAAACGCATCATGGGAAGATCCGGTGGCACTCCTTTTGTTCGGTGATGTACACCGCTCGTAGCATGTATGGACAGTCGTTGACGTCCTCTAAACACAGGCACCTCAACGTCCGTGTCTCTACTTTGTCCACACGGATGGACTGGAACTTTCGTCGTGTTTCCTAAGCCAGCAGGAAGGAGTAGCCTTTTTGTGATGACGTGCTAGCACTGCAATGCTCTCCTTTCTCTCCTGAGGATGGTGATGACTAGGGTTTACATACATGAGCGTAAACTGAAAAGCCTCTCTCAATATCTTGTAAAGACATCAGCCATCAAGCCCCTTTAAATAGGAGACAAAAGACTGTGTTAATTAAAACGCTCATGGATTCATTAGACTATTTTGGAATTAATTAATTAACTAAATTAATTGATTAATTAATATTTGACTCCATGCAATCGCTCAGGATGGATCTATGGGTATACATACCAAAACATCATATATTTGGATTTGGCCTTCTTCATCTACACTTTATGTAATGCTCGGGCCCACTGCCCAAGGCTCTAGTAGAGTTTTAGGAATGACGACTGGCCCCACAGACCACCACTAGCCTTAACTGCGCGTCTTAATCTCACTCACGCGCAAGCCAGGATCAACTTCCAAACTGGTCACCCATCCTAGTACTACTCCAAGCTGAACACGCTTAACTATGGAGTTCTTAAGAGATGGGCTCCTGGAAAAGGAGGTGCACCTTGGTGATATGGGTAGTCTAATCATTCCTTTTAAGATCATGTTATCTGAGGCCTCAAATCCTGGGATGTTACAATATCCCCCACTTAGACTCTTGACATCCTCGTCAAGGCTCAACTATATGGCCTCATAATCTGACCCCATTTCAGTGTAGACCCACAATGGCCCATGGACACCCAGCTCCCGATCATGGAATACCAGTGCAAGGGTGGCTACGTCAACCATGGACAACCCTTTCCTACATGCCTGGACCGTACGGCTCAAGACTGGCATGCCATGCCCATGTGGGCCACACCTATTGGAGGGGTTACGGATCTGATACCAACTGTAACATCCCCAGATTTTCACCTTCTCAAAACCCCATGGAGATGAGAAGAAAAAATCCAAAAACGTTATACAATCATTTCAGACAGCGACGCAGAAGCGAAATACGCATACATGAACGTTCAATATAACAAACACCATAACATTTTCAACATTTAACATGTAAAATACAACATGAATTACAATTGCATATTGAAAGAGAATATTACACATAGTCTAAACATGTATGCTAGCCAGGATCCTAGACAATAGGTAACCTGAACAACTTGCTCACACCCTGTTCTTTTATCCCGTTCTAGCTCTGGGCCTGAGTTCAGAGATTCTTTAGACATCCATGATCATCTAGAACTTTGTCCATGACCTTTTGTTGTGGGGCCTAAGCCTCGAGGTGGCGCTCGATTATTGGGCCACGCTGGACACTAGTGTGGGATGTGTATCAGTAGCCTGGTCGGTTGGTTCCTGGGTCCAGTACAAATTAGATCGGTTCACTCAACCTAGGCTGCTCGGTCATCTCCTTCATCGCTTCTCCCCCTTTCTTTGTTTCACACCAGGGCCGTCACGCGAGGGTTCCCAGGTCTGACGCTCTACCCACTGATATGCCCTCCCTCATTCCACGACATCCGACGACCACTGCACTGAATGAATACACACCGTCGAATCTCGGTAAGAAACTGCAGGTGAAGATATGCCCTGTGATGAGGATCTCTAAAGGCAAGACTCCATGGTGGAGGGGGTTGTGGTCCCTCTCCTTTTGCCCTCCTAATCTTAATATCATGCCCAATCCTCTGATATTGCGACAGGGAGCCACCGCCATGAGGGAAAGAGGCAGCGAGGAATATATGGAGGTTGGGGCCTCCACACCCAGAGATGAAGCCTATTGCACTAATCTGACTCGTCCGGGAGGTCAGCGCCGAGAGGAGGTCAGTGCCGCCGCGACTGCAGACTCCGACGAGCCTTGCTCACATTCCCTAGCTCTGACATGAGGATCTTAGTCATCTGCCCAAGTGGTAACGGCCCCCGATCCGTAGGGTGGTTAGCTCAAAACCGCAGCCTGGCTTCGGGTTGCCGGCGGCTATGTGCGTGAGAAATAGGGCTTTTCCCCTGGAGGGTTCTCTGACTCTGTTAACACATTCAGAAGGTCTGACACAGCCTAAGGAACTTCTTTGTATTCCCGAAATACGATGGCTAGCATGATGTGTTGTTTCTTCATATCACAACCATCCCAAGAAGAAAGGGGTGCGCCGGCAGGTGAGAAATCCCTGAGAAGACTCACTTCCTTTGTATACTCGTTCAGTGGCTTATGGAAGTTGAGACTGGGTTGTTAGATGTCGTCTAGATCTCCCCTTCCCACCCCTTTCTCCGGCTCCTTACTGTAACAGAGAATGGAGTGTTCTGGGAGTGGAATCTCAATCTCTAGGACCACTCGCCCAAAAACTCTAGTGTGAGGGGTCATTGCTATGAACATGGTGATGTGGATTCTATTTATCTTCAATAACCCACAACTAATCTGTGAGCAAGGTACTCTGAGGCTGGTAAGATCGAAGCCAGATCTCACTTTAGCTCCATTTCAATCAGAGGTTGAAGATGAGAATCAGCCATCCGATCCAGCTGGTGGAGGGCTTGGATCATGCCACCTTGTTAGGCTTTGGGTCACGCTCAAACAGAAGGGAAATAAACTAGCGTAACACCAATTTCACGGATTCAGATTAATTTCAAGACCGCACCCTTCTACTTAGTCACCTATTAGTTCATTTTACCAAGGTTCAACAACTTTTATACCATTAATCTCCTCAATTTCAATTGGTTATATCTTTTTATAGCAATCTCTAAACATCTTGGAATTTTAGACATAGGCTAACAATCTCCAAATGTCTCTTCTGTCAAGATTTGAGACACAAATCAATTATTTGATTGCGTACATAAATTCTTAAAATAACCTTATAGATAAATTTATATACCTTGAATTCAATTATATTAGTCATCAAATCTTGATTCCACGAGTCTAAAAACACTTGTTATCTTATCGACATGCCTCATGGTTTATCAATTAACCACTTGATCTCATTGTAACTACTAATTTGACCTCTTAGCCTCATGAGTACCCAAGTTGCTCAATAAAAGCTATTCATCATGACTGAACTCATTCATGTGCATCTAGTACCATACCTTTTAGGTGAAACTAATCATAGTAAGTACCCAATTCCTCAATTGGATTTCAACCCTAAGAAAAGCATTCATGATGTTAAAATATTTTATGGGTATGAAAAACCCTAAAATTCAGGGTCACCACATTCACCCCACCTTATATATAATTCCGTGCTCGAAATTCAATTAATATCATACTCAAGGCAATATCAAAGAGTCCTCTTCTAGGTGCTAAAGCTATCATCAATCTAGATTTGTCCTAAGTTGTTTTCTTAGGATATTAGAGCATCTAGGGTGCACCCACCCCACTTTATGTAATTGAAGCATCATTGAGTAACTTTGTTATCACATGACATCATTAATATGAATTTATGATCAAAATCTTACTTAGATTTCATCATTATGGAAGAGTTTACTTTACATGCATGGATATAGAGTTTCACCCTAAGATGTGAGAATTATCATCAAACTAGAAGCTTTGATTTCTATGATCCTAAGATATCTTTATTTCAAGCTCATTATTTTAGACTTACATCCTTCATATATGAAATATTGGGAAAGAAAATATACCAAGACAATCTTATCAAGATTTCAAATTTGGATATAACATGTATGATATAGGAAGGGAATATAGAACAGGTCAAGCTTATCTAAGTGACTCTTCATACATAACCATCCAAATAGCTCAAGTGAGGTTTCTAGCATCATATATATATAGAAAGAGAAGTGGAAGGAACAACATTTATGAGTATCTTATGGAAAAAACATCTTACTCTTAGAACTAGAGTTCATATATCACCTCACTTGCAGCCAAATGATGAGATTCACAAACATATGTCACTCAAGCTAAGACCTAACTCAATCAAAAGAATTGACTTTCTCATTATGAGTCGCCTACCCATCTTTTTTTTATTATAACCCAACTCTCACATATAGGATTGAATCATGCAAAAGGAGTCAACTCATCTACTTGGGAGTAACTCAGCTTAGGACACATCATTTCACATATATTGTAGGGTAGGTCCTATGACCCTCTCCTTGTGGGTCTCACTCTCTCTAGAGTTCACCACATATCTTGTCCTAACACTGGAAGTCCCCCTTTGTAAAAGAGCTTGAGGCTAATGCATATTCAACTTTATCTTAACTTATCTCATCTTAAGTAAGAAAAGGGAATGTACTTTCATCATCAAGACTTAGCTTAGAATATTCAAAATTGGACTCAGGTCATATACAACTTATATCCATATAAAGCAAACTTATATCACTAGAGGTAGAACTTAGACAAGATCATCCATTCTTATATCAACTATCATTCTATCTTCTACTCTATGTATCACATATCTTGATAAGGATCTAGACATTTAATATCGACCTACGCTCTCTTCTAGACTGATGTCACTACCTTTCACTTTAAATAGTAGAAACTTAATGAGTTGTTGAACAAGGATTAGGTTCGACTTAGTCTAGAGATGGGCTTTCGGAAAAGGAGGTGCACCTTGGTGATATGGGTAGTCCAATCATTCCTTTTATGATCATGTTATCTGAGGCCTCAAATCCTGGGATGTTACAATCTCCCCCACTTAGACTCTTGACGTCCTCATCAAGGCTCAACTATATGGCCTCATATCTGACCCCATTTCAGTGCAGACCCACAATGGCCCATGGACACCCAGCTCCCGATCACGGAATACCAGCGCAAGGGTGGCTACATCAACCATAGACAACCCTTTCCTACATGCCTGGACCGTACGGCTCAAGGCTAGCATGCCATGCCCATGTGGGCCCCACCTATTGGATGGGTTATGGCTCTAATACCAACTGTAACGTCCCCGGATTTTCAGCTTCTCAAAACCCCATGGAGATGAGAAGACAAAGTCCAAAAACGTTAGACAATTGTTTCAGACAGCGATGCGGAAGCGAAATACACATACATGAACGTTCAATATAACAAACACCATAACATTCTCAACATTTAACATGTAAAATACAACATGAACTACAATTGCATATTGAAAGAGAATTTTACACATAGTCTAAACATGTATGCTAACTAGGATCCTAGACAATAGGTAACCTGAACAACTTGCTCACACCCTGTTCTTTTATCTCGTTCTAGCTCTGGGCCTGAGTTCAGAGATTCTTTAGACATCCATGATCTTCTAGAACTTTGTCCATGACCTTTTGTTGTGGGGCCTAACCCTCGAGGTGGTGCTCGATTATTGGGCCACGCTGGACACTAGTGTGGGATGTGTATCAGCAGCCTAGTCGGTTGGTTCCTGGATCCAGCACAAATTGGACTGGTTCACTCAACCTAGGCCGCTCGGTCATCTCCTTCATCGCTTCTCCCCCTTTCTCCGTTTCACACCAGGGCCATCACGTGAGGGTTCCCAGGTCTGACGCTCTACCCACTGATATGCCCTCCCTCATTCCACGACGTCTGACGGCCACTGCACTGGATGAATACACACCGTCGAATCTTGGCAAGGAACTACAGGTGAAGATATGCCCTGCGATGAGGATCTCTAGAGGCAAGACTCCACGGTGGAGGGGATTGCGGTCCCTCTCCTTTTTCCCTCCTGATCTTACTATCATGCCCAATCCTCTGATATTGCAACAGGGAGCCGCCGCCATGAGGGAAAGAGGCAGCGAGGAATATACGGAGGTTGGGGCCTCCACACCCAGAGATGAAGCCTATTGCACTAATCTGACTCGTCCGGGAGGTCAGCGCCGCTATGAATGCAGACTCCAACAAGCCTTTCTCACATTCCCTAGCTCTGACGTGAGGACCTTGGTCACCCGCCCAAGTGGTAACAGCCCCCGATCCGTAGGGTGGTTAGCTCAAAACCGCAGCCTGGCTTCGGGTTGCCGGCGGCTATGTGCGTGAGAAATAGGGCTTTGCCCCTGGAGGGTTCTCTAACTCCGGCAACACATTCAAAAGGTCTGACACAGCCTAAGGAACTACTTTGTATTCCTAAAATATGATGGCTAGCATGATGTGTTGTTTCTTCATATCGCAAACATCCCAAGAAGAAAGGGGTGCACCGGCAGGTGCGAAATCCCTGAGAAGACTCGCTTCCTTTGTATACTCGTTCAGTGTCTTATGGAAGTTGAGACTGGGTTGTTGGATGTCGTCTAGATCTCCTCTTCCCACCCCTTTCTCCGGCTCTTTACTGTAACAGAGAATGGAGAGTTCTGGGAGTGGAATCTCAATCTCCAGGACCACTCGCCCAAAAACTCTAGTGTGAGGGGTCATTGCGATGAACATGGTGATGTGGATTCTATTTATCTTCTATAACCCACAACTAATCTGCGAGCAAGGCGCTCTGAGGCTGGTAAGATCGAAGCCAGATCTCACTTTAGCTCCATTTTAGTCGGAGGTTGAAGATGAGAATAAACCATCCGATCCAGCTGGTGGAGGGCTTGGATCATGCCACCTTGTTAGGCTTTGGGTCGCGCTCAAACAGAAGGGAAATAAACTAGCATGACACCAATTTCACGGATTCAGATTAATTTCAAGACCGCACCCTTCTACTTAGTCACCTATTAGTTCATTTTACCAAGGTTCAACAACTTTTATACCATTAATCTCCTCGATCTCAATTGATTATATCTTTTTGTAGCAATCTCTAAACATATTGGAATTTTAGACATAGGCTAACAATCTCCAAATGTCTCTTCTGTCAAGATTTGAGACACAAATCAATTATTTGGTTGTGTACATAAATTCTTAAAATAACCTTATAGATAAATTTATATACCTTGAATTCAATTATATTAGTCATTAAATCTTGATTCCACGAGTCTAAAAACACTTGTTATCTTATCGACATGCCTCATGGTTTATCAATTAACCACTTGATCTCATTGTAACTACTAACTTGACCTCTTAGCCTCATGAGTACCCAAGTTGCTCAATAAAAGCTATTCATCATGACTGAACTCATTCATGTGTATCTAGTACCATACCTTTTAGGTGCAATGAATCATAGTAAGTACCCAATTCCTCAATTGGATTTCAACCCTAAGAAAAGCATTCATGATCTTAAAATATTTTATGGGTATGAAAAACCCTAAAATTCAGGGTCACCACATTCACCCCACCTTATATAGAATTTCGTCCTCAAAATTCAATTAATATCATACTCAAGGCAATATCAAGGAGTCCTCTTCTAGGTTCTAAAGCTATCATCAATCTACATTTGTCCTAAGTTGTTATCTTAGGATATTAGAGCATCTAGGGTGCACCCACCCCACTTTATGTAATTGAAGCATCATTGAGTAACTTAGTTATCACATGACATCATTAATATGAATTTATGATCAAAATCTTACTTAGATTTCATCATTATGGAAGAGTTTACTTTACATGCATGGATATAGAGTTTCACCCTAAGATGTGAGAATTATCATCAAACTAGAAGCTTTGAGTTCTATGATCCCAAGATATCTTTATTTCAAGCTCATTATTTTAGACGTACATCCTTCATATATGAAATATTGGGAAAGAGAATATACCAAGAAAATTTTATCAAGATTTCAAATTTGGATATAACATGTATGATATAGGAAGGGAATATAGAACAGGTCAAGCTTATCTAAGTGACTCTTCATACATAACCATCCAAATAGCTCAAGTGAGGTTTCTAGCATCATATATATATATATAAAGAGAAGTGGAAGGAACAACATTTATGAGTATCTTATGAGCAAAGCATCTTACTCTTAGAACTAGAGTTCATATATCACCTCACTTGCAGCTAAATGATGAGATTCACAAACATATGTCACTCAAGCTAAGACCTAACTCAATCAAAAGAATTGACTTTCTCATTATGAGTCGCCTACCCATCTTTTTTTTATTATAACCCAACTCTCACATATAGGATTGAATCATGCAAAAGGAGTCAACTCATCTACTCAGGAGTAACTCAGCTTAGGACACATCATTTCACATATATCATATTTTCCATAAATTGTAGGGTAGGTCCTATGACCCTCTCCTTGTGGGTCTCACTCTCTCTAAAGTTCACCACATATCTTGTCCTAACACTGGAAGTCCCCCTTTGTAAAAGAGCTTGAGGCTAATGCATATTCAACTTTATCTTAACTTATCTCATCTTAAGTAAGAAAAGGGAATGTACTTTCATCATCAAGACTTAGCTTAGAATATTCAAAATTGGACTCAGGTCATATACAACTTATATCCATATAAAGCAAACTTATATCACTAGAGGTAGAACTTAGACAAGATCATCCATTCTTATATCAACTATCATTCTATCTTCTACTCTATGTATCACATATCTTGATAAGGCTCTAGACATCTAATATTGACCTACGCTCTCTTCTAGACTGATGTCACTACCTTTCACTTTAAATACTAGAAACTTAATGAGTTGTTGAATAAGGATTAGGTTCGACTTAGCCTAGAGATGGGCTTCCGGAAAAGGAGGTGCACCTTGGTGATATGGGTAGTTCAATCATTCCTTTTAAGATCATGTTATCTGAGGCCTCAAATCCTGGGATGTTACAATCTCCCCCACTTAGACTCTTGACGTCCTCATCAAGGCTCAAATATATGGCCTCATAATCTGACCCCATTTCAGTGCAGACCCACAATGGCCCATGGACAGCCAGCTCCCGATCACGGAATACCAGCGCAAGGGCGGCTTAGTCAACCATGGACAACCCTTTTCTACATGCCTGGACTGTACGACTCAAGACTGGCATGCCATGCCCATGTGGGCCCCACCTATTGGAGGGGTTATGGCTCTGATACCAACTGTAAAGTCCTCAGATTTTCACCTTCTCAAAACCCCATGGAGATGAGAAGACAAAATCTGAAAACGTTAGACAATCATTTCAGACAGCGATGCGGAAGCGAAATACGCTTACATGAACGTTCAATATAACAAACACCATAACATTCTCAACATTTAACATGTAAAATACAACATGAATTACAATTGCATATTGAAAGAGAATTTTACACATAGTCTAAACATGTAAGCTAACCAGGATCCTAGACAATAGGTAACCTGAACAACTTTCTCACACCTTGTTCTTTTATCCCGTTCTAGCTTTGGGCCTGAGTTCAGAGATTCTTTAGACATCCATGATCATCTAGAACTTTGTCCATGACCTTTTGTTGTGGGGCCTAAGCCTCGAGGTGCTGCTCAATTATTGGGCCACGCTGGACACTAGTGTGGGATGTGTATCAGTAGCCTGGTCGGTTGGTTCTTGGGTCCAGTACAAATTGGACCGGTTCACTCAACCTAGGCCGCTCAGTCATCTCCTTCATCGCTTCTCCCCCTTTCTCCGTTTCACACCAGGGCCGTCACACGAGGGTTCCTAGGTCTGACGCTCTACCCACTGATACACCCTCCCTCATTCCACGATGTCTGACAACCACTGCACTGGATGAATACACACCGTCGAATCTCGGCAAGGAACTACAGGTGAAGATATGCCCTGCGGTGAGGATCTATAGAGGCAAGACTACACGGTGGAGGGGGTTGCGGTCCTTCTCCTTTTGCCCTCCTGATCTTACTATCATGCCCAATCCTTTGATATTGTGATAGGGAGCCTCCGCCATGAGGGAAAGAGGCAGCGAGGAATATACGGAGGTTGAGGCCTCCACACCCAGAGATGAAGCCTATTGCACTAATCTGACTCATCTGGGAGGTCAGCGCCGAGAGGAGGTCAGTGTCGCCGTGACTGCAGACTCCGACGAGCCTTGCTCACATTCCCTAGCTTTTATGTGAGGACCTTGGTCATCCGCCCAAGTGGTAACGACCCCAGATCCGTAGGATGGTTAGCTCAAAACCGAAACCTGGCTTCGGGTTGCCGGCGGCTATGTGCGTGAGAAATAGGGCTTTGCCCCTGGAGGGTTCTCTGACTCTGGCAACACATTCAAAAGGTCTGATACAGCCTAAGGAACTACTTTGTATTCCCGAAATACGATGGCTAGCATGATGTGTTGTTTCTTCATATCGCAACCATCCCAAGAAGAAAGGGGTGCGCCGACAGGTGAGAAATCCCTGAGAAGACTCACTTCCTTTGTATACTCATTCTGTGGCTTATGGAAGTTGAGACTGGGTTGTTGGATGTCGTCTAGATCTCCCCTTCCCACCCCTTTCTCCAGCTCCTTACTGTAACAGAGAATGGAGAGTTATGGGAGTGGAATCTCAATCTCCAGGACCACTCACCCAAAAACTCTAGTGTGAGGGGTCATTGCGATGAACATGGCGATGTGGATTCTATTTATCTTCTATAACCCACAACTAATCTGCGAGCAAGGTGCTCTGAGGCTGGTAAGATCGAAGCCAGGTCTCACTTTAGCTCCGTTTTAGTCAGAGGTTGAAGATGAGAATCGGCCATCCGATCCAGCTGGTGGAGGGCTTGAATCATGCCACCTTATTAGGCTTTGGGTCGCGCTCAAACAGAAGGGAAATAAACTAGCATGACACCAATTTCATAGATTCGTATTAATTTCAAGACCGCACCCTTCTACTTAGTCACCTATTAGTTCATTTTACCAAGGTTCAACAACTTTTATACCATTAATCTCATCGATTTCAATTGATTATATCTTTTTGTAGCAATCTCTAAACATCTTGGAATTTTAGACATAGGCTAACAATCTCCAAATGTCTCTTCTGTCAAGATTTGAGACACAAATCAATTATTTGGTTGCGTGCATAAATTCTTAATATAACCTTATAGATAAATTTATATACCTTGAATTCAATTATATTAGTCATCAAATCTTGATTCCATGAGTCTAAAAACACTTGTCATCTTATCGACATGCCTCATGGTTTATCAATTAACCACTTGATCTCATTGTAACTACTAACTTGACCTCTTATCCTCATGAGTACCCAAGTTTCTCAATAAAAGCTATTCATCATGACTGAACTCATTCATGTGCATCTAGTACCATACCTTTTAGGTGCAACTAATCATAGTAAGTACCCAATTCCTCAATTGGATTTCAACCCTAAGAAAAGCATTCATGATCTTAAAATATTTTATGGGTATGAAAAACCCTAAAATTCAGGGTCACCACATTCACCCCACCTTATATAGAATTTCGTCCTCGAAATTCAATTAATATCATACTCAAGGCAATATCAAGGAGTCCTCTTCTAGGTGCTAAAGCTATCATCAATCTAGATTTGTCCTAAGTTGTTATCTTAGGATATTAGAGCACCTAGGGTGCACCCACCCCACTTTATGTAATTGAAGCATCATTGAGTAACTTAGTTATCACATGACATCATTAATATGAATTTATGATCAAAATCTTACTTATATTTCATCATTATGGAAGAGTTTACTTTACATGCATGGATATAGAGTTTCACCCTAAGATGTGAGAATTATCATCAAACTAGAATCTTTGAGTTCTATGATCCCAAGATATCTTTATTTCAAGCTCAATATTTTAGACTTATGTCCTTCATATATGAAATATTGGGAAAGAGAATATACCAAGACAATCTTATCAAGATTTCAAATTTGGATATAACATGTATGATATAGGAAGGGAATATAGAACATGTCAAGCTTATCAAAGTGACTCTTCATACATAACCATCCAAATAGCTCAAGTGAGGTTTCTAGCATCATATATATAGAAAGAGAAGTGGAAGGAACAACATTTATGAGTATCTTATGAACAAAGCATCTTACTCTTAGAACTAGAGTTCATATATCACCTCACTTGCAGCTAAATGATGAGATTCACAAATATATGTCACTCAAGCTAAGACCTAACTCAATCAAAAGAATTGACTTTCTCATTATGAGTCGCCTACCCATATTTTTTTTATTATAACCCAACTCTCACATATAGGATTGAATCATGCAAAAGGAGTCAACTCATCTACTCGGGAGTAACTCAGCTTAGGACACATCATTTCATATATATCATATTTTCCATATATTGTAGGGTAGGTCCTATGACCCTCTCGTTGTGGGTCTCACTCTCTCTAGAGTTCACCACGTATCTTGTCCTAACACTGGAAGTCCCCCTTTGTAAAAGAGCTTGAGGGTAATGCATATTCAACTTTATCTTAACTTATCTCATCTTAAGTAAGAAAAGGGAATGTACTTTCATCATCAAGACTTAGCTTAGAATATTCAAAATTGGACTCAGGTCATATACAACTTATATCCATATAAAGTAAATTTATATCACTAGAGGTAGAACTTAGATAAGATCATCCATTCTTATATCAACTATCATTCTATCTTCTACTCTATGTATCACATATCTTGATAAGGCTCTAGACATCTAATCTCGACCTACGCTCTCTTCTAGACTGATGTCACTACCTTTCACTTTAAATACTAGAAACTTAATGAGTTGTTGAACAAGGATTAGGTTCGACTTAGCCTAGAGATGGGCTCCCGGAAAAGGAGGTGCACCTTGGTGATATGGGTAGTCCAATCATTTCTTTTAAGATCATGTTATCTGAGGCCTCAAATCTTGGGATGTTACAATCTCCTCCACTTAGACTCTTGACGTCCTCGTCAAGTCTCAACTATATGGCCTCATAATCTAACCCCATTTCAGTGCAGACCCACAATGGCCCATGGACACCCAGCTCCTGATCACGGAATACCAGCGCAAGGGTGGCTACGTCAACCATGGACAACCCTTTCCTACATGCCTGGGCTGTACGACTCAAGACTGGCATGCCAAGCCCATGTGGGCCCCACCTATTGGAGGGGTTATAGCTCTGATACCATTTGTAATGCTCGGGCCCACTACCCAAGGCTCTAGTAGAGTTTTAGGAATGATAATCGACCCCACAGACCACCACTAGCCTTAACTGCATGTCTTAATCTCACTCACGTGCAAGCTAGGATCAACTTCCCTACTGGTCACCCATCCTAGTACTACTCCAACCTGAGCACACTTAACTATGGAGTTCTTTAGAGATGGGCTCCCGGAAAAGGAGGTGCACCTTGGTGATATGGGTAGTCCAATCATTCCTTTTAAGATCATGTTATCTGAGGCCTCAAATCCTGGGATGTTACACTTTAACTATTCTCAACATGCCAAGTAATTTTGGTAACAACTTGTCAAAATTGTTCGTGTTGTAGTTCATAACAAACTGGTTGTATGATTCTGGCAGTGACTATAGAATCACATTTTTGGCCAACTCTTGGCCTATGGGAAATCCCAATCTAGTAAGGTTCTTCACATACACAATCAACTTGAGTACATGGGGTCGTACTACATCTCCTTCAGCCATATTACACTTGAACAACAACTTTAAGACATCATATCTCTCTTGTATTTTTTGATATTTGTACATGTTCTTAAGATGTGTTACCAACTTGATAACATCCATGTTCTCATATTGTCTCTGTAACTCAAAGTTCATTGAGTATAACATCAAACACTTGAATTCTGTGACATCATTGGTATGCTTATTGTAAGCATCTCTTTCAACCTTAGGCGCAATGGGAGCTGGTTCATCCGGCTCTGGTGTGTCCAAGACATAGAGCTTGCACACTTGACTGGGAAAGTTTCCCAATATCCTTAACTAGTCATGGAAGTTATTCCCATTTATCTTGTCCTTCTAAAGGACTGATAGCAACAAAAATATGTTGTTGTTTTCCATTTTTTTCTAGAAAAGAAACTTGCATTTTTCTTCAAAATAATTTTAATTTGATCTAAAAGAAAATTTGACGATATTAATTAGTCATTTAATTAACTATTTCTCCTACTATTTTATTCAAATTGATAGAACTCACTATCAATTTGGAATATTGAAACGCACAACCTTGTACTGAGTCATGATCCATATTTCATCAAAGTCATGAGTCAGCTAGGGCTGATCTCCCACAACTTGACTAATGAGGTAGGAAACACTTGCTAATTGCATCATGTGCAACTCTTGATAGTTGGTATGCACAAGTCTTTATCATAATCCATCTTTATTCTTCTAGGTGTTTAATCCCATTAAGATCACCTAGTTAAGACTAAACCATATGCCAACATGATAGAATATACACCCTGTGGAGGCAGACCCGAATATCTACCATCACACTTCCATGAGATAGACGACACACCAAACTAGGCGTTCCCATGCTTAGTCGATCATGTTTTTCATGTTTGTTTCTAATGGAAAGCATATTAGACTTAATATTTAACTAAGGGGTTTATATTTATGAACACATATACATATCCAATCATCACATGCTTAAAATATGTATCATATACATGTTGTATCCACAAATAAAACATGCAATCATAGAATACAAGTGACGGTTGTGGACATACCAATACAATGCTTTAGAGCCACAAAGAATTGCTACCACCTTAGGTCCACATCATATGGAGCAACCTCTTCTGGCAGAAAATCTATGTTGGAACCAACTAGCCGATCAACTGGCCTACTGGTCGATTGATTGGTCTACATGGATCGATCGACTGGCTCATGGCTCAAGTGGTGTCTAGACTCCCCCATTCGATTAGTTGAGCCTCCAGATGATCGATCGCTTTGGGGCCTATTAGTCCTTCTGTCGATCGACTCAACTCCCAGTCAGATGATTCGCTTGGTGTAGAGCGTCTTCTCTTGGATACACATAAATTAAAACTATCATATTCCAATTAACTTATTAAATTGTAAAAGAACAACTACATGTTACATTCGAGGGAAGTATAGTGAGGGAAGCATTAAGTTACATGTGGAGAAAAAGGTAGAGGTTCAGTATGAAAACCAAATAATAGTAGGAGTAAAATCAATCAACCAAGCACACACATCCACAAAGGATTTTGACCATAAAGACACATTCATCCACCATCAAAAGTTTTTTTAGGGAAACACGTGTTGATTGCATATTTATCATATGCATATATATATATATATATAGTGTATGCAGTCTTAATCGGATATACACATCAATCATTTTAAGTATTCACATTGTATGTAATAAATAAATGATAAAATGGAATTCAATCATATCGAATAAATTCCCATACATTGTTGATTGACGTGGCTCTGATACCATTATTGGGAAATTGGACAACAAATAAGATGATAGAAACAAAAGATTTTTGCTCGTATCCCAAACTAATAGATTGCGTCAACAAAGATGTATTTTGGAAAGAGAGTTTATGAGGTATATTCATGGTCTTGGAGAAAATACAACATAAATCCACATAGCACAATGCATCTTGATCAGACAACACCTAGAAAATAGTCGGGGGGGGGCTCTTGGTGTAACACTACAAACAATAGCTAACATAATCCTCCTAGCGTGTTGGAGAAGGCCTTCACACCTCTATTGTAGTTCACATGGATCATCGTGAACTCCTCAACACACTTTCTAGAGCCAACCAAAAGAAATTTTTCTCTTCGATGTCAACATGCTTGAGCTGACTTATTCTCTCTTACTGTGTCTCTGTTTTACGAGTAAGACTTGCTTGGGCTATCACATTACCACAACTGTGAGAGGATAACATTTGTTAGTGTTAGTTGTGTCTTTTGAAAGCATTGACGACCCACTTTATTTATAGGAGGATTAGGGCCAAGGTTTTTAAATCCAACTAGGAGTCAAAGAGACAAATTTTCACGATTTAATTATTATTGCAAATTTTCAATAGGTCGATTGGACCTTCCAGTCGCTTGACTAAAAAATTCCAATCAGTGGGTTGGAATAATTTCCTATTTGTAAAAGTACTGGATTTCAATGTGATGATTAATACATGTCAGTACACCAACATCATCACTTGAACAGTCAGTTGATTGGACATTCCAATTGATCGATTGATTTATTTTGACAACTCGATTGGTAATATGTCTACTTCCTCGAGTGGAAATTCTAATTGGTCAATGGCTATTTTCATCATCCGTGTTTATACATCCCAATCAATCAATTGGACTCTCATATCGATCGACTGGCACACCAGTCATTCAAATGGACTCTCCTATTGGTGGACTCATTTACCAATGTTATTTAATTTAATTACCTAAACCCTTTTCTAATCAAGTTAGAACTTATTTGTCATTAAACTCCTATTCCAGGTGAATCCCATGTGTGTGACCCTATAAGTACCAAATTACATAGGAATTCATTGTCCATAACCAATTTATGACATCACAAGCAATGAGCGGTATCCAACAACACATCATTGCTACCCAAGTAATTGGAAAGTTGGAGAACAACTTCAGCCTATATTCCTTATTAGTGTTACTGTGATTGTATAATTCCTTTGTCTTAGATATCCTTATTGAACTCGAGGCATGGAGTCTTCATCCACTTAATCATTCAACCCATGTTTCTTGAACCAAAGTAGACTTTAGGGATTCATATGAACTCAATATCAATTATTGACTCACATGAGTATGGACATACATTTTCTCAGTCTCACTTATCAAGTGGCCATGATATCAACTCCAGTAGGAGGGACAAATCCCATCTACATCACTGACATTCAATCCTCATGTGTTACAATGTACCCAAGCATCATCTATATGAAAACACTTATATAAGGTCATGTTGGATGATGCTAAAAATACATCGAGCGACATTGATCAATGTAGTGACTTCAGGTCTAAGAATTACAACCACCACTATCACATTGAGATGTGATTATGACTGTTATCCATGTATCACTTCTCAGGGAGGGTCTGTCCGGTACACTATTCTCTAACAAGTACCTATGTGTTTGGTTTGATATCACATATCATGACTAATGAGATTCTATCATCAACAAATACACATTCTAGTCTTATGTGTTATTCTTGTCAATTAGCTTCACAATAATCTCTGACAAGGGACATAACTAGAATGTATATACTGTTATCATACATATGATCTCATTGCTTAGGTCCTTAACCTAAAGACATATGCCATCGAGAAATATCATTATTCATACAACTATCAAATTATATCATCATCACATAATTGAACAAACATATAGACGGAATTGCCTTTATTTTAATCAAATAAATTACAAGATATGCCATTACAATCATCATATTATGGTTCTAAGGGAACACATACCAACAAAAGTGAATTGGGATATTTTCTTAGGTGGAAAGAGCGGTCTTAATGGAAGGGTTGGTGTATTTCCTGAGAGGGTGAGAAAGTAGTAAGAAATAGGAAGACAACTAAAAATGAACATGAGTGCATCATGAGATGTAAAGAGAGATAGGAAAATATATGAGGAAGAAGTGAATTAGTATATTTTCTTAGGTGGAAGGAGTGCTACTAAAGGGATGTGATTGTCCATAAAGTTTCATTACTAAGAGATAAAACCACACAAAAGTCATGCACGTGTTAAGGCACAAAGAAGGAGGTCAAGATAGACAAAATTAAAAGAGAGCATTGATCATGCATAATGATGGAAGAATTGATTAATTACTTTTCCCACCCTTTTAATCTAATATGCGAAATGGAGAGGAATATACAAACATTATGGGGATATGGTAAGAGAAGAGGAGTATGAAAAGATCTTTGAGTATAAGGAATACTGGTTTTCCTAATGAAATTTAAAAACCTAATAAATGTAAGATTTATTAGATTAGATTCACGTCTAATTATGAGGATTTTGCCACAATGTCAATGAATTCCTTAATTCTACTATAGGTAATCATATTTGAGCTATTGTAAAAAATTATCATAATTTAGTTGTGGTTGTACTATCTTGATCGAAATGTCATATTTGTAAAGAATGGATGTGATGACGACACTCCTATTAACCAATCTGAACATGAATACTAAAGGTGGGGTTGAGGTTGGTAAACTATAATTTGAAATATCATCTTAAATGATTAACAAAAAATAGACGGTGGTAGAAGATTTAAGCAATGGAAGTGAGTAGAATCATCCAAATGTCACTCGACATGTTTTCAAAAAGTATACAATAAAACACTTAATTTATATTTGTTCCTTCATGAAAAACACACCAACAAGATCCACCAATATGGGAACAACTATACACAACATGTCATATGGGATTCACCTATATATGAATTCACTTGAATTTATGCTCATGTTGAGGGGGACTCGACTTCATACCCAAAAAATGTTGATTTCTTGATTACCAAATGTTTACGTGAGTATATAAAACATTGGAGCAAATGAACATAATTTCAACCTTTCACTTTATCTAGGATATGTGTACTTTAAGATAATCTAGATCATTCAATAATAATTGTAGCATTTTGATTAGCATTGAATTAAGAATACCATAAGAGAGGTTACCTTTTTCTAGTAATGAGGAATCACGGTAGAGGAGAATCCACTTTGGTGATCCAACCTTGATAGTATAAACCTAGGATCCAACCATATAGATGGAGGGCATCACAACACACTCAATCTAGTTTTTTCTGATACCTAAGGTCAGAAACTACTATTAGCAGAAGAAAAAGTCAACTTATTCATATTTTTTTGTATAAACTATTTTATTTATACATATCTGAATACAAGTTTCCACATTGTGTTTACATGTATGACTCACTGTCAATGCATTCAAATTTATCCGTCCACACTAAGATAACTAATTTATCCTAGGTGCATCGTAGAGATAGGTAGGATCGTATAAAATCTCCACCTTCTCCATCCCACACCTTAGTCCAAGGGTGATTTATACCTCATCATAATTCAATATTCCACTTTTGTTATTCACAAGTCAAATTATTTATATTCACAAACCACATTTCAGATTGGGTCTCTAACCCCCTAATCCTTCTTTCTCATACTCGATAAGAGAGGTAGTGACTCACTCACACCTATGTGGGTCCCTCTAACCCACTATATATTAGTCCTCAACATCTAATTCTCTCTAGGTGGGTCATTGGATGGATACTTTCTCACTCACATCTTCGTCACTCATAATAATATCGATTACCTAAGTCTTTGGTAATGTTTCCATACTTTTCTCTATCTATCCTTGAGTTAAGTCAAATTCATATTTTCTCACATTTTCCAACTAAATTAAATGCATATCCTTGTTTTTTTCCATATTTTATGAATAAAATCAGGTGGTGACTCTAAACTTTATTGTTTTTATCCTTGTAATTGTTTTATGTGACTGTTGGACTAGTAGCTCCAATATGAGGTTTATCAAGGTGGTTAAATCAAGTGGCATCTAGACCATACAATTGACAACCCATTTTTGTTATTCAAAAATAGTGGTATATCATCACACTCGTAATAGGTTTACAAATGAGTTTATTTATAACTTAAAGAAACCAAATTATAGCTACTCAAATGAAGATATCACATACATGTTCAAATCAAGATAAAATCAGTCGTGTTCTATTGCATAACATTTTCTACCTGATATTTTCATAAGTTATGGAACTAAAGGTTGTATTGGATTGAGATATCACATCAATAAATTATTAAGTGTGTGTGATATGTCATGAAGGATATCAGGGCATTATATTAGTATACTATGCAATATTCAATAAGTCCAACATATTACAAGAATCTTAAACGAACATAGGATCAAATACCTAAAATGAATTTATATCATGATGGTAAATCATTATTCCATGAGTTCTCCAAGTAATGATCCCATTCCAATTATGTGCCTAGTATAGACTTGCTAGGTTGTAATGAGATATATTAGGATATATATTACTCCTCGTTTGCTAATTCTTAACTAACACAATTAATATTTGAGTCATGGAATTTAGGTTTATAACATTCAGATGATACATTTTGGCAAGGTACACATTAGGTCCCTGAGAGGATTTGAGTTGAGTTATAGACCCCATGAAGGTTATATTTTGTAAAAAAAAACCAATATCGAACACAAGTTACCAGGACAGGTGACAAAAAAGTTAGTATAATTTGCTTAAATCATAACCTTGTATATGTAAGTCCATTGGGATGTCTTAGGTGAAGGAAATTCATTTTGAAGTTTTTTTTTGTATCATTTGTAAACAAAATTCATCAAAAACTCACTCATGTAAATTGTGAAAATATGTCAGTTCATTTGCAAATAAAAAAATGCTAGGCTACATCTTCTTTTTTTTTTGAAGCCATAGAGATTAGTTATTATTCATCCCGATCTCTAGTTCGGGCCAAATTACAGAGAGCCAGATATTAATATCCATGGGAAGCCAGACAGGTTTTAAGCAAGAAAAGGTACACTGAGAAGCAGAGTACAAGGAGTGTTTTGCAATACTATCTGCCACAGAATTGTGCTTCCGGCTGATGAAGGAAAGCTTGAGATTGGGCAATAAGGAGAGAATGTGGCAGAATTCTCTCCTTAAGGGTCAGAACTTGCATGCAGGTCTCTCCCCATGTAAGAGGATATCAATGGCCGTCGAGGAATCGGAAAGGAAAGCGTACGGGCAGCCCAACTATCCATTCGACCCCTGATGGAGCTAATAATATGTGAGTGTGTCTGCTTGTTGAGGCGATGGTGCAAGATAGGGACTCCCAAGTAGCGACCCAGGTCATCCGTTCTTGGTATGCCCATGCGACGACAGAAAGCACGCTTTTCAGATATGGTTGTGTTGGAAGAGAAATAACAGCAAGATTTCTCCTTAGAGATAATTTGTCCAGAAACTAGTGCGAACTCCTTCAGAATCTTGTAGATGTTGGAGGCTTGGGAAACAGACATCTCAGCCATAAGGAGGATGTCGTATGAAAACATAACATGAGAGAGAGAGGGACCAGACTTTGACAGAATAATCGGCTTCCAAGTACCATGATTCACTGACTGAGAGATAGCTTGGCTGAGGCGTTCCATACAAAGCACACAAATGTAGGGGCTGATGGGGTCGCCTTGTCTCACTCCTTGGGTGGATTTTATGGGGTCCAAGGGTACACCTTCCCAGAGAATCGAGGTTCTACCTTGATAAATAATCTACATAATCAACTTCGAGAGGCTATCATGGATCCCCGTTCTAGAAAGTGTGTCAGCAATGAAGGGCTAGCTCATGCGATCAAAAGCTTTAGAGAGATCAAGCTTAATTGCCACCCATTTTTATTGCCTTTTTTATTTCTCATAGAATGTACTACCTCCTGAACTAGGAGAATGTTATCACATATACGGCGACCAGGAATAAAGCTAGACTGGTTCACAGAAATCCAATCATTCATAAAGGGCTTAAGGCGCTCCACAATAATCTTAGATATTAGTTTGAAACAACAGTTGTTTAGCGAGATGGGGCGAAGATCCGAACAACGTTGAGGATTTGCCACCTTTGGAATAAGAACCAATAATGAGTTTGCAATACGTGAGTCCACCCGACTGCATGTAAAAGCAGTTTGGACAGTAGTGATAAAAGAGCCGCCTACATGAGACCAGTTGTGCTGCACGAAGCCGTTGTGGATGCCGTCCGGGCCCGACGCCTTCACTGGGGCCATTAGGAAGATGGTACGCCTGATCTCCTCAGCCTCGGGGACACAACCACGAAGATGAGTGTTGGCAATAGGCCAAAATTTCCCCACATATCGACAGATGGCCGCTTGATCCAAGGAACTACAAGCGGGAGGGCAGAAGAGGTTGCTGAAGAAATCCTGAACATGCTGCTTGATGAGCTCTGGGGAGGTGATCCAGTCTCCATTGGCATCGTGGATTCTGGAAATCTTATTATGCTGTCGTCTAGTCTTTACATAGGCATGGAAAAATTTGTTGTTGCCATCACCAAATTGAAGCCAGTTGATATTCGAGCATTGTTGCCAGTCCGCTTCCTCTCAGGAGAATATTACTTAATTGTTCCTAAAGGCCAATAGCACACAATTGGTTTGAAATGGTAGAAGGAGAAGAGTAGGATGCTACCTGGCATTTATCAATCTTGCACAGAAGAATATCCTTCTGTTTGTGTTGTTTCTTCAGGCAACGAGCCTCCCATTTGATGGCCGCTGTCTGGAAAGTAGGCAACACCTCTAAATATGGACGAGTGCTGTCCCACGCCGACAGGAGGTCAACTTTGAATTCCGGGATAAGGTTCCAGCTCATCTTTGTTTTAAAAAAATGGCCACGCCATTGACGTTGATGCCCAGACAGGAGGATAGGTTATGGTCACTGTACAGACGCGAAAGAACTTGAACGTCCATGCCCCCCTCCACAGATAACCATTCCTCATTGGAAATGGTTCTATCAAGTTTTTCAAGAAGCCTACCTTTCTTATAGGTAAAGCGGTGTCTCGATGAAGCCATATCTTTCAGACCAGATGAAGCAAGGAACGAATGGAACTTAAGGCTTGAACGTTTATCAAATCCATGCCCGTCTTTTTTCTCAGAAGGGTCCAACATGGTGTTGAAATCTCCCACCAACGCCCAGGCTTCATTGATATGGGAAGACAGAGATGTGAGCCTATGCCACAGGAGGTCTCATTTCTATGGGTTTGGGCTACCATATACAAAGGTAAGCAACCAAGCATTATTTATACAGCAGTGCATGTACTGACGATGACTCTGCAAAATGTCAAGAGTGCAGCGATGACTGTCCCAGAGGACCCATATGCCCCCAGAAAAACCCATCGCTTCAACTCTATGAGAGGATGAGTACCCGAGTTTCTTAATGATGCCAGCAGCTTTAATACCGCTGCAGCGGGGTTCGACAATAACTAGAATTTGGAGATTATATTGCCTTTTATATTCCTTCAGAAGAGTTAATTTATCCTTGGAGAAATCTCCTTGGATGTTCCAACAGATTATATTTGTCATTCAGAAAAAACAAAAAAGAATTGGGTGGTAGCCAGAGAGAGATTAGTTGATGGCGTCTAGCAGTCCTGGCGCATCGGCGACTGCCTCCATCGGCGCATCAGTGTCTGCTGCTTCCTCAGTTAGGTCAAGTGACCACTTGGTATTGTTGGTGAAATTGACGTTACCCACAAGGAGGGAAAGCTTTCCTTTTTTGCGCTCCCACCCTGGGCTTACAACATGGTAGACAACACACCGGTTGCGCAGGATGACCCCGCTGCCAGCACCTTGTGAACCCAGAGAGAACCTCTGCGGGTCTGCTACTTGGGACCTGTGATCCGCTGATGCTTGAAACCTGAAGGAGTCCACAAAGGTACTGCTGACATGACCTTTACTGGTCTCATCATCAACTAGAGTAATCACCGAATGGTCACCCCCTCCTGAGGTACCATCTTGGATGGTGTAGGGGCAGGTGGCAGCCGACCCCCCACCTGGGGTGCTGGTTCTTGGCTCGCCTTCCCACCTTTCTTCTTTTGTTTATGAGAAATTACAGTCTCCCAACCACAATTGACAGCGTCTTCAACCTCAGGCGCGACAGGCGCTACCTTAGGGTTTTCATCCGCCGCTTCCTTATCTCTGCTAGGCGCGCTCACGGCGGCAGCCGGCGGGGGTTTCTTCCCCTTGGGGGCCTTACGTTCTAGCATCTTGGCATGGATCTTAGTTGAATATGGCATGGAGAAGGCCACCGTCGCAGTGGAGGAGGAGGGCGCCGTGGCGCTCGGGAAACTAGGGAAAAATTTGCAGTCACCCTCCGCGTGGCCGAGACGGCCGCACCTCAAGCAGAAGGTCGGCATGTTCTCATACTCCAGCTGGAAATGCTCTCCATTGAGCATAATCGCGGGCAGAAGCGGCGTCGATGTGTCAACTTCAACAGCTATGTGGGAGAATTTGCCCCGGTGGCCAGATTGAGTCATAGTGTCGATCATGATTGTCTTGCCAATCAGATCTCCGACCCTGGAAAGAAGTTGGTTCTGGAATAGATGTATCGGGAGGTCGGGGATCCTTGCCCACACGACAAGCTTCCTGGGGATCGGATCGGAGGGGCAGAAGCCCTTAGACCACGATTGCATAGAGATGTAGTGATTGAAGATCATCCACGGTCCTCCCGTGAGGGCACAGACAAAGTCTTCATTGTTGGCTAGCTGAATGATATAATAGCCCTTGTCGAGATCAATGGCACGGAATTCATCCGTTAGTTGCCACAAGATTGGGATGCGGTTCATGAGGGCATGGAAGCTCACTGAGGTACCAATCACCTTGATGATGACGACGAACTTGCCTGGCTTGAGCAGCGGCGGCAGCGTGGCTGGGTTAATGGAGATGGCGGGTATCGCGCCTGCTGTGTCTATGCGGATATCCGCAGAGGTTAGCAGATCCGGGGAAACTTGTGTGAGCGATGCAGGTGCCTTTGCCGATCGTTCGGTCATCGCATCCTTGTACGACCTAGCATGCTGTTGCGGCAGGGGTACGTCCATCCGGACGTCAGAAGCATTAGAATGTGGGGGAGGAGGGCTGGGATCCACCGGCGACGTCAGAGCATCAGAGACAGAGTGCTCGCGGGGAGTTCCCCGTCCAGAGCCACAGCCTCCACGGCCGCCGCCGCGGCTAGGAAACCCTAGCATCTTCCGCATAATGTATTCAACTTGCTAGACTCTTTTGCTAGGCTACATCTTCAATTTCATGTCCTTTTGATAATCTTGCATTAAATTTTCTAATTATCTCATATTTGGGTAAAGGAAAATATTTATTGTCTGAGGTTGCTCATTGATTTTTGCTATGAATGTTTATATATCTTATTTATCATCTAGTAAAATAATGAATTTAATTCTAGAATGACATTTGATTATATTTTTTTAGCAAGTATACTTTAATGTACTTAACTTTCGTGTTGAACCTACATATTTTATTTTTAATAACATAGATTATAGGCCATTATATATTTTGGGTATGTGAAGGTTTCATTGATGAGTATGCCTACTCCAAGGTTAGTTCAAGCCAAACTCAATAAGAATAGACTGTAAGTGGATATCAAGAATTTAGTAAGTTAAATGGTAATGAAGCTGCAACTTGGAATTAAAATATATTTCATTGTAACACTAGGAGTATTGTCTCTTTATATAGGGAAGGAGACCCTATTTACAATATTAAATGTGAGGGGGATAAGGAGAGCCTAAGAGGAATAGGAAGTAATGAATAATAATTAATGTGTGATAGAAACTAAGTGTCTATCAATATAAATGCAATTAACATGAAGACTAGTTGATAATCATTCACTAAATTAATTCACAATAAATTAATATTGACATACTACAAAAATGAAAACTAACATGCCCCAAAAACTCAATATGGATCAAATACCTTGAGTTTGAAAATATGAAGGTTATGCCTAGGAAATTGAAGGGACTTTGTAAAGACATCAACAATTTAATTTACCAAAGATATATGAAGTAAAGAGATGAAACCCACCTATAAATTTTCTCATATGAAGCGACATCAACTTCAATGTGCATTTATTTATCATAAAATAGTTGCTTGTCACAATGTATATTGTACTTTAATTGTTTCAAAATAATGGATATGTTATTCATACCAAAATCCATGTCGATCTCAAATGTTGTTTCAAAATAGCTCTATATTCTCCCTCACAACTAGATCTTGTAGTGACATTTTTCTTCTTACTATTCTAGAAATTTTCTTCTTACTATTCTAGATCTTGTAAACCCATCCTCGGGGTCTAGTGGTTGGACATCCATCCCAATCTACATCTGAATATGCTCTAAGACTGAATTCTAATGTTCTACTCATCGAGTGCTCTTTGTATCATCCTTTTGACATAATGAAGAATTCACAAAATAGTAGAATAATAAGATTAATAAGGAGAACTCATGAATTGAATAACATTGCCCATTCCATTAGAAATATCAGGTCTAGTGGTTGTTAGGTGGATGAGTTGACCAATCACTTTCTGGTACCATCCACTAGAGGTCTCCCATCATCAAGAGTGAGTTTTCTATGCATCTTTTGTGGGGTCCCAACTACCGTATCATATAAAATGGTTGCCTTGGAAAATATTTCACATGCATACTTTATTGATATATAAGAATACTAGATACATTTCATGAACTCAAGACCCAAGAAATAAGGAAGACCTCCTCAATCTTTCATCTAAAAATGGCTCAGTGAGAACTTTTACAACATAGTGATGCAAATAGTGTCATCTCTAATGTTGATCATGTCATCAACATAGAGAAGAAGAATGAATCACACTCATGTTGATGTCCTAACTTATGATAGGTGTGTGAAAAAGATGTTAGCCAGTGAGTGACATGGTCCTATAACATAGATTACATATTTTAAAATGTAAATTCTCGTGCATATTAGATCAAAAAGTTTTGATATGTTAATGATATTAGGTATAAACCCAGTTGGTAAAAACAAGGTATATAGAAGGTAACTATGATCATCCTTGATTGTGTAGATAAAGTTTTAGCTTGAATAATCATAAATAAAAATCACATAGTATGAAATAATAGAAAGAGAATCAGTTTGTGCTAGATCCCACATACCAAAATACACATGATCACATGTAGAATATGATTTTGAAAATAAATTGTTTCAATTACTTTTATGATTTCCATCTTAAGGACTTGACTGAAAAATGTAAAAAATGGCATAAAGATTTGGAATCAAGAAGAATTTAAAGACATGACTATGTGGCCCAGACATTGACACCAAAAGAAAACTATAGATAAAGTAGAAGTAGTGGTAGCAATAAATGAAGGAGATATTGGAATGGATAGTTTATCACATGATATCAATCTCCGCTATGATGTGCTCGACCAATGCCCTCCTTAGTATCTAGATCTTACAAAGTACAAGAAGAGGATGACATTTCATAACACGGACACATATTACTGATATAGAAGATAAATTTTTTTGTGAGATCTAGTATGTATAGAACAATGGTACATCAAATTTTAGTGTCTCAATCTTATTAATCAGAAAAGAAGCTCCATTAGTGGTGTGATAAGGGGTAACATGAGTTATACAAGTGCATGATATAAGGTATATGTCATAATAAGTCATATTTGTGGAGGACTTAGAGTCGATATACAAAATTTTAGAATATATACCATTTGTTCTAAAAATATGGATGATGCTACTTCAATTTGACCTCATGGTTGCATATATTGGAGCATTTGCAATATTTGTTGAAATTCGTGTGAAGAGGATGTTGATGCAAAGGTTGTAATAGACTTTTGAGGTGCATGCTTTTTAAAATATTTTATATTCTTCTCAGGATGTAGACTCTAACATCTTATCTTATTGTGACCTATTTCTTATAGTACACACATGTATTTAACTTAGACCTTTTAAAGAAGATATTAAAGAATAGATTTTTGAGATAGCATCTTGGTTAGAAGGGATATGTGTAGTATGGATTGTAGGAGGTCCATCACCCATAAAAGATAATATTTTCATATGTGTCGCAACATATATGTTCTCCTCCAATGCATCCTCAAGATATGGAACTACATCACAAGAAATAAGTTGATGTGCTAAAGATTAGAACTCTAAACAAAGACAAATAGTATACTAATGTAGATGCCTGAAATCAGACTAACAACAATGCTTCATTATGCAAACGATACAAATTTACATATACAACAAATACAAGGACACATGAACTATGTAGTGCTCCAGATCCCCATCGTTGCTTCGAGAAATTAGATAAATGTCACTTCTTCTTGAGATGTGATGATAAGATCACAACAGAGTTGATGAATAGGAAGAACATTTTAAAGAAAAATTTTAGGGATGTTGGTTCATACCCCATCCCTAGAAGACACTCAATTCAAATACTTATGTCAAATGATACCTTAATTTAGTTTACGATACAAGATTTATTATGTCGACCACGAGGTTGCCATTATATGTATATATATTAGATTATGTTTTTTCATTTGAAATTTTAGTCTCATCTCCTTGCCTACTGCAATATGAATAGCTATTGCAATCTCCAGGAGTGTCATGTCTATTGGTTCTGCTATTATGAAAAGATGGTAAGATAAGCTGAGACCAAATATAGGGGTCATGATTGCCGAAAACCACACAATCTATTGACAAGCCTCTATGAATAATATGTAACATCAAAGACCATTATCCTTATCATGTTCCACCTTAGTTTCAATAAGACGATACTTTAATGGGTCGACTTTTTAAGAAGAGGGTGGCAGGAGATGTAACCAACAGTAAAACTTAGACAAAGATTGACTGCTATGATTTTGAAGAGAATAAGTTTAAATAAGAAAGAAGAAGATGAATTGGTGCATGAATACATTAAAATGGTAGTTTCCATATACTTCTTATCCTCATTGCATAAGATTTTGAATAAAAGCATATTTTGTTATGTATTTATTATAAGAAGTATGTCTCTTTATACAGGGAAGAACATCCTCTTAGATGTACCAATGTCTTAAATATCATGCTAGGCGGCCTCTTAAGTAGCTTCTTATGTGTCACAAGGTTACCAATTAGAATGTACTTTAGGCACATGTAGAGCGTATTGGGGTTAAGCGGCCGCTTTTAGCCCACTTTTCCCTCTTTTTTCCAATGTTTGAGCGGCTGCTTTTAGCCGCTTTTTGTTGAGACAACTTAATTCAGACCGAAAACTTTTTCTTTTCTTTTTCTTATGATGTACAAATACTTTTATATATCTATTTTCTTCTCACAATTATAAAATCTTATCAATATATTTATTAATTTCAACATATTACATACATATCTTCTATTATATATTGTTAGCACACACTATATTAATGATATCTTCTATGTTATATACATCTCCTCTATGTTAAATGTGATGTTTTCTATTTTATACTCAGTAAGACAATAACATTAATCAACAAAGTGATTTGGTACTTACTTTAATATATATATATGTGTGTGTGTGTATGTTTATATATATATATATATATATATATATATCTGTGTGTGTGCACGCGTGCACGTACGTGCATATATTGAACATCAGTATAAATGTATCATCGACTACTTAGATATCTTTTACTTGGTAAAACTATTGTCAATAATGTGATTTCATACTTATATGACTATATACTTATAGACATATATTAAATGAAAATAACTGTGTAGTTAGTTATATATTTAATGTATTCTTAGCTACTGATTTAATACATCTAGTTAGTTTTTTATACTAACAGTCTGGTGACTGAATTTATTAATTCTTTATTGTTGTTACTTAGTATTAATTTAAAGAAATATGTAGGTTATATTATGTAAAACATTCACAAATCATAATACTATATATGCATACATATATATATATGTGTATAATGTTTGAAAAATTAAGCATCCTCATTTTATAAAACTGTCCTTTTAGTCACCCGTCTGGCAATTAATCGACTACAAGGTCCTGTCAGCTTGCTTCCCGGTTTATAGAATATTGGACTTAAGAAAAATAATAAATACAACATACTATCAAAATCAATGGACAATCAATATAAATAAAATTAATTAATTGACAATCAATTAATTTTGTTGATTAAAAAATAGGAACAAATTAGGTAGATCAATGTGCTTATTTACTTGCCCATAATTATTACTATTATACATATTCTATAAGTAAGTAGTCACTACTACAAAAATGGCTTATAACGTGACTTTTAAAGGCATCAGTTGTAAACAAAACCTGATGCCTAAACAATAAAGCGTCAGTTAAATAATTTAACCGACATATATCTGTGAAGGGAGACCAGACACGAGTATCACTTTTTATTTAGCATCGGCTCCTAAATTAGAAACCGACGCTAAACATTAATCGCCAAATCCAGATTTTTGAGCGAAAAAAATTTCCTCCAAAATTTAACATACATCGTCTGTTATTAAAAAAGAATCTGATGACTAAAGGTTTTCTGCAAAATAGAAATTTGACCAATTTTTGTCGTCAGTTCTGTTACAGTAACCAATGCTGATGTGTTTCTGCACGCTTTACCGCAAAAATTTTCGCCACCATATAGCGTCGGGGTTTACACAGAAACCGACGAGTATGGTCTTAATTTGAGAACATTTATTTTTTATTGGCATATATATATAGTCGTCAATTTTTCTTGTTTGAACTGATGATTATAAGAGAACAAAAAGTGTCAGTTTTTTGTTGGTAACTGACACTCATAGTTTTCAGTGTCGGTTTTATTTAAGAACCGACGCCTATTGTTAACTTAACAACACCCGCGTGAGACATACTCTTCCCCTTTCTATGTTTCATTCAATCTCGCGCAACTCAGGGTTTGGTCCGGCAATTTTCTGCTCACCGCCGTTAGTTTCTTCTCTGCCCCCACCTATGCCACCGCTTGCTCCGGCCGTTGCTCCAGCTTGCTTGTTGGTCCTCTACCCACCTCCGCCGCCACTTGCCCTCTGCCCCCAGCTCGCTGCTCCGACGGCCATCCGGCGGCCTGCTCTCCTGCTCTAGCTCCGGCGCCGCCTGCTCTCCTACTCCGATGGCCTTCGCTCCTGCCCCAACTTGTTGCTCCACCACTTCTCTTCTCCACACTGCTAGCTGCTCGACCGGTAGCCCTCTTCTTCTTCCTTCTCCCTCATTACCAACAGCAAGCAAGACCGTGGCTATGTTGGCCGACCATGGCCGTGCTAGGCAGCATGACCGTGGTCGGCCAAAACAACCACGGCCGTGCTTGATGTTGGTAAGGTGGGAGAAGGAAGAAAAGAGGGTATTTTGTTCATTTATTTTTTTATCTGTTGCTTTTTAGTTGTTTATCTACTGATTATATTTATTTATCTAATGCTTTGAGTTTATATATTTAGATGTTGCTATTGTAAATCAACCTAGGATATGAACAAATCTTTTGCTTGCATATATTTGTGCTTCTAATCCTAATGCTTGACCTAATTTAGTAAATTTTGATGCATGTTGAAATAAGATTTAAACTTGTCCATTCTAGCATCCTAATTTGATTTGATTAAAGCCTAACATTGATGAAACCCTAACATGTACATATCTATCATTGTGTTTGTTGGCCTAGAAACCTGTAACATCCCTAACCTGGGTTATGGCCTAACCCTAGAAGTTTTTCTTAAGTAAGTTGTTTTCAAATTTGTTTTAATCTTTTGAAAAGTAATTAAGACTCTTGTAGAATTTAAATTTCAAGTTTGAGCTTATTTGCAAACTGTTTGTGCATTATATGATAGTTTAGGCATAAAGTGCAATTTACCCAAGATGAGGGGCTATATTGCAAAATGTCACATGTTGAATGTACCTCATAAGTTATAGCATCATAAGAGAGAGAATTATGTTAAAGGATGGCTTGTGGGAAGCCTAAATTCCAAGTTGTAGCTTGTTTGAATAATGTTAGTGCATTGTGCACCAATTTTGGTACAAATTGTAATTTACCCAAAATGTGGGGTTAATATGCAAATTACCACCTCTAGAGTGTCCCTACTCCCTCCTAGTATCATATAGAGGAGAGAAAAAGAAGGAGATACCATGTTTGATTCCATTATGAATGATGGTAATCTTAGTGAAGAAATGACCAAGAAAAGGGGTTGAATATGAAGCTTTAACTTGAGTTGTATCAAGTTGAAAAGCTTATATATGAGTGTCTATAGGCCATGGAGCCCAAGGAGGTGTCCCATATCATTTTGTGAATTTTTGGCAAAGGCCATATCGTGAAAAGCACCTCAAGGAGGTGAGTTGTGACGGGTTACAACTTCCTTAGCAAAATTGTGACGGGTTGTGCATAAAGTGATGAATTAATTAATATATTTTATTCAAAAGGATATGTAATGGCCGAATCTTTATCTCCAAATGATCCTCAACTGTTTTTCATGTCAAGATAAATGTTGATGCATGCATGTACACGTGTCACCCATGCATGGACACGTGGTACCTACTAGCTCAAAATGTTGACACCTCATTTTTACCTTCTTTCATGTGCAACAAGTATATATACCCCTAGTTTCACCCTTAAGTGAAAATTTTCGACCCTGACCACCCTCCTACCTTGTGGAATCGTGCATGGGGCTCTTGTATTGTGTAGGAAAGCAAGGGTATCATGAATAGTCCCTTGGATATTTCCCATAGCAAAAGCATATCGGCCAAGTAGGTGAAATTGGCCATATAAGGTGATATCGGCCAATAGGGTAAGAGTTGAGTACCATATCGTGCAAGTGAGTGCCATATCGTGCAAGTGAGTGCCATATTGTGCAAGAGGGTTGGCTTATCGTGCAAGGGCACAAGGGTATCATGCATAGGCCTTGGGTATCGACCATAGCAAGTGTATCGGCCATACCATGTTGATATTGCCCATAGCAAGTTGATATCACCCAATTGAAGTGATTTTGGCCACAAGTGAGGGGGTATCAGCCAAAAGCAAGGTTGTGTTGGACAAGAGGAAGTCCATATCGCCCAATAGTGGTGGGGTGTCGGCCAAGGAGCTAAGGAACTCAAAACTTAACCCTAAGGTGAGGCAATGATCATCTTCAACATTGGATTGAAGCATGAATTTAGGGTTATGATCTTCTTTTCTTTTCTTCTTCACCAGTTGCTTATCCATGGTGATTCTTTGCATATAGAGGAGTTTTGAAGTTCATCTTCAACCTTAGGAACGTGGAGCTTTGGAGCTTGGAGCTTTGAAGTTGTTCTTAAGGTGGGCTATATAACTTAAACCCAATTATATTATTATGCACCTTCAATTTTGCCATACTTGTTGAACTACTTGGAATTCATTTTCTCTTGAATAATTGCTGAACCTTTAAGTTATAAAAACTTCATGGGACTGTAGTCCATGACTTATAACAATAAGAACAAGGATCTTGAGGTTGATGATGATGACATCATCAGTATCGTGCAAAAGCACACAAGCACACACCTTCAACTCGATATGGAAAAGTAGCTCTAGTTTACTTGGAAATCGATAGGGGTGTGCATTGGTTTGTACTTTGGGTTGATAGTGATTCAAATAGTTGTCTAGCCTGTCACTTAATCCATGGTGAAGGGCAGGTCATGGCCATGAAGGTTTGAAGAGGTCAAGCACTCAACCACACACCTTCAACCCGATATGGGCTAAGTAAGTAGGCATACACCTCTAAAATGATATGGTGTGGAAGTACCTTAAATTGCAATGTACTTGATGGAGAAACAAATGGAGTGTTTTATATCAAGTCATACATTGAGTAGTATGGATTTTAATGGTTAATGATTAATTAGGCTAATGTACCTTGAAGGAAAGGTTGAGCCAACTTAATAAAGTATGAAGTGATCAACATCCTAGAGAGGATGAGAGAGAAACCCATACTTGTGAACTAAACATGTAATGTGCATTCATTAATATTTCTAATATGTGTAAAGTATGAATTAGGGTTTGATCTTTGATAATGTGATCTTGAAACCCTGATTGATAAGAAAGAAAAACTCTAACCCTAATCTAGAGAAATGGAATGTGAAACCTTAATCAATAAAGAATGGGAAACCCTAACCCTAATAAGGGAATAGTGGTATTACCCTTGTATTGCATGGTGTTGATATGTATTTGATATGGCTATTATCATGTATATTAACCATGCAGGTATCTTGAGATGATGAACATAGCCAGGTATGAGCTATGATGTTTATTTCACAAGATGTTTAATGGCCTTGTGAGCCATGTGAGATGCTTGTGTAATAAGTATCATGTATACCTTGGTCAGATGACCTGGAGGTAATAGTTACCTGATAAGTGGTAATAGTGTTCAGTGATGATCTAAGGGTTGAATACCCAGATTCAGTAATTATGATAATGATGATATAGGGATGAGAATTCCCAGTAATGAAATAAGGGATTGAGATTTCTGAATGTTACATGTGTCCTAAAGATTTGAAAAGTACTTGATAGATGTATTACACCTTTCTTTGTAGCATTTTTCATAATAATTCATGTTTGAAACTTGACTGATGCTAAAAGAATATGGTAATATACTTAATTAATCAAGTAGAATCTTATCATGTAGAGCCTTGGACATAGATCCATCATCGTCAGTAGCTGGTGATGGTGAAAAAGGTTTTCCCACGAGATCTCCTGATGAACACATATTTTTGAATATGTGGGGGTGATGGGCGTGAATACCTTACGCCCTGATGAAGGAATTGATGTGAGATAAACATTAAATCTCTCAATACTTCATTATATGTGTCGGGATGGATGTATCACAAATCTCCCAATGATGATGAATGTCAGATCGATGTGAGATAAACATTAAATCTCTCGATGCCGATGAGGGTGTAGTCGCCGCTGTAACCCTGTAGCAAAGTTGCCAGTATACCCTGGAAAGCTATGATATGCAGTTGACATAGTCCTGCTTGTAGTCTCGCACTGACCGAGATGAGGGAGGTCATGGAGTCCAGCTCTTCCATTGACCTATGTATGGTACCGATTTCGACTTCGCAGTGGTCGGTTGGAGTATGAGTGGTATATCTCATCTCCTCAGGGCATACGTGTGATTGTAAAATGTAATCAGCCGTGTAGTATATTTGCTTAAGGATTGAATATAGAAATCATTGGCTGATGATACATTTCTTTTATATATCTTGAATGGATAAATTATATACATGATCTTCATATTCCTTATAAAATGAATAGATGGATTACTGCTTTATCATATGTAGCTGTAATGCTTTAAAAGATGATATTTCTCTATTCTGCTTAAATAGTGATTAAATCCTGATGTTGAATATAAAAGAATCATCTGCTCAGTTATTTACTATTTTCCTATAATAATAATATAGTTGGTGGAGAGTTATATCTCTTGCTGGGATAATTACAATTGTCTCACCCCCGTGTAATCTAAAATTTTTAGGTGGACGCGGACGAGGAGGTAGAGACCATATAGTAGAGGGCGGATAGCAACATCAGGAGTAGTAGTAACATCCCAAGTTGAGTTACTGTCTATTGTGTCATGTAGATATGAGTCCTATGTGTCGTCTCTGTACTCTCAGGTCCTTGGAGTCAGTACTTAGTGGTTTTATGACCGATCTGAGATTTTGGCTTGTATGCCTTGAGGTTTTATGTTGCTCGTGTATAGTTTGGTAAAGCAACTGTTGTATATCTTCCTCGAGATGAGATGGTACATGGTGTGTACAATGTGAACCATAATGTATGCAGTACTTTGGTTCTCTTCTTAAGAGTTTTCTGAAAATGGATCTCTTTGCAAATGGTTTTAATTTTTAGTGAATTTTGTTATTCCGCAATTAATTACTGGTGATGATTTGATTTGTGGTCGGATCGTCACAAAACCTGTCCAAGATTTACTAATTAGGAGTAAATCTTGGATAGTCCCCAGTTTGGGACTGTTCTTGAACACCTAATCTCACTTAGGATGTAAGTGTATAATGTGTATTGGGTTTTTGAGAAAATTTTGGTAGTATTTCCCATTTGTTCTCTAAGTACATATGTACTTAGAGAATAGTGGGGAAATGCTGCCGAAATTTTCTTGAAAACCCAATACACATTATACACTTACTAGTGAGATTAGGTGTTCAAGAATGGGATAGGTGGTACACATTTATTATATATAAGAATGACATCACATGTATTTTTTGGCCTAGAAACCCATCCAAGATTTACTCATTAGGAGTAAATCTTGGATAGTCCCCGGTTTGGGACTGTTCTTGAACACGTAATCTCACTTAGGATGTAAGTGTATAATGTGTATTGGGTTTTTGAGAAAAATTTGGTACCATTTCCCTGTTTGTTCTCTAAGTACATATGTACTTAGAGAACAACGGGGAAATGCTGTCAAAATTTTCTTGAAAACCCAATACACATTATACACTTACTAGTGAGATTAGGAGTTCAAGGATGGGATAGGTGGTACACATTTATTATATATAAGAATGACATCACATGTATTTGTTAACCCTGGACCCTAATCTTGTTGCAATATATACTTGTTTTCTCTTTGATCATAGAATGGATAGATCATGGATGTCCATTCGCAATCGCTGCACCCCATCGTTTATTTCTGGTCTTGACCAGTTTATTAAATTTTTCAAGGAACATAGGAAACAACCTGGAGATAGGTTCTACTATCCATGTAGGCATTGCGGTAACAACTTGAAAGTCAGCACTGGTGACGAAATCAAAAGTCATGTCATGTGCAATGGGATTGTACAAGTCTATACAAAATGGCACTGACATGGAGAGATTTCAAACCCAAAACCAGTGGATGTTGATAGCAGTGCTTGAGTGGAAGAAGAAATTGCCTGCAATGACGTAGATGTGAATGAACCAGTTCCAGTAGACATCATTGATGCGATGCTGGATATTGTGGGGTAGAGCACACCGATCCACCTCCCATGTTTAGAAACATTGTGCATGATGCTGAGATACCGTAATACACAGGTTGTACTAAGTTTACAAAGCCTAGCGATGTGTTGAGATTGTATAAGCTGAAAGCTAACAATAGATGGAGCGATAAAAGCTTCACGTCATTGTTGTCTTTGTTGAAAGAAATGCTTCCTAAAGGAAATGAGCTGTCAATCTCAACATACCAGGTAAAGAAATTGGTGTGCCCAATGGGAATGGAGGCCAAGAAGATACATGCATGCCCGAATGATTGTGTATTATTTCAAAAGGACTATGTGTATTTGAAAGATTGTCCAAAATGTGGTGTGTCACGATATAAATTGACGACTTTGGGGGAGTCCAAAACTGGTTCTCCTGCCAAGGTGATGTAGTATCTACCTATAATATCACGATTTCAACTCTTGTTTGCAAATACAATAGATGCGAAGAATTTGAGGTGGCATGCAGATGGTAAGAAAAATAATGATGGGATCCTACGACATGCGTCTGATTCCCCACAGTGGAAGAAGATTGATCTATTGTACCCCAAATTTGGTGAAGAAAATAGGAATCTAAGACTTGGGCTTTGTACAAATGGGATGAATCTGTACGGGACATTGAGCAACCAACATAGCACTTGTCCAGTCATGCTTGTTATATACAATCTTTCTCCATGACTGTGTATGAAAAATAAGTACATAATGATGTCCTTGTTGATATCGGGCCCTAAACAACCTGTAAATGATATCAATGTTTATCTTGGACCTATGATTGATGACTTAAAGAAACTCTAGGGTGAAGGTGTGATAACCTAGGATGCTTAACGAAGAGAGACATTTTGTTTGCATGCTATATTTTTTTGCACTATTAATAACTTTCCAACATATGGGAATTTGTCTGGATATAGTGTCAAAGGAGCTAAAGTGTGTCCTATATGTGAAGAGAACACTGATTCAACAAGACTAAAACATGGCAGTAAGACTGTATATCTCAGTCATACAAAAACAAACTATTTATACAAGATATTTTGGAGTTGTTTCGATATGATTGGTTGAATACATCTGTGATAGAGCTATGGATAAGGTGAGATCTTATTTATACATCCATATACCATGTGTAGGATCTGGTGATCTGGTTTCTTATATATTAATGCATACGTAATACATGTTTTGCAGCTACTTAGACAAGATATGTACATATTTTTCATTTGAACATGTAGGATTCTTGGTTCCATCTTTGATTAGTCTAGTAGCTAAAGACCCTTCGTCAGTTCAACAATATTGATGTGATGCTTTTACAAATTTTTCTCAAAATAACAAGATGGTGATAATAGCTCCATTCAATGTGGAGTAAGTTTACTTTGCTTATAATTTGGACTTAGGAAAATTACATTTTTATTGTGGATTTTGAGTTATTAATTTGTAACTTTTTTACCTCTAGGGGTATGCATTGGGAGTTACTAGTTATTGTCCCCGAGACATTCACTTTCTATTATCTAGATCCTAAGGGGACTAAATTGAATTCAAAATATGGACACACAATGAAAATGGCCTTATTCCGGTGAGAAATATTTTATTTTTATATCCGTTAACATATGTTATTACATTAGTATTTAATTATGCAATGTACTGTGTTACATTAACATGTAGGGGTTTAGATGAGTTCAAAAAGGCTAGAGGAAAGGTCCCTAGGAAAAAGAACCAACCAATAATTTGGAAGAACGTGGAAGTAAGTTCCTGACTGCAATGTATATATTATTTATGTGAACAATGCTTAATTAGTTGTATTTTTTAATATTTTGTATGTTTCAATTTATAGTGTGCTACACAAGACAACAGATGGGAATGTGCATACTATGTGATGCGATTTATGCACATGATTATCAAATATGCTGCAGTGGACATCGATACCATTCCTGAGGTATTATATATAGTCTCATTAGATAATATGAAATATATCAATCTTATGTATATATTATTAATTATATATATACATCATTCTCTTTGCAGGTGTTTAAAATTGACCACACTATAGAAAAGGCCTTACTAGATGTACATTCTCCCTATATGACGGAAGAATTAAATGATGTAAGAGAAGAATGGGCAAAAGCCATACAAGTAGTGGGGTTTTTAAAATATAATTGGGATGTTGATAGAGAATAATGACTAAAGAATGATATTTTGTAAATGAATTTCTGAATTGTAATATGTGTGAATGTTTCTACATGTCTGAATATTTCTACATGTATAAATGTGAAAATGAATGAAACTGCTGGTTGCTATATGAATGTTTCTACATGTGTGAATGTGAAAATGAATGGAACTGCATATTGCTACATGACTGTTTCTACATGTATGAAAATCGAATGGAACTGCAGGTTGCTAAATGTGTGAAAATTAATGATGTTAAGTTTGTAGGTTTATGGCCTGTTGTTGGCTGATATCAATGGATGTCGTAAAACCTACAGTTCATAACTGAACTGCAGGTTTCTCATCCTGTAGTTCATAACTGAACTACAGGTTTCTCATCCTGTGACCAGCCACAGCAGGCTTGCAGACTGATAAAAAAAATAAATACACTAGGCGTCGGTTATTTGAAAAAACCAATGACAAATGGTTACAACGTCGGATAATAGCTAAAACCGACGCCTAATGAGACCAGACACAACGGCCGTGCTGGCCAGCACAGCCGTGGTAGCAGGTGATATGGCATCAGTTATCAATAATGAACCGACGCTGATGGATACTTACAGTGTCGGCTAATAGCTAAAACTGACGCCTAATGAGGCTAGAGACCACAGCCGTGGCAGCATGTGATATGGCGTTGGTTATCATTAAAAAACTGACACTGATGGTGCCCTAAATGGCACCCTTTCTATAGCGCAAAGGTTTATGGCATCGGTTTCCGTAATAATAACTGATGCCTATATCCCCATGCTGGCACATTTTCGGTGGTGCACGAAGGTTTCTGGTGTCGATTTAGAAACCGACGCCTAACAGTTTGCCTTTTAGCGGCGCCCACATAAGTGTCGCACTGAAACCGACACTAAAGGTCTTAAATAACCGACACTAAAGGTGGGTTATGTACTAGTGATTTATTCTTTCACCCCCAATAGTACCTAGTAAACTCATTTACCTACATATGAGACAAAATGTAACACCGAACTCGGATGTAGAAATCCTTTTACATTAACATTAGCATATGTACATAAGTTTTCTAGTAATTACAATAGTTATGATTTGGAGACATAATGGAAGCCAAATGTTACATCACATTGTCAATTTAAGTATTTTCTATAACGAAATATGTTATATGTTCTTCTTCTATAGTTTTGGTACGTGAACACAACCTTTCCAAGCCAATATAACAAGAACAATAGAATGCAACCGGATGTATGCTTTTGCGTATTTTCTTGTTCATTCTCCGGGAGAGAATGTGTAAACATTACATCACAAAAGCATGAATACTAGAATACCATGTTGTACAAACATGTATTTCAAATACAAAAGTGAATGTTTAGTCCCATATTGGTTGTTTCAGAGACTTCTCTCTTCCTTCTATATGGATTCCTATCTATAGTATAATTGCGGATAAAAAGAGGACATGTGTTAGGCACGTGCATGATGGGGGTATCCCAATGGCGCTTGGGCCATCCTGGTCCATAAACCCTTTAATCGGGCATGCTAGTGTATGTCACATCTTGTGTGTGAGGGAGGTGCAAATTTGGCCTCCCGAACCTCCTTGCATGGGCACAGTCCCCGCTTGGCTTTGTCACGTGGTTCACTGAATCATTTTTAACACACCCTTTCACTAGTTTAATCGCTCCACTCTTATTTGTTATTTAACAAAGTTTCAACTGCCCTTTCGGACTAGTGCATAACTGTGACAACCCCAACATGATACAAATGGGATTACTTAAAATCAAACTGCAAAACCAAAATAAACATCAAAGTTACCATAAAATACATAAAATTAAATCTGAGTTCAACAAACCATAAGAGACATAATATAGCACATGAGTTCACAAGAGCCACCTGTATTGCATATCACCTTCTTAAAACTTTGTACAAGATATTGTTCACTATCTCTCAAGACACATCCTATTACACATGATAACCTATTCATATACATATATGACATCTCTATAAAACAACGGGTATAAAGCCAAAACCTCATATCAATACATGCAACAAAAACCTCCCTAAGGACTTGAGTGTACAAGGACGACACATATGACACTACTTCTATATACAAGCAACATATCCAACCTTTTAGCAACTACTACTCCTCTTGTTGCTAAGCACCAGTAGCACGATCTTTACTTCATCGCGCCTGACAACCTAAAAGATGTGGAAACCCACGGGGTGAGACTAAACATCTCAACAAGAGATATGACTCTCCACCAATGTCTATTAAAAGCACATATAAGCTAAGCAGTAGGTGACATACTAAGCAGAGTGATATAGCATACCACACAGGTTGAGCAGATTCAGTTAAACAATATATAATCAACATATAAAGCAAATTAAGAAAGACTAGGTAGTTACCACTAAACAGTGGATCAAGTTATATTCTAAAAAGGAATATGAAAAACATGTAAATAAGTTGACGTATCTTAACGTATTATAATTCAAGAAATCAGTAAAAATGATAAGGTAAGGGCTTAAGCAATGTTATTCATGTTTGACCCTAAGCTAGATACACTACGCGGATGAGTATTGCCTTTTATTATTGCCCCGAGAATTTGAGTCGTACCACCCGAATCCAACCAACCACTGCTAAGTTGAAATCGGTGCCATACAAGGTCTATGGAAGAGCTGGAATCAACGACCTCTCCATGCCTCTTGGTCATTACAAGAGAAAACACCACAGAGACATCTCAATCAACTATAAAAAGGTGACATATAGTCATCTCAAGGATTGGCTCATGCATGGTCGTCCATATATAAACACCTAGCCCACCTTGGTACAGGTAACAACGCTAGAAGAATAGGCTCACACATGGCCTTTCTTAAAAGAAGGTTTGTCTCACACATGGCCATCCATATCACAAGGAGATCAGCTCACACATGGCCATCTCACACAACTTGTAATTATGGATGCAAGGATATACCTCATCTTGCAACCCCCATATTAAAAAATATACACTCCGAGTTATACTCATTTCACTAATCCAACAATTAAAGTTGGAAGTGATCTGTACATGGCACCTACATGATTAGGGTTCCACTTAACTAGTTAGCCAATTGGGTGATTTTTAGCATCAATCAAGTTATAATGTATACACCATAGCAAATTATACAAGAATAAGGGAATGGTACAACTTTAGAAGATATAAAATGTATAAGGTGTGAACATGTCACACTATCACCACATGATACTTGTAATACTTCCATTCACAAGTCCAACATCAATGTCACATCACTGTGGGACAAAAATCCCTCAATCACATCACTGGAGGTTATCACTTCACAATAGGCATTAATCCATTACTAGGTCATAGGACCCAATCACATAAACCATGCATGTCCATCACCACATTATGCCTCAACAATGTGCATAGTCACCATGTTATGTCATATGATCATCACCACAACATACATATGCCATGTGATAGTTATCACCTGCAAGTTTAGGGGTTTATATACATGATAATAAAACAACATAACATAATAGCCACTCCATAGAAGATAAGTAAACATATCATATTGTCTATATTTAGGGTTAGGGTTAGGGTTCCCAATCCTAGTCGATTAGGGTTTTAGAGTTGTTTCCAACCACCAAACCCTAGGTACACAACTTCACATTTTCTTGAAGCATATTAGAGTGAGGAGACATGATTATGGTTGGTTAAGAAACAACCCAAACAACACTAAAAATGTCTCATATACATGTGTTCATTATGTGTTCAAGTACATGTCTCAACCTGTTGGTATATGTATGCCCGTAGAGCCATCCCAAGCGATTGCATGGAGTCGGATATTAATTAATCAATTAATGCGATTATTTGGTTAATTAATGAATTCCGAAATATTCTAATTAATCCACGAGCGTTTTAATTAACGCAACGTTTCTGTTTACCGATGGGTTTAGGAAACCCTACTTCTCTTCTTATCCTATTTAAAGGAGGATAGACGACCGATATCTATATAAGATATAGAGAGACGCTTTTAGGTTATTCTCACGTACAAAACCTAGCCGTCGTCGTCCTTAGGAAAGAAAGGAGAGCAACGTGCCGCTAGCACGCCGCCGCAGAGACACGCTCCTTCCCGCCGGCTTGAGAAGCGCGACGTGGAGTTCCGTCCATCCGCGTGGACGAAGTAGAGACGCAGACGCCTTGACGCCTGCGTTCGGAGGACGTCAACGACCACCTGTACGTGCTACGAGCAACGTACATCACTGCCGCAGAGGAGCATTGCCGGATCAACCTGCGACAGCGAACGGGAGAGAAGATCTGTCTGTGTTTGACAAGCAGTGTTGCACCGTCGTGCAGCGGGACATCGCCGGACTTGCTCCGCGATAAGGTATATTCCGCAAACCTATTTCCGAATACGCTGTTATCGACGAGATCCTGTTACGGGTTGCGTGGATTTATCTCTTCCGCCGCGCATATTTTCTCCACAAAAACCCAACAGTGGTATCAGAGCAGCGTCGATCTACGGCGTATTTGGATTTGTTTCGATATGATCGAATCGCTGTATACTGTTTTATGTTGCATACGATGCGAATTAAACCTGTTAATGTGCAAATCTAAACCTAATTCCACATACGCCGCAGGCTATTGTTTTTGACGTTTTGGACGGGGTCGACTGTGGAAAATAGTGATTTTCCTAAGTGCACGGAAGTAAACTTCCGTAGACCTTTCAGGGGCTCTGCCCCTGAGATCCCCGCACAGGGGCGCTGCCCCTGTGTACCCCGCATTGTATGCGTGGGAGTCAAAATTCATTTAATGGGGAATGTCCCGCATTAAAAGTACTGCAATTTTAATATGTATATACGTATATGTAGATATACCTATGATAGCATACACGTCGCCTTTAAAATATGTTTTATGTGGTGAGTGCATGCACGGTTATGGCCTAGTATCCCCTTTTGTGAATGTTGTGAATGGATGTGGATGTTGATCTTGTGGATATGGTTGTTTGTGAATGTTATGGATGTATAATCGTTGCATATGGATCCTTTGTATAATGTATTCGGCTTGCATGCCGAGCCTCATCTCTTATTTCAAAGTGTAATTAATTCTTTCTCTTTAATTTTGTAATCATATGATGTAATAAAGATAGGATTAGTTTTAGTCTTTGTAATCTTGATGTAAGGAGGCCACTTGAAGATCCAACTCCAAGGAGTGTCCATGGAGAAGCACCATGAAGATCTAATTCCAAGAAGCAACCTGAAGATCCCACTCCAAGGAGCGTCCATGGAGAAGCAACAAGAAGATCCCATTCCAAGAAGCAACTTGACATTCCAACCTCATGAAGCATCCATGAAGTTGTTCATTGTAATGTTGATCATTATAGGCTTACAGGTTGTTTTCACAGGTGTTGCATGAGATGCATAAGACCATAGGTGGACCGTAATCCTTTGTTTCTCCAAAGGATTACAATAGTATGGCCATAACTGATGTATTTGTGATTGCATGTCTATCGTTTGTGGTTGTGGATATAGTAGTATATGATACGTACTATAAGTATGTGGTGTTTGGATATATATATATATGTATTAATAAAATCCCTCAATTAATAATATTAAGTTTTAGTTGCCTTCCATAAAGAAACACACATGAAAAGCTTGATCGACTATGTGTGGGCACGCCTCCGCGTGGTACACTGTCTATCTCGTGGAAGTGTGATGGTGGGTGTGTGGGTCTGCCTCCGCAGGGTGCACACTCATCGTGTTGGCTCATGGGTTGGACTTAACTAGGGAACCTTGATAGGATCAAGTACCTAGAGGCACACAGATGCATCATGGCAAGGACTTGTGTATGATCATCTATCCAAGAGTTGCATATGATGCAATTGGCAAAAGTTGCCTACCTTAGTATTTGGTCTTTGACGCCAGCGTTGGCTGGGCATTGATCCAATTATTTTGGGTCTTGGCTCACTAGAAGGTTGTGCGTTGCAATCTTCTGAGTTGATAGTGAGGGCTATCAATTTGAATAAAATAGTGGGAGCATAATTAATTAAAGGCCTAATTAATCTCGTTTATCAAATCTTTACAAGTCAAAATGTTTTGGACTAAATGCAAATTTTTTCTTTTGTAGCAATCAAATGGCAAACAACACTCACACGTTCTCGTTGCGATCGGTCCTTGAGAAGGACAAACTTACCGGAACCAACTTTCAAAACTGGTTTAGGACATTGAGAATTGTTCTCACACATGAGCGTAAGCTCTATGTCCTTGAAACACCAGAGCCAGAGGAGCCCGCCGTAAATGCGCCCAAGGCTGAAAAGGATGCTTACAAGAAGCACCTTGATGATGCCGTGGATGTCAAGTGCCTAATGTTGTGCTCAATGAACTATGAGTTGCAAGAGCAACATGAGAACATGAATGCCATGGAGATGGTAACACATCTCAAGAACATGTATCAACATCAAGCAAGACAGGAGAGATATGATGTCTCAAAGGCGTTGTTCAAAAGCAAGATGAAAGAGGGAGACTCAGTTGGCACCCATATACTCACCTTGATTGGGTACGTGGAAAGCCTATCCAAGCTGGGATTTCCCCTAGGTCAAGAGTTGGCCACTGATGTGATTCTACAATCGTTGCCTGAATCATATAATCATTTTGTCATGAACTACAACATGAACAATTTGGACAAGCCATTGTCAGAATTGTTGGGCATGTTGAGGACAGCCGAAGCACAGATGAAGAAAGACAAGCCCAAGTCTGTGATGATGATCAGCAAGACAAAGGGAAAGTCAAAAGGCAAAGGCAAGGCTAAGAAAAGTTCTAAAGCCGGGCAGAAGCCAAAGTCATCCGCGCTCAAAGCTAAAGGTGGGATCTCCAAAGAAGGCAGTTGTCACCATTGTCACCAGCCTGGACATTGGAAAAGAAACTGTCCTCTCTACCTGGAGGAACTAAGGAAGAAGAAGCAGGGGATAGAGATCTCCACTTCAGGTATATACGTTATTGAGATAAACTTAAATACTTCTTCATCATGGGTACTGGATACCGGATGTGGATCTCACATATGTTCTAATATGCAGGATCTGATAAGAAGTAAGCCTTTACGAAAGGGCCAAGTCGAGCTGCGGGTTGCTAATGGAGCAAGAGTTGCTGCCACCGCAGTTGGAGTTATTAGTTTATCTTTGCCTACGGGCCTTGTAATAGAATTAGAGAATTGCTATTATGTACCTGCCATTAATAGAAATATTATTTCTGTATCTTGTATGGACAAGAGTGGATTTGAATTTCACATTAAGAATGGAATTATTTCTATATCTAAAGATGAGATCTTTTATGGCAATGCCCCTATGTCTTATGGTATCTACTTGTTAGAACTTGAGACTAGCATATATAACGTAAATACTAAAAGGTTAAAACTTGACAACTCAAACAAAACATTCTTATGGCATTGTCGTCTTGGGCATATAAATGAGAAGCGCATATCTAGACTCCATAAGGATGGTTATCTAGACTCTTTTGATTTTGAATCATTAGAGACATGTGAGGCATGTTTATTAGGGAAGATGACCAAAACTCCTTTCACTGGACACAGTGAGAGAGCCAGTGATCTGCTAGGGCTCATACATACTGATGTATGTGGACCTTTTAGATCAAATGCTAGAGGAGGCTATCAATACTTCATTACCTTCACTGATGACCTCAGTAGGTATGGCTATGTATATCTTATGAAACACAAGTCAGAAACTCTTGAAATGTTCAAGACTTTCATGAATGAAGTAGAGAAGCAACTTGGTAAGAGTATTAAAGCACTCCGTTCAGATCGAGGTGGCAAATACTTAAGCCAAGAGTTTGAGGACCTTCTGAGAGACCGTGGTATTGTATCACAATGGACTCCACCTGGTACACCACAACATAATGGTGTGTCAGAAAGAAGGAATCATACATTATTAGACATGGTACGATCAATGATGAGTTCAGCCGAACTTCCAATATCGTTATGGGGATATGCTCTTGAAACTGCAGCATTTACACTTAACCGTGTACCTTCCAAATCGGTTCAAAAGACACCATATGAGATATGGAATGGGAATTGTCCCAATTTGTCTATGTTAAAGATTTGGGGATGTGAAGCTTATGTTAGGAAACAATTTCCTGAAAAGCTTGGACCCAAATCGGAAAAATGCTATTTTGTTGGATACCCCAAGGAAACTCGGGGATACTACTTCTACACACCAACTGACAACAAAGTGTTTGTTGCTAGGACTGCTGTATTTCTTGAAAAGGAATTTATTTCCAAAGGAATTAGTGGGAGGAATGTAGAGTTCGAAGAAGTTCGAGACCAACAAGAAAGCAGAGAACCTGAGGAGGTACATAAGGAACATGAGGACTCACAAGTTGTTGTGGAATTTCAAGTTCCAAATGTAACACAGGAACCTCGTAGGTCTAGTAGGACACGAACTGAGCCTGAGAGATTTGGATTTCTCGTGACTCAAGACAGTGACGAATTGGGCATAGCAGATGAGCCAACTTCCTATCTAGAAGCTACTAAGGGACCAGAATCTGAGAAATGGCTCGAAGCCATGAGATCTGAGATGGAATCCATGTACACCAACAAGGTATGGACCTTGGTGGATCCACCCGAAGGGGTAAGACCCATAGGGTGCAAGTGGGTCTTCAAGAAGAAGACTGACATGGATGGAAATGTTCAAACCTATAAAGGTAGATTGGTTGCGAAAGGATTCCGTCAAATTCAAGGTGTTGATTATGACGAGACCTTCTCACCAGTTGCCATGGTTAAATCCATCAGGATCATGCTTGCCATTGCAGCTTATCATGACTATGAGATTTGGAAGATGGATGTTAAAACAACATTCCTTAATGGGAATTTACTCGAGGATGTGTACATGACACAACCTGAGGGTTTTATCGATCCAAAGGAAGCCAATAAAGTCTGTAAGCTACAAAGGTCAATCTATGGATTGAAGCAAGCATCTCGGAGCTGGAATCTACGTTTTGATGAAGTAGTCAAAAAGTTTGGCTTTAGTCAAAATGAAGATGAACCTTGTGTTTACAAAAGGGTTAGTGGGAGCACAGTCGTATTTCTCATATTGTATGTGGATGACATACTATTGATGGAAAATGACATCCCTACTCTTCAGACAGTAAAAGGTTGGCTAGGGAAGACTTTCTCTATGAAGGATTTAGGAGAAGCATCCTATATACTTGGGATTAAAATCTATAGAGATAGATCTAGAAGGCTTCTAGGCCTAAGCCAGAGCACATACATTGACAAGGTGCTAAAGAGGTTTAGCATGGAGGGTTCTAAGAGAGGTAACTTGCCCATGTCCCATGGGGTTACAATCTCTAAAGCCCAGTGTCCTAGTTCATGTGATGAACGAGCACGCATGAGTAAGATTCCATATGCATCAGCAATTGGATCTATCATGTACACAATGTTATGTACTCGTCCTGATGTATCGTATGCTTTGAGCATGACGAGCCAGTATCAGTCAGATCCAGGTGAATGTCACTGGACAGCCGTAAAGAACATCCTAAAGTACTTGAGAAGAACTAAGGATCAATTCTTGGTATACGGTGGTGAGGAAGAGCTCGTGGTAAAGGGTTACACCAATGCTAGCTTCCAAACTGACAAAGATGACTACAGATCGCAATCTGGATTTGTGTTTTGCCTGAACAACGGAGCTGTGAGCTGGAAGAGTTCCAAGCAAGAGACGGTTGCGGATTCTACAACAGAGGCCGAATATATTGCCGCATCTAATGCTGCAAAGGAAGCTGTGTGGATCAAGAAGTTCATTTCTGAACTTGGAGTGGTTCCAAGCGCTGGTGATGCAATTGAGTTGTTTTGCGACAACAATGGAGCAATTGTACAAGCTAAAGAACCAAGATCGCACCAACGTTCCAAACATATTCTACGGCGGTTCCATCTCATACGAGAGATCGTACAATGAGGAGATGTGAAGATTTGTAGAGTACCTACAGAAAGCAATGTGGCTGACCCACTCACAAAAGCACTTTCACAGCAGAAACATGACGGGCATGTTCGATCACTTGGATTGAGATTCATGGGTGATTGGGTATAAGTGCAAGTGGGAATCTGTTGGTATGTATGCCCATAGAGACTATCATTCGATGATTGTAATGGGATACTATGTAAACGATTTGTAATACTACATTGATCATATCAATAAAGGCAAGTTTCCAATCTATATGTTTGTGTTTATACTGTGAGATGACCATAAAACTTATAGATGTCTATAGAATAATATACTCAATGACATATGTCTTCGGGTTGATGACCTGAACAGTGAGATCATATGTATGCTAAGAGTATGTATTCTTGTTTTGTCCCTAATCGGTTGTTATTGTGGAAATATCCATAGACATCAATAACACATAAGATTAGAATGTATGTTGGTTGATGGAAGAATCTCATTATCCATGATATGGAGATATCAAACCAAATACATAGATACTTGTTAGAGAACAGTGTATCGGATAGACCCACCTTGAGAGTGACACATGGATACCATGATTGGTAGTTAGAGTCACATCTCATAATGATGGTGGTGATTGTGGTTCTTAGACCTGAAGTCACTACACTTATCACATGACGTTTGGTGTACTTTGACATCATCCATCGTGGTACTGAATAAGGATTGCTATAAAGATGGTGCTTGGGTGCACTATGACACATGGGGATGACTGTGAGTGATGTAGATGGAATTTGTCCTTCCTACGGGAGTTTGATATTCCGGCCACTTGATAAGAGAGACTGAGAAATGCATGGCCATGCTGATGTGAGTCAATATGTGATATTGAGCTTACATATATCTCAGACAGTCTGCTCTAGTTCAAGGAACATGGATTGAACATTGAAGAGGATAACAATTCCATGACTTGAGTTCAATCCGGATATCAGCGACAAAGGAACTGTACAATCACTGTAACACCAGTCATGTATGATAGGTTAAGTTGTTCTCCAACTTCTCCAATTACTTGGGTAGCAATGAAGTCTTGCTAGATACCAATCATTGCTTGTGAAATCATAATATGATTATGGATATCACTGCCAACGTAATTTGGAGCCTACCGGGTCACACGCACAGGATGTGTTGGAATAGGAGTATAATTTTGGATTTGATTGAAATTGCTTCGAATCACATTGATTACTAAAATGTTTATGTAATCGATTAGAATAATATTAGAGTGACTGGCTCTAAGTGCAAGTGGGAGTCTGTTAGTATATGTATGCCCGTAGAGCCATCCCAAGCGATTGCATGGAGTCAGATATTAATTAATCAATTAATGCGATTATTTGGTTAATTAATGAATTCCGAAATATTCTAATTAATCCACGAGCGTTTTAATTAACGCAACGTTTCTGTTTACCGATGGGTTTAGGAAACCCTACTTCTCTTCTTATCCTATTTAAAGGAGGATAGACGACCGATATCTATATAAGATATAGAGAGACACTTTTAGGTTATTCTCACGTACAAAACCTAGCCGTCGTCGTCCTTAGGAAAGAAAGGAGAGCAACGCGCCGCTAGCACGCCGCCGCAGAGACACGCTCCTTCCCGCCGGCTTGAGAAGCGCGACGTGGAGTTCCGTCCATCCGCGTGGACGAAGTAGAGACGCAGACGCCTTGACGCCTGCGTTCGGAGGACGTCAACGACCACCTGTACGTGCTACGAGCAACGTACATCACTGCCGCAGAGGAGCATTGCCGGATCAACCTGCGACAGCGAACGGGAGAGAATATCCATCCGTGTTTGACAAGCAGTGTTGCACCGTCGTGCAGCGGGACATCGCCGGACTTGCTCCGCGATAAGGTATATTCCGCAAACCTATTTCCGAATACGCTGTTATCGACGAGATCCTATTACGGGTTGCGTGGATTTATCGCTTCCGCCGCGCATGTTTTCTCCACAAAAACCCAACACAACCACCCATCATACATATGTTTCAACTATCCATCAACCATGTGTCGCGACCACCCACCATACATGGGTCACAACCACCCACTCTTCAAGGTGTCTTGACGGTGACCAAACCACATGGCGTCAAGACCTCAAGAATAAAGACATGTCTTGACTCAAACAAGGGTTGTCTCAATCTCAAAGACCAGATCATGACGCGACCTTCAACCTATTAGGGTTAGGTCACGACCGTGACACTAGGTCATCCTTCCTGACTAAGCAACCCAAAGAAAACCATCTCAACCAAGCAATCCATGGGTTGTGGCCATCAAGGAGGTAGATGTCTCGACCAAAATACCAAGCATAAAGTGTCACGGCCTCCACTTAAACATGGTGTAGGAACCACATAGGTCAAGCCATCACCAAAGTAAGAGAACAACACAAAAATTGTGATTGATTATGATCAAAAAGTGAGATTTCCATTAAAAAAATAGTGAGTGAAACTAAAGAAAACCATCATGGGTAAGGAAAAGAGACCTCAAACCAAACGGTCCCCAAAACCCTAGAGCATGAACCATAAACCACCATGAAAACACCTCATGCAAGAGGGATAAAACCAAATTTAACACCTACAAAATAGAACCTATACTCCAAAGGGCATAAAAGTACACGTGTACCATGCATGCAATAAAAAACCAAGGTCAAAAGGTAACAATCACTAAAATCAGGTTCCATCAATTAGGGTTTCTGATTCCAAGATAACCAAGCATGCTAACCACCATTAAAGAAGTTCTACAACATGGCATTATCACTTAGCACATTAGGGGTAAGTTGTAGAAATGGAAAATAGAAACATGCATGTATAAAAAGTGCAAATAATAGAGATGGTTAAGGAGTTATATCACCCGCCTTAAGGAAGATCACTCCAAAGATTACAAGCTCGGAGAACACGATCAACAAGGGAAAAATAAGATCCACCAAAGCTCCACACTCATAAACAAAGCACCTCAAGGAGGAGAAAACATCATGGTCAAGGATAGCACAAGGGAAAAGGGCAAGAATCTCTAGGCCAAACCAAAAGAAGAAAGGACAAGGAGAGAAGAAAATTTCCTCACACTTGGGCTACCTTGTCAAAACATGGTCTATGACCCTTGTGATGAGGGGTTCACTTATCAAGGACGACCACCATGGAGGATCCATCGTCTAGGTCTGAGAAGAGAGAAGAATATGGGGTAGAAGATAAAAAATAAATGCCATCAAGGAAAGGCATATTCTTACGAAGGTTGAAGTAGACCAAAAGTCACCACAAGCACCACATGGAAGGGAAGTCTGACCACCAAGAGCTCCAAAATAGATCTTCTTGCTCCTCAAGGCTCCAAGGATGAACATGCAAGAAGTGAGGAAAAAGATGGCCAAAAGTGTTTCTTGAATTGAGATAAGAGGGTTTATAAGGCAAAGGAGGAGAGAAGTAGGGTGAGGGATGAGGTGTCAACACACTAAGGCACCATATGAATACTTGTCCACCCAAGAAACTAACATGCAATGACTTAAACCATGCATGCACAAGAAAGTGATACAACCTATGTTGGGTATTTACCTACTTGGGTCACCCCAACATGGTCTCAATCGTGACCCACCAGGGAACACCATCCATGGTCTCGACAAGGCACCAAACATCAACTAGTCGAGACAAAAAATCATCACAGACACCGTAGGTCGAGACTCTCTATACAAAGGCAACTGTCTCGACCAAAAACCAACCAAAAACATCTTGTTCATGAAAATCACACCTAAGGGAGGTGTATCGATTGTGACACCCAAAAAACATGCCCATGGTCATGACCTAGGTTGAGACAACTCTCAAGGTATGCATAGAACGAGACACATTAAACCCAAAAATACCGTAACCACTACTAAGGTAGCCACCACTCAAAAAAGGCTCAAACAAGGTGCCACATACTTTATCTCTCCTATAGATAATGTTAAGAAATAGAAGGAAGACTCTAGAGGTGGAAAATTTCAAGATAACCCTCACAAATGGGTAAATTGCAATTTGACCCAAAACAAGCACATAAAGCACAAACATCATCCAAACAAGCTCAAACTAGGGACTTAAGCTCTCTAGAAGGTCTAATATCATCCCAAATGATTAGATCAAGGTTCTAAACATCTTCATTAAGCAAAGAAAATAGGGTTAACCTCAAAACACACACACATGTCAAGGGTCTTACAAGCCATAAACCCCTAACAAGGATTTCGCCCCCAAAATCCTAAGCGAAGAGAGATGGTTACTTCCTCCGCATCTCTTACTCAGGATCCCACATGGCCTCCTCAGTGCCACAGTGATGCCCCAAAAACTTCACCATCACTTTGTCTTTTTTCTTCAACTTCTTCACCCTTCTATCAAGGATCAACACAGGCCCTTCAACATAGGACATATCCTCATCAAGATCAACCTCCACTAGATGCAAAACCAACTCAGTATCAAAGTGACACTTCCTCAACATGGATACATGGAACACTGGATGTAACTTGTACAACTCAGGTGGAAACTCCAACCTATAGGCCACCTTCCCAACACGTGCCACAATAGGGTAAGGTCCCATATACCTCGGAAACAACTTACCATTCTACCCAAACCACAAAACACCATTCCATGGAGAGACCTTGAGATATACATTGTCTCCCACCTAGAACTCCAATGGTCTATGCCGGTTGTATGCATACGACTTCTACCTGTCTTGTGCTTCATTCAACTACTGTTGAATCACTTTGGTCTTCTCTATCATCTGTTGCACAAGTTCAGGAACAACCAGTTGGCATTCTCCGATTTCATACCAACACAATGGAGATATGCAACATATCCCATACAACACTTCATAAGGTGCCATGTTGATTCTTTGCTGATAACTGCTTTTATAAGAAAACTCTATCAAACTGAGGTGGAAGTCCCAACTGCCCATAAACTACAAGACACAAGCTCTCAACAGATCCTACAAGGTCTGTATGGTCCTCCAGACTATCCATCTATTTATGGGTAAAAGGTAATACTAAACCTCAACCGCATACCCAAAGCATCATGCAAACACTCCCAAAAGTGGCTCATAAATTGAGGGCCTCTATCTAACACGATGGCAGCTAGAACACCATGAAAATGCACTATCTCATCCACATATATCTAGGCAAGCTTCACTGTTGTATATGTTGTCTTCAAAGGAAGGAAATGCACTGACTTGGTCAACTTATCAATGATCACCCAAATGGAATCATGACCTTTGGCAGTCCTAGGGAGACCAACAACAAAGTCCATCGTCATGTGATCCCATTTCCACTGTGGTATAGGCAATAATTGCAATGTCCTTGCAGGCTTCTGATATTTTGTCTTAACTTGTTGACACACAACACACTTAGCCACGAACTCAGCCACATCACGCTTCAAGCCAAGCCACCAATACAGATCCTTGAGGTTATGGTACATCTTGATGCTATGCATAGCATACATTGAAGAGTGAGCCTCTTCCAAAACCATCTTCCTCAAGTTGTTAACACTAGGAACCATGACTTTATTGTGGTAGCAAACTATCCCATATTCTACCTCATGGAAACCATCACGCTTCTCGTTGTCAAACTTTGATTGCATATGTTGTATCACAAGATCAAACTATTGTGCCTCTTTAAATTGTTGCCTCAATGTGGGCTTCACTTGCAGCTATGCCAACAACCCATCTAGCAAGGAAACCTCTAGATTCACATTCATCTAATGCAAGGAGACCAACATGTCTCTTTTATGGCACACCAGGGAATACAAATGTGCCTTCTCCATAGATGATGATGAAGAATATTTCCTACTCAAAGCATCTACCATGATATTTGCATTCCCTGGATGGTAACCAATCATGTAGTAATAGTCTTTGATTAGCTCCATCCATAATTATTGCCTCATGTTCAACTTGTATTGTGAAAATATGTACTTTAGGTTCTTGTGATCTGTGAAGATTTGAAACTTCTCGCCATAAAGGTAGTGTCTCTAGGTCTTCAAGGCATGGACCACTACAACTAGCTCCAAATCATGGGTTGGGTAGTTCTTCTCATGTTTCTTAAGCTGCCAAGAAGTAAAATAAATCACGTTCTTGTTGGGAAATACAGGCACAAAGTATAGCAGTATAATTTTTTTTAATCTATTTGTATTCCCCAATACAGTAACATTGTGTCAACTACTATGAAATAGGAAGGATGGTTTTATCAAGTTATACCTAGACTTGGAGCAAGTCCAGTGACAAAACTTGCTTCTTTGCAACTGCTGACAAGTTGCTCTTGGACGGTGGTTGTGCATCTCCTGGTCTTCACCACGAACAATGTCTACACAACCTCTGCAGTGAATCCTATGGTCTCACCATAGACTGCAGGTTGAATTTTCTCTCCAAGCAGCATCTAGTGGACTCTTGCCTCTAGAGTAGTCCACATGGACCAACTAGAACTCATATCATTCACCAAGAATGGATAGGAAGGAGTTGTCCTCCCCATTGATATACTAATCACCAACCTACTCTCCCACTATGACAACCCTTAGTTGTTCTCTCCTATGGTTATCCCTCCCTAGTTGGGTAGGACTTGCTCGGGCTCTCCTAGTTTCCACAACCAGAGAGGACAACACTTGTTAGAGAAACTGATTCTATATTGGGATCTCCTAGTTTCCACAACCAGAGAGGACAACACTTGTCAGAGCAACTGATTCTATATTGTTTGTGTAGTTGTTGTGTCTTGGGAAGCCCCCAGTACCCCTCTCTATATAGGAGGGGTTAGGGTCAGGGTTCCCAGTCCCCAGCCAATGCAGGACTAAAAGTGGGAGTGGAAAGGACTAAGAGATCTTGATTTTTCACAATAATTTGCAAGCTGCGACAATCGAAATAGCCATTTCGCACACCCAGACGATCATTTGGTGCACGAGACGAACATCTCACACTACCAAACTATCATTTAGCAATTTCCAATCTAAATCGAATTTGGCTATTTTGAATTCAATTAATATCTCATATTAATTTCCTTGTTCCTCAAGTAAAGAACAACCAAAACCATTTGGGAAACATCTCGAACCTTTGTTCTACCCAACTGGACCATCTCACCCAAGAGAGATGCCCATTTCACTCACCCAGATGGTCGTCTAGTGAGTTGAGATGAGTCGATTGGTTCAATCATATTGAGCCAGTCGGTTCAAGGGATGAACTTATCCAAATCGATCTTCCATCAACCTGACCCCCAAACGGCCATATCACTAACTTGAGATGCCCATATGGCTTCCCAAATGACCATCTCACATAGTGAGATGATCATTTGGTAGTCTTGGTCAGCCAATAAAGCAATCCATTGCGTGAATTGATTACCTAAACACTTTAGTAATCAATCCAATTTTTGTTCAAGATCAAACTTCTCTTCTAGATGAGTTCTTGTATGTGTGACCCTATAGGTCCCATATCACGTTGGAAGTGAATGTCCATAACTATATTATGACATCATAAGCAAAGAGTGGTGCCTAATCACACATCAATACTACCTAAGTGAAATGGAAAGTTGGAGAACAACTTCAACCTACAATCTGTGTAAGGTGTTGCGGTGATTGTATAATTCCTTTATCTTTGATATCCAGGATGAACTCGAGGCATGGTTGGTCATCCTCTCAATATTCAATCTATGTTTATTGAACTAAGAGCAGATTGTTTGAGATAATGTGACCTCAATATCATATATTGATTCACATGTGCATGCACATGCATTTCTAAGTCTCGCTAATCAATTGGCCAGGATATCATACTCCCATAGGAGGGACAAATCCCATACTTATCACTCATAATCTATCCCCATGTGTTAAAGTCACCCAATCATCACCATTATAACAAACAATGTTTTAGGACTACGTTTCATGATGTCAAAGCATTCCCAACAACATGTGAAGAGTGTAGTGATTTTAGGTCTAAGAATCACAATCATCACCTTCACTATGACAGATGACTGTGACCATAAAACCATGTGTCACTCTCAAGGTGGGTCTGTCCTATACACTATTCTCTAACATATATCTGTGTGCTTGGTTTAATATTGCCATATCATGACTAATGAGATTTAGCCATCAACCAACTCACACTCTGATCTTATGTGCTATCGTTGTCTATCAACCTTCGACAATAACAACCGATCATGGACATAAATGAGAATATGTATATGCATTCTTAATATCCGTATGATCTCATCACAAATGTAGGAAGTTGACAACATACATCATTGATTGATATAATTCTCTAGGCATTCGCTGCATATCCTCATTATCTCATAACTGAGTGAAATAGATGAATTCTAAGCTTGCCTTTATATATGTTATTATTATGAATCAAAACCTTTATGGTAATTATGCTATGTCAATCATCATAATATTGGCTCTATGGGCATACCTTACGAATAGTTCTTATCTTGCATCAGCATGAAACCCAAACCATTCCTCAACGCATCATAGAAGACTATGTATCCTTTCCCTTTCTCAGGCATGACCGACCTAAATCACATGTCCAAAAGGAGCGGATTCAAAGTATTCATACTTTTAAAGAGATAACCCGACTCTCAGTCCCCCACAACAATAAATAGGGTCTAATGTAGCGATCGGGGTCAAACACAGGGACAAGGTTGGTAGTGTCAAGCATACAAAATCTAACGCTCATATACTCCAGATAAAGGAGGTACAATACAGGGGTGTCCCCTAAGGAACGATAGCACTCAGATCAAAGTAAAGAAAGAAAACAAAGATAATGAAAACAAACAAAAATGAAAATAAGATGAAACAAGTATATGGAAGGAAACTCGGATCAGGTTTCACCTACTAATACTTCTCTCCAATATGCAACATCACCTCTCTCTCTCGTATACTCTTAACAAGATCACAAGCAACCACTAAAAGCATCTATTCCACTCTCTCTCAAGATGAGGATAGAACTAAGTCTAAGGGTAACCTCTCTCTCGAGATGGCCACACGTAAACCACAAGGCAAAAACATATGGTTAAAGCTTTAGCATTCCAACACTCTCGTGCATTCATACTACTCCATAACACATGATAAAAGAAATATTACTCTCTCGAGATATCAACTATAAAACATCACAACATGGTAGCCAAGCATACAAGTGAAACATTAAAACAGGTTCATGGAGATAACCTTGACTACATTATATATATATATATATATATATATATATATATATATATATATATATATATATTCAACAAAGAGAGACAATATACATGTTGGGAGAGCCTTAGTGGCTATTCCCAACCCAAGTTAAGGTGTTTAGCCACTCATACTTGCGGATAACATAACGACATTACAGAAAGATAGATACATGAAGCCCATGAAGTGAGGAGGGAAGTATAGTGGAAAGGAATGATAGATCTAGATAGAAGAGATGTGATACAACACAATACTTCTTCAGATCTGGATCTAGCACTTTGATGGAGCGAACAATCTTCTTCTCTTGAAGAAGGAATCTTCAGTCTTCTCTCTCCTTAGTTTCTACCTTTGAAGATCTAAGACTGGTGAATGGGGTGGAATGGAATGAGTTTGGGCAGTAGGAACACTTCGTGATCCTCAGAATCCATTCTATGATCTAATGATTTGACAAGATGGGTGGATGGCCTATTTATAGGCACATTCCACCGACTTAAGCCTATACCACAGTCGCAGTCTAGGTTGGGGGAGGTGTGAGACTGTGGTCATGGTCTGCTCTTTATTCCTTCTTTCATCGTGGTCGAACTCAATCGCAGTCTGCCAGTGATCACGGTCGAGGTCAACTCGTGCATTGTGTTGGAGAGGTTGAGGTCGAGGTCTCCCTACTTGGTCGTGGCATGCAAGGATTGTGGGCTTAGTAATGACCGCGACCTCCAAGATGGTCACAGTCTGGCTTGATCACGGTCTTCAGGGATTATGACCCCATGTGAATTGTGACCTTCTTTGAGTCGCATTCGAACCTGGTGTCCGCAGTCTCCAAATAGATCGTAGTTCCTGGTCTGATTGGTACTCCTGTACTGACCGCGACCTCCACTGTGGTTGCGGTTTAGCAATAATTGCGTCTTTAGTCTGACCGCGGTCTATCTTGAATGTGGAAGGACCTCGATCTTAAAGCTGTTCAGAGACCTCGACCGTCATTGTTGAATGAGTGGGTCGTGGTCGAGGTGATGACCGTGACTTGGGCTATACATGTACCTAAAATCATGGAAAGATGTGTAAGTGAGGTTTTAGTAAAAAAGATGGTAAATTTTGGGGAAATATAATAACAAATATACTAAAAGAGGTATATAATATATACAAAAAGTACGTAAAATAAAGTGTTATCAACTCCCCCAAAATCAGAATCAAGCTTGTCCTCAGGCTAAGTGTAGGTTTGGGAACTCAGAGAGAGAAAGAGAAAACTTATGTGATAAAAGTATAGAATATAACATGAATGAAATATCTCATTCTTGCATCAAGACTGTTGTGGTATGTTTTCTAACATTTAGGTCTCATTCCTCCCTCTCACTAGAGTTGCATAACTTCATTTTATCGGCTTTGGCTTCAATTGTAAAAGGTTCCTCCTTCTCAACTTATCACCCCTTCCCCTTAGGAAATGACCATACTAATACAAGATCTTTTTTGAGGGGTAGCTTTCACACCATTTCTTTATTTTTAGTTGGCCCTATGCTAATGTGTTCGGATAGGCTTAAGTCTTCAAGTGTTTTCCTCTTCCCTCTGAACTCCTCACCCACAACTGTCGTAAGGATAGAGTTGCCCTTTTTGGGCTTTTGACTTTAAGTCGGGTGGTTTTGTGAGTTTTCATTCAGGATTGGAGGTGTTTAATCTTGGCTTCAAGATTCCACTTACTGGCACAACATATCTGCATTCATGAGTGCAACAATACGCCGACCGTGTGGAAACTTTTGGCATCTTATTGGGAACAACTCTCAATTTTTTCTTTCATTTTGGCTTTTTACATCTCCTTTCAGGCTTGGGTGTGAGGGATTTTTAAGTGGTCTTCTAGGAGGCCAAGCCTCTTTTTAGATATGCTTTGAAAAGGGCAGCTATTTCCCTCTCTACGGAGATAAGGATTTTTTGGTCAAAAGCATCAGGAGAGGGTGGTTGGTTAGGAGTATAGCTAGGTGAAGTTCTCTAGTCTCTAAGGGTTTTATGAGTTATGGTTGTCACACATACAACGTCTTATTGCAAGAATGAGATAGAGCAATATTGCAATGTTTCTTGTTTTACTCATATATATATATATATACATAGGTTGCTCATTTATTTCTCTCTAGGAGGGCAAAAGTACTTCAATTTTAAAATTTAGTAGGAGAGGAGGCTATATTCTGAATTCAAAAGGTATCTTTTGCAAAGATTTTGAAATTTTTTGAGAAATTCAGAGAGGTAAAAAGATGGTAAATGTACCTCTCTAGCCTGTTTATGACCCCTCCCCCAAACTTATCCTACACCACGTCTCAGGGTGTCAAAATTTGAGTAAGACATATAAACAGGCTTTCTTTATTCATTCTTGTTGTTGGTGGAGGCCCACTCAGACTCGAGAAGCATGCTTGTATATACTCCTCATAGTGTGTGGTATTGTTTGTACTGCATGCCCTCCACCTTGGCGTCCATACTGGCTAGGGCCACCATCTAGGCTAGACAGAAGAAGCTACAATCATTGGATAGGGGCACCTGTTGGGGGCTCCTGTGGCATAACTGCATCTTTTTGAAGTCTTTGCCCGTCCTATGCTTGTACCCTTTCCCATGGCCTTTTACCATATCAACAATCGCATCTGCGCATGAGTTGGCCATTTCTTTAGTCAGAGTCTTTGCAGTCGTCATGTTAGTCTTTTTATTAATTGTGAAGGCTGAATCTGAGCTGTTGTAGAGGATTGTCGTCCTTTTAATGACATTGATGACCAGCAGAGTCCAATGATTGTCATGAAGAATTGGTAGGAAGATGTAGTTTGGTAGGGCCGCCATGCATTGTTGTAGGCATTCCTTTTCGCCTGATTGTTTGTCTTTCAAGATGTCATCTATTGGTAGGAAGTATGCCATGTGAGTATTTGGCATGTTGTCGCCTAGTAGCGCCTGGTAAGCTGGCATCATGCTTACTGAAAGATATCCTCCTATTTTCAGCGTTTCTGAGAGGTCATCTTTTAGCATGCAAATGCCATCTCTCTTGAAGATGACATCTCTTGACGAATCATCTTCTTTCAAGGACCTCATAATAATATTCAATTCTTCTAAAGACATGATAAGGCAGCTCCATCTGTCGAAGTCCTTGAAAGATGTAACTTCTCCTGCCGGTCTGTCCATCTTTACATAGACCGAATCTTCTTCTTCAACCTCTCCCTCCTTAGGTTGTTCCTTTAAAGGATGTTCTTCTGGGATTTCTGCTACTGGAGGTTGTTCTAGTTTGTTTACTGATGCATGTTTTATAGGTTCTCCAGTTCTTTGATTCCATCCTTCTTTCCAAGCCGCAGCCTTGGATGGCTCTATTGGATCCACCCATATGGTCTTCAGTTGTTCCCTCCAGGTCACCTTTTCAAGTATAGGGATATCTTTGTGAAGCCTCCAGGGTACAACTTCTGAAGGCATCGTCAGGTCGCCAAAGAATCGACGATCGTAGATGACCTCCATAGCATACACACCCCGTAGTCCATGCAGGTCCTCATTATCTAAATCTTCCAGGGGGATGCTGTTGTTGATGGCTTCCATCAATCTCAGCACTATAAAGGTGCAATCCCCCGAGCCAACCTCTTCTTGAGGGACCTTCTTGTTTATGGAGAAGAACTTCCAGAAGCCATGGAATCTGTCATCTGCTTCTTTGATTGCTCATTGCAGACATAGTGGTATCTTTAGGGTATCTCTGGCATTCTTCATTTTGTCGATGAGTGAAGTGCTGTCCAGTTTGGTTGCATAGTAGTTGAGCATCTTCGTCTTCTGCTCGTACAGGTCCATGACGATTAGTGCCGAATGCCTTACATTCCTTATGGACAACACTACATATCTTGTTCCTCTTCTACAAATTGCTTCCTTCATCTTAGCGACATCTGCTACCTCGTAGTTTTCTTTGTAGAGGGGGCTAGCCAGATGTGTCATTCCATTGAAGACTGGCTGTGGCTTGTCTTGGTGTAGAAATTCTTCCAGGAGGGTATCGTAGAGTACCTTGAACATCCTTTTATGTACTCACACCTTTTTTAGGAAGATTCCCCAGAAGTGATCTCTGGTCAGACACCTACCCTTGTTATTATATAGTATGTCTGACCCGGGTAGATTATCACTGAGGATGTCTACCAAGATGTGGACGTCTCTACACATAATCTCCGATACTGCATACATGTCCATCTCCTTCATTTTGCATGGCATGTGAGGATCTACTCCAAGTGTTTCTGTTCTAGTTGGCGTACTCGGCTCCCTCGTGGGCTCATTTGTAAAGAAGGTTGATAGCCTGCCATCCTCGTTGTCAGATGTTCCTTTGTGTGTAGAAGGTGCTAGAGTTTCATCTATAGTCGGAATAGCTATGGCCACTTGTTCAACTTCTTTGACTAATGGTTGTGTTGTGGCCACTTGTTCTACTACTTCTGAGGAAGCTTCTGTAGCTACATTATCTTTGATATTGCTTTCCTCAGAAGTTTGGCCCAATTTGGCATCTTCTAGCATTGCTAGAGTTGCCTCCATCTTTCCATCGTATAGGTAATCATTATGCACATTATGCTTTTAGAATAGGAGAAACATGTTGATTTCTTCGAGTCTGGCACCCAGCTCAGCTAACATCTTATTGAGCTCCACGACCCCTGTTGCGTTGAAGTCTGAAATTGATGCGATGACATCTTCTCGATGAGCTATAGCTTGTTGTTCCCCTGGTGTCGAATTGCTTGTAGGCAGGGTTGATTACTGTTCTTCTTGTCTACGACTTCCTTCATTAGTTTCTTCCTTTCATTCTTCAGGGCTACTGTTTAGATCTAGCTCTCTTGACAATGCCTTGGTTTTTGTTGCATCTTTATTGTTGGGGGAGCTCAGCTGTTGTGGAGTTTCCTTTATGTATTCATCCACTGGTGCCATCTTTATATTGGCACTTTCTTCCCTTGACGCCTCTGCCCCCATGTCGGTCACTCCTGTGTTGTCATCGCCATTGTCATAGTGGCTGGAGGGGCTCGATGAGGAGTGTGCTAGGCTTTCTGAGCGCTTTTCCTTCTTTTTCTTCTGTCGACTCTCAATTTTCTTCGCATTCCTTTTCAAGCTTCCGACGGTCCTCTTCAAGGTGCTGGCATTCTTCCTTGAGGTGGGCCATCGTTGTGTCATAGACACAATGAATATGCTCATTGTCGGCTCAGATGGCGTGCCTCTCCTTCTTCAAGTCCTCCATTTCATCTTTTATTTCCTTCAACACTCCCATCATTATCCACTAGTTGCTTAAAGCTTCTTGGATGAGGTCAAGGAGTGCTCGATTTCTTTTGTCGAGGATCGGTACCTGCATTGTTAGTGCAGATTAAAAAGAAAAGATATTTGTATTTATTGTAGTGGTTTGATGCATGTGTTCCCACATGACATCAAACCTTGTACCTAATACACCCCCGAAGGAGTGTGTATGTTGTTGTTGTTGGTGCAACTGCTACCTCATGCACGTCGTTGACATGCTTGACATGGTTGGTTGCGGAGGTGGTGGTGGTTGACCTTGTTCTTTCTCCTTCTGCTTGTCCTGTGGGTCCATGTCGGCTCCACATACTTCTGGTTCTGGTACAGCTTCAGAGTCTTATTCGTGTAGCTCCGCCTCTGGTTGATTGTTGGGCTGCAGGCTAGCCACTACGACTTCTTCTTTTTCTACCTCTGGATCCACTATATGTTCTTTTTTTATGTCCTCACAGATGTGGGTGCTTTATTTGCCACAGTTTCTTCTGGAAGGGGAGCCGTTGGGATTAGTGGTTCTACAACTTTTGTCCTTGAGGTTGGTGAGGCTAGCGTATCTGATATTTACTTCTTCTTTTGCACTGCCAATTTTTTTTGCTGCTCTGTGCTCTTATTCTATTTTATTTCACCTTGGGCACTGCTCCCCGACTATAGTTGTTGGTTCAATTTCGGCTCACAGTGCCCCTGAGAACATCTTCTCAATGTCGTATTGAGTCGGTCGTAGTTTGTGGGCATCGTAAAATGCCATCTCTGGAAGGGGGAGGAGCCTCTTTGAGCCGCTCTGCGTGAAGTACAATTTCTCCCCCTTCTGTGCCAGAATTCCCATGTTGATGAGGGACTTGATATCTATTTTCAACTGTTCCTCCATCTCCTTATACTTCAGGACCTCTCCTACATCCATTAAGTATTCATCGATCTTTGTTACTTGACCGCCCATGCAGTATGCAGAGTTCCTTTTTGCTTCCCCTCCTACTACCGTAGATAAATGTTCGATTAATATTTTTCTGATATTTATCGGCTTTCTTTTAATCATCGACCATATTAGGAACATATCCTCCTTGCTTACTATTCCTGTCTCCGACCTCGTGTAAATGGTGTAAGCTATAATTTTTTGGATCGTGTGAATGAAGCACGAGGTGATCAGGGAGTTCTTCAAGTTCTTTGAGTTGTGTTCTACTTCTCCGGTCAGCTCTTCTCACAGCTAGTGGCTATCATAGGTGATTGATTCCTTCTCACTTGGGGTGGCGGAGTAGGCATTTGCATCTTCCTCTGTCTTTATAAATATCTTATTCATCATTGCCTCTGTGATCATGTAAGACTCACCTCCTAGCCTTACCTATAGTTTATAATCTCCTCCGCCCGCCTTCCTTGTCTCACTACTTGTGGGGACTTTATTTAGCAAAGACAAGAACTCCGCAGTTAACCTCTTGTAAGACTTAACCTTGAATGTGCATAAATTTGCACCTTCTAAGAATTTGACTACCCTATAATAGATTCCTATTTTCTTGAAATCATCTATGTCCAGGTATCGAGTCAGGCTGAAGTCCTTGTTTTAACACATCCAGTCATAGGTAGACTGATGTACAAATTTTCTTAGCATGAATAGGGGTTCACTGGACTCTACTGATGTCTCTCTAGTGGCTTCTTTCTCTTTGTTGGCCTTGTCTACCTCCTGCTCCATTGTTTTCTCAGCAACTAATGGTTTTGCCTTCTTGCTGCCCTTAGTTTCCTTGGGTGCAACTTTCCTTTTCTTCCCCTATACTCGAGTCTCTAATTCTCCCGGTTGATACTCGGGGGTCTATGTTTTCTTGGTTTGTTCTATTTCTTATGGAGAGTCCTTCGGTGTCAGGTGACCCATGATTCTTTGATATTGCTCAAGTTTCAGCTACAATTCAACCCGTTTGGCCACTAGTAGAGAGGTGTTCTTCTTTAGTGTTGTTGTCAGGCTCTCCACTATCTTCTTTGCCTCCTTCAAGGATGTTTCCTACCTATAGATGGAGTCATTGGTTGCTGGAGAAGACATTTTGCAAAGTTTTCATAATGAATTAGTTTATAATTGATTTAATAGTGATTAATCTTCTTGCAATTATCTAGGCAAATTTATTAAGTTCAAGTATGTATATAGGGACCGCGACCCACGGTCTTGTTAGTGATTCAATAGACACCACGGTCACGGTCTCTGAAGGAGGTCACAGTTGCTGTGAATCAAGCAGAAGATCGCGGTCGGGGTCGCAATCACAGCCTTAAGCTGTGAATTGGGTAGGCCACGATCGAGGTGACTTTGCCTTCAAGTAATGATCTCTAACACCGTGACTTGAAACTTAATGTGCTGAGTGAGCACCACGACCGGGTTAAGATCGATGAACACACTGCGGTCGCAGTTGCAGTTGAAGCAGACTACGACTCACGGTATAGATACCTGGTCCAACAGTTCCACTTCCTTTCTTCGACTGTCGATTGGTGGTGGAAGTTGATCGTTCTTGATTGTAGATGCGCCCGTTGGTGGGTAGTTGCGGCAGTTATTGTATTTTTTTAGGTTTTTAATTATTGTTTTCAAAATGCCACCTTAGGGTGGGTAGGAGTTTTGGCTGGCGAGAACAACCGTCGACGGCACGATGAATGGCAGGCAATCCAAACAAATCAGAAAATGGATAGGGTGCGAGGTGAAACTGGTATTGACACAGTGGCGGTGAAGAGTCAAGGAAATGGCGGTAAGAAGGGTGAAAATAGGGCTAATCTATTACCTAGTTTGTCAGACGAGACGGTGAAATGGGGAAGGTCAATGTGGTGTTGAGTTTGATGCGGCGGCGGATGGTCGGTCGTGGTTGAGTGATTCTTCAGAGATGTAGGGTTTAACTTGAGCTCGAGAAAGCAAGAAGTGAAAAGAATCAATCTGAGAAATTGGGGTTTTAGAAAATATATAGGAGAGTGAACACAACCCGTTGATCAGAGAAGGAGTGAATGCAACCGTTGTGTTCTCAAAACATGACCGCAGTCCATGGTATCTTCTGTCTAAGGGAAACATCAGGTCACAATCAAGGTGACTAAGCGTCGGCACCACGGGTCACGATTTGCTTGAAGAGAGGATACACCGCCAAAGCTTGTTTCTTCAATCCATTCATCTTTTTAAAGGTGAATAGATATGTACAAAATTTAAAAGGGATAGAAACTTAATCAAACTAAAATGTAGAGAAAACAAAAGCTTAAAGAAACAACAAAAACTTGGGTTGCCTCCCAAGAAGCGCTTGTTTTAAAGTCTCTTTCTCGACTTCATAATCATTCATTCCTTGGGTTTCCCAGCTGGATGTGGCAAATCCTCATTCCTTTCCTCGGGTGACTGATTTGGTTCCTCCAAACTAATTTCAAATCTTCAGACAAAAGCTTCATCTTCGTAAAATCTCTTTACTCTATGGACATTAACCTTGAAAGTTCTTGTTTTCTCACCTTGGATCTCTATCATTCCCGAGGGGTATATATTCACCACAGAAAAGGGGCTAGACCATCTCATCCTGAGTTTTCCTAGGAAAATTCGGATGCTCAAATTGAAGAGAAGCACTTTATCACCTTCACATACATCTTTGTTCTTTAGTTGGGCATCATGCCACACCTTAGTCCTTTATTTGTAGATTTTTGCATTTTTGTAAGTGTGCAATATCAGATCTTCCAGTTCCTACAACTACAGGAATCTCTTCTGGCCTGCTTTCTCCAGATCCATATTCAAGAACTTAATTGCCCAAAGGGCTTTATGCTCGAGCTCAAGTGGTAGATGGAAGGATTTACCATAGATCAATCTTTACATCATTGTTCCTATAGGTGTCTTATAAGCAATCCTGTAAGCCCAGAGAGCATCGTCGAGTTTCATAGACCAATCCTTCTTAGTACGGTTGACCGTCTTTTCCAATAATTTTTTTATTTGCCCATTGGATACTTCCACTTGCCCCGAGGTATGGGGATGATAGGGTGTAGAAACCTTGTGCCTTACCCCATTTTTCTTTAACAGTGCCTCAAATTGTTTTTCTCCAAAGTGTGATCCTCCATCGCTTATGACAGTGTGTGGCACTCCAAAGTGTGGGAAAATGATCTTCTCAAATAGTTTGATCACTGATTTAGAATCACAAGTCTGAGTTGCTACTGCTTCGACCCACTTGGACACATAGTCGAAAGCTACTAGGATTTACTAGTATCCTTTTTATGATGGGAAAGGACCCATATAGTCGATTCCCCAAACATCAAAGATTTCCACTTCCAACAATTTAGCCATAGGCATTTCACTTCTTTTACTAATATTTCCAGCGAGTTGGCATTCCTTACATGCCTTGACAAAAGACGTCGCATTTTAAAATAATGTGGGCTAGTAAAACCCTAATTGGAGTACCTTCACAACAATTCTTTGTCCATTGTGGTGCCCTCCATAAGGTGAAGAGTGACATTCTTTCAGGATTGATGAAACTTCTTCCTCGGGTATACACCTTCGATACAAATTATCAGAACACCTTTGAAACAACAAAAGAAAATCCCAATAATAGTTCTTGATGTCAGAGAAAAGCTTTTTCTTCTGATTGTATGTTATGTTAGGTGACAGCTGGCCACAGGCCAAATAGTTACAAATATAAGCGAACCATGGTAATCTCTGTTCCTCTGATTGAGCCATCAGCATGGCTTCATCAGCGTAGTTATCATTAACAAGAAATTGGTTTTCCTCATTGAAAATGATTCTGGATAAGTGGTCAGCTACCCCATTCTCCTTTCCTTTCTTGTCTATTATTTCATGATCAAATTCCTGCAATAGCATAGCCCATCGCAACAATCTTGGCTTGGTATCTTTCTTCTGCTTAAGGTATCAAATAGCGCCATGGTCAGTATACACTTTCACCTTGGACCCTATAAGGTATGACCAAAATTTATTAAATGCAAAAACAATCGCCAACATTTCCTTTTCAGTAGTGGTATAATTCACTTGAGCTTCATCTAATGTGCGACTGTCGTATCAGATGACATGATGATTTTTGTCTTTCTTTTATCCTAGTATTGTGCCTATGGCATAATCACTACGTCGCACATTATTTCAAATGGCAATTCCCAATATGGGGCTTGTAGGATAGGTGCAAAAGTCAAAGCTTGCTTCAGGGTCTCGAAAGCTTCCAAGCATTCATTATTGAATTCAAAAACTACATCCTTGATCAACAGATTCGACATGGGTTTCGAGATTTTGAGTTCCTTGATGAATCTTCTATAGTATCCAACATGGACTAGAAAACCTTTTAGCCCAGTCACAGACTTTGGTAGCGGGAGTTTAGAGATAGCTTAAATTTTGCTCAGATCCACTTTGATACCCTTCTTGGAAATTTTATGTCCTAAGACAATACCACTCTAGACCATAAAGTGGCACTTTTCCCATTTTAGGACCAAGTGTTTCTCCTCACATCTCTATAGTACTAAGGATAAGTTTCTTAGGCAGGCGTCAAAGTCATTCCCATATATTGAAAAGTCATCCATAAAAACCTCTACTATATCCTCTAAGAAATCTGAAAACATAGAGATCATGCACTGTTGGAAAGTTGTTGGTGCATTGTATAACCCGAAAGGCATTCTTCTAAAAGAATATGTGCCATAGATGCACATAAATGTCATTTTCTCTTTATCACCAGGGTGGATTGAAACCTGATAAAATCCAGAATATCCATTCAATAAACAAAAATAGTCATGCTGGGCAAGTCTTTCCAAGATTTGGTCAATGAATGGTAGGGGAAAATGGTCTTTCTTCGTGGCTGAATTCAGTTTTCTGTAATCTATGCACATCCTCCAGCCCGTAACTATTCTTGTGGCTACTTCATCACCATTATCTCCTTTCACTACAGTCATCCCCCTTTCTTAGGCACTACATGAAAGGGGCTTACATAGTTGATGTCGCTTATCGGGTATATAATCCTTACATCCCATAGTTTCAATATTTCCTTCTTGACTACTTCTTTTAGCATCTGGTTCAATTTTCTTTGAGGTTGAACCACTGGCTGTGCAGATTCTTCTAAATTTATCATGTGCATGCAAAGGGCTGGGTTAAGTCCATTGATGTCTTCAATAGAGTATCTGATTGCCTTTTTGTGTTTCCTCAACTCTTCTAGGAGTCTTTCCCGCTGTTCTTCTATTAGGTTTGCGTTGACGATGACAACATTCCTTTCTTCATTGTCAAAGAATTCATATTTCAGTCCTTTGGGGAGTGGTTTTAGTTATGGCTTCGGCTTGGGAGCCTCTTGCTCTTCACTGGACTGTTCCAAAGAAGCATATTTTATAATCTCAATTACTTCTTTGTCCTCACTAAGATCATCTTCACCTTGGTTAAGATAATGTTGAATTTCAACCACTTCTAGGTCTTCCATCAGAGGATCTGGGTTGTTCAGGGACCTCATTAGGGGGTCTACTATGGTCTTTTCCGCTTGAACCTCTTCATAGTATTGGTTGTAGTTGCCCATGAAGTAGACCGATTTGAAAAGAGACAGTCCCTTCATGGCTTCCTTCACCTTGAAGTCTATGTGATCGTTTCCAACCTAGAGAGTTATGATGCCTTCAGTGACATCTATCAAAGCTCTACCAGTTGCCAAAAATGATCGTCCAAATATCATAGGGCACTTCGGGTCCTCAACAGTGTCTATCGCAACAATGTCGCAAGGGATGAAGAATCATCCCACACGGATAGGGACATCTTCTACTATACCAACGGGTCTCTTGAACGTGTGATCCTCCAGTTCAATCCTCATGTTTGTCTTGACCATGTCGGTCAGTCCCAACCTTTGAGCTAAACTTAGGGGCAGGAGGCTAATGCTCACTCCCAATTATGCTAAACCTTTCCTTTCAAGGTTGTCCCCAACACAAAAAGGGATGTTAAAAGCTCTGGGATCTTTCTTCTTAGTCAGCAATTCAGCTTGTACAAAGGCACTAGACATGTTTTCCAGATGTACTATTTCAATATGGTTTCCCTTCCTTCGTTTTGTGATGAGATCTTTGAAAAACTTTGCATACGTGGGCATTTCCTCTAAGGCATCAAGAAATGGAACATCTATGCGCAATTTCTTGACTTCTTCCATAATTTTTTTGTATCTTTTCTTTAGGTGTGCCTTGATGAATTTGTATGGGAATGGGACCCTTGGTGCATATGGATTTTTCTTTTTGAAGATTTCCTCAACAGGATCTGGATCCCTAACTTCTCCACTTTCCTTTTTGATCTCCTCGGCAGTCTTTCCCTTATCAATAGACTTCTCAGAAGTAACTTCTTTTTCAGGTTGTGGTTCCTCATCTTTTTCCTCCTCATAGTTGTTCCTTGTTCCAGAATTGTTTAATGTTCTCCCAGATTGGAGTGTAGCCATTTTTGTAGTCTTCATATTCGATGGAATTTTTCCTAAGGTATTCTTTACCAATTCTGCGAACTACACAAGTTTTTGGTCAATTTATTATTCGTGTGTCTACATATCCGCTGTGGCATCCAACTCATAAAAACAAAATTAACTTAAGTGGAAGCGAATTATTTGCAGCAGATTACTGAAAATCACTAAAAATTAAAACTTTTTGCAAAGAGATCCACATATAGGAAATCTTTTCCATCAAGAACCGTTGTATAACATTTACATTCTGGTTCAAATGTACATAACCTGTACCATCTCTTCTCAAAGACTACAGCATCAGCTACCCTATAAACATTATATACAGACAACATTCAAATCTCGAGGCTTCAAGCCAAAATCTCAAACGATTCATTAAAACACTGACTAAAAACTTCGAGGACCTGAGAGTACAGAGATGACACATAGGACTTTCTAACTACATAACTTGACAGGCAGGGTCTCCACTTGAGATCTCACTTCTGTCCAGGTTGTTGCTTTCCTTTTTCCTACAAAAGAGTATCTGCTTCTTTGTCCGCGTCCATCTAAAAATGTTGGATCCCACCGGGGTGAGACAATTGTAAATTGCCCCAGTGGGAGATATAACTCTCTGCCAAAACATTGTTATTGCAGTTTAAAGATACGAAATTGGGCAGATGATAAGCATTTTAAAGCATTCTCAACTTTGAAAGCATTGCAACTATTTATGATAGAGAAATATATTATCTATTCTTTTAATAAGGAATAGGAATGACATGTATATCATTTATACATCATATTATACCATCATATCAAACTTTTCTTGTGACACTCATCATCTTGTTATGTCACCCATGAAACACTCTTGTTCCATTCTGTTGGCCTTAGCCAACCTGTTTAACAGATAAGGAGATATATCTACCATGTACTCATATATCAACAATACATGCACTGGGTTAATACCAATCCTGTGTTACTATTATAGGCATTGGTCTATTACCAATCCTGTGTCATCAGTACATGCATTTAGCCTCTGCCAGGTATTGGACTCTTCCAAACCTGATTACACCGCCAGACATTGAACACTACCAATCCTAATTTCACAGCTAGGTATTGGACTTTAGCCAACCCTGATTACATGCATTACACCTTTGATAGGTATTGGGCTCTAACCAAACCTGATTACACAGCCAGGAATTGGACTCTAACCAATCCTGATTTCACAGCCATGCATTGGACTTTAACCAACCCTGATTACACAGCTAGGCATTAGACTTTAACCAACCCTGATTACACAACTAGGCATTTGTGATGGAGTTAGTTTTTACTTTATTTTCTCTCTCTTGTTATTTCTTTTCTCAAGTTATTGTTGACAAAACTACCCTCAATTTAATCATTGCATGACTATGCTTAAAATGACACTTTTGGCAAAAAGAAAGCAAACCCTAGTTTACTTGATAACCTAAACTAATGCCTTGCGACAATTGCTCAATTTACCTATCTACAGATCTATTTTTGCCACCAAATTTGTACACAAGGTACACTTTGACCTCACTAGCAAGCCCCTAAAATTTGGTAACAATTAGGTCAACCATTTGGGAGTTATGCCCATTTTAATTTCGTGTATTATTCTCTTAATCATAAAGACTTAAACCTAAGTTCCTTTTATTGGGCTTTTATTTATGTCACGCGGCCCATTTCCCTTGCTTTGGCGTGGCCCTCGCTGGGATCCGATTTTAACCGTCCGATCTACTGATCAGGGATCGCGCGAGATCCAACGATCCCCGGATCGTCCCTAACCTCCCGCAAGACTCGGTCTTCACCCGCAGCAGCACAGCAACACCTCCAAAATGGCTAGCGCCCAAACCTCATCACCTCAGTGCGAGATTTTTGGAGGATAGACACGCCTCACCGAGACGATTTCAACAACCCTCTACCCACTTCCCCTCGTCCACGCAACTGGGAGAACGACCTCCTGAGTTCCTACGCCTCTCAGTGGCGGCGGCAGCCACAATTAGGGCTCCCCTTCCTAGCAACCCCCACGCCTATTTAAAGAGCCCAGTAGCTCCGCCACCCTTCCTTTAGTCGCGCTAGTACCTCAATTGCAACTGAGATCGCCCCTATCTCCCTCACCTCGAGCACCCCTTCTCACCTGCTTCCCGACCTCCCTCTCACTCTGGTGGATTCCTCCGTTCAATCAAGGACGATCACACCATCTCGGGATCCCGACGAGTCGAACGCCACCCCCAGTTGGTGTCGCGAAGGCCCAGAGCCTCGGGTCGACAAGCTGAGCAACCGAGCTCCAAGAGCTCCATCGCCGGCGAGGTTGGAACCTATTGAGAACTGAAGGAGGATCGGGAATACCTCAGCAACCTTCCGCGGAGCTTTGTGACCACTTATCTCAGCCAAAGGGGCAGGTAAACCCAACTTTCCATTTTTCTTCTTCGTTAACCTGTAAACATGGATATCGCAGTATCTTTCACCTCCGACGATGATCTGGAGCTCGTTGAGCTCGGAAGGATCCCGCGGAGTGAATGCAACCCTCTGCATTCCTCCAGGATTAGCTCAACTCGAGCTAGCCACCCCTTCCCTCACCTCTGTGACCTCGCTGCTACTCGGGGGCGCGAGTTTAACAATCAACCCGGTAAAATTACCTATCTGCCCCGACCATCGCAACGCGATACAAATCCAAAAAGGGGCATTCCCGTCTTTTACCCCCGCCTTTTGACCCAGTTGACTGTCACTGGCTCGCGGGTTAAGGAGAGGATCCACGTAGTCGGATCCCTCTTCTGATCCGCGAGACCAGCGACCCTTTTCTTTTTTTTATTTTCGTTTTATTTCCTAGAAATTCCCTGATTGGTCGATTTTCAATTAATTATAGAAAATAGTAGGATCATCAGAAAATAGCAAAACTATATATCTTTTTGACCATAAAAACGAGACCTATTCATATAAAATATGATTAGACCCTGTTGATCATTCCTGTTCGAAAATGTAATCTAAACCCATTTTAATCAATGATATATAACTATCTTTAGGATGATCTTAATCAAATATTGATATCTTTTATCCTGACATGAGTTAAATAACCCTGAATCTCGAAACCTTAATCCCATATGATTAATCTTCAAGAATCATATCTAGACTCTTGCATATGACTTTCTTATTTCAATATTGGTTGAAAACATCATATCAAACCCTAATCTTCTAAGATCTCTTTAAGAACCTGATTAATCAATCTCCTTTGGTCAACTCTGATCTCAAGGATCAGGAGTACCCTAATGATGACTCTAATGATCCCAATCCTATGATCTAAATCCTAAGGATCTAAACCCTAATGATCTAAACCCTAAAATTATAAGAAATGATAAAGAGATATTGTAACATAGGGTTACTCATATTTCAGGAGGATCTTCTCTCAACCCTTGATCTAGGAACCTGTGAGGACCTGATCTGCTAGAAGGTACGTGGTTATAAGTATATGACTAGTTTTCCATGGTTGTTAAAAATATTGTACTTGAATGCAACTATTTTATAAATGTGCTTGGATGAAATACTATAGTGTATTTTCTTTTGCCGACAAAAACTCTAAATATAGGATGAAAGGTTAGATGGATTGTAGCTACATGCACTGCCTAATGCTGGATGTATGTGCCTAACATGGATGTATGAAATCTGGCCCATGTTAGATGTATGTATCCCTCTCTTTTCCTTATCTATGGCCCACATTGGATGTATGTTGAAAAGGTGCTTGAAGTAGTACAATCGCATCAAATGACATGTTAAAAGAAAAGTTTACTTGATTATCGTTTCGCTTAAAGAATATGATTTCTTCTTATCTCGTTTTGACTTCAAAAGTTACTTTTCTTCTGCAACCATACTATAGTATCTTTTTCTACCACGTACTCTTTTGACTCGTGTTTTTGTTTCCCGTATTTTTTAGGTACAAAGGACTTGTGAAACAATGGAGTAAAAGAGATAATCAAAGTACCTGAAGGCATAATAAATGAGCAAGGAGGATATATTAGATAGATTTCTGTTCTTCTTATCTATTTCATGATAGATGTAGTTTTTCCCTTTCCAGTACTTTGAGGATGATAATATCCTATGTACCTCTATTATTTCTTTAGAACTATTTATATCTCTTCTCTCCGTTCGAATAAGTTATGTATGACTTTAATTATCCTTAATGAATGGTGGTTGTTGTGGCTATTAATTGTTGTTTGTGAACTAGATCTTGGCATATCTCTGGTTTTAGTTGACTTCACTAATTTCTTGTATTTTCCCTTTTGACATTTATAAGATATGAGTGCACGCATATCTGTTTATGTCATTATGGAAAGTATATAGAAATTGGGGTCGTCACAGCATTCGACTTCAACCAATCTTGATTACACAGCTAGGCATTGGACTCTAACCAATCCTGATTTCACAACCAGGCATTGGACATTAACCAACCCTGATTACACAGCCAGGCATTGGACTCTAACCAATCCTGATTTCACAGCCAGACATTGGACTTTAACCAATATTGATTAAATCCCATGTCTGTTTACACAGCACTGGGCACCTTATTCTTTTACTAGCATTAAACTTTGGCTATGCCAATAATGCTCACTACATTCTTTATGTATTACAAGTATTCCTCTTTTCTCCACACATGTACAATCCAAGTTCCATTATTATGATTGTATCCTTTTGTTATTATTATTATTATTATATTACCAAGTTCCCATTCCTTGGTACATTATGAACATTATTATCTCTTACAAGAGACTTTTATAATCATCTTATTACCTCTCACTAGGTAACCACTAATCTCATGGCTCACCAAGCCCTTAAAGCATATTATCACCTCTTACTAGGCAACAACAACATATTCCCTCATGTAATACAATAGTAACACCAATATTCCCTCAATAGGGTTAGGGCTTACTTTTCACATCACATTAGGGTTTTTCATGTCCCATTACCCAATTTAGGGTTAGGGTTTTTCCATCTCACATTAGGATTTCATATTTATCAAATCAACCTTAATACATTGCTCCACACCTCTAGGAGCATCCATTAACATCTTGAGTAATCAATAAAGTTTATTACTTTTAACATTTATCATTAAATGACTATCAATGCAAGGTATGAGTTCATTTCCCATCCTTATCATGATATGATTACATCATACTCATGAGTTTGGCTTAACCCCATTCTCAAGGTATATTAGACTATACTTATCAAAGTATATCAAACTCATTACATTTCATTGTAACAATTGACTTAACACACTTCATGTGTTTCTTATCCAAGTATATTGGCTTTGAGGTGCATTAGAGTATATCAGCCCTGGAATGCTAAAAGTGATATCGATCACATCTTGATGTATCACTTTCCTCATCACTTCCAACTTTCTTAAGATATCAACTTATCTTGGATTAAGGAATTTCCCATCTTAATCCTTTCATCCACTAACCTATCACTCTTACCATGAAGTACGTAGGTCACACATAAGAATGGTCCAACTATCTTTAATGATATGGATCCATTTCAGGTTAAGGCATTCCTTGCTATAAGGTTATCTATAATTAATCACTTTTGGTATTTCCCTTATCAATGTATTAGTCACCATTCCATTATTAGGATTAGGGTCTCTCATACCATCACCCTTTATTAAGGTTTAGGGTTTCACATACTATCATACTTCATTAGGGTTAGGATTTCACATACCAACTCCCTTTATTAGGGATAGGATGGCATATAGCATCACCCTTCATGAGGCTTTCACATCACATTGCATATACTTAGGGTTTACTATTCATCCCAACTAGGGTTTCTCATGGCATCACCCTCAATTAGGATTTCTCATGCAATCAACCTCAATTAGGATTTTACATGGAATCAACCTCAATTAGGATTTCACATGTCATATCAATTGGAAATACTCATCCCAATTAGGGTTTCACCCTCCATTCCCATAATTGGGGTTTTACATTATGTTACCCTAGATTAGGGTTATGGTTCATTAACTTTCTGGATTAGGGCTTCATGATTTCTTTATTAAGGATCATAACCTATTCATCACATGATAAATACTCATGTATGAATTCCTTTCCATCATCCTCTCAACTTGATTAGGTTACATCAACCCTTAAATCAAGTACATACAACTATAAATTAACATAATGTACTAAGACATTATTCTCATAACCTTTTAGGGTTAATTAATTTAAAGGTATTGATCATCTAGGTACTTTAGGGTTTCAACCTTTGTACCCAACCTTAATAATCATCATTGAAACAATGGATCAATCATCATCTTAATTCTCAAGAGATTCAATCACATTGGACCTCCATTAAATGAGGTACCCAAATGAATTGACCAATTAGATCTTCAATTATAATAGGTATCAAAGTGGATTAACCAATTGAATCCTCAATAAATTTTGACTACTTGAGCTCCAAACGGTCTTAGTCTTTCAAAGTTCAAACGGTTTGAAACCGTTTGGTAAAGGTGGTGCTTGAGACCGTTTGCTAAAGTAAGTACTTGAAACTGTTTGCTAAAGGTGACCTTCAAGATCGTTTGCTAAAGGTGGTCACGTGAAACTGTTCGCTAAAGTACCTTTTTGAAACCACATGGACTCAACCGGTTTGGGATCGTTTGGTCCCAAACGGTCTTGAGACTGTTTGGTCCAAACCACCTCAAAACCGCAAGGACCAAATATGGTCTCAACCAATCAAATTGAATTAGGGTTTCCAATGTTGATTCCTTCAATTATTGAATTTATGTAACCAATCATCAATTGGACCTATCATCATACTTCAATTGAGCTAAATAGGTCAACCTTCAACTGATTTGACCCTCAATTGACCCTCAATTAGTCATCAATTAGGGTTTGAGTCAATTGAATTAGGGTTTGGAATCGATGATCCTTCAACATTAACCAATGTGAAACTATTTACTTTAAAACTATTGGACCATCATCCAAATTGGACATGACCTGACCCCAAACGGTCTTGAGGTCATTTGGATGACCTCCAAATGGTCTTGAGACCGTTTTACCATGTCAACATCAAAATCCAAGTCAATCAATCAAAGTTTGGATCATTGGATTGATCACCAAATCAATATTTGATTGCACTTCAACTTAGTACCTTTAGATCTTCAAACACCTAACCATAGTCAACCCTAGACCTCCAAACGGTCTTGGGTGATATCCAAATGGTCTTGGGATCGTTTGGATGACCTCCAAACTGTCTTGAGACCGTTTGACCATCATATCATCATTAACCATGTCATTCAATTAGGGTTTGGATCCTATGATTGGTCACCAAATCAGCACTTAATTGTATTTCAATTTGGTATCTTTGGACCTTAAAACACTTGACCAAACTTAACCCTAGACCTCCAAACGGTCTTGGGTGACCCACAAATGGTACTGAAACCGTTTGGGAGATCCCCAAATGGTTTTGAAACCGTTTGGGTAAATCAACCCAAGTTTCAAACTCAATCACTTATGAAATCAGCACTCAACCCGATTAGGGTTTAGGTGATTGATGAACCTTCAACTCATGAACCAATTGGAGTTAATCAATAATAATTGATGGGTCATTAACCTAGATCATTATGAACAAATCCCCAAATGGTCAACCCTGGTCAACATTACCAAACCGTCTTAAACCGTTTTCTTCTATGCGGTTTAGTGAAACCGTTTCATTCCAAACAGTTTGAAATCGTTTGCTCCCAAACGGTTTGTGAAACCGTTTGGACATTTGATTGAAACCATTTGGTATATATATTTGGGGAGGTGTGTGATTATGATGATGTCATCATCATCAAGCTCTAGACCCACGAAACCTACTATTATTTCCATGGAAATTGCATCAATCAACCAAATCAATAATTGTTAATAGAGAAATGATCATTATTTGATGGGGAATTGAATGCAATAACAAAGTTAGGGTTTCAAGTTATAAAACCCGCCTCCAATTGAGCTCCAAGGCTCCAAGCTCACGGAAAAAATGGTGTATGAAGCTCTTGCAACTCCCCCTAGGCTCGTCCTCAAGCTTTTGGTTGAAAAGTTTGGCTAGGGGTGAAGAGGAGATCAAATTAAGAAGAAATCAATGATTTACTTTCAATTTCCACCATGGAATCAAGGGGAAAAGAGGTCAAGAACCTTACCAAAAGGTTGGGGTCGTCCTCCTCCTATTCCTGAGCTTATCTTGGGGTTGGCCAAGGCAAAGAAAGAAAGGAAATCCGAAAATAAATCCTTAAGTGAGTGGAAAAAGGGATATGTATAAGGAAATCCCAAGGAGAGAGAAAATGAGATTATTTCCTTTAATTCCCAAAATAATTTCCACCAAATACCCCTCCATTTCTTGGCCACGAAGCCATCTTCATGTCCTTGCAAAACCTCTTCATTATCCAAGAATAAAGGGAAAAGAAATTAAGCACCTTAACCCTTATAATATTAATATCCATTTTTGAGTGGAATTTCTTTTTCTTATAATAATAGTGAGTGGAATTTCACCTCCTTAGGATATGCTCGTGCCTTTGCAAGGGTTAAGCTCGTCCACACACATATGAATCCAACCATTTTAATTTTTGTTGAAGGCCCCTTCAATTATTTTATTTATTTTTGTATTAAATTGAATTAGGGTTCCAATTAGGCTTAAATCTTGATTATTTTAATATCAAGATTCTCTCTCCTCCAAATTAATTCAAATGAGGCACCCCTCTCATTTTATTTGCTCTAAATGATGTCAAGAAACATTAGGGACCTTATTGAATTGGTAATTTGTATATTGAACCTTAGGTTTTGGGTAAATTGCACTTTACACCAAAACTAAGTTTTAATGCACAAACATTGTCCAACAAGCTCTATCTTGGTGTCCAGGCTTGTGCAAACCATACCACTACATCATATTAATTCTTATGATGTATCAACATCAGAGGAACATATTATTATGTAACATTTGTAAGTTATCCCCTTAACTTGGGTAATTTGCACTTTAGTCCAAAATAAGCAAACATTGCTTCAACATTGTTCAAACAGGACCAAAATTGAAACATAAGTTCCTCATGAGCCCTAATTACTTTTCACAAGATAAGATTAAGCATATAATAATCTTTCTTTATTAAAAGACCTAGGGTTAAAGCATAACCCAGGTCAGGGATGTTACATCCGCCATCTGAACTTGCATGGTTATCAAGACGCCAGAATTATCTAGAGCAATTTGGGCTAGTTGATCATTCATTGTTGCTTGCCTCTTAGTGAAATTGAATATTTGGGTGATTAAGCCTGATTGGATGTTATCCTTTCCTTATCCTTATCCTTGGCCTTGGCTCAGTCCTACTCCTTGACGATTTTGATTCTTACCTTGTCCTGAGTAGTTGTTCTTGTTGGTTTCATAGTTGGTTGTCTGAGTATACTGAGTTTGTCTGCTTCTCTTTTCAAAACCAGCGGCGGTTTTTGTGAGTTGCTCAATTGGTGTGAATTCTTGGCTGCATCCTTGTTTCCGTAGCTGAAACCAGGATGGTTCAGCCTCTTGAAGTTGGTGTAGGCAACGTTCTGTGTCTCTTCTTCACTTTCACTTTCGTCACTTTCCTTTGTCTTGTTGTAGATATAATTATCAACCCCATGTCCTCCTTCTCTATATGTGACACACTTCATGACCTTCTCAGTATGCTTCTTTCCCTTCACTCCAATATCTTTTAGCTATTTTACATCATTTGCTATTTTCTGAATTTGGGCCATTATGGTTTCTAAAGCCTTGGATTCCATAGACGGTCCTTCATCCCCTACCTTCCTCATTGGGCCTCTATCATTCCTTTCATCGTCTACTCCTACTTGCAGCGTAGCCATGTTTTCTATTATCTTCATGATTCTACTTGGCTTCTTCCAAGGAAATCACTGCCAGCGGCTGCGTTTAACAAATTCCTTTTCGTATGAGATTGCCCATTATAGAAAGTGGTCACTAGTTACCCCTTATGATAATTGTGGTGTGGGAAATCCCTAAGGTACTCCTAGAAACATTCCCATGCTTTATGCAAGTTCTCTCCCGACTTCTGTGCAAAAGAGGTAATATTTTGCATGTTGTGGATTGTCCTTTCTATAGGATAAAATTTAGTAACAAAAGCATCTTCTAGGGGTCTCCACCCATCTATAGATTGGTGTGGGAGATTCAGGTACTAAGATAGAGGTTTGTCTTCCAAAGAGAAGTTGAAACATTTGCAGTATATCACCTCTTACGGGACCCCCCCCATCTTGATAGTATCACAAATATTTTTAAAAGCATTGAGATGATGGTATGAGTTTTCTCTTGAGTTCCCGTGAAAAGGTTTGTTCTGGATCATAGATATGACAATTGGTTTTAGCTCAAAATTTTCTACATTGAAGTGTGGTATGATGATTGGACATCTAGACTCATTGGCCCTTGTTGTTGCCAACTCACGAAGAGTCTTCCCTTTTTTGTCATCCTCAATGTCGCTATCCCAACCATCACACTCCAGTTCATTTTCATGATGGTTACGTTGATGTCTTCTTTGACGCCTGTGGTGTCATTCTTCATCACGTCAATCATCTTCACGACAATCTTCATCCCTATTGTCTTCTTCATCTCGACGATTGTCATTGTAACGTCCATCTCTGTCTTCATCTAAGCCCGGTGGTGGTGGGTTGTGTTGATTCCTCACATCCTACTTGTCCACTGAGAGAGTAACGTCCACGTGAGGCGGCATGGTAACTTGGGGTTAAGGAGCAAAGTGGATGAGTCTGCTTCTTCATGGGTTCCTAAATAGACCGCACAATCGAGTTAGTAAGTTGGACGTGTTAAAATGAACTAATCTACACAAACTCAGGGTAGCAGACTTAAAGTATTTGTGCTGTCAATCTTATTGCTAAGCTTGAGGCACGGGAGTATAGTGAATGGATTTGAGTTCTTAACAATGTTGTTTTACCTTATCCCTGACAATAGTGCCAATAAGTTGACTGGCCTAAATCACATGTCCAAAAGGAGCAGATTCAGAGTAGTCAGACTTTTAAAGAGATAATCTGACTCTCAGGCCCCCACAACGATAAATGGGGTCCGATGTAGAGATCGGGGTCAAACATAGGGACAAGGTTGGCAGTGTCAAGCACACATAATCTAATGCTCGTATACTCCAGATAATGGAGGTACAATAAAGGGGTGTCCCCTAAGGAACAATGGCACTCAGATCAAAGTAAAGCAAGAAAACAAAGATAATGAAATCAAACGAAAACAAAAATAAGATGAAACAAGTATATGGAAGGAAACTCGGATCGGGTTTCACCTACTAAGACTTCTCTCCAGCATGCAACATTACCTCTCTCTCTCTCTTGTATACTCTTAACAAGATCACAAGAAACCACCAAAAGCGTATATTCCACTCTCTCTTGAGATGAGGATAGATCTAAGTCTATGGATAACCTCTCTCTCGAGATGGCCACACATAAACCACAAGGCAAAAACATATGGTTAAAGCTTTAGCATTCCAACACTCTTGTGCATTCATACTACTCCATAACACATGATAAAAGTGATATTACTCTCTGGAGATATCAACTATCAAACATCACAACATGGTAGCTAAGCATAAAAGTGAAGCATTAAAATAGGTGCATGGAGATAACCTTGACTAGAGTATATATATATTCAACAAAGAGAGACAATATACATGTTGGGAGAGCCTTAGTGGCTACTCCCAACGCAACTTAAGTTGTTTAGCCACTCATGCTTGTGGACAGCATAACGACGTTACAGAAAGATACATACATGAAGTCCACAAAGTGAGGAGGGAAGTACAGTGGAAAGGAATGATAGATCTAGATAGAAGAGACGTGATATGACACAGTATTTCTTCAGATCTAGATCTAGCATGTCCATAGAGCAGACGATCTTCTTCTCTTAAAGGAGTCTTCAGTCTTCTCTCTCCTCAGCTTCCCCCTTTGGAGATCCAAGACTGGTGAATTGGATGGAATGGAATGAGTCTGGGTAGTAGCAGTACTTCGTGGTCCTCAGGATCCGATCTATGATCTGATGATTTGACAAGACGGGTGGATGGTTCATTTATAGGTACATTCCACTGACTTAAGCCTAGACCGCGGTCGCGTTCTGGGTTGGGGGAGGTGTGAGACCGCGGTCACGGTCTACTCTTTATTCCTTCTTTCATCACGGGTGAACTCAGTTGTGGTCTACCAGTTATCCCAGTTGAGGTCGACTCGTGCATTGCATTGGAGAGGTCGAGGTCGAGGTCTCCCTACTTGGTTGCTTCCTGCAAGGATCGTGGGCTTAGCAATGACCGTGGCCTCCAAGCTAGTCGCCGTCTGGCTTGATCACAGTCTGTAGGGATTGTGACCCCATGTGGATCATGGACTACTTTGAGTCACGTTCGAACTTGACATCCGTGGTCTCCAAATAGATCACGGTCCCTGGTCTGATTGGTACTCCTGTATTGACCGCGACTTTTGCTGTGGTCACAGTTTAGTAGTGATTGTAGCTTTAGTCTGATTGCGGTCTGTCTTGAATGCGGAAGGACCTCGATCTTAAAGCAGTTCAGAGACCTCAACCATCATTGTTGAACAAGTGGGTCACGGTCGAGGTGACGACTGCGACTTGGGTTGTAAATGTACCTGAAATCATGGAAAGATGTGTAAGTGAGGTTTTAGTCAAAAACATGGTAAATTTTGGGGAAAGCTAATAAAAGATATACTAAAAGAGTATATAATATATACAAAAAGTATGTAAAATAAAGTGTTATCAAGGCAGAACTAACATTGGTGCACTAGTCAGTTTCTTCTTTAACAATTGGAAGGCACAATAACACTTGTCATCCCAGGCAAAAGGAACATCTTTCCTTGTCAGTATGGTTAGGGGTAACCCACTGAATTGAAGTTTTTGATGAACCTCCTGTAGTATCCTTCCAAACCCATAAAAGTACGAACTTCAGTCAGTGTCTTTGGCTGCACCCACGCTATCACAGATTCAATTTTCTTGGGGTCCACACAAACTCCCTCAGCAGATATCACATCTTAGGAAGGACACCTCCTTCAGACAAAACTTGCACTTGCTGATCTAAGGGCGGTTGTTGATCCAACCTTGTAAACCCTAATTGAGTAAAGAGAAATCCTAATTCTGATGATGTAAAATGTATGGCATGGGTCCTATGAGATGATGGTGTTGATGATGTATTGCTTTTTTGTTATCAGTTTCTAATCATGCAGGTGACACCAGTTGATGTACATAGCCTATGGTGATTATGATATGTTTGAATGGGCCTTGTGAGGCATAAAGTGTTGTTGACATCCTTTGAAAGAGGAAGTGAATGGTCTTATGACCTAATGATGGCTTATTTCCTTGTATGAGATGATTTTCCTCAATGATGAGATGAGAGGTAGTTACCCCAAGTATGTGGTCCTTGTGATGGGCATATGATTAAAGACAGACATAAAGTGATGATGTGGTTATTATGTGATTCATATGTTTTGGTGATGTGTCATGCCTTGTTTATGTAGATCTTATTTTAAGTTTATACGTTGTAACTTGATTGGTGTTGAAAGATGCTTAAATTGGTCTAATTAATCAAGTGGAATCTAATAGTGTAGTTTGCCCATTGCCATAGATCCATTCAGTGTCAGCACCTACTGAATGGTTAAATGAGTTTAACTCGGAGCGCATATTGTTGAATATGCGCAGTGCAAGTTGAGGTATCTCCCTTATGTCTTGACCTTACATAATTGGCTACGGGCCATACCTTGAATAGAGTGTAGTTGCCATTCGTAGCTCAATTATATGTGATACATGATTGGCTATGGGCCATACCCTAATTAGAGTACAACTGGGGGTTGTATCTCACTAGCGTTGTGACATGTACCAAGGCGAGCTAGATATGTATAGATATACTATATGTCTCTAATAGTAGTATGACTTATGATGTCACTACATGCTCACTCGTATTGACCGAGATAAGGTGAGGTCGTGGATTCTGAATCTTCCATTACACCTTGTATGGCACTTGTTTCGACTATATATATATATATATATATATATATATATATATATATATATATATATATATATATATATATATATATATATATATATATATATATATATATATATATATATATATATATATATATATATATATATAGTGGTCAGTTGGATTTGGATGGTACGATTCAAATCCTCAGGGCATAATAAAATGCATAATCAGTCATGTAGTATACTTGTATAGGATCAAAATATGAAAACATTGGATGAGACCTTACTTGATCTTTGTACAATGTTGTTGATAGGAAATATACATGTTCTTCATATTCCTTTTGAATTATTAAGATGTTTCATAATTCAACAATAATTTCTCTTCCTGTTAATAATCACTACCCGCTTCACATAGCTATAAATTTAATACTGCTTTGTTTATCTTATTTGTGATAATAATAGAGTTGGTGGTGAGTTATATCTTCCGCTGAGATTTGGAATCTCACCATGTGGGTTTCCCACACCATTTTTAGGTGGACAAGCATGAAGTAGAGATCGTGCAGATGAGGTTTTGTAGCAGCAAGAGGAGCAGTAGCTGACAAGGTTGGAACTGCTGCTGGATGTCTTTTGCTGATAGAGTCCTAGAGTCGTTCCTGTACACTCGGGTCTTCAAGAATGTTTTGAAGATGTTTTGCGAATGTGTTTTCTTTATGTGCCCTTGTATATACCAGATGCAATGGAATCATGTATATATGTTCTAGAACAAGTTCTTTGGTTATAGGTTGCTAGCATGCCTTGTATATTCTTTGAAGCATGAAAAAATTTATATGTGACAGTTCTTACTATTAGGTAGTTTATGAAACAATTTTAAAATTTTAGTGTTTTTTAGTAATCTGTTCGTTAATCCTTCTTCCAGGGTTTTGTTTTGAGTAATCTCTCTTTGTGTGGAATGGGGAATCACATTTGGTGGTATCAAAGGTTTAGGTTCGCTGAGTCTACAAGGACCTAGGACTAGGGTTTGTATTTGTTCTAGTATCCTCCACTCTATCTTATAGTCAATTCTTCTTATGCAGAAGAAGAAGAGAAAGCTTAAAGATGTCTATAGAACATGAAGAACATGCTACCAAAAGTAGGGTTGCTACATAGGTGGTGGTGTAAGGAACCAAACACAAAAAGATCAAGTGTTTGAAGTCCCCCAATTTAACCCAACCATGATAGAAAACCCTGCCTTTCAATCACTTTTTGTGCAGTTTATGGCTAGTATGACTCATATAGCGGACATGTTGCATGCACCTCAGCCTGGGGCACCAGTTTCCCATACTAAATCTTCAAGAACTGGGAAGACTTTTGAGCGGCTTTGCCGTATTGGAGCGGTAGAGTATGTGGGTACAGCTGACCCGGCGGATGTAGATCTGTGGTTGACCGAACTTGAGAAGGATTTTAAGATCCTGATTATCCCTGAAGAGGATAAGGTGAAGCATGCAGTGTACCTTCTAAAAGGGAGTGATGGCCATTGGTGTCCATAGAGGAAGAAAAGAGACCCGATGTTGTGATCAGTTGGGAGGAGTTCTGATGAGAGTTTGTTAGTCGATACTTTCCTAGACGTATCTTGACAAGACGATCAGACAGTTCGAGAGGATTCGACTGGGATCCATGATGATCAAAGTGTATGAGGCAAGGTTTATGAAGTTGTTGAGGTTTTGTCCTCACATGACTACCATAGAGGATGAGTGGATTTGTCACTTTGAGAAGGGGTTGAATGCTGAGTTGTCTACCCCAGCTGCTACTTTGGAGAATCGAGAGAGGTTCACCATGTTTGTGGAGTCTTTTCAGAGGATAGAGTAGTTTGTGAAGGAGAAGAGAGAGGCAAGTTCCAAGAAGAGGTCTGCATAGTCTCAGAGGTAGTCATAAGGAGTCTTTAAGAAGATGAGGTTTTCGGCACCACTAATATCACAAAGGTTTAGTGCATTGACACAGTGGTCGCGAAGTAAGGGCAGAGGTCATAGTTTTCCATCTGTAGGAGCCCACAATACAACATCAATATCAGTGATAGGGCCAACTAGGCCACATTATGAGACAAGGACTTTCCACAAGTGTGGACATGTAGGCCATCTAAAATAGGATTATTTGGTGAGAGATGATGAAGTGACCCAGCAACTGAGGTAGAGTCAACATGGCTCACAGAGACAACATCACAATAGCGTAGGAGGATGAGGGTGTGGCCAAGCGTCACAAGATGGATCATCTGCTCAGGTAAGTAGAGGACAGGGTTGGAAATAGGTAATGGCTAGATTCTATGCGATGAGTCAGTCGGAGGCAGTGGTCAACCCGCGAGTGGTGACAAGTCAAATAGAATTATTTGATTCTGATTTGTCTTCTTCTTGCTTTATATCTATTGTGGTTGATCCGGGTGTGACACACTCTTTTATCACACATGAAGTGCTTAGTAGTTGTCCTTTTCCTATTACTCGTAAGGAGAATAGTTTGTTGCTAGAAACCCCGTTGGTCAATTTTTTAGTATAGAAGACTGTGTGTCCTTCATGTGTTCTTTCCTTTTCAGCACACATCATTCAAGTGGATCTTATACCACTTGACATGCATGGATTCAATGTGATCCTTGGAATGGATACCTTGGAGAAGTATAGAGTGGTCTTGGATTGTAGTTCTAAGAAAGCAATATTTGTGGATGGTAGAGAGACGTGGATCTTCCAAGGAGATAGGAAGATTCTTCTGGCATGTCTTGTATCAAGTATGGTAGCTAGAAAGCTTCCGAGATAGGGTTGTGAGGCGTTCTTGGCACACATACTGAATACTGAGGTGAGGAGTCCTAGTATTTAGGAAGTACCGATGGTTAGGGAGTTTAAGAACGTGTTTCTTGAGCAGTTTCTAGGTGCTCCCCCACCCAGAGAGATTGATTTTGATATCAATCAGGTTTCTGGTACGCAACTGATAGCTCAGACATTGTATAGGATGGCTCCGATAGAGTTGGTAAAATTGAAGAAATAGTTGCAACAACTGCTTGACAAAGGTTTCATCAGACTGAGGAAGTCACCATGGGGTGCTCCAATGTTGTTCATGAAGAAGAAGTATGGGTCTATGAGGCTGTGCATAGACTACAGGTATTTGAATAAGGTGACGATAAAGAATAAGTATCCCTTGATGAGGATAGATGATATGTTTGACCAGTTGTGTGGCATGACAATATTCTCAAAGATAGATCTGAGATCAGGATATCACCAATTAATGATCAAGGAGGATGACATACCTAATTCAGCTTTTAGGACAAGGTATGGTCACTACGAGTTTGTGGTTATGCCGTTTGGGCTAACCAATGCACCAACAATGTTCATGGATTTGATGAATAGGGTATTCTGACCATTCCTTAATCAGTTCATGGTGGTATTCATAGATGACATGTTGGTATACATTCATGATAGTCAACAACATGAACAACCTCTTCGTCAGGCGTTGACTGTGCTAAGACAACACCAGGTTTATGATAAGTTTAGCAAGTGCGAGTTCTGGTTGAAAGAGGTAACTTTCTTGCGGCATGTTATATCTGCTGAAGGGGTATGCATGGATCCTAAGAAGGTAGAATCTATGATAGAATAGGAGCAACTGAAGATGCCGACAGAAGTGCACAATTTTCTAGGTTTGGTAGGCTATTACAGGAGGTTCATCAAGAACTTCAGTGCTATCTCGTTACCCCTAACAAAGTTGACGAGGAAGGATGTACCATTTGTTTGGGATGACATATGTCAATGTGCTTTTCAGACATTGGAGGAGAATTTGATGAGTGCACCTGTTCTAGTCTTTCCCGATCAAGGAAAAGGATACCAAGTCTTTTGTGATGCATCCAGGAATGGGTTGGGATGTGTGTTGATGCACAAAAAGAAAGTGGTTTCTTTTGCTTCCGGACAACTTAAGAAACACAAGGAGAACTATCCAACCCATGATTTGGAGTTAGCTGTAGTGGTTCATGCTTTAAAGATTTGGAGGCACTATCTGTATGGGGAGAAATTTCAGATCTTCATGGATCACAAGAACCTAAAGTACATCTTTCCACAGTAGGAGTTGAATATGAAACAATGCCATTGGATGGAATTGATCAAAGATTACAACTACATGATTGATTATCACCTGGGAAAAGAAAATGTTGTGAAAGATGCGTTGAGAAAGAAGTCTTCATCTTCATCCATGAATAAAGGCCAGTTGAATTTTTGATGTGCCACATGCGAGACATGTTGGTCTCCTTACGACAGATGAATGTCAAGTTGGAAGTCTCCTTGTTAGCCAGATTGTTGGCACAATTACAAGTGATTCCTACACTGAGACATCATATCACAAAGGCACAACATATGGATACTTTGATACAACATATTAGGTCAGCGTTTGATAGCAAGAAGAGTGATGGCTTCCATGAATCGAATGATGGGATAGTTTGTTACCATGATAGGATAGTGGTTCCTCATGCTGATGACCTAAGGAAGATGGTGCTGGAGGAGGCTCATTCATCCATGTATGCTTTGCTCCCAGGTGGTACCAAGATGTACCAAAATATGAAGGATATGTATTGGTGGCTAAGCTTGAAGAAAGATATGGCTGAGTTTGTTGTAAGATGTGTAGTATGTTAACAAGTCAAAGCTGAGCATTAGAAGCCTATAGGAAAGTTGCAACCATTGCCTATACCTTAGTGGAAATGGGATCATGTGACCATGGATTTTTTGGTTGGTTTGCCTAGGATAGCCAAAGGTTATGATTCCATTTGGGTGACGTTGATAGGTTGACCAAGTCACTGCATTTCCTTCCCGTGAAGGAAATGTTCATGTAGAGAAGTTTTCCCAAGTCAATGTTGATGAGATAATGCATTTACATAGTGTTCCAGCTACTATCGTATCTAACAGGGGTCCTCAGTTCACGAATCATTTTTGGGAGCGACTGCACACAGCTTTGGGTATGTAGTTAAAGTTTAGTATTGCTTTCCACCCGCAAATAGATGGTCAATCTAAAAGGACCATTCAGACCTTGGAGGAATTGTTGACGGCATGTGTTCTTCAGTTTTTAGGAAGCTGGGATGTACATCTCAGTTTGATAGAGTTCTCCTACAATAACATCTATTAAAGTAGTATTGACATGGCACCCTATGAAGCGTTGTATGGGAGACGTTCCAGATCTTTATTGTGTTGGTATGAGACATGTGAGTATCAAATTCTTGGTCCTGAGATTGTACAACAAACAACAGAAAAGATTAAGGTGTTACAACAACAGTTGTAGGCACCACAAGACACACAAAGGTCATATGCAGACAATCGTCGTAGACCCTTGGAGTTCCAAGTGTAAGACAAGGTATATCTGAAGGTCTCTCCTTGGAAGGGTGTTCTGAGGTTTGGGAAGAAGGGTAAGTTGGCTCCCAGGTATATGGGACATTACCCAGTGACGACACGTGTTGGGAAGTGGCTTACTGGTTGGAGTTGCCACCTGAGTTGCACAGGTTACATCTAGTGTTCCATGTTAGTATGTTGAAAAAGTGTCATCCAGATACATAGTTAGTGTTACAGCCTATGGAGGTGGAGCTTGATGAGGATATGACCTATGTAGAAGGTCCAGTGTTGATCCTTGATCGGAGAGTTAAGAAGTTGAAGAGAAAGGACCTTGTGCTTGTGAACTTATTTGGCATCATCATGGCGTTGAGGAAGCTATGTGGGAGCTTGAGGAAGAGATGAGGAGGAAGTATCCCTTCCTTTTCTCTTAGGATTTCAGGGGAGAAATCCCTGTTAGGGGTTAATGGCTTGTAAGGACCCTGACCCACATTTTGTGATAACCCTATTTGCTTTTCTTGTTGCTTAGCTCCTTTCTCTAATCATATGAGATGTAATGAGGGCATGTTGGAAGCATGAGTTCCTTGTTTGAGCTTGTTTGGTTGAGTGGTGACATCCTTGGGGGTGTTTTGGACATATGTTTAAGGTGTGTCTTACACCTAGGAGTGTTGTCTCAGGCTTGAGAGCCTTGGAGAGGCCCTGTATCAGTTTGTGGGTGTCTTGAGGGACATCCTATCAGTTTGTAGGTGTCTTAAGTGACATCCTATCAGTTTATGGTACATAGGGTTTACCGCTATCAGTTTGTGAGGAGGGTAGATGTGTGTATTGGCCATGACCTAGGAAGGTGACCTAGTGGGCAAGACATAGATCTTATCACCTTGTTGCATGGTGTTGCATGTGGCTCCTTCTTTGAGGACAAGTTTCACCTAGAGTTATAAGGTGGTGACACCTTCCCATTGCTCTCTTTTTCATCCCTCTTGTATATATACCTCTTTCCCTCCATGTAAGAGAATCCTTTTGGTTATCCTTGCTTTCCCTCTTTGGTGGATGACCTTGAGCTAGAGGAGTCTCTCCCGTGGAGCTTGGAGGATGAGTCCCATGCTTGTGGTGCTCTCTCCATGCTCTACCTTGGTAAGCTGTGATCCTTAACTTCTCTTTCTCTCCTTCTTTCTTCTTCTCGGCCATGGACCTTGGTTACTTTCTTTTCACTCTCATGCTCTCTTAACCATGGTTCTATCTTATCTCTTGGAGGCATTTTGGTGATCAAGCTTGAAAGATCTTCTTCTACCTTGAGGTTGTGAAGCTTGGATCTTGGTGGTGATCCTTGAGGCGGGTTATATAACTCTAAACCCTCTTTATTATTATCACCCTTTACTTTCTATCTTTTTCTTTATCTTTGGCTTAGAATTCCTTGCTTGTTAGTACTTCCTTCTTGGTGGTTTTGCATTCTATTTTGGAATAGGAATCTTGCTTAGTTGCTACCATGTGTTACACCTTCTAGATTTTCTTTAGATGAGTGTCTTTAGGTTGAAGACGAGTGGGTCGATAGGCTTTGGATTGTTGTAACCACCTGTGATGCCACTGACCGTCATTCCTTGTGACAAGTCATCATGACCTTGTCTAGGTCTAGGTCAACATGTTCTGATGTTGTTAGATCATCATGGCTTGGGTATGAGTAGGCAGATATGATATGAGGGTGTTAGTTTTCTTGGTGGTTGTTGAACCAATATGGTGTTTGACCGTGATACAAAGAGTACTAGCCGTTATGGCCTTGGCCATCATACCTTGGGGGTGTTGATTCCCGACACACCTGTGGCCGTCACGACTTGGCATTGTGGCCATGGATGCGTTTCTTTGGGAGACGAGTGTTTCCTGATATCCCCTGATAGCCCATCATGACTTGAATCATTACTAAACCCTAAGAGAACCGTTACCTTGCTAAGCCGATACACTAGGGCATTGACCGTTACCAATGATGCATGTCACACCCATGATGGCGTTGCCCGACAGGAGAGGCTAGATGATACACCTTGTTGCTTGATACACCTATAGAGATGCATAACTGATACAACATCCTAGTTGGTAGGTCGACACCCTGGTTGATCACCTAATATACCCTAAATCGATAACCCTCTTGGTGTGAATGCTTGACACATCTAGGGTTAACCTGATACCCTATGTTGTAACCCTAACTGACATCTTGTGCTGGTGACTATGGTACACCATGTTGATGATATGGTGATATGAGATGATGTGATACCCTTTGGGATTGTTGTATGTATTTATAATAAGGTTCATGTTTCTATAACCTTTATCTTATAACATGTGTCATAATGATAAGGAAAGTGATGATCTAAGGGTGGTTTTTGATCCAACCTTTTAAACCCTAATTTCGTAAAGAGAAACCCTAATTTTAATGATGTAAAATGTATGGCATGGGTCTTATGAGATGATGGTGTTGATGATGTATTTCTTTCTTGTTATCAATTTCTAATCATGTAGGTGACACCAGTTGATGTACATAGCCAGGTATGAGCTATGGTGACAATGATCTATTTGAATGGGCCTTGTGAGGAAAAAGTGTTGTTGACATCCTTTGAAAGAGGAGGTGAATGGTCTTATGACCTAATGATGGCTTATTGCCTTGTATGAGATGATTTTCCTCAATGATGAGATGAGGGGCAGTTACCCCAAGTATGTGGTCCTTGCGATGGGCATATGATTAAAGACAGACATAAAGTGATGATGTTGTTCTTATGCGATTCATATGTTCTGGTGATGTGTCATGCCTTGTTTATGCAAATTTTGTTTTAAGTTTATACATTGTAACTAGATTGATGCTGAAAGATGCTTAAATTGGTCTAATTTATCAAGTGGAATCTAATAGTGTAGTTTGCCATGTGCCATAGATCCATTCAATGTCAGCACCTGCTGAATGGTGAAATGAGTTTAACTCAGAGCACATATTGTTGAATATGCGAGGTGCAAGTTGAGGTATCTCCCTTATGTCCTGACCTTATAGGATTGGCTATGGGCCATACCCTGAATAGAGTGCGGCTGTGGGCCGTAGCTCCATAATATGTGATACAATATTGGCTACAGGCCATACCCTAATTAGAGTGTGGTTGTGGACCATAGATCACTAGCGCCGTGACCTGTACCAAGGCGGGCTAGATATGGAAAGATAGACTATATGTCACTGATAGTAGTATGACTTATGATGTCACTGCATGCTCACTCATACTGACTGAGAGAAGGTGAGGTCGTGGATTCCAACTCTTCCATTAGACCTTGTATGTCACTAATTTTGACTATATATATATATATATATATATATAGTGTTGGTTGTATTTGGATGGTATGATTCAAATCCTTAGGGAATAATAAAATGCATAATCATCCGTGTAGTATACTTGTATAGGATCAAAATACGAAAACATTGGATGAGGCCTTGCTTGATCTTTATACAATGTTGTTGATAAGAAATATACATGTTCTTCATATTCCTTTTGAATGATTAAGATGTTTCATAATTCAACAATATTTTCTCTTCCTATTAATAATCACTACTTGCTTCACATACCTATAACTTTACTACTGCTTTGTTTATCTTATCTGTGATAATAATAGAGTTGGTGGTGAGTTATATCTCCCACTGAGATTTGGAATCTCACCCGGTGGGTTTCCCACACCCTTTTTAGGTGGACGATCATGAAGAGGTAGAGATAGTGTAGAGGAGGTTGTGCACTAGCAAGAGTAGTAGTAGTTTACAAGGTTGGAAGTGTTGGTGGATGTATTTTGCTAATAGAGTCCTAAAGTCGTCCCTGTACACTCAGGTCTTCGGGAATGTTTTGTAGATGATTTGTGAACGTGTTTTTTGTATGTGCCCTTTTATATACTAGATGTGGTGGAATGATGTATATATATGTTCTATAACAAGTTCTTTGGTTACATGTCGCTAGCATTCCTTGTATAAGCTTTGAGGCATGAAAAGACTTATATGTGAAGCTTCTTGCTGTTTGGTAGTTTATGAAATGGTTTTCAATTTTTAGTGTTTTTCAGTAATCAATTCATTAATCCTTCTTCGATGGTTATGTTTTGAGTAATCTCACTTTGTGTGGTGCAGGGTGTCACACAACTGGCGCCATCCTGTATGGTGTCTGATATATCAGTTGGGTACCCGAGTCTAAATTGATCTCAAAATGAATCTCTCGAGGTGGAGGAACACCCAGAAACTCTTCTCAAAACACATCCTCAAACTCACAAACAACTGGTACCTCCTGGATACTAGGACTCCTCACCTCAGTATCCGTCATGTGTGCCAAAAATGCCTAGTAAACTCGCCTCATCAACTTCTCTGCCACCATCGCTCGGGAGGATATTCCTATCTCCTTGGAAGATCCACATCTCATCACCATCTCGAAACATCACCACCTTGGCACCATAGTCCAAGACTACATGAGACTTCTCTAAGGTATCCATTCTAAGGATCACATTGAATCCATGCATGTCAAGCAGTATGAGATCCACTTTAATGCTATGTCCTAAAAAAGAAAGGACACATGAAGGACACACCTCCCACAACTCTATGGAACAAACCAACATGGTTTCTAAATGAAGGCTATCACATCTACATCTACCAATCAAAGATCTACTAGCAATCACTTCGTGAGTGATAAAATAGTGGGTCGCACCCAGATCAACCAAAATAAATGTAAAGAAAGAAGATGACAAATCAGAATGAAATAACTCCATCTGACATGTCACTACTCGTGGGTTAACCACTCCTTTTGGATGACTCATGGCATAGAATCTAGTCATCGCCTACTGACATCCCCATCCTCTATTGGCATGTTCTAAAGAACAAGCCTATGATGCCTATCCATGTCCTCATCTTCCTCTAGTGCTATACTATTATTTCTGCGAGCCATGCTGACTTTGCCTTGGTTGTTGGGTCACCTCATCATCCTTCATGGAACAAAACTTCTTGGTATGCCCAACCAGGACAGACTTGTAATATGTTCTATTCTCGTACCATGTCCTTGACTACCCTATCACTGATACTGATGTTGTACTGGCGGCTCTTGTTAGTGGAAAACTACGACCTCTGCCTTTACTGATTGACCACTGAGTCTGTGCACTGAACCTCTGATGTAACATCCCTGACCTGGGTTATGAAGTAACCCTAGGTGTTTTGTATAATGAGAGTAATTATATGCATGATATTATCTTTTGGAATGTATGTAGGGCTCAAGAGGAATTTATATTACAATTTTAGTCCTTTTTGAATATTGTTGAAATCAATATTTTGCCTATTTTGGACTAAAGTGCAAATTACCCAAGTTGAGGGGTCTATTTGCAAATTGTGCATGATAATATGTTCCTAATATGTTAAAGCATCATGGGAATGAATATGATGCAGAGGTATGGCTTATGATAGGCTGAATTCTAAGAAAGAGCTGATAAAGCAATGTTTGTGCATGAAAATCTAGTTTTGGTGTAATGTGCAATTTACCCAAAACCTAGGGTGCAATATGTAATTTACCACTTCAAAAAGGTCCCTATGTTTCTTGGCATCATGTGGAGAAAATAAAATGAGAGGGGCGCATCATTTGAATTAAGTTGAAGAAGAGAGAATTTTGATATTAAAATAATCAAGATTTAAGCATAATGGAAACATTATTGCAAAAATAAATAAAATAATTAAAGGGCCTTCAACCAAAACAGAAATGGTGGAATTTATATGTATGAGTGGACTTCCTTGAGCTTTTCAAGGACCGAAAATATCTTAAGGAGGTGAAATTCCACTCACCTTATTATAAGGAAAAGAATTTCCACTCAAAAATATATATTAATATTATAATGGATTAAGGTGCTTAATTTCTTTTCCCTTAATCCATGGATAATGAAGGGGAGTTCGGTGGGTTTGAGTTTCCTTTGCATACAATCAAACCAAGGAGGAAAAGTTGGTACCATTTTTTTTGGAATTAATTGATTTTTAATAAAACATTTTCTCTTTCATCAATTTTCTTATAAAAGAGCCTTTTCCAACCCACCTAAGGATATTTTTATATTCCTTTCTTCCCCTTGCTTGAAAAATCGACCAAGAGAGCTAAGAACAGCAGGGAGCACGTCCCCAACCTTTGGTAAGCCTTTGACCTTCGTTCTTCTTGATTTCATGGTGAAAATCATAAAACAATACATGATTTCTTCATTTCTTCACTCCATCTTCAACCCTAGCCGATCCTTTCACTCCAAAAGCTTGAGAAACGACCTTGGGAGGTTTCTAGAGCTTCAACCACCATTGGATCCGTGAATCTTGTAGCTTGGTATCAGATTTGAAGGTGGGTTATATAACTTTCACCCTTAATCTTTGTCATTGAATTCGATTTCTACTTGCAATTGATTTAATTGTCATTATTGCAATAGCCTTGCTTAATAGATGGAGTTTCCATGGAAAATGGCAGTAGTTCCATGAGTTTAAAGGTTGAAGATGATAACCTGATCATAATCACACACCTTAATCAAAGAACAATAGCAAACAGTCTTGTATCTTTGGTCCAAACGGTTTCACCAAACCGTTTGAGACCAAACGGTTTGCAAACCATTTGGTGAAGTTGGACTCCAAACCGCATGGTTGAGTTGACCATTTGGTTTGGTTGACCGTTTGAGGTCTGAACTCAATTAAAGGTTGGATGATGATCCAATGGACTTAATTGATTGATCCAATGTGTGCATGATCCTTCAAATGGAAATCCTAATTGAATTGATTGGAGAAACCCTTGATTGGTCCTAATGATTTTAAGACTTTTTTGGGCAAACGGTCTTGAGACCATTTGGGACCAAATGATTTCAAAACCGTTTGGTGGATTGAAGGTTGATCCTTTATCCATGGATGATGATCTAATGGTTTAGATTGATGAACCCTTCAATTGAATAATCAATGATCAATTCAATGGTGCAATTGGAAATCGATTTGATGGAGAAATGACCTAGTGAGCCCTTATAGTTTTGGGACTAATTTGGCCCAAACGGTCTTGAGACTGTTTGAGACCAAACGGTCTTGAAACCGTTTGGGGCCAAACGGTTTCTAAACCGTTTGCGGTCAAACAGTTTCAAAACCGTTTGGTGGCAAACGGTTTCAAAACCGTTTGATGTTGAAACTTCAAAACCGCATGGAGGTTGTTAGTGGTTCAATCATTTGGATATTGAAGGCAATGATGGTTCCAATTATCCAATGATGGTTAGTCAATAAAGGTACAAAGATTGAAACCCTAATAGTACCTAGGGATTTGTGTCAATTAAGGAAGGAACCCTAATTGTCATAAGATCAATGGCTTGGTACACTATGTCATTCATAGTTGTATGAACTTGATTGGAGGGTTGATATGAACTAATCAAGTTGAGAGGATAATAGCAAGGATCTGATACATGAGTTTAATTCATATGGTGATTTAGGGTATGATCCTTAAGTAAAGAGATCAAGCAACCCTAATCACGAACATAAGCCCTAATTGACAAGGTTGTTGAACCTTAACCTTAATCCAGGGTAATTTATAATTGAAACCCTAATCCAAGGAATGGATGTAACCCTAATTCAGGATGATGATGTGTATAGACCTAATTAAGAGTAATGTAATCCAAAACCCTAATTGGGATGAATAGTAAACCCTAATTATGGGTGAAGAATTATGAAACCCTAATTGGGCTGAATAGTAAACCCTAATTATGGGTGATGGTTTATGAAACCCTAATTGGGATGAATAGTAAACCCTAATTATGGGTGATGGATTATGAAACCCTAATTGGGATGAATAGTAAACCCTAATTATGGGTGATGGATTATGAAACCCTAATTGAGATGAATAGTAAACCCTAATTATGGGTGATGGTTTATGAAACCCTAATTGGGATGAATAGTAAACCCTAATTGTAGAACAATGAGTGTAAATCCTTTTATAGGGTGGAATTGATGTGAGACCCTAACTAAGGATGGTTTCATGAGAAACCCTGATGTTTGATGTACTGTGGAGCTCAAATCTAGGGTAATGCTATGTATTGTTGAACAAACCCTAAATCTTGGGCAATATGGTGATAAACCATATACTTGATGTGATAATGGGATGATTATCCTTAAATGATATGAAGTGGGAAACCCTAACCCTGGTAAGGAAATAGTGGTGTTACCCATGAATAATGAATTCATATTTGTTGAACATGGTTCTAATATGCAATTCATATCACTATATCATCTGTGCTAACAATGCAGGTATCTTGAAATGATGATCATGGCCAGGTATGAGCTATGCTATTTAATTCCCTATTGTGATTTGTACCTTGAGTGGCATAATATACCTTGCTGCCTGGAAAGAGGTATCAAGAGAGTTAATGGGCATCAAGTACCATGTGTGATGCTTGTAATAGCAGGTATCATGTTTTACTTGGTCAGTTGATCTGAAGGTGATGATTACCTGGAAAAGTGGTAACAATGCTTAATGATGAATCAAGGGTTTAATTACCCAGGGCCATATGATTATGGTGATGAAATTGTGAAGGGATGAGAATACCCAGCTTTGAGATAAGGGACTAAGTCCCCAATACCTTTTAAAGATTGTTAAGCAATTGATGAAAATAGTACATGTTTCTTTATAGCATTGTCATACTAAGTTTTGTTTGAAAACCTGCCTAATGCTAAAAGAATATGAAAATGTACTTAATTAATCAAGTGAAATCTATTCATGTAGTGCTCTAACCATAGATCCATCATTGTCAGCAGTTGGTGATGGTGAAATAGGTTTTCTATGGAATTCCTGGAATTCACATATTTTGAATATGTGGGGGTAAATGGGAGAAAATATCCTCACGTCCGGGTGAAGAGATTGAGGGATGGTAAACACTAAATCTCTCAATCCTTCATGTGTCGGGATAGATGTATCATAAATCTCCCGATGGTTGGGTTAGATGTATCATTAATCTCCCAATGTTATTTTATGTCGGGTTGATGGAGATAAACATTAATGCTCTCGATTACCGATAAGAGTCCAGTTGACGCTGTAACTCTATAGCGAAGTTCCAGTATACCCTGGAAAGCTATTTGAGCAGTCAACACAGTCCTACTTGTAGTCCTGTGCTGACCAGGATGTAGGAGGTAATGGGAATCTGACTCTTCCATTGACCTATTTATGGTATTGATTTTGATTCTAGAAATGGTCGGTTGGAGTATGAGCGGTATACCTCATCTTCTCAGAGCTTAAATCTGGTTGTAAAATATAATCAGCCATGTAGCATATTTGCATAAGATTGAAATATGAGAAACATTGGTTGATGATATACTGCTTAGCATGCCTTTGATACAAGAATGTACTTATGTTCCTTTGATTCATATTGAATATGAGACATGCTGCTATATCAAGATATAATTGAAATACTTGCATAAGAATGTTTCTCTAATCTGTATAGATGTTGATTCACCTGCTATTGGATTATATTATCTCACTGCTCAGTTTATTTCTATTAAACTGCAATGACTATATTTTGGCAGAGAGTTATATCTCCCACTGGGGAAATTTTTATAATTGTCTCACCCCCGTGGGATTCAATGTTTTTTTAGGTAGACGCAGACATCAAGGCAGAAACTCTTCTGTAGGAGAAGAGCAGCAACAACAAACACAAGGACAACAGTGATCCAACAGGTGGAGACATTGGCTGTCTAGTTTTGTGTAGATAGTCCTATAGTCATCTCTGTACTCTCAGGTCCTAGGTGTTAGTGTTTTGATACTTCGATCTGAAATTTTGTGCATGTATGCCTTGAGGTGCAATGATGCATGTAATGTATATATGAACCAGTATGTAATGTTTACTTTGGTTCTAAATGAAAGAGTTTTCCTGTGAATGGATCTCTTGATAAATGGTTTTAATTTTTAGTGATTTTCAGTAATTCCACTGTTAATAATACACTTCCCCATTAGTTAAACTGGTTTTATGAGTTGTATGCCACAAGATTAGTGGTATCAGAGCCCTAGGTTCGTTGAGTCTACAGAGACATAGGATTATGGTTGTTGAGTCTGTTCTAAGTGTCTTCCAGTTTATCTGATAGTGTCTTCTGCTCATATAGGAGAAGAAGAACTAAGGATGTATGGATCACATGAAGAACACACTGCTGAGAGCAGTGTTGCTACACCAGGAAATGGTGCAAGAGACCAGGGCAGGGAGGAACATGTACCATAACAACCCCAGTTCAACCCAGCTGATATGGGGAACCCATCCTTCCATGCTATGTTCGGGCAACTTATGGAAGCTATGACCCACATGACGGATAGAATGCCAATATCTGCACCCAGGGCACCACCCCATGATGAAAGACATGGTGCCGGAAAAACTTTTGAAAGGATGAAGAGGGTAGGAGCCTTAGAGTATGCTGGTACAGCCGATCCAACATATGTTGATCTATGGTTGACTGAGTTGGAGAAAGCCTTCAGAATCCTAATGATTCCTGATGATGAGAGGGTTAGACATGTTGTATATCTCCTCAAAGGGAGTCCTAGCCACTGGTGGACCATTGAGGAGGGAAAAAGACCTGGAGTTGTGATTGGATGGTATGAATTCAGGCGTGAATTCATCACTAGATACTTTCCCAAGATGTATCTAGATGAGAAGATATCACAGTTTGAGAGAATTAAATAGGGACCTATGAACATTAGCAAGTATGAGGATAGGTTCATGGAGTTGTTGCGGTTCTGTCCACACATGGCATCCAATGATGAGGAGAGAATTTGGCAGTTTGAGAAGGGGTTGCACGCTGAATTAACCACTCCGGTGTCTGCTCTGGAGAACCGGGAGAGGTTTGCAACTTTTATGGAATCTGTAAGACATATAGAGAGGTATGTAGTTGAAAAGCGACAGGCCAAGGGTAAGAAGGAATACCCACATTTTCAAGGACAGAGTGTTGGGATTTTCAAGAAACTGAGGTATTCTATGCCTACACCACCACCAAGGTTCAATATCCAGACACAGTGGATGTCAAGTAAGGGTAGAAATCATAGTTTACCACCAAAGGGAGCTCACATCTCAGCTTCAATGTTAGTAACAGGACCACCCAGACCACCAAGGGGGAATATAACCTGTTATAGATGTGGAAAGGAGGGCCATGTGGTGAGAGATTGTCCTGAGAAAGTTAGGAGTGTGACCCAACAACTGAGGTAGAGTCAGTAGGGCTCTCAGAGGCAACAACCTGGAAGTGGTGCTAGAGGATGTGGACCAGCATCCCAAACTGGTTCTTCGACATCTAACAATCAAGCACAGGGTCAACAATAAGCGACATCTAGGTTCTATGCTATGAACCAACCTGAAGCAGTAGTCAACCCTCAGGTTGTGATAGGTCAGATGGAACTGCTTTATTCTGATATGTCTTTATCCTGCTTTGTATCTGTGTTAATTGATCTGGGTGCTACACACTCTTTTATCACTCGAGAAGTGATTAATGACTGCAATATGATTGTTAGTCATAGAATAGATAGCTTACTGTTAGAGACACCTTTGATGGGATCTGTAGTATTGCGGGAAGTGTGTTCTCCCTGCAATCTTGTCTTTTCTGATCACCGCATTCAAGTGGATCTTATACCACTTGAGATGTAGGGTTTTGATATAATCCTTGGGATGGAAACCTTAGAGAAATATAAGGTTGTCTTGGATTGTAGTTCCAAGCAAGCTGTGTTCAAAAATGATGGTGACACATGGATCTTTCAGGGAGATAGAAAGATTCTTCCAACATGTCTTGTGTCAGCTATGGTATCTGAGAGGCTGATGAGACAAGGATGCCTTGAATTCTTAGCCCATGTGGTTGATACCACAATGGAAAGCACTCATACTTCTTAAGTTCCTGTAGTAAGGGAATTTGAAAATATATTTCTTGAAGAACTTCCAGGTGTTCCTCTGCCTCGAGAGATAGATTTTGAGATTAATCTAATCTCAGGCAGGCAACCAATAACACAAATGTCGTATAGGATGGCACCTGCTGAAATGGCAGAGCTCTAGAAACAACTGCAAGAGTTGCTTGAGAAAGGTTTTATCCAACCGAGCACTTCACCCTGGGGTGCTCCAATCCTTTTTGTTAATAAAAAGGATGGGTCGATGCGGTTATGCATTGACTATAGACAGTTAAACACAGTCACCCTAAAGAACAAGTATCCCTTACCAAGGATTGATGACTTGTTTGACCAGTTGTGTGGTGCGGCTGTCTTTTCTAAGATAGATCTGAGGTCGAGATACCATCAGTTATGTATCAAGGAGGGTGACATACCTAAGTCTGCCTTTAGGACCAGGTATGGTCACTATGAGTTCACAGTTATGTCGTTTGGACTAACCAATGCACCAACTGCATTTATGGAACTCATGAATAGAATCTTTTGACCTTTTTTGGATCAGTATGTTGTCGTTTTTATAGATGACATTCTGATCTACAGTAGAGATGCTCAGCAGCATGAGCAACATCTTCGTCAGGGTTTGACTTTGCTAAGAGAGCATAATTTGTATGCTAAGTTTAGTAAATGTGAGTTCTGGTTGCAGAAGTTTCCTTTCTTGGACACGTAATATCTACCTCAGGTATTCGTGTTGATCCTAAGAAGGTAGAATCTGTCCTACAATGGGAACAACCAAAGACACTGACAGAGATAAGAAGTTTCCTAGGACTGGCTGGATATTACAGAAGGTTCATTAAGAACTTCAGTTCAATAGCCTTACCCCTGACTAAGTTGACAAGGAAGGAGATTCCTTTTGTTTGGAATGACAAGTGTCAACAATATTTCCAACTGCTGAAGGAAAGGTTAACATGTGCACCTGTACTGGTGCTACCTGAGCAAGGAAAGGGGTATATAGTCTTCTGTGATGCATCTAAGAATGGCTTAGGATGTGTGTTGATGCAGGATAAGCAAGTGATTTCTTTTTCTTCTCGACAGCTTAAGAAACACGAGGAGAATTATCCGACACATAATCTAGAATTATTTGTTGTGGTCCATGCCTTGAAGATCTGGAGACATTATCTCTATGGAGAAACATTCCAGATTTTCACAGACCATAAAAACTTAAAGTACATATTTTCTCAGCATGAGATAAATATGAGGCAATGTTGCTGGATGGAGTTAATCAAGGACTATGATTGTATAATTGATTACCATCCAGGGAAAGCCAATGTGGTTGTTGATGCGCTAAGTAGAAAATCAACAACACCAACCCTAGATAAAAGCACAGTTAAACTCCTTAATGTGCTCTAAGAGAGATATGTTTATATCCTTGAGGCAAGACAATGTATAACTTAAAGTGTCATTGTTAGCCGGGTTATTAGCTAAGATGCACATAAAACCAACTCTGAGACAACAGATTAAAGAAGCAAAGCAGACTGATTCGGTGATTCAGCAGATCAGGTCTGAATATGGTAGTGAGAAGCGGGATGGCTTCCATGATTCTGATGATCAGGTAGTCTATTACCATGATAGGATGGTAGTACCTGACGTTGATAACTTAAGAAAGTTAGTTCTAGAGGAGGCTCATTCTTCAATGTATGTTATGCATCCAGGGAGCACCAAGATGTATCATAACTTAAAAGATATGTATTGGTGGCCTGGTTTGAAGAAGGATCACTACTACAGAAATGGCTTATAACGTCACTTTTTCTGGTGTCGGTTGTAATAATAAACCGACACCTAACACATACAGCGTCGGTGTATAAAATAAGCCGACATCAATCTGTGAAGAGTGACCAGACACAGGTATCACTTTTATTCAGTGTCGGTTCCTTAATAAGAAACCGACATTGAAAAGTAACTGCCAAAACCAAAATTTCCAGCAAAAAAAATTGCCTCCATAAATTGACATACATCATCGGTTTTTAAGAGAGCAACCGACAACTAAAGGTTTTCTGTGAGACAGAAATTTGCTCACTTTTTATCGTCAGTTTTGTGACAATAACTAACGCCATTGTGTTTTCACGCGAATAACCGTGAAAATTTTCACCTCCCTTTACTGGCGGTGGTTTGCTGCAAACCGACACTTAAAGTTTGTATTGTCGATTTTTTTAGCAACCGACACCTATAGTTAACTTAACAGCGTGACAGCCTCTTCCTCTTCTATTTCATTCATTTCCGCTGATCAGGGTTTTTGCTCCGATGATTCCCTTTGCTCCGACGATTCTGCTGCTGTCCCGCACCTCCGCCTCTGACACTGCCTCTGCCTCCGACACTGCCACCACTCACCGCCTCTGCATCCGCCAGCCGCTGCCAGCGACTTCCCGCACGGAGCAGCACTACTGCCTGCACAGAGCTAGCAGCGTCGCCGCTTGAAGTAGCCAGCAGGGCTGCCTCTTCGAGCTTCTAGAAGGGCCTCCAGTTGAAGCACCCTGCACGCCCATTATCATGTTTTCCCTTGACCTGAATTGTTCTATGACAAACTGCATTTTGTTCTACACAATATTACTCACGTTTACAACATACTCACATATCAATTCAGGGTTAATGTGGGGGATTTGGGGGTGGGATATTGCACTACAAGTTCTTCATGTGCTTATCTATGCATAACCTTTTATATTTACTTATCCTCTTTCGGTTCAAGTTTTAGAATTCTAGGTAGTTTTAAGCTACATCTTCACTACTTCAACCACTCAAAAGTTTTGATATGTAGATTCATCAAGTTGATGAATGCATTATTACATTGTTTAAAGCTTGATTAATTATGGTAATCTAATCATTATGTTTTAAAACTAAGGAGAAGATTTAAACATTATTTGATTCACATAATTAGGGTTTGAGAACTGAAAATCCTAATCGACAAAAATTAGGGTTTTGGTAACATATGAATACAAAATTTGATCAGTATAGTCGTGTACTAAATGATTTTCAACATTTTATATACAACTAGGATTTAGTTGAAATTTGTACATGGTTTGGAGAAATTAGATATTAGTTGGAAGAATTTTTTGACTTGTTTGTCGGCCGAATAAACTCAATCGGCCATGTATTCAAAATAAAATATAGTAGTCTAGTATTTGAATTTTATCTTTTTATTGGTATATCCAATTGATCTGAAATTTTAATTATGTTTTGGAAACTCCATTTTGGACGTCTTGTTAAACATTCCTAATTTTTTAATGATGTTTGAACTCTATAGAGAGGAGTGGCGGTTGAGTATTCCCTAGATTAACTCGACCGGCCATGTTGCATACTATATTGATTGACGATCCATGGGAAATTCTATGGATATATGACTATGCTATTTCATGTGAATATTGCCTAAAAATCAGGTCAGTGGTCAATATGCTTGGGAATTGAATTGACATTATTAAATCATATTTGAATTGTATTAGAATGAATTATTCAAGTGTTTGTTGAGTCTTACTGAAATTGAATATGATATATACATAAGGATCAGTGTGAGGTGGCAATATTCTTACAATTATGTAATTCTTATGATGTTGAACAAAGGATGACTTCTTGAAAACCCTAGAAGTTTAGTATTAAGACGAGTATGAGTGATAAAGCTAGAACTTGTATATAATGTTGCAAATGTGATGAATTGTTGAAGTTGTTGGCTAAATGGACATCATTTAAATGCTTTTGTTTTGATAATGACAAACATTTCATTCTTGTCGATCTAACGTGCTACTTGAATGTTGAAGGAGTAAAGTGGATGACAAATATTTGGAAGATCTATATGCTAAATTGCTTTAATTTCATGAATGTAATGAATTGTAAAACTTGTACAAATATATAATGTACAAGTACTTAGACATCATGTAAATTAAGCATTAGATCTTCCTTAACCAATACTTATATAGGTCATCCCCTTCAATAGTGTCACATCTGCACACTCATACACACTTAGTATCTAGTTCAAAACATTGAAACAAGGTTATTCTCAGTCGACAAACTCCTCGACTGAGACACCCTCGGTCGACAAATTCTTCGACTGAGAATGACCCAGGTAGTCGTTAGACACAGTAGACAAAGTAGTTGGGAGTTGGATCAGAACGTTATATACACTTGACTCCAGACAGTCCCTCGATCGACATAACTTCGACCGACTGGGATCTCTGTCGACAATTCCTCGACTGAGAATGTCTCTGTCTACACTTTTTAGAATTAATTAACTAGTCGTTGTTTAGTGCAACTAATGGATACCTAACAGCTAGTTGAGCACTTAGAACCCCCTAGAAAGTGTCTAGAACGTCCTTAAGCACTTGTAGGTCATTCCAATAAATAGGACATGCCTTAGGACACCTAAACTCACTTATATACACTTGTGCTATACTTGAGCTTACACTTGCAATTGGCAATCTATTTTGAGAAATTGAGCAACACTAGCTTTGGCTACTCATTCCCTTGCTCTAAATTCATGTCCTATAGGCTAGCATCTCCTATCCACTAAACCTACACTTCAATATTCATTGGTTAGGAGATCTATACGCTTGATATAGGCAAATCAAGCCTTGTGTTTCAAAGTGGTAATTGTAATTTCCATTTCCTTTCTTGTTCTTTCTTATTGCTTGTACTCTCCTTGCTACTCCTAGGGTTGGAGGCTGTAGATTGGAGAGGGTTTGATCTTATTGGTGAAGAAGGAGGTCTTTGGACTACTTCTAGAAGGATGTTGCAACGGGAAGCTACTTCATAGAGGAAGGCTACTTCAAGGGGGAGCTTGAAGTTACTTCAAGAAGGCTGCTTCAAGGTTGGTGCAACTACTTCAAGGTGAAGGTTGTCCAAAGGGTGTAGAAAGTATTGTAATTTTATGTAAATTCCTTGAGAGGTAATAAAATTTAATACTTTCAAAATCCCGGTTGGGTAAGCAACCAGGTAGTGGATTGTCTGCCTTAGTATTTGCTAATGTTGGAACCACTCTAAACACCTTGTCTCCTTCTTATTATTTCAATTGTGGTTGTTTGAGTTAAATTACTTTAAAATAATCATAAAACCCTATTCACCCCTCTCTAGTGGTTTTGCAATTGGTATCAGAGCAGGCTTCATGGAGCTCTAATCGAGTCTTGAAGAATGAAGGGTGATGGTGTCTACAACCGCAAGCAAAGGAAAAGCATGGAAAAATCTTCAACAAGTTGCAGTTGGTGTTTAGGAACAAGCCACACAACAATTAGTTGTCCATGGAGAGAAAAGAAGGAAGAGGTGCACAAAAATTGCCTCATTGCTACAACCAATGAAGAAGAAGAAGAGGTAAGCCTTCTTGATTTATCAAAAGAAGAGATAATTGCTAGTCTTGAAGAAACACATAATAAGTTGCAAGAAGAAATTAAAGAAGTCTAATAAAGCAAATGATGAGTTACATGCTAAACTTCTTGCTCTCACATCTGAAAATGAAGATTTGTATGCAAAATTAAATGATCTTGGATTTGAAAAGGATGGCGTTATTTCTAAAAATCATACTTTGAAATCATATCTAAATGATTGTAATGTGAAGATTTTTACTCTAGAAACAAATTACAAGCTTCTATCTCAAGAAAAGGTTGGATTACTTGCAAAGTTAAATGATCTTAAAAAACAACCTGTTTTGTGTACACATCTAGATTATGATACTATTGTGAAAGAAAGAGATTCCTTATTATCTAATCTAGATCAAGCAAAGCTAGACATCAATAAGAGAATGGATGAGATTGTCAATCTGCAACAAAAGATTAGTAGTTTGAATAACAATGATACCCTTGATAAAAATTTAAATAATTGTTATCATCAAATTGGAAGGAGAGGACTAGGTTAGAATCCTAAAGGAAAATCTTATCAAAAACCTAGTTGGAGAAAGACACAAACATTAGAAAATCAATCTATGTATGTACGTAAAGGCAAACATACATATGTACCCAAGAACAACCTAGAACAAAATCATAGAAAGAGATATGAGGTTGATTCCATATGTTTTCATTATTGTTTGCATCTTGGACATTACCTTTTCTCATGTCCCTATAAGAAAAGGGATGTTGAGTTAGTTTGGGTTCCAAAACCCCAAACTAAATGGATAAAATTAAGTTGAGATATGACCAAAGACTCTAAGTTGTATATCTCTATGTCTATCTCAACTTAACATAATGGTACACCAAGTTAATCCAAGAAATTAAAATTTCCAAATATACATCTTAAACTAATTATTTTAGTTTAGATTCTCAAAATGTATATGATTAGTTGAGATTTAACCTAAATGCTGCTTTGATATTTAAATATCTCAACTAAATCCAACTTTAACTTTCATATTCTTGTTTTACTTGGAAACAATTACTGAAAACAATTCTGAAACAGTACAGAAACTTTCTCGGTCGAGAAACTGTTCGATCGAGAACATTGTCGGTCGAGAAATGGTCGACCGAGCAGGTTACTATTTTGTAGTTTACAATATATCTGATAAAACCAATACAAACATCAACATTATCGGTCGAGAAATAGTCGACCGAGATAAATTCGGTCGGCAAACAGTTCGACCGAATCAAGTTCTGCTGAACTTGTTTTCAATTAATTTAGTTTGCTATCAATTTGTTATTAATAAATGATTTAACATGCAAAATCAATCTTGGAGACCATCTTTGAAACAAGACATATTGATCTATTTGCATCATGATTTAAGATATAACATTATGAATATGAAATCCTTAAACATATTGCATAAGTATTATATGAAGACTGGTTTTTTAACAAACCTTATTTATTGATTGAAAAAGTTTATTAAGCATGTTCATGGTTTGTCTTAAAATTGAAAATCCATGAATCATGAATGAGATTATTTTGGTTTACATGGTTTAAAAAAAATTGAAAATTATGCATCATGATTGGTATAATCAAGGAAATTAATGTTTTATCATAGTCCACATGGTTTATCAACATTTATTGGTCTATCTATGTAGGAACCATGTGTATTAAAATTTAAATGGTCATAATCATTGTATTTCATGAAGTTACATGCTTCCATCTTGATCATTGTATTGTGGATATAATTCTACTGTTCTATCATAATTATTGTGTCATAATCATTATGTTTTCATTGGTTTGTCTACAATAATCTTTGATCCATATATAAAAACCATGAATGGATATTGCTTTTTATCATTGTGATTTAGCTCATGTGAAGATGACATTTTGCATAAACAATAAAACTTCATGAAAATCTGTAGAAATTATACTTCACATATAAGTGTTCAAATTGGAAATCTGCAGAAATTGCCTCTTGGTTGAAATCAAGCTTGACCAAGGGGTGCTATGGTCGTAGTCGAGGTCGACCTAAAATAAGCTTGACAAATGCTTATTTGAACATCATTTTACTATACTCAATCTTAGTATCTTGATTCAAAATGTGCTTTTTATAAAAGGTCAAAATCAAATATTAAAAACTAGTTATGACCTTAGAATTGCTCAAATATCCTAGATAATTATTATATTACATGCTCTACATTATTACATTATATGCTCAAATAATGCTCAAAGGATTACAATATTACTCCCCTAGAAGACATACATATGCTCTACAAATCCAGTCTATCACTTGTATTAAAAACTAGCTCAAAATTCTATTCACAGCAACTTCATCGGTCAGCAAAAATTTTCGACCGAGACAAACTCGATCGACGAATTCATCGACCGAAAACATCTCGGTTGGCTATCCTTCTTGACCGATATTCACCAAGTAAATGTTGTACAAGCGAACTCAGACATGATTCCGGTCGAAAAAAATTTTCGATCGAGCCCACGTCGGTCGACAAAATGCTCGACCGAGACCGACCTTGTGAACCCCCATTTGCGTGAATTAAAAAGGCAATATTCTAATTAAAATATTAATTAAAAAAAAATCGTAACGACTAGTTTTCGATCGACCGTTGGACGACCAAGAGGAGCGTCTAAAGAAATGACCGTTGCGGTCGTCGGTCGACAAATTGTCGACCGAAATAGGGTCTATTTTTCTATAAATAGCGCCCAAAATGACCCATTTCTTCACACCTTCACATTTTCTCTTCTATAGCTCCTCTGTAGTGCATTCTTGTGCAAATCTTTAGCTTCTCTACATCCAAGTCTTGCTTGCTACTTCTCCACCTCAAAACAATGAGATGGATTCCTCATCAATGCGTGGAAAGAAGCAAGTTACAGCTAGGAAAGGAAGGACGGTCTCTCCCATGCTGTCGTTCATCAAAAACATTCCATTCAACGACGCAGCTGCAGGCGATCGCTACCTCAGGATCTCCTCAAGAACTCCTCTTCCACGACGGCCAGTCGACGTCATGGACTTCCACAACATTGTTGATCTGGAGGAACTCTTCGAGGTGCAACATTTGACTGATTTTCTGAATCCCTCCTTCCATTCCTACTCCTCCAAAGTAGTTAATGAATTCTATGCCAATTTAACCCCACATCATGACCATGATTCCTTCTCTTCTATGGTTAATGGGTATGGATTCCATTTTACTGAGGAGGGCATTCTTAATATGCTTAACATAGACATAGAAGACTATAAAGATTGTCTTGACCTCACCACAGGAAATCCACTAAATAAACTCTCCCAAGATGACACCACCACTAGCCTTAGTGACATCAAAAGAGCCATCTTTCTATCCAATACCACTTGTCATGAAGATAGGGGTACCTATTATGCCATAAACTTAAAACTTGAAACTAGGATCATAAATCTCATTGTTGCAACCAATATCCATCCTAGAGAAAACAAGTCTGAAGTACCCACTTTTCGTATGTACCTTATCTATGCCATTCTAAAAGGTATTCCCATAAACTTCATTCGTATCATCCTTAAGAATATGCTTGAGTTTTCTAGCAATCCACCTTATGCTGACTTTGTGTGCCAAATCACTCAACATTTTCTTATGAAGAATATTGAGGACCTCGGTTACACATGGGATAGAAAACCTCAAAAGATAAGTAAAAATACGGTGGAGAAGATGGGAATCGACTTTGGCCACAAAAGGGCTAGGACTGAAGGGTAGACATCCACCCAAGACATACCTCCACCACCCCCTTCTACCAACCTACCACATGATCCTATTACAAACATGTTGACATACATAGCTTGATCCCAATATCACTTGAGTAGGCAATTAGATTACAATCACCATGCCATGACTTATTTAAACCAAAGAATGCAAGCCCTCTCTCCTGACCAACCTGATGAATATCCATATTCCCTTAATCCTGGCATGATAAATCCATACAATCCTTCCTACAACTACTATCAAATTCCACCTCCACCATCTCCTGATCTCACACATACTCAGTTCTCCTCAATTCAACTTCAAGACATTGCTGCCCACTTTTGCTTTGATCGTGTTCCCATCTTCTTGGAGGCTTATGCCTTAACCAAGACAGGTGCCTTAGAGTGGCAGACACTGGTCAAATATTATGGAGCTGAGCCTTTTCTTGGAAAAGACCCATACATTGATGTCATCCTTCGATCTTTTCTGTGAGATTATGAGATATATTTTTAATGGTTGTGATGAAATGGCTATGTTTGTATTGATTGTAATGGATATCTTTTTATAAGCAAGTATGTCATGCTTTATGGGTCATCTTCTACATTGTATAAGCACAAAGTTGTTATCAATACAAGTATTTTTTCAATGGCTTCATCTGACCATATACATGTTATATAAATATAATAGTAGAGCATACAAATAAGGGGGAGTAATATATGCATATAATCACAAAGGGTACAAAATTTTGCAACTAATTGAGAATTAAATTGTGGCTAAATTTACCATTAATTGGTGTGCCTTAATCCCTTGATTTTAATTGAATATCTCTTTAAGGGGGAGCATAGCATAAAATTAAGAGGGAAAAATAAAAAGTCATTCTATATGATTATTTTGGATATCTTTTTGAAATGACAAAGGGGGAGAAATAATATAAAATCAAAAACATAAAATTAAAATGAGTTTCATGATATCTCGGCCAGCATTCACTTGCAAAACAATAATGGCTACAAAAGGTAAATTTCAAGTATGAAATTCACATGATTTATATTTCCTTATTTTATATTTAGGAAATGTTTGTCATCTTCAAAAAGGGGAGATTGTTGGCTAAATGGACATCATTTAAATCCCTTTGTTTTGATAATGACAAACATTTCATTCTTGTCGATCTAACGTGCTACTTGAGTGTTGCAGGAGTAAAGTGGATGACAAATATTTGGAAGATCTATATGCTAAATTGCTTTAATTTCATGAATGTAATGAATTGTAAAACTTGTACAAATATATAATGTACAAGTACTTAGACATCATATAAATCAAGTGTTAGATCTTCCTTAGCCAATCACAATACTTAGATAGGTCATCCCCTTCAATAGTGACACATCTGCACACTCATACACACACTTAGTATCCAGTTCAAAACATTGAAGCAGGGTTATTCTCGGTCGACAAACTCCTTGACCGAGACACCCTCGGTCGACAAATTCTTCGACCGAGAATGACCCAGGTAGTCGTTAGACACAACAGAAAAAGTAGTTGGGAGTTGGATCAGAACGTTATATACACTTGACTCCATACAGTCCCTCGGTCGACAAAACTTCAACTGACTGGGATCTCGGTCGATAATTCCTCGACCGAGAATGTCTCTGTCTGCACTTTTCAGATTTAATTAACTAGTCGTTGTTTAGTGCAACTAATGGATACCTAACGGCTAGTTGAGCACTTAGAACCCCCTAGAAAGTGTCTAGAACATCCTTAAGCACTTGTAGGTCATTCCTATAAATAGGACATGCCTTAGGACACCTAAACTCACTTATATACACTTGTGCTATACTTGAGCTTACACTTGCAATTGGCAATCTATTTTGAGCAATTGAGCAACACTAGCATTGGCTACTCATTCCCTTGCTCTAAATTCGTGTCCTATAGGCTAACATCTCCTATCCACTAAACCTACACTTCAATATTCATTGGTTAGGAGATCTATACGCTTGATATAGGCAAATCAAGCCTTGTGTTTCAAAGTGGTAATTGTAATTTCCATTTCCTTTCTTGTTCTTTCTTATTGCTTGTACTCTCCTTGCTACTCCTAGGGTTGGAGGCTACAGATTGGAGAGGGTTGATCTTCTTGGTGAAGAAGGAGGTCTTTGGACTACTTCTAGAAGGTTGTTGCAACGGGAAGCTACTTCATAGAGGAAGGCTACTTCAAGGGGGAGCTTGAAGTTACTTCAAGAAGGCTGCTTCAAGGTTGGAGCAACTACTTCAAGGTGAAGGCTGTCCAAAGGGTGTAGAAAGTATTATAATTTTATGTAAATTCCTTGAGAGGTAATAAAATTTAATACTTTCAAAATCCTGATTGGGTAAGCAACCGGGTAGTGGATTGTCTGCCTTAGTATTTGCTAAGGTTGGAACCACTCTAAACACCTTGTCTCCTTCTTATTATTTCAATTGTGGTTGTTTGAGTTAAATTACTTTAAAATAATCATAAAACCCTATTCACCCCCTCTAGTGGTTTTGCAGAAGTGTAAGTATTAATACATGTATCAGATGGCTGATCAGGACCGTGCTGATGATCAACGTGAGGGTGAGGATGTGCTTGCACCGCCTGACAATGTAAGTTTTAAGAATATATCCCTATATGTTCATTTATAATTATATTATGTAAGAGTTTTTTTTATCAAATTTTATGTTGGTGATGTACCCCCTGAAGAAATTACAGCACTTGATGAGCAGCAAAATAAAATTGAGAAAGTGAGCGGCATCACAATGATGAACAAGTTAATACAGCAAAGGGCCAATGGATCCAAATTGGTTGTGAATTTCGATCAGGTAGGAAATCCATATGGAGTGAACTGCAATTCATTTGTTTCATATCTTGGGGTTCTTACTCGCAACCATTACAGTGTTATCCTAGAATCATGGAATAGAGTTCCTAAGGAGAAGAAAGACCACATATGGAAGGAACTATGCGTGAGTTATTATTATTTGTAATTCTATTTGTGTATATTACTAATTTTTAGGATACTAGTTAATAGCAATATATTCTATTTAATTTGCAGAGCATATTTGATATGGATGAAAAGCTGCATCGTAAATGTGTGATGCAACATTGTGGGAGGTTCCTAAGGAACTATAGGACCAATCTCACCCGAGATTACATACGTGATGCTGAGAATATGTTCTTGATAGATTCCAATTCTAGACATTGATCAGTATTTCACTAACTTTACACTAATAATTTTGTTTGTATTCTCTTTGAAAAATAAATATAGGAAGAAGGAAGCCACACAGCAATGGAACTACTTGGAACCTAAAGTCTGGGAGGAGTTTGTTACCCAAAGAAAAACAGATGAATTCAAGGTATTAAGCGCCACCACTCCCAATTTAATTAATATATGTTTTTATGTATTCACCTATTCAAGATTAACCTTTAGTGTTACTAACCAAATCAACGTGCTAACTAACTAGGCTAAGAGTGATGCTCAACGAGCAAGGCGTGCACTGAATGTGCACGACCACACAATGGGTCCAAGAGGATATGCAGGCATTCACCAAAGACTACAGTCTGAGTCTACTTAGCCTACTGCTACTCAGGAGACTGCAGAGTCCTCTATTGCTGCTCTCGCACCTCTGCCTCGTCATGTTATGTGGATAGCTGGGAAGCAAAACAAGAAGGGAGAGATACCGAAGCCCGCAACCGCTGAGGCGGCTGCAAAAATGGTAAAAATCAAACTCTTAGAGCAATCTATCAATATTGATTATTATTATGTTTACTTATGAATTTTTGTTGATGGTGCTTAGCGGGAGCTGCACGAGCAGAGGAAGGAAGGCAAGTTCATCCCTCAGGGCACAAGGGATGAACTGACAGTTGCTCTGGGTAACCCAGAGCATCCTGGACGTGTAAGGGGTGCAGGCGCTGGTGTGGGCATCAAAGCATTCTTTGGGCCATCCCAGCGTAAACCTGTCCCAAAAGAGGGACTTTCACAAGTTGAGGTAACTTATTCTTATTTTAGAACGTTATTGCGAAAGGGAATTCAATAATCAGCAACTAGCATTTCTTTTATCCATGTATAGGTAGATTCCTTAATTGAAAAAAGACTCTAGGAAGCATTTCACAAGTGGCAGCAGGTGCCTCAGACTGCCAGTCAGACAGTATCCGTGGCGAATCTCTCTTCTCCTACTCCTCGTACTGCAGATGTTGGGAGTAATCCTATAGACCCACCTAGCACATCCTCTGTAAGTATTTTTATGGCATATATAATAGTTAGTCTGTTTAATATGATATGTTTGTGTATATATGCATATAACATTCTTTAATTATGTAAATTTGTAGGGGTTGAAGCCATGCCGACTACAAAGTGAAGGATATATCATTGCAGATGCATCGGCTTACCCACCCCTTAAAGGGTGCATGTTTCATGGGAGTCCAGTACCATATGGCATGGTACGTGTGAGCCCCATACATATACTCCCTGGCTGGACGGATCTTGCACTGCCTCATGCACACCCAGATGCTGAAACACTTGGTGAGGCAGTAGGCGGAGTGATACTATGGCCCGAAGCGGATGTCCTCTATATTGATATTGTATGATAAATTTTCATTACTTTACTTTGTTAGTGTGTATATATATACGAGTCAATTGATATGAAATTATATATAAAGGTAAAAAAGATGAGACCTGCTACATCTCAGCCTCCACCTCCTCGACTACCAAGTTGGCTTCCACGGGACCTACACGCCTCGATAGGACCTAATTGTAGGAGTGTGGCAGTATGGATCGGCGAACATAATCTAAATTTCCCTATAAATGTTACTATTCCAGAGAATGTTGCAGGTAAATCATATGATAACAATCTATTTAAACAAGTTTAGCATATGTATTAATGCATACGTAATAGAAGTTCTGGATACGTATTAATGCAGGTCAAACATTCAGAAACAACATATTTATACAAGATATTTTGGAGTTGTTTAAGTATGAATGGCTGAGAACATCTATGATAGAGCTGTGGATATGGTGAGATTAATTAATGCATATGAAAATCTGGTTTATACATCCATATACCTTGTTTTATATACAAGAATCTAGTTTCTTATATATTAATGCATACGTAATACAAGTTTTGCAGCCACTTATACAAGACATGTAAATATTTTGGGTTTTCCCATGTGGGATTTTTGGTTCCATCTTTGATTAGTCTTGTAGAAAAAGACCCTGTTTCAGTTACTTCATACTGCTGTGATGCTTTTGAATATTTTGGTAAAAATAATAAGACGGTGATAATAGCTCCATTAAATGTCGAGTAAGTTTACTTTTCTTGTAATTTGGACTTAAGAAAATTACATTTTTATTGCAGATATTGAGTTATTAATTTTCTACTTTCTTACCTGTAGTTATAAGTATTGGGAGTTATTAGTTATTGTCCCCAAGACATTCACCATCTATTATCTAGATCCTGCGGGGAGTGAGTTGGATGTATTTGGACATGCAATTAAAATGCCATTATTCTCGTGAGAAATATTTTATGTTTTTATATCTGTTAACATCTGTTACTGCATTACTATTTAATTATGCAATTTAATGTTTTACATTAACATATATATAGGGCTTTACAAGAGTACAAAAAAGCTGGAGGAAAGGTCCCCATGAAAAAACATCTGCAGCTCATTTGGAAGAATGTGAAAGTAATTTCCTGACTCCAATGTATATATTATTTATGTGAAGTGTGCTTATTTGTATTTTTGAATATTTTGTATGTTTCAAATTTATAGTGTGCTACACAAGACAACGGCTGGGCATGTGCCTACTATGTGATGCGATTTATGGACCTAATCATCAAACATGCTGTATTGGAAATCGATAGCATACAACAGATATTATACATAGTCTTGTTAGATAATATGAAATATATGAATCTTATTATATATTATTATAATTATGTATGTACGTCATTCTCTTTGTAGGTCTTTAAAATTGAGGACTTCAACACAGGTGCAAAGCATTTCGATGTACATGCTCCCTATACGAGAGATGAATTAGATGTTGTAAGAGAAGATTGGGCAAAAGCCCTGCAAAGAGTGGGAATTTTTCAATATGATTTTGATGACAATGATGACAATGATGATGATGAATAAAGAATAACTTTGTTCTCATAATTAATTTTGTGTGAATGTGAATGAATTTTTATGAATTGTCATATATGTGTGTGAAAATCATCAATACATGAATGTTTCTACATGTGTTTGAATGTGAAAAGAGATGAAATAAATGGAACTGCAGGTCGCTAATACATCAATACATGAACGTTTCTACATGCATGTGATGGAAAAATAATATGAATTAAATTTCTTATACATGAGTGTGAATCACATGTATAATAATTTGTCCATCATGTTAATTTTGCAGGTTTGTGGCCTATTGTTGGCTGATATCAACGGATGTTGTCAAACCTACAGTTCATAACTGAACTGCAGGTTTCTCATCCTGCGACCAGCCACAGTAGGTCTGCAGACTGACAGGAAAAAAAATCAAATCATAGGCGTCAGTTATTTGTATAAAACCGACAACATACGGTTATAGTGTTGGTTTCCTTACTAGTAACGACGTCAATTTCCATACACCACGGCCGTGCTGGCCAGCAAGGCCGTAGCAGCGGACCAGACATAAAATACGTGTCGGATATCTGTATAAAACTGATGATATACAGTTACAATGTCGGTTGACATACTAGTAACCGACGTTGATATTCCAGACACCACAGTCGTGCTGGCCAGCACGGCCGTGTAAGCAGGTGATTCAGTGTCGGTTTCCTAGCAGATAAATGATGCCCATACCCCCTGCTGGCGCATTTTCGGTGCATTTTGGTGGCCCACGAAGGGTTGTGGCGTCGGTTTGAGAACCGACGCGTAACGATTAGGCTTTTAGCGGTGCCCACATAGGTGTCGCTTAGAAACCAACACTAAAGGCCTTAAATAACCGACATTGAAGGCCGGTTATGTACTAGTGGATGTTACTGAGTTTGTTATGCAGTGTTCGGTGTGTCAGTAGGTTAAAGCTGAACATCAAAAGCTCGCATGAACAATGCAACCCCTGCCTATTCCACAGTGGAAGTGGGATCATGTAACTATGGATTTTTTGGTTGGTTTGCCTCGAACGACCAAAAATCATTATTCAATTTCGGTTATAGTTGATAGGTTGACAAAGACAACACATTTCTTACCTATCAAAACAACCTATACAGCTGAGAAGCTTGCACAAATCTACATAGATGAGATAGTGTGGCTGCATGGGGTACCAGTTACAATAGTTTCTGATAGAGATCCTCAGTTTATGAGTCATTTTTGGGAATGACTTCATAAAGCTTTGGGCACTCAGCTGAGGTTTAGTGCAACTTTTCATCCTCATACAGATGGATAGTCTGATAGGATGATACAAACCTTGGAGTACTTGCTTAGGGCATGTGTCCTTCAGTTTGTGGGGAGTTGGGATCTAAATCTGAGCTTGAAAGAGTTTGCTTATAATAATAGCTATCTTCATAGTATTGAGATGGCACCGTATGAGGCTTTGTATGGTAGATGTTGTAGATCTCCCCTATGTTGGTATGAAACTGGTGAATATCAAGTTATGGGTCCTGAGCTGGTTCAACAAACAAATGAGAAGATAAAGATCATACAACAACAGTTGAAAACATCCCAGAATAGACAGAAATCTTATGCTGACAAGCATTGTAGACCCTTAGAATTCCAAGTCAGAGACAGGGTGTATCTCAAGGTTTTAGAATTCCAAGTCAGAGACAAGGTGTATCTCAAGGTTTCACCTTGGAAAGGTATCATGAGATTTGGAAAGAAAGGGAAGTTAGCTCCGAGATTTATGGGGCCTTATCCAATCATTGAGAGGTTGGGAAAGGTAGTCTATAAGCTGGAGTTACCACCTGAGTTGCATAGATTGCACCCAGTGTTTCATATCTCTATGTTAAGGAAGTGTCATCCTAACACTGAGTTAGTTCTACAACCTGTGGAGGTAGAACTAAATGATGACATATCTTATGTTGAAGGACATGTGTTGATTCTTGATAGAGGAATCAAGAAGCTAAAAAAGAAAGTCATTAGTCTTGTAAAAGTTCTATGGAATCACCGTGGCGTTGAAGAAGCTATGTGGGAACTAGGGGATGAGATGAGAAGGAAATATCCTACTCTTTTCTCTTAAATGTTTCGTTGATGATTTCGTGGACGAAATTATTGTAAGGGGTGGAAAAATTTGTAACATCCCTGACCTGGGTTATGAAGTAACCCTAGGTGTTTTGCATAATGAGAGTAATTATATGCATGCTCTTATCTTTTGGAAAGTATTTAGGGCTCAAGAGGAATTTATATTACAATTTTAGTCCTTTTTGAATATTGTTGAAATCAATATTTTGCCAGTTTTGGACTAAAGTGCAAATTACCCAAGTTGAGGGGTCTATTTTCAAATTGTGTATGATAATATGTTCCTCATGTGTTAAAGCATCATGGGAATGAATATGATGTAGAGGTATGGCTTATGATAGCCTGAATTCTAAGAAAGAGCTGATAAAGCAATGTTTGTGCATGAAAACCTAGTTCTGGTGTAATGTGCAATTTACCCAAAACCTAGGGTGCAATATGTAATTTACCACTTCAAAAAGGTCCCTAATGTTTCTTGGCATAATGTGAAGCAAATAAAATGAGAGGGGCGCCTCATTTGAATTAAGTTGAAGGAGAGAGAATCTTGATATTAAAATAATCAAGATTTAAGCATAATGGAAACATTATTGCAAAAATAAATAAAATAATTAAAGGGCCTTCAACCAAAATTAAAATGGTGGAATTCAGATGTATGAGTGGACGTCCTTTATCTTTGCAAGGACCGAAAATATCTTAAGGAGGTGAAATTCCACTCACCTTATTATAAGGAAAAGAATTTCCACTCAAAAATATATATTAATATTATAATGGATTAAGGTGCTTAATTTCTTTTCCCTTAATCCATGGATAATGAAGGGGAGTTCGGTGGGTTTGAGTTTCCTTTGCATACCAGAAAACCAAGGAGGAAAAGGTGGTACCATTTTTTTGGAATTAATTGATTTTTAATAAAACCTTTTCTCTTTCATCAATTTTCTTATAAAAGAGCCTTTTCCAACCCACCTAAGGATCTTTTTCGATTCCTTTCTTCCCCTTGCTTGCAAAATTGAACAAGAGAGATAAGAACAGCAGGGATCACGTCCCCAACCTGTGGTAAGCCTTTGACCTTCGTTCTTCTTGATTTCATGGTGAAAATCATAAAACAATACATGATTTCTTCATTTCTTCACTCCATCTTCAACCCTAGCCAATCCTTTCACTCCAAAAGCTTGAGAAACGACCTTGGGAGGTTTCTAGATCTTCAACCACCATTGTATCCGTGAATCTTGGAGCTTGGGATCATATTTTAAGGCAGGTTATATAACTTTAACCCTTAATCTTTGTCATTGAATTCGATTTCTACTTGCAATTGATTTAATTGTCATTATTGCAATAGCCTTGCTTAATTGATGGAGTTGCCATGGAAAATGACAGTAGTTCTGTGAGTTTAAAGGTTGAAGATGATAACCTGATCATAAGCACACACCTTAATCAAAGAACAATAGCAAACGGTCTTGGTCCTTTCGTCCAAACGGTTTCACCAAACCATTTGAGACCAAACGGTTTGCAAACTGTTTGGTGAAGTTGGACTCCAAACCGCATGGTTGAGTTGACCATTTGGTTTGGTTGATCGTTTGAGGTCTGAACTCAATTAAAGGTTGTATGATGATCCAATGGATTTAATTGATTGATCCAATGTGTGCATGATCCTTCAAATGGAAACCCTAATTGAATTGATTGGAGAAACCCTTGATTGGTCCTAATGATTTTAAGACTTTTTGGGGCAAACGGTCTAGAGACCGTTTGAGCCCAAACGGTCTTGAGGCCATTTGGGACCAAATGGTTTCAAAACCATTTGGTGGATTGAAGGTTGATCCTTGATCCATGGATGATGATCTAATGGTTTAGATTGATGAACCCTTCAATTGAATAATCAATGATCAATTCAATGGTGCAATTGGAAATCGATTTGATGGAGAAATGACCTAGTGAGCCCTTGTGGTTTTGGGACTGATTTGGCCCAAACCCTCCAATGATGGTTAGTCAATAAAGGTACAAATATTGAAACCCTAATAGTACATGGGGATCTTTGTCAATTAAGGAAGGAACCCTAATTGTCATAAGATCAATGGCTTGGTACACTATGTCATTCATAGTTGTATGAACTTGATTGGAGGGTTGATATGACCTAATCAAGTTGAGAGGATAATAGCAAGGATTTGATACATGAGTTTAATTCATATGGTGATTTAGGGTATGATCCTTAAGTAAAGAGATCAAGCAACCCTAATCACGAACATAAGCCCTAATTGACAAGGTTGTGGAACCTTAACCTTAATCTAGGGTAATTTATAATTGAAACCCTAATCCAAGGAATGGATGTAACCCTAATTCAGGATGATGATGTGTATAGACCTATATAAGAGTAATGTAATCCAAAACCCTAATTGGGATGAATAGTAAACCCTAATTATGGGTGATGGATTATGAAACCCTAATTGGGATGAATAGTAAACCCTAATTATGGGTGATGGTTTATGAAACCCTAATTGGGATGAATAGTAAACCCTAATTATGGGTGATGGATTATGAAACCCTAATTGGGATGAATAGTAAACCCTAATTATGGGTGATGGATTTTGAAACCCTAATTGGGATGAATAGTAAACCCTAATTATGGGTGATGGTTTATGAAACCCTAATTGGGATGAAGAGTAAACCCTAATTGTGGAACAATGAATGTAAATCCTTTATAGGGTGGAATTGATGTGAGACCCTAACTAAGGATGTTTCATGAGAAACCCTGATGTTTGATGTACTGTTGAGCTCAAATCCAGGGTAATGCTATGTATTGTTGAACAAACCCTAAATCTTGGGCAATATGGTGATAAACCATATCCTTGATGTGATAATGGGATGATTATCCTTAAATGATATGAAGTGGGAAACCCTAACCCTGGTAAGGGAATAGTGGTGTTACCCATGAATAATGAATTCATATTTGTTGAACATGGTTCTAATATGCAATTGATATCACTGTATCATCTGTGCTAACAATGCAGGTATCTTGAAATGATGATCATGGCTAGGTATGAGCTATGATGTTTAATTCACTATTGTGATTTGTACCTTGAGTGCCATAATATACCTTGCTGCCTGGCAAGAGGTATCAAGAGAGTTAATGGGCATCAAGTACCATGTGTGATGCTTGTAATAGCAGGTATCATGTTCGCCTTGATCAGTTGACCTGAAGGTGATGGTGACCTGGAAAAGTGGTAACAATGCTTAATGATGAACCAAGGGTTTAATTACCCAAGGCCATATGATTATGGTCATGAAATTGTGAAGGGATGAGAATCCCCAGCTTTGAGATAAGGGACTGAGTCCCCAATACCTTTTAAAGATTGTTAAGCAATTGATGAAAATAGTACATGTTTCTTTATAGCATTGTCACACTAAGTTTTGTTTGAAAACCTGCTTGATGCTAAAAAAATATGAAAATGTACTTAATTAATCAAGTGAAATCTATTCATGTAGTGCTCTGACCATAGATCCATCATCGTCAACAATTGGTGATGGTGAAACAGGTTTTCTATGGAATTCCTGGAATTCACATATTTTGAATATGTGGGGGTAAATGGGTGAAAATATCCTCACGTCCGGGTGAAAAGATTGAGGGAAGGTAAACACTAAACCTCTCAATCCTTCATGTGTCGGGATACATGTATCATAAATCTCCCGATGGTTGGGTTAGATGTATCATTAATCTCCCAATGTTATTTTATGTCCGGTCGATGGAGATAAACATTAATGCTCTCGGTTACCGATGAGAGTGCAGTTGACCCTATAAATCTATAGCGAAGTTCTAGTATACCCTGGAAAGCTATTTGAGCAGTCGACACAGTCATGCTTGTAGTCCTGTGATGACCAGGATGTGGGAGGTCATGGGAATCCGGCTCTTCCATTGACCTATTTATGGTACCGATTTCGATTCTAGAAATGGTCGGTTGGAGTATGAGCGGTATACCTCATCTCCTCAGAGCTTAAATCTGGTTGTAATATATAATTAGCTGTATAGCGTATTTACATAAGATTGAAATATGAGAAACACTGGTTGATGATATACTACTTAGCATGCCTTTGATACATGAATGTACTTATGTTCCTTTGATTCATATTGAATATGAGACATGCTTCTATATCAAGATATAATTGAAATACTTGCATAAGAATGTTTCTCTAATCTGTATAGATGTTGATTCACCTGCTACTGGATTATATTATCTCACTGCTCAGTTTATTTTATTAAACTACAATGACAATGTTTTGGCGGAGAGTTATATCTCCCGCTGGGGCAATTTTTATAATTGTCTCACCCCCTTGGGATTCAATGTTTTTTTTAGGTAGACACAGACATCAAGGCATAAACTCTTCTGTAGGAGAAGAGCAGCAGCAGCAGACACAGGGATAGCAGTGATCCAACAAGTGGAGACATTGGCTGTCTAGTTTTGTGTAGATAGTCCTATAGTCGTCTCTGTACTCTTGGGTCCTAGGAGTTAGTGTTTTGATACTTCAATATGAGATATTGTGCATGTATTCCTCGAGGTGCAATGATGCATGTAATGTATATATGAACCAGTATGTAATGTTTACTTTGGTTCTAAATGAAAGAGTTTTCCTGTGAATGGATCTATTGATAAATGGTTTTAATTTTTAGTGATTTTCAGTAATTCCGCTATTAATAATACGCTTCCACATTAGTTAAACTGGTTTTATGAGTTGTATGCCACATCTGCTAAGCTGGAAGTGCAAGAAACCTAGGCTTCTTAAAGCCTCCAGACAACTGCCCCTAATACTTTGTAGGCCTCTTCTCCCGCTTCTCAACCATAGACTGTTCAATCCTCCTGATAAATTCCACAAACATTGCAAACTTCTCATGATTCTCAAGCGTTGCCACAACTATTGTCATCTCACTATTCGGACCCTTCTCAAAATGTATGATCCTCTCCTCATCTGTCGCCGCCATTTGAGAAAATAACCTCAACAACTCCATGAATCTCATCTCATATTCATTGACTGTCATGGGTCCTTGCCTAATCTTCTCGAAATATGAGATCTTCTCATCAAGATAGGTATACAAGAAGTATCGGTTGACAAACTCCCGTCTGAACTCCTCCCAACTAATATCAACATCATTTCTCTTCCCCAATGGCCCACTAATGGCCAACACTTCCCTTCAGAAGGTTCATTGTGTGCTTCACCTTATTAGCCTCAGGGATGCTAAGGATCTTGAAGGCCTTCTCCAACTTTTTCAACCAAAGATCCACATTTGCTGGATCCACCGTACCACCATACTCTAAAGCTCCAACACGCCCTAGCCTATCGAAGGATTTTAGATGCATTAATTATCCAAATATTGGTTCTCTGTTTTCATGCATTAATGACATTAGGATTATCCAAACCAGGTGAAACTTCATCCATAAGTTAACTTAAGTGTTCTGCGTACAAATTTGCCATGATTTCCATCTTTTGGTGTCATATAACATATTTATTTACTACTTATGTCTTTTATGCATTTTTTCCTAAACTTAACCTTTTATTTCAAGGTTGTCCAAATTAGATGAAATTTGACATGCAGGCTTATTTTGATATGTAGATTATGAATTTGAAGTTTATTTTCACTTTTGTGACTTCTTTATGTGAGATATGCCTTATGGCCACTAATGTCCCATTAGCTACATTATTCATCCAATTAAGTTCTTTATCTTCTTATTTCAAATTGAACAAGTCATATGTGATTATTAAGCATGATTTGTCATGTTTTCACTATATAAATCTTGTGACACATGTTATGATACATTATTGGCTTAATTACATGAATTAGTTTATTAGAGTTCAATTTTGTTTGGCTAAGATCAAAAGGTCAAAGTTCTAGGGTGGTGTTATAGATCTAGTATGTTACAGCTTCTCACAACCTTGTCATCCTACTATACCAAACATTTTGAGGATCTTAGACCAACTCCACCGCCATTGGTCCCTTCTTTGTTGAGTCCACTAGATTTGTAGTTGAAGCCATTGCCACCTCATTTGAAGTATATTTTCTTGGCATAAAAGGAGAAACTTCCAGTCATAATTTCAGCATCACTAAGCGTTTGAGAAGGGGAGCAACTACTTGGGGTTTAGAGAACCACTGTGTTGCATTTGGATGATTCATTTAGACATAAATGGGATCTCTCCTAGTTTTTATCAACACAAGATCATACTGGAGGAAGGAACCAAAGGAATATTGCAACCTCAAAGTCAACTCAACTCCATAATAATGGAGGTAGTAAAGAAAGAGGTAGTGAAACTTTTATATAGAGTTATTATATATGCTATCTCTGATTCGAACTGGGTTAGTCCAACCGAGGTGGTTCCTAGAAAAGGGGGAATAACGGTCACCACCAACTAAAATGATGAGTTGATTTCCACTATACTAGTGATTGGGTGGCATGTTTGCATTGACTATAGACGTTTGAATGCCTCCACGCTAAAATATCATTTTCTGCTCCCTTTTATCGACCATATTTTTAGAGTGGCTCTCTGGTCGCTCTCATTTTTGTTTCCTTGATGGTTATTCGGGATACAATCAAATTTCCATCAAGTCACAGGATCAAGAGAAGTCTACCTTCATGTGTCCTTATGGCACATTTTTATATCGTTGTATGGCGTTCGGTCTTTGCAATGCACTGGCCAATTTCCACTGATGCATGCTTGCCATTTTTTTGATATGGTACAGTGATATCTGAAAGTGTTCATGGATGATTTTTTAGTGTACGATGAGTCCTTTGATGATTTCATTAACAATATAGATAAAGTTTTGCAAGGATGTGAGGACACTCACCATGTTTTGAATTGGGGAAAGTGTCACATGATGGTGAGTGAAGGAATTTTCCTAGGACATAAGGTGTCAAATAGAGGAATGGAGGTAGACCCGATCAAAATTGAGGTGATCTCCAAACTACCGCCACCTTCATCAGTGAAGGGATTAAAGAGATTTTTAGGACATGATGGATTTTAACGCTGCTTTATCAAAGATTTTTCTAAGATTGCTAAACTACTCTTTGATTTATTGGAAAAGGATGTTGACTTTAAATTTGACGAGCGATGTTTGAAATCTTTTGAGGTGTTGAAGGAGAAGTTGGTCTCCGCACCGTTGTCCATGCTCCAAATTGGCATCAACCTTTTGAGCTAATGGGTGACACATAAGATTATGCAGTAGGGACTGTTCTAAGCCAACATGAAGATAAAGTCTATGTTGTCATCTATTATGCGTCTAAAACTTTAAATGATGCCCAACTGAATTATACAACAACTGAAAAGGAATTGGAGGTTGTTGTTTCCGCTTTTGAGAAATTTTGTCAATACTCTATTGGGGATAAGGTTGTGGTATGGACATATCATGCAGCTATCAAATACTTATTGCAGAAAAAAATATGCCAAGCCCAGGTTGAACGGGTGGATATTGTTATTGCAGGAATTTAATATAGAAATCAAGGATAAAGCCGAAACTGAGAATGTGGTGGCAGATCATCTTTCTAGGCTTTAACGGGTGGATGAAAAGGATATTGGTATACCAATTGTGGAAGATGAGCATCTCTTTTCTATGAAAAGCAAAGACCCATGGTTCGCAAACATTGTGAACTATTTGGAATGTGGAGAGTTTCTAGGAGATTAGGGATACCAAGAGAAGAAAAGATTCTCCCACTCCTAAAGGTGTTATATATGGGATTGCCCCATATTGACTAGGAAGTGTAGGGATGGTATTCTGAGGAAGTGTGTGCCAGATTGTGAATTACAGTGTATCTTGGCACATTGTCATTCTTTACCTATAAGATGTCATCATGCTAGCTCTAGGACTGTGGCAAAAGTTTTAGAATGTGGTTTTTATTGGATGACGAGTTTTAAAGATGCAAGAAATTATTTTCATCAGTGTGATGTGTGTCAATGTGCATGTAATATATCAAAAAGACATGAAATGCCTCTGAATGTCTTTCAAGAAATCGAGGTGTTTGACTTATGGGGCATAGACTTCATGGGCCCTTTTGTGTCTTCAAATTCCAATATTTATATATTACTTGTTGTGGACTATGTATCTAAGTGAGTGGAAGCAGTTCCAACCTGCACCAATGATGCCCAGGTGGTATGTAGATTTGTGAGGGAACATATCTTTTGAATGTTTGGGGTGTCCAAGTTGATGATCAGTGACGGTGGTTCTCATTTCACCAATAGAAAGTTTGGGGAACTTTTAAGCAAATATGGGGTGAAACATAGGGTAGGTACTCCATATCATCCCCAAACTCAAGGACAAGTTGAAGTTTCTAATAGGGAGATCAAGAAGATTTTAGAAAATATAGTTTCAACCAATGGGACTAATTGGAGCATGTTGCTCAGTGATGCTTTTTGGGAGTATAGGACCGCCTATAAAACACCTATAGGTACTACTCCTTTTAGGCTGGTTAATGGGAGGGCTTACCATCTACCTATAGAGCTAGAGCATAAGGCTAAGTGGGCTCTGAGGATATGAAACTATGATTTGGACAATGCAATAAAAAAGAGATTTTTAGAGTTGAATGAATTGGATGAGCTTAGGTTTGATGCATATGAGAGCTCAAGAATTATAAGGAGAGGACAAAGCAATTTCAGCCATATTTTGCATAGGACATTCACTCTAGGATAGAAGGTCCTTCTATATAATTCTAATTTGATGCTACATCCTGTTAAGTTGAGGTCTAGATGGAGTGGACCCTTTGAGGTAATTAAAGCTTTACCCCATGGAGCTGTGGAGATTAGCAATGGGGTTGAGCCATTTCTTGTCAATGACCAGCGTCTTAAGCATTACTTTGGGGGAGATGTGCTAAGGAAGGAGGATGAGTTGAATCTCATTGAGTTTCATTAATCCCTTGGGCTTAGGATCATTGAGCCTATGACATAAAACAAGGGCACTTGTTGGGAGGCAACCCAACCATCTTTTATGTTCTTTACATTACTATTTGTAGTTTTGTAGTTGTAATTTCCATTTTTACTTAGCTTGATATAAAAAATGTACCTTGATCCAATTTTTTGTGGTGTGCAGGTTGAATATTAGTCGATACTACTGACATTATATCGGTACTACCTGTAAGGTTACAAGGAAAAAGATGGAGTTGATTGCAAAAGTTCGTACTACCACCAGCCAGCTCAGTAGTACTGACAACATCACAGGGAATTCGTGCAAATTGAGAAAATCAACTCAGTACTAGCAACCTCAGTTTCGGTAGCACTGACTTTCTATAGAGAAGAGGGTTGATTATCTAATAAGGACTGGGTAATACTGACACATCGTTGGTAGTACCGACAAAATGTGTGCCCCATGTTCGAGACACTGAGCTCCCCCTCAGAACCACCAACTCAATTTGAACGATTCGGTACTACTGATAGCCTGTTGGTACTACCGATGCCTGATGTCAGCAATTTGTGGGGATTGCTAACAAGCGATCAAGATCAGCTGCATCTAATGATCAATAATATCGATCCATGGGAATGTCAGTACTATCGACATCGGGTCGGTACTACCGACGACAGATGATTTGCATCATCAAAATTAGTCAATCGAGACTGTTGGTGCCACCGATCACATGGATTTGTGACCAAAACTTCATACTATCAACACGACATTAGTAGCACCGAAAAAATGATAGAGAGGCGTGCACAACTAGAAAAGGAAGGAGTGTGGATCATTTCTCTTCACACCTTCTCTACTCCTCTTCAAAGAAAGTGTGTGCAAGGATCTCTGGGGTTCACACTCTGCATCGAGCTCTTCTTTCCTTAACCTCTTTCTTGTTCCAGAGATGGCACCCAAGAATGAGGCTTTTTCATCAGTGGGGGTTGTAAACATGGTTCCCAAACCAGGTCGAATAGCCCATCCTAATGTCGACATCAAGAAGATCTATGGGGAGTTGCAAAAGTAGAAGATTCATGCAACACGGTACAATGATTGTGAGTTCATAGCTTCCATTAGCTTCACCGCCAGCATACGCATTGGTCTACAAGCATCAAGGGCTGGTGGGTGACCATCCCTTCTTCAGCGACTGGCTGACATACCTGGATCTTGCCAGTGAGTTCTTGGCATCCCGAGAGGTTTGCATCATCCCTAAGCATGGGGATGGATGGAGAGGTGTCATCATCAACTTTCTCCTCTACAACACTGACTACATCATGATGTTGCAACAATTTAATGCCATATATGGATGGCCATCTGAAGGAGACCTGTTACAACCCCAATTTTTTGGGTTCTTTTGGTTGGAAATGCAATTTCCCCAATAAATGTATGATTGTGTAATTGTGTGATTTATATTCCTTAAACAGATTCCTTTGACAAATAGCCTTGTATGTTTGATTTCGTGGGCCTTGTTGGCTATTGGGCCCAATAACAAGAAAAAGGAAAAAAAGGAAAAGGAATCAATTAGTAAAAGAATAAAAAAGATACTGAGAAAAGAAAGATGTGGAAGAATCTAAAAGGATAAGAATTATCCTTAAAGGATGGATTTCGTATCTTTAGGATTTCTTGGGTTCCAAGGAGTCCAAGTTGAAAAGATAATAGGAGAAGAAAGAGATAAAATCAAATAAAGCATTATTAAGAAGGAAAGTTGAGATAATGATGAAAATATAAGAAATATGTGGAAATATGGATAATAGAATCATTATGAATGATATTTCGACTCCACATGATTTCAAATGGTAAAATGAATCAAAATAAAGAAAATAAAAGATTAAGACAGAGAAAATATGCTTAAAATATGCCTTATTAAGAGATAACTTGCATATGAATAAAATTCCCTCATAATTTTGAGTTTGAGTCCCAAACTTGGCACACAAGTATTTTAAGTCATTATGGACTTTCCTCTAAAATTTGGTATTAAAAGGATAAACGGTTTGGGAGACATGAATTTTGCAAGTTTCCTAAAGTGTGAAGGATAACATTAAATGTCACAATTTGATTCTGACTTGTGTTCTAGTACGGGGCCTGACCTCCGTTAGATGATGATCAAACGGTGGCTGCACTTCATCTGAAATTATTAAAGGAAGAACAGACTCACATGATTTCAGGACAAGATTCCTTGCTAATCAATAATCAAACACCAATGGGACCTCTCCCATTGCAATTAGGATCCCTTTCTGAGTAGAATTAGCCTGAGTTTGGATAGTTTTGGAGAGAGATCTGAGGTTTCCCCAAAGTCTCAATGGAGTCAGACTCCATGGCAGCAGACATGTGATCCATACCTATAAAAGGGGCTCTACCCCCCTCCTCGCGATGGGTGGAGAGATGTGAGGTGATTGGGTGAACTTAAGGAAGAACCCCTACTACTTCCAGTTGTCGAAGACGTTGTGACTGCACTAGATGGTCACCTTCACCAACAATAGGGGTCTAGGGGACCTCATCAGGCCTGTACGGATACTCGGGGAGCTCTCCCTGGGCATTGGCCTCCACAACCCCCCCTAGGCCTGGGCGCCGCAGCAGGTGCTCTATTTCCCCTACGGAAATAGAGTCTGTGAGCGGGCACTCTGTGTGGAGAGGGTCACTAGGAGAGCGGGTCACTAGGTCAAAGAGGAGATGGATCCATCACCAGGATCCTTGAGGTTCAGTAGAAGAAAAGAAGGGAAAAAGGTAATATCTCACCCATAATGATGTGGCCCCATATGATTGGTCAGAATATGCTTATCTTGCAAAAAGTGTAGAAATTGCTAGGAAGCTCAGTTTATGACAAACTATATATGTTTTTTGATCAAAAAAATACACACAATCCAAAAAAAATAGATTTAGAGCCTGAATATGATTCTAGTTCGAAAAGTAGTTAAAGTTGCAATCCTTAATGTGTTTATGACTAAGATCAACCCTAATTTGATGATTAATGAATTAAGGGGATTAATGTGGATCTTTTATGATAATATTAACCTTTTGTCAATAAGAAATACGTTTTGATGTCTATATATATTAACCATATGCTTAATAGCTTAGTTTAGGGTTTAATATGTTAATGTGCATTAATGAGCTTAGAAACTCGAATCTGTGTTAGTGGATTTTAATGAGATATAATTCGAGATCCTTTATTTAAAACTGATGTTAGGTTAATCTCAAGCCTAGTAGATGATAAAAATTCTCTAATGTGAATATGTGAGTAATTAGGGTTTCAAACCTAAGATTGTTGTTTTAGGGTTTTGTGGATATAAAGGAGAAGAGTTGTAAATAGATCTAAAGGAACCCTAATGAAACCCTAATTCAGATTAGAAACCCTAGAAAGTGAATCCAAGTCAATAAAGTATATTCTTGATAGAGTGCATAGTAAATAGGTTACATATGCTTTTTAGGAATTATGTGATTGTTGAATTGATTGCTTGGATTGCTTTCTTGGTTGGAGTTTCTTAATGCTTGTGAAATCTGCAAATCAGGTATGTGGTCAAATTATGAATAATTGATTTATGATTCATGACGTGTTCACAGATATTCTTGATTTCTATGATCCTAAATTGTTTGGTTTTTCAATTCTCCAATCTCATAAAGTGATTATGTGTATAACAATTAAGTATGAGTGTGCTTCTCGAACCTACATACCACCCTGATGTATGATGCAAGACCAAGCCCCAGAGGGAAGGTCTGAGTTGGTCACGCCCCAGAGGGAAGACCATTGGGCACCTAGAGTGGTGACCCCAGGAACCAAGCTCAGGATGGAGAAGGTGGCCTTATGTCCCTTGCAAGGACAAAACCCTACGAGAGGGTAATCCAAGGTTTAGGGTAAAAGCAGTTGAGAAGTTACATTGAAAATGTAATTTGGATTGTTAATCAACTATTTGCTACATTTAGGTTGGTAGAGCCTATTTGTGATGTTGTGTTTGTCCCCACATACTAGTATATCAATATACTGACCGACATTTTGTTTGTCAGCATTTTAGGTATTATCTGAAAAGGACAAACAGTAAAAAGGAATCTGTGAATATAAAGTTAAGTAATCCAAAGGAGGATTAGATAGATAGATTTTGTCTGCAGATAGAAGTCTTAGATCCTAATTTTACAAGGTATGAAATTTTTTTAATTTATTCCAGCTTCTCAGTTTAGTATTAGTAGAATTTGATAATTATTTTTGATTAAATTGTCAAACCATTGATCTTATATTTTGGGATAACGCCTATGACCTCTTGGTCTCCCTTGATTGGGGGTTATCGAGAAGCGGGGTTGTTACATTTGGTATCAGAGCCAATGGTGTCTCATTTAATCCTTAATAATTATTAAATTTTACAAACTCTGTAGAACTGAGGGAGTTATTAGAGGATTTTCTGATGACGGAGGTGTCTAGAAAAGGATCACAGTCTGGGGGCTAGAAATATTTTCCTCCACCCCGCTAGTTAGTCACGAGGACTCCAGGATGTGGTGTGACTTCCTGGCCAAAGTCTGAGGTTCTGACTCAAAGTAAGATACCTTTAGGACTTTCTCATCTATCTTCTTCCCTTCTCAACCCTAATTCAAGTAAGGTTCTAAGGTTTAGGGGTTTTCTCTCTCTTCCCCACCCCTCTTAAAGTCAAGGTAAGTACGACAAGGATTAAGGAATGCTCCACCAAATCAATGAAAAGCATGTAAACAAGATGTCATGGACATAAGTTTAATAGTTTAAGCATAAACTAAAGATTAGTTGCATGCTTAGGTTTCATGGCGTGTGTTGTCGTGCCCTTAGAAGAGCATTAAGGTTAGACCTTCTTGTCAGGAGGATGAGGAAAGAGTTAGCCTTGGAGGCAGAGGCCTATAGGAAGAGGTAGAGACATGACACAGCCTCTGAGGACGATGCTAACTCTAACATGAGGAAGAGATGACAGGATGAGTTGCATATCATAGTCGACCATGCAGGCATGTATGTGGGTTGACATGCATATAGATTTTGTGTACCCGTGAAAAGTATGAGCTAGGTTTGATCTAGTGCCTTTTTGCGACCCGACCTTGGGAGGGTCATGCCTATTAGAGTGAAGGATAGCTCTCATTGAGAAGGTTAGTAGAAATTATATAGGAACCATAACATATATATATATATATATATATATACATATACATATATATATATGATTAGAAAGGAGGCATGCACCTACATAGAAGAGAACGACATCAAGACTAGCAGTGGGTTTGAGACCTAGGCCAGGAGAGTTATGCATCATAGTTCATGAGACGAGCATGCATAACTTTGGATGATCTTGGTTGGACATAGGTCTTGATAGTACGTTTCACCCAAGTAGGTAGAAATATGTATCCTTAGGAGCTTGCCCCGTCTTCTAAGAGAGAACCTCCAATTGTAGGGTTAGCTCTAGAAAGAGAGAGTGAGTCCCGTTGAGGAAGGTTGGACACCATGAACCCTGAGACGTGAAGAACCATGAGAAGTTGGGTTGGTTATGACCTAGAATGGACGACCCTAAGTGGATAGAGGTGGTGCCTCATGCATGATCCTTGAGGGCTTGTTGTACCTTGGTTGCCATTAGAGGAACCAAACCCTAGAATGAGAAGAGGCTTCTTGAACCGTTGTACAGATGTTATAGTTACCTACCTCTAGTTATAGGAAGGAGAGTTCTTTAGACCCTGAAGAAGTAGAGTAACAAGTCATGAGGTCTCATACTGAGTCGGTTGTCCTTGTGTAGGACTCTACGGTGTTGTTCACATGGAATAATGGTGGGAAGTGTATGCCCTACCTTGTGCATGTTTGGTTCGTGGTTGGACAGCTGATGCATAAGGAGTGAACCTAGGGTTCCTAGATCTAAGAGGGGAATTAGTAGTATGTGGTGCACCTGATGCTCATGATGATGTTTGAGTTCATATGGATTCGTGCATGGCACCCCCTCAAGTTTAGAGGAAAAGGAAACCCTTTGAACTAAGGTATATGTTTGATGAACCCCTCACACATGTTGGTTACATATGTATGAGTTTGGCCAACTTCGAGGAATAAGGAACAAGTAGGACATACCAAGGAACCCATAGTGGCTTAGGAGGTTGTCTTCTTACTAGCTACATGTATAGGATGCATAATAGGGCGATGCATACACATGATGATGTAAACCTTAGAAGTAAGGACGTTTGTGACCTTTGTTACTATCAAGAGATAGTTTTCCCATATCCTAGGAAGTGACCCTTCTGTAGGGTGAGTACTGGATGAGTTTAGGGTTGAGGTAACATAAGGAGGTCTCTCATAGGAGTTTGATGAGCTAAGTGGAGAGCTCATTGTATGAACATGAATATATAGACCCATGTGTGACCATCTCTAAGGGGCATGATGATATGTTGCCATAGAGGTAACCTATAGGGAGCCAGACTGAGGTAGGTAGGTCGCCATGATCCCTATGAAAGGATGTAAGTTTGACCATGAGTTCCCAGAGAGATGATGGAGTTTGGGGTAAGGATTCAAGTTTGAGAGGTACCATGTTAGAATCCTAAGTCGATACCAAGGTCAAGTAGGGATAAGACTGATGGAAGTAGGAGTTGTCTATTTCCTAGATGCAAAAGACCATAGGGTCGGGAGGTAAGCTATCTTTGTCCGAGGATCATGGATTAGGAGATTGATCACCTTCATGAGTTCATGGGACCCAAAGGGCAAATGAGGGTGGCACTCCCTGGATGCATAAGGGAAGGGATGACCTCAAAAGTACCAGCACCCTACAAACCTTGAGGAGATGACTAAGGATTGTCTATATGAGTAATGTGTAGACCCAACAGTGGTTGGGAATAGACTTTTTGTGGATGTAAACCTGAAATAGAGATATTCATGATGTGAAGACATGTGATGTACGTTTCAACTTAGTTTGGAGAGTGTACTGGCGATGTGTGATGCACCATATCTACTCTTAGAATGGGAAGAACTCCATATTTGGACTGCAGCCAAATGCTTATTTCCTCTCGTTATGGGTGTGAGAGATAAGCCAAAATGCATGCCATACACTAAGCATAAAGATGATGTGAGTTGAAACATTGCTATGATGTTTGAGGATAGAGAAAGTATCATGCCTTTTGTAGAGTACTTTTGATAGAAGGTTTGCAAACATGAAGAGAACTAAGGTAGTCATCATATGAGGATGTTCCTATCAAGAGAAGTATGGAATTTATGAGTAATATAAGTTTGAGTTTGATAACCAAGATGATGAGCTTGACATTTTCTTGACTCAGTTAGACCTAAATCTGAGATGAGGATGATGAGTGGAGTATATGAGGGTTTATGTCTTCATCATTACCTAGCACATAATGATATAAGGTGGTAATAGATGCTCTTAGTTGAGACGCAACTATCTATTTAGCCAATACCGGGGTTAGAAGAGGTTGTTAGGTGAACCCTAAGTTCGTGAGACATATAAGGCTAACCCTCTGATACAACCAGACCCGTTGGTCGAGTAGTGGTTGCTTGGTTAGCCACTGTAGAGATTGATGAGAAAGAAGGATGACCGTAAGAACCTCAGATACACCTCTCCAAAAAGGAAGGTGATGGAACCCATGACTAGAGTGTTTTAGGGTGTATGAGGAGTCAACCCTGAGGAATCATGACATACAAGAGCTCGTGATATTAAGTACACCATGCATCATGGTACTACCAAGATTATTAACGTTTATAGTAGTGATGTGATGGAGTGGACTTTTAGAATCCTAAAATATCCCATGACTTAAGTGAAAGCATAAGGTTGAGATAGATTGAGGGTTCCAAGCACTTGACAAAATAGGTTTGTTTATTGATGTTAATATCATGATTAAATATCCTTAAATTTATGCTTTTTTGAGGAATTTAATTGAATAGTCCAATAGCTTGGTTTCGTCACCAAATTTGAGTAGAATGAAACTTGAGGGGTAGTAAAACTATGATTAAAGTTTGGTGGAAATTGGAGTCTTCTAGATGGAATTATTTAGGTTTGGATATATTTAAATCATGTGTAGTTTTGAGTATGATGGACCAAGGTACATGTTTGCTTTTAGTTCAGGTCCAGTATGTAGTGTCACACACCCATGACTTGGGGAGCCACAGATTCAGTATGTGGCCCTCTCTTAATCCTTGGATGGCTAGAAGTGAACGAACTACAATGTGGTTATGTAGTTGAGTTGAAGAAAGCGAGAAACTATCCACACAACCACGTTACACAGATCGTGGGGGTTAACGCATTCGTTGCTTTGAAGAGAACTATTGTTATGGCATGAGGCAACTGTCTCTCTCAGAGAACGTGAAGGAGACGCATGAGGGAGAGAAATAAATAGACTGACTCCTCTAGTCTCTGGTCCTCACCATGGCGAGCACTGACAGGTTTGGAGGAGAAGCTTTTAGTAGTAGCAGCTTGGCGGCCATCACCGATAGCAGACGTGTGAGGAATTGTTGGCTGCATAAGGTGATGGGGAGGAAGAGTCTGGCCACCGATCGTACATCAAGGAGGAGCAACCGCAGTTGCTAAATGCCAGCGGCAACACCACACGCTGGAGGAGATCTGGAGGCAAGGAGGAAGATCTATGCTCCCAAGGACAGAGCACAATTGGAAAGCAAAGAACACTGATCTTTCACTGAAGATCAGCCCCACGATGACGTCTCCTAGAAAGAGCAGCTGAATCTCTTGGTCATGAAGGATCCTGAGGCAGAGCCACCTCAACCAGGGGAAGAACTAGCTTCAATGCCAAATCAAGCGGAGATGGAGGAGATGCCATCGGTGGACGAGCAGTACCAGGCGACGACCAAGTCATCGCCGAAAATCTTCCCGACGGCGACACTCGCACAGATCCCAGGGCAGTTGCTTGCTCGCTGGAGGTGAAGCCTATAGTGGTGCCCTTTCCAAGCAGAAAGAGGTCACGAGGAGGAGGGATCGTCCATGGGCACCTCGTCGTTGCCTTGCTTTGAGGCGGTGGCTTTGGGCGGAAGGGCAATGCCCACACACATAGAGACTCGCGAGGGCAGTTGACATGAGAGAATGAGAAAGGGAGAGTGGGCGGCCCAGAAAACCGGAACCAGACTGGGTGGCCAGCCTTAAGTGAACCAAACAAAGGAGCAGCACACCCTCAAGGACACATGGTGACGCCTGATTGGCTTAAAAAGGTAAAATCCCAAAATATGTTAGGATCTTGTATAATTTGTATAAAATGCATACAATGTCAGAAAAATACAAATAAGGTACCCTTTTTCTTATAAAAATGATTAGAACAAGATGGAACCATAATATTAGCCTTTTTGTTCTTAAATGATAGTGATATCTTGTTAGTAATGAAATGCTTAATTGATGGATAATAAATATCAAACGTTGGCCTAAAATTATGAGAATATGTCAGTAAATCAATATTCATGCTTATAGTCCAGTGGATGTCAGTGATTATGATGATGATGCACGAAATCATGTAATTTACTCCATATGGCTAATTATGTCTTTTAACCCTAAATAAAATGCAATAAATACACGCATGCTCAATAAATGATGACATTTACAAAGTAATCTCATATCAGTATCTGGAACCTCATAATTAAATATGAGATCAGGATGATACCCACAATCCATGTTATGCAATGATGTTTGCTCTTAATGTGATATAAACCCTAATTTGAGTAATGCATGTAACCTAGGGTAAATGTGTGACATAATGTTAATATGTTAGATGATGAACTTTGATAATGAGATGTAATTTGGAAAATGACATCAATACGATAATCTAAGAAGATAAGACAAGTAATATGGGAATATCATAAGACTAGTGAAACTCTAATGAACACGGTTAGGGTTAAGATGAGTTGTAAGATGATGACAATCTGATGACAGTATACGATCTTGTCTTAATCAGGGTTGACCAGGATATAGATGACATGAGGAATATGTGATTAGTATATCTCTTTGGAAGGTACGCCATTACCTCTTACTTGCCTTATTATACAATATGCTTGTGTTATATGTGTACTAAAATACTTGGCATATGATATTGGATGAAATGATTGTTCTGCATGATATGTTGCTTGATTTTTCGTACTTATGGTTATGGACACATGTAACATAAGATATCTGATCCATTATATGATAGCACTAAATCAATAGTGCATTGATGAAAGCACTAAATCTCTTTGGCAAAATAGTGCATTTATGAAGTACTAAATCTCTTTGGCAGAATAGTACATGTGAGCACTAAATCTCTTTGGTAGAATAGTGCATGTGGTTGATCAACTTTACATATAATGGAAAGTCGTGGTAAAATATGTGTTCTCTTTTGTTAATGAACATCTTTGTGCAAGTATATGCTTTTTCTTATATTTCTTTATAACTGCCAAGTATCAATTTTATCTTATTGCTAAGATATGATGAGAGGTATATAAAAGACACGTAGGCGTACTCAGTACAATTTTCTTGAATATTGTGCTGACGTGTACCGCATGTAATCTTTTGTTTAGGTTGTGGTTATGCTCTTGAAGATCCATGATAGTTGAGAGTTGTGTGGCGAGGTGATGTACATGTGGACATGTTGTCTTAAGATCCTGTAGTTTAGTGGTAGTACATGTATATGTATAAGTTTGTTGTTCAATATGTAATATCAAATATTGTAACAATTCATGTTGTATTTATATGTTGAATGGTGAACATGTGTTATATGGTTTTATTATTGTTCATGTACATGTGCTAATGATTGTTTCCTTTTGACTTCCTCTGATTTTCTTCTTCTTAGCCTAGTGTGTGGTGTTTAAATTGGGATTCTCGCTGAGGTGAGGGTTTCAATTTGGACGTCACACATCAGATTAAGTTTTAGAAAATCCGGGGACGTCACAGGTGGTATCAGAGCATGAACAATAGCAAAGCTTGACATTTTCTCATTATGCAACTTAAAACCAAAGAACCTTGAACTTAATAATCTTTAGGGTTAGATTAGTCATCTTTTAGAGACTAGATCTGACCTAGCCTCTAGGTTAGCACCTAGATGTCTGAGAACTAGGTCTAGACTGGTGCTTGATGAGTAGCAAGTCCTTAGATGTCGTTCTTTCCTTGTAGTGCAGCAGTATGGGACGTTGCACTATTTGGAAATGACGTGCATAAAAGGAATAGAAACCCTAGACATATTGTGCACATTATCTAGAGTAGCTACACTAATCTACCCCTTATTCTCACCCTTTTCACTAGTTTTCATGACACTGGACTCTCTACTATGTGTGGGACACTCGTTTTCAGGATTTGGTTTTTGATTCCAAATGGATCAAACCTCGATAGTTTCTCTGACGTTTGTTTTATCGGAGAAAAACTATATAATATTTTATTATATATATGTATTACAAAAATGTGTCCCCACACATGTACGAGTAGGAAGTGGTCATGCAACCTAAGTGAAAGTGTATGACATCGGTCTAGAAGAGAGAGTAGTTCTAGATTATATGTCTAGAGCCCTTTTGATATATATATATATATATGATAGATGGAATAGAGGAAATAAGTTTTGAATGTACGATGTAAATCTTACATATATGACATAAGATGGTTATGATGATCTATGTCTGTCTTTGAGGACTTAAGTTTAGTTTTGAGGATTTGAGATACGTTTTCATGATGAAAGTATGTGTGCTTTTCTAAGTTAAGATATGCTAAGTTAAGACAAGTTGTGAGTCAGCAAGAGCCTCAGTCTCTTTTACGAAGGAGGACCTCTAGTGTTAGGACAAGTTTTGGGGTTAGCTCCAGAGAGAGTGAGACCCACTGGGAGAAGGTCAGAGAACCTAAATTCCAAGATATGAGAAAGATGAGAAATATGTGTTATGATATGTCCTAAACTAGAATACTCCTGAGTGAATGAGTTGAGTTGCTTTATGCATGATTCCTATAGTCTTGTTGAACCCTAGATGTCCTTGGGAGGACCAAACCCTAGAGACAAAGAGAGGTTGGTTATATGTGTATGTGAACATCAATATGAGTGCCTACCATCTGGGTGAGGGAGAGAGCCCAAGACCCTAGAGGAGGTAGCTACGTTAGTTTATGTGAAGCCTCATGCTCGGGTTGGTGGTTTCCCACATAGTAATCTAGTGGTGTATATAAGAGAGCGTTGAGTAAGATGTTTCATGGATAGAAGGCCTATGAAGAGTATGTCATAGCATGTTTTGGTTTGTGCTTATGTGGCTAGATCTTGTAAGGCTATCACTAGTGCCAATGAGGTAATATGAGAACCCTAGACCAAAAGGAAAGATAAGTATAATAATATGTGATACTCATAGAGTTGAGTTAGCTCAGTGAGACTGAGCATGGCACTACCCTCGTGGTATGGTTTAGAGGAACCTCTTTTGGCCTAAGTCAAGTTTTGATATATGATCCAGTTGTATGAGTTTGTTTGGCACAATCATGATATAATATTCATAAACATGTGATCTAATCTCAAGATGTGATATACAGACATGATATGATGGAACCCTAGAGATGGTTTAATAGATATGGATGCATAAATGATTAACCATATACATGAATAATGATGATAATGTGAAATTACTGGCTAATCTGGTGATGAAGTCACTAATAATGTTGCAACTTATTAAGGACAACAAAATATGATTGTATACATGAAACATGTTACATGAAGTGTTAATCTTAGTGCGTAATAAAGACAAAAATTATAGTTTGACAAATAATACAACATAATGATTATGACACCTTGATGCATGGGTTAACTTTAGTTAGCTCATGTGGAACATGATAATATGATGTGGGAACCCTAACACATGGGTTAAGATAAGGATGCAACCTTTATACATGAGATATGTCATGACATAACCTAAGCTTCTAAACCTTGAGTTCAACCTTGAATGGAGTGTTTGTGCACCCAAGATGGTTGTAAACCTCCCTAATAGTGCTTTGGATACATGGCTCTAAGTAACCTTTGCAGATATGTTCCACATAGAATAGTGCCTACATGTGGATGAAGGCATGATAAGGTTTTCCATGGAAGTATGAGTATGGTTTACTTTTGAGGACGAAAGTTCTTTTAAGATGTACATGATGTGACAAAGTGGGTTTTCTGGCTTAATTTTGAGGATGAAATATCTTTTAAGGTGTGTAGGATGTGATGGAGTGGACTTTTGGAATCCTAAAATATCCAATGACTTAAGTGAAAGCATAAGGTTGAGATAGATTGAGGGTTCCAAGCACTTGACAAAATAGGTTTGTTCATTGATGTTAATATCATGATTAAAGATCCTTAACTTTATGTGTTTTTGAGGAATTTAATTGAATAGTCCAATAGCTGAGTTTCGTCACTAAATTTGAGTAGAATGTAACTTGAGGGGCAATAAAACTATGATTAAAGTTTGGTGGAAATTGGTGTCTTCTAGATGGAATTATTTAGGTTTGGATATATTTAAATCATGTGTAGTTTTGAGTATGATGGACCAAGGTACATGTTTGCTTTTAGTTCAGGTCCAGTATGTAGTGTCACGCACCCATGACTTGAAGAGCCACAGATCCAGTATGTGGCCCTCTCTTAATGCTTGGATGGCTAGAAGTGAACGAACTAGAATGCGGTTATGTAGTTGAGTTCAAGAAATCGAGAAACTATCCACACAGCCACGTTACACAGGTCGTGGGGGTTAAAGCATTCGTTGCTTTGACAAGAACTATTGTTATGGCATGAGGCAACTGTCTCGCTCAGAGAACATGAAGGAGATGCATGAGGGAGAGAAATAAATAGACTGACTCCTCTAGTCTTTGGTCCTCGCCATGGAGAGAAACGACAGGTTTGGAGGAGAAGCTTTTAGTAGTAGCAGCTTGGTGGCCAGCATCGATAGCGGATGTGTGAGGAATTGTTGGCTGCATAAGGTGATGGTGAGGAAGAGTCTGGCCGCCGATCGCACGTCAAGGAGGAGCAGCTGTAGTTGCTAAATGCCAGTGGCAACACCACTCTCTGGAGGAGATCTGGAGGCAAGGAGGAAGATCTATGCTGCCAAGGACAGAGTACAATTGCCAAGCAAAGAACACTGATCTTTCACCAGAGATCAACCCCACAACGACATCTCCTAGCAAGAACAGCCGAAGCTCTTGGTCATGAAGGATCCTGAGGCAGAGCCACCTTGACATGGGGAAGAACGAGCTTCAATGCCAAATCAAGCATAGATGGAGGAGATGCCATCGGTGGAAGAGTAGTACCAGACGACGACCAAGTCCTCGCCGAAAATCTGCCCGACGGCGGCACTCGCACAGATCCCAGGTCAGTTGCTTGCTCATCGGAGGTGAAGCCTACAGTGGTGCCCTTGCTAAGCAGAAAGAGGTCACGAGGAGGAGGAATCGTCCATGGGCACCTCGTCGTTGCCTTGCTTTAAGGTGGCAGCTTTGGGCGGAAGGGCAATGCCCACACACGCAGAGACTCGCGAGGGCAGTAGGACATGCGAGAATGAGAAAGGGAGAGTGGGAGGCCCAGAAAACTGGAACCAGACCGGGTGGCCAGCCTTAAGTGAACTAAACAAAGGAGCAGCGCATCCTCAAGGACACGTGGCGACGCCTGATTGGCTTAAAAAGGTAAAATCTCAAAATATGTTAGGATCTTGTATAATTTGTATAAAATGCATACAATGTAAGAAAAATACAAATAAGGTACCCTTTTTCTTAGAAAAATGATTAGAACAAGATGGAACCATAATATTAGCCTTTTTGTTCTTAAACGATAGTGATATCTTGTTAGTAGTGAAATGCTTAATTGATGGATAATAAATATCAAATGTTGGCCTAAAATTATGAGAATATGTTAGTAAATCAATAGTCATGCTTATAATCCAGTGGATGGTAGTGATTATGATGATGATGCACGAAATCATGTAATTTACTCCATATGGCTAATTCTGGCTTTTAACCCTAAATAAAATGCAATAAATACATGCATGCTCAATAAATGATGACATTTACAGAGTAATCTCATATCAGTATCTGGAACCTCATAATTAAATATGAGATCGGGATGATACCCACAATCCATGTTATACAATGATGTTTGCTCTGAATGTGATATAAACCCTAATTTGAGTAATGCATGTAACCTAGGGTTAATGTGTGACATAATGTTAATATGTTAGATGATGAACTTTGATAATGAGATGTAATCTGGAAAATGACATCAATATGATAATCTAAGAAGATAAGACAAGTAATATGGGAATATCATAAGACTAGTGAAACTCTAATGAACACGATTAGGGTTAAGATGAGTTGTAAGATGATGACAATCTGATGACAGTATATGATCTTGTCTTAATCAGGGTTGACCAGGATATAGATGACATGAGGAATATGTGATAAGTATATCCCTTTGGAAGGTACACCATTACCTCTTACATGGATTATTATACAATATGCTTGTGTTATATGTGTAGTAAAATACTTGGCATATGATATTGGATGAAATGATTGTTCTGCATGATATGTTGCTTGATTTTTCGTACTTATGGTTATGGACACATGAAACATAAGATATTTGATCCATTATATGATAGCACTAAATCTCTTTGGTAGAATAGTGCATTGATGAAAGCACTAAATCTCTTTGGCAAAATAGTGCATTTATGAAGTACGAAATCTCTTTGGAAGAATAGTACATGTGAGCACTAAATCTCTTTGGTATAATAGTGCATGTGGTTGATCAACTTTACATATAATGGAATGTCGTGGTAAAATATGTGTTCTCTTTTGTTAATGAACATCTTTGTGCAAGTATATGTTTTTTCTTATATTTCTTTATAACTGCCAAGTATCAATTTTATCTTATTGCTAAGATATGATGAGAGGTATATAAAAGACACGTAGGCATACTCCGTACAATATTCTTAAATATTGTGCTGACGTGTACCGCATGTATTCTTTTGTTTAGGTTGTGGTTATGCTCTTGAAGATCTAGGATAGTTGAGAGTTGTGTGGCGAGGTGATGTACAGGTGGACATGTTGTCTTAAGATCCTGTAGTTTAGTGGTAGTACATGTGTATGTATAAGTTTGGTGTTCAATATGTAATATCAAATGTTGTTACAATTCATGTTGTAATTATATGTTGAATGGTGAACATGTTTTGTATGGTTTTATTATTGCCCATGTACATGTGCTACTAATTGTTTCCTTTTGACTTCCTCTGATTTTCTTCTTCTTAGCCTAGTGTGTGTTGTTTAAATTGGGATTCTCACTGAGGTGAGGATTTCAATTTGGACTTCACACATCAGATTAAGTTTTAGAAAATCTGGGGATGTCACAAGTTCTTTGAATACCTGAGATAAAGAAGTAGATAGAGTTGCATGTGTCTTGTCTCCATGCATGGAAGTGGGTGAACACCAGTAACCCAATGAGTTGCTACAGAGAATGAAGAGTCCCGAAGAGGGAATGTGTTACGACCCCACCTCCCGATAACCCCCAATTAAGGGAGACCGAGAGGTCCAAGCCGCACCCATGACTTCCGGATCAAAGGTTCGGCAATTAACCAAGAATAATGATCAAATTTTAACATACTATACTGAAAGCTGTAAGAAAATAAATTTTTTGCATACCTGTTTGAAAACTTGGATCTCTAAACTTCTATCCACTTAAGGATTCTACTCTAACTAATCCTCCTTGTATTTTACTTCATGTATTTCACAATATGACGATTTACTGTTTGTCCTTTTGGCTTGTACCTAAAACGCCGACAAACAAAACGTCGGTCAGCCGAAGCTGGTATGTGGGGGAAACAATAATCATGTAAATACATTTACAATGTAATCATTCAATTAATCATTTAACAACCAAGATTACATTTTACATATAACTCCGCGATCCAAGGGTACCCTATCCTCTGTGTTGTCCCCATTAAACCCCTCATGATCCACCTATAAGTGAACCAGTTTCTAGGGTTGAGTCACATGGAACTACTCATAGGTAGACCACTCCTTAACTCGGGGTACGTTAAAGAGTCTCATGGCACTACACATAGGTAGCCCAGTTTCTAACTCACGGTAACCTAGACCTTGCTCTAGGATTACCCCTTTTTTTAGCCTTTTCAAAGTAACAGAGGTGGACCCGAATCTAGCCATTTATATATGCACATTTATAGTGATAATCATAGTCACTTTATAGTTGCATGAAATAAATAAACATCCAACAGTTTAGTTGCATTCAATGTGATTAAACATCCGGGAATCCATCGGGAAACTAAAGCGGTTATTCATAATTAACCACATACCTGATGTGATGAGTCATGCAGGTTATTCAACATATACTTCATGTATATACAATAAAGCCAATCAACAGATCCAAGCAAGTAATTCAATCATCACATAATTCCTGAAAAGAATATGTACTCTTTTTATTACACACTTTATCAAGAATCTACTTTATTGACTTAGATTCTCTTTCTACGGTTTATAATCTGCGTTAAGGTTTCATTAATATTCATTAGTGTTTCTTAGATCAATTTCTCAACTCAATCCCTTTTAGGTTAACAACCCTAAAATACTCTTTTCCATTTATATGAACCCTAATTGCTCAACTATCCATTTAATAGTCTTTTATACCCAAATTGACTTAGGATTATCACATCCCTATTTATTCATGGATTTGAACCATCAAAACAATTAAAAGACATATTCATCTAAATTAGGGTTTTTAAGTTCATTAATGCATAAACATGCAGAAAACCCTAACTTAAGCCAATTATATAAAAAGATCATCTTTTTAGATCTTATTTCCTCATTTATCAACAACAGGTTAATATTGGCTTAAATTATCCATTAAACAACATTAAAACTATCTATCATAAAATATAAGGGTTTTTCATTATTTAAATCATTAAAGATGATAGCTTTATGTACTTTTCCAATTTCAAGCATATAAACTCTAAATTAGACTAATCATGTGCAAAGTTCTTCCTTTTTGAACATAATGTACCTTTTTACATGCAACAGGTTAACATCAACTCTAATGATCCATTTAACCATATCAAACACTTTATTTATTTCAAAATAGGGTTTCTCAACCTTTAATTCATTAAAGATGATAATTTATACTACATTTCAAACTATTATCAGATTCAAGATATAAAACCATTTTAATTGGATTCCTCTTATTCTCTTGATCAAAATTCATATATAACTTGTTTTAATCCGAGCTATGATTAAATAAATATGAATTTTTCATTAAATCACTTACTGGACCAATAGGGAAGCGCCACGTCATCCTAGCACATGCGACGTTGTTTGATTGAATTAGAGTCGAATGACGCTTCTGCCCCTCACTTGAGTGGCCCGTCCTTTGTGAGGCCGAGGTTAAAACCGTCCAACTTGTTTTCAGCTTCTTCTACCTCGCGTCAACTGCCGCCCTAGCGGCTACGGGTAGAGCTTACCTTCCTCCCCCAGACCCCGATGGCCCTTGGGGACGGGTCCCCTGGCACCGTCGACCTCCGTCATGCCCGCACAGGTGCTCCATGCTCGACCAGCTCTATTGGTTTGGGTAGGTCAGGCCCGCCATCCATGTCGACCCTGCAGCCGCGTTCTGCAGCCTCGCATGGGCTCGCCTTCCCTCCCTAGGCCGCCATCCTTGCCGGAGTTTGCTCCTTCAACTCCGTCGCTCATAGGCGTAGGTAGGGCACCTGCACTCCTGGGCCAGGGTGTCCTCTCTAGCGCTCGTCGGGCCAAGCATTGGCGGCCTTCACTACTGCCTAGAAGCGGTCACGATATGAGATCCTGGGCATGAGATCGTCGGTCAACCTTCCCCTGGGTTCGTTGGAACATGCAGCAACAACTAAGGTCGTCCTCTGGTCCTTCGACGCTCCGTAAATAAGCTATAACCCAGGGTTAGGGTTTCCAACGTGAAGAAGCAATGGGGTAGAGAGAGAAAGAAATAGGACTCCTTTAGAACTCGAATCAAACACTCTACCCCTTATATAGGGGTGAGTACAGAGCCATAGGGCGTGCCTCCTTGAGGACTCAAGTCCTATTCTTGAAAGGAAACATACCTTCCTTGGTTGCGAAGCAAACCCTCTCTCTCCTTCGATAATTATGTTATTTGAATATTCTCTTTCCTTTATATACTAGGAATTCGAAATTCCTCTCCTTCACTCTCTTTATTTGCCTTTTAATCTATTGGCCACGAATTCCTATTTTCCGTTATAGAAAATATCATCCTTTTAAACAATACCACATAATTCATTAATAAAGCAACACATTATCCTCTTATTTCACCTTTTTAGTATTTTCTCCTTCTTTCCTCTTTATTGGGACTCCTTGGATCCCAAGATACTCCATTATTTCGAAATTCTTTTTATTGGATACTTATTATCCTTCTAGATGCATCTTTATGCATTATTCTTCATTATCATGTGTATTTCTTATTAAAATATTTCTTTTTGAGGATTTCTCTTTATTTCTCTTTTATTTTCCTCATTAGCATTCCTTTTAATATTAGAAACCTCATGGATACGAAATTTAACCAAGAAATCTCTTTTATGCCTCTTTCCACTCATTTTCCACATTTTATCATTATTTTCAATTTCTTTCTTAAAAAAGAAATACTTAATTAACCTTTTCTTTTCTTATTGCTTTCTTTTTGCAACCTTGGACTCCTTGGTACCCAAGGAACCCAAGAGGAACGAAATCCTCTTTGGATTTTCCTTCTAGAGGTTTCTACACATTTCTCTTCTTAAAAAATCAATTATCCATTTACTAATTGAATTTCCTTGTTATTGGGCCCAATAGCCAAAAAGCCCACAACACAGACATCAAGGCTATTGTAAATAAAATCCATGTATTCAAAACAAATTATACCATTCTTTGTTCCATTATCCTTAATATGAGAAATTGCATTTCTCACCAATTGAACCCAAAAATTGGGGTTGTAACATCCTTCCCCTCTTATAGGAATTTTGTCCTCAAAATTCAAGCAAGCAAACAAACAATTCAGGATAAGACTTTTCCATGTCCATCATTGGCCCCTATGTGGCTTTTCCGTACTCATGGTGCATCCAAAGAACCTTTATCATCACATATTCTTTTCTCTGAGTTCTTTCATCCCGGCGTCTATAAACTGCACAGGTGACTCAGGCCATGTCAGCCTCCCTTGGGGCTCACTAGGTTCATTGCTCAGCACATGGTCGGGGTACCTCACATAGTGCTCTAAACTGGACACATGGAACTCATCACACATTACTTTATCCCGAGGGGTAAGGTAAATCTTAACCTTCTCCACCAAACCATACCAAAAGAACTCATGCATCGGGGACTCAGCTCTCTTAGCTATAACTTAGAGGGGTCGGATTTTCACATTATATTCTCCCACAGTGCACTGCATGTTAGTCTACTTTGGATCTGCTCACGACTCTCGTCGTCTCTAGGCTCCTTTCAGCCATTGCATGATTTAAGTGACTTTCATCTTCATGCACTGTGGTCCTTTTCTAATCATCATGTGGTCCTTTCACCAACATCACCTTACTGAAGTGGTGACCGACACAATCTCCCTTAAGAGCTTCTTAGAATCCTGATACTGACTATGGTGGTCATCATCACATCTTTCATAGGATAGGAATTGTCTTTAGCTATCACCCTGAATGAGCACATATGCTCTCATCAGACCCTTTAGTCTGGATCATACTAACCATTAGTTAGGGGTGATAAACTACACTAACATTAAGTTCTTCATGTACGTACTTCCACTTTATGGAAGTGAACCTCTAGGTCATACTCAAGATCCTTTGAACTCACATCATGGTGTAGTTGGACCACATCTCTCATGGATAGTTCAACCAGATCTGTCCATTAACAGAACTCTTTCTTTCTCATGTCATCTAGGTAAGGCGACTTACCATAACCCATATTGCATCTCGACCTTCCTTGGTCCCAGGGAGACCTATCACAACATCCATGGGGTTGAGATCCCATTTCCTCCCAGGGAGTCTTTTGTCCTCTATATCGATACACTGGGTTACTGGGGTTCGTTCTTTACCTCCTAGATTGCATGGCCATAAACCACATGCAACTTTATCTTAAGCATCCAAAGTGCTATTGCCATTTTCCACGGGGTATGGTGATCTTCAATCATGATTTCCTGTATGTCATGATTCCTCAAGATTGATTCCTTGGAAACTCTAAACCACACTTATCAAGGGTTCATCAGCTTCCTACCAAAAGAGTGCATCTGAGGTTCTACCCCCATCCTTTCATCGTATCAAGGACTAGACTGGCTAACCAAACAACTCTTAACCTTTCAACGTATCTTATTACATCTGAGTGTTGTCCAAACACCTCTCCCTTCCAAACTTAGGGTTAGCCAAAAAACCACTTCTAGCTTTTAGTCCAAACAAGTCAGATGTATCTCAACCAGTGCGTCCATTACCACTTCACATTCTTAGGTATTAGGTAACATTGAAGACATACACTTCCATGTATTTTACTTATCATTTCACCTCAAACTCTATGTCTATCTTTATTAAGAACACTCTCTGATTTCATCATCATGGTGATCAAACTCAACTTGGTATAACTTGTAAGTTCCGCATAGCTCATGATAAAAACATCCTCATAAGGTGACAACCTTATTCCTCTTTAGTGTTTGCAAACCGTCCATGTATCGTTCAATTTACCAGGGTAGATTATCTTCTCTATCCCCATTTCTCGTGGCAATGTTCCAATCTACATCATCTCTTATCCTTGGTGTATGGCATGCGTAATGTCCTATCTCTCACTCCCATAATAAGAGGAAATAAGCATTTGGCTGCAATCCAAATACAAAGTTCTTCCTGTTCCAAGAGTAGAGATGGTACATCCCACCTTGCCAATATACCTTTACATCTAAGTTGCAACGTGCCACCTATGTCTCTACCTTACCGACATCATGATAACAAACTAATCTTAAACCTACTGAGATTTATATCCTTGGCCATCATCTCTAGGTCTATAGGATACCGGCTCTTTTAGAGTCATCCCTCTTCCCTCCTGCATCAAGAGAGTGCCCTACTCATCTTCCCTTTGGGTCCCATGAGTTCATGAAGGTGATCAATCTCCTAACCCATGGCCCTCAGACAATGATAGCTGTTACCTCCCGACCCTATGGTCATGTGCAACTGGGGAATTAGGCAACTCCTACCTTCATCGGTCTTATCCCTACCTGACCCTAGGATAGACTTAGGATTCTCCATCGTAGTACATGTTCACTTAGAACCTTACCCAAGTCTTCATCATCTCTCTTTCTACAATCATGGGCTGGCTTTCATCCTTTCATCGAGATCATGGCAACCTGCCTACCTTGGTCAAGCCCCATACCGGTTACCTCCATGGTAACACATGCACTTAGAGATGGTTATCTATGGGTCTATAGGTTCATTCAGGTACTTAGCTTCTCAAGACCTCTTTAGGTTACCCTAAACTAACAAATCTAATATACACCCTACCAAAGGGATTCCTCTCCCAGGATGGGAGGAAAACTATCTCTTGACAACAAGGTCACAAAAGCTCTTAGGTCTAGGGTTTACATCTACATGAGCCTACTTAACCCTAGCAAGCTATTAAGGCACAAGCATATCACTTATAGTACCATGCTAGGTCATACTTGTCCTCTTTCCTCGATGTTGGATCAAGATCATCAACCTAGTTGTGAGGGGTTCATCAAACACACCTTAAACTTAAGGGGCTTCCCTTTTCCTCTATACATGAGGAGTACCATGGTCGCTTCTATAGGAACTCAACTTCTCATCATGAGAATTAGGTACACCACTTCCCCTCTTAGGCCTAGGAACCCTAGGTTCACTTGTAGGTGTCCAAATGCATGCTCTATCTCTTAACTACGAACCAAGCATGCAAAAGGCATGACAAGCACTCCTTGTCATCCTTCAACTCGAGCAACACTTAGGGTTGGATTCTCCTTAAGGATAACTAACAAGGTACACGGCCTCATAACCTGCTACTAAACTTTTCTAGGTCTAAGGAACTCTTCTTCCCAGGGTTGGGTTGCCAAAGATGCTAGGTCACCCCTGGATCATATGGCATCCCAAAGGCATGTCCTTTCAAACACCTGGTCCAACTCATCTCACTCTAACCTTCACTTAGGGTTAGGGTCAGCATCATCCTCAGAGGATGTGCCAGGTCTCTACTTGTAATGGAGATCTCCATCTCTAAGACTGACTTATCCTCCTGACAAGAAGGTCTAGCCTCAGGTCTCTACTGAGGACATGACAACTTATGTCATACGACCTAAGCATGTATCTATTCTTTAATTTGCACTAAATCTATTAAGCTTATGTCCATGACATTTTATTTACATGATTTTCATTAATTTGGTGGAGGATTCCTTAAACCTTATTAACCTTACCCATACCTCAAGAGGGTGAGGAGAAGAAAGGAAACCCTAATCCTTTAGGTCCTTATCAGAATTTTGTGATGAGAAGGGATGAATAAGATGAGAAGTCCTAAAGGTATCTTATTTCGATTCATACCCTAAGACTTTGGCCAGGCAGTCACACAGATCCGGGAGTCCTCGTATTCCGACTAGCGGTGCGGAGGAAAATATTGCCAGCCCCCAGTCGTGATCCTTTTCTAGACACCTCCATCTTTCGGATAATCCTCTAATAACTCCCTTGGGTTCTATGGAGTTTGTAAAATTTAATAATTATTAATGGTTAAGTGAGGAACCTACGCTCTGATACCAAATGTTACGACCCCACCTCCCGATAACCCCCAATTAAGGGAGACCGAGAGGTCGAAGTCGCACCCATGACTTCCGGATCAAAGGTTCGGAAATTAACCAAGAATAATTATCAAATTTTAACATACTATACTGAAAGCTGTAAGAAAATAATTTTTTTGCATACCTGTTTGAAAACTTGGATCTCTAAACTTCTATCCACTTAAGGATTCTACTCTAACTAATCCTCCTTGTATTTTACTTCATATATTTCACAATATGACGATTTACTGTTTGTCCTTTTGGCTTGTACCTAAAATGCCGAGAAACAAAACGTCGGTCAGCCGAAGCTGGTATGTGGGGGAAACAATAATCATGTAAATACGTTAACAATGTAATCATTCAATTAATCATTTAACAACCAAGATTACATTTTACATATAACTCCGCAATCCAAGGGTACCCTATCCTCTGTGTTGTCCCCATTAAACCCCTTATGATCCACCTATAAGTGAACCAGTTCCTAGGGTTGAGTCACATGGAACTACTCACAGGTAGACCACTCCTTATCTCGGGCTACGCTAAAGAGTCTCATGGCACTACACGTAGGTAGCCCAGTTTCTAACTCACGGTAACCTAGACCTTGCTCTAGGATTACCCCTTTTTATCCTTTTCAAAGTAATAGAGGTGGACCCGGATCTAGCCAGTTATATATGCACATTTATAGTGATAATCATAGTCACTTTATAGTTGCATGAAATAAATAAACATCCAACAGTTTAGTTGCATTCAATGCGATTAAACATCTGGGAATCCATCGGGAAACTAAAGCGGTTATTCATAATTAACCACATACCTAATTTTATGAGTCATGCAAATTATTCAACATATACTTCATGTATATACAATAAAGCCAATCAACATATCCAAGCAAGTAATTCAATCATCACATAATTCCTGAAAAGAATATGTACTCTATTTATTACAGACTTTATCAAGAATCTACTTCATTGACTTGGATTCTCTTTCTACAGTTTCTAATCCGCGTTAAGGTTTCATTAATATTCATTTGGGTTTCTTAGATCAATTTCTCAACTCAATCCCTTTTAGGTTAACAACCCTAAAATACTCTTTTCCATTTATATGAACCCTAATTGCTCAACTATCCATTTAATAGTCTTTTATACCCAAATTGACTTAGGATTATCACATCCCTATTTATTCCTGGATTTGAACCATTAAAACAATTAAAAGACATATTCATCTAAATTAGGGTTTTAAGTTCATTAATGCATAAACATGCACAAAACCCTAACTTAAGCCAATTATATAAAAAGATTATCTTTTTAGATCCTATTTCCTTGTTTATCAACAACAGGTTAATATTGGCTTAAATTATCCATTAAACAACACTAAAACCATCTATCATCAAATATAAGGGTTTTTCATTATTTAAATCATTAAAGATGATAGCTTTATGTACTTTTCCAATTTCAAGCATATAAACTCTAAATTAGACTAATCATGTGCAAAGTTCTTCCTTTTTGAACATAATGTACCTTTTTACATGCAATAGGTTAACATCAACTCTAATGATCCATTAAACCCTATCAAACACTTTATTTATTTCAAAATAGGGTTTCTTAACCTTTAATTCATTAAAGATGATAATTTACACTACATTTCGAACTATTATCAGATTCAAGATATAAAACCATTTTTATTGGATTCCTCTCATTCTCCTGATCAAAATTCATATATAACTTGTTTTAATCTGAGCTACAAGTAAATAAATATGAATTTTTCATTAAATCACTTACTGGACCAATAGGGAAGCGCCACATCATCCTTGCACATGCGACGTTGTTTGATTGAATTAGAGTCGAATGGCGCTTCTACCCCTCACTTGAGTGGCCCGTCCTTTGTGAGGACGAGGGTAAAACCATCCAACTTGTTTTCAGCTTCTTCTACCTCGCGTCAACTGCCGCCCTAGCGACTACAGGCAGAGCTTCCCTTCCTCCCCCGGACCCCGATGGCCCTTGGGGATGGGTCCCCTGGCACCGTCGACCTCCTTCGCGCCCGCGTAGGTGCTCCACGCTCGACTAGCTCTGCTGGTTTGGGTAGGTCAGGCCCGCCATCCATGCCGACCCTGCAGCCGCGTTCTGCAGCCTCGCATGGGCTCACCTTCCCTCCCTAGGCCGCCATCCTTGCCGGAGTTTTCTCCTTCAACTCCGTCGCTCATAGGCGCACGTAGGGCGCCTGCACTCCTGGGCCAGGGTGTCCTCTCTGGCGCTCATCGGGCCAAGCATTGGCGGCCTTCACTGCAGCCTAGAAGCGGTCGCGGCGCGAGATCCTGGGCATGAGATCGTCGGCCAACCTTCCCCTGGGTTCATTGGAACATGCAGCAACAACTAAGGTCGTCCTCTGGTCCTTCGACGCTCCGTAGATAATCTATAACCCAAGGTTAGGGTTTCAAATGTGAAGAAGCAATGGGGTAGAGAGAGAAAGACATATGACTCCTTTAGAACTCAAATCAAACACTCTACCCCTTATATAGGGGTGAGTACAGAGCCATACGACGTGCCTCCTTGAGGACTCAAGTCCTATTCTTAAAAGGAAACATACCTTCCTTGGTTGTGAAGCAAACCCTCTCTCTCCTTCGATAATTATGTTATTTGAATATTCTCTTTCCTTTATATACTAGGAATTCGAAATTCCTCTCCTTCACTCTCTTTATTTGCCTTTTAATCTATTGGCCACGAATTCCTATTTTCCGTTATTGAAAATATCATCCTTTTAAACAATACCACATAATTCATTAATAAAGCAACACATTATCCTCTTATTTCGCCTTTTTAGTATTTTCTCCTTCTTTCCTCTTTATTGGGACTCCTTGGATCCCAAGATACTCCATTATTTCGAAATTCTTTTTATTGGATACTTATTATCCTTCTAGATGCATCTTTATGCATTATTCTTCATTATCATGTGTATTTCTTATTAAAATATTTCTTTTTGAGGGTTTCTCTTTATTTCTCTTTTATTTTCCTCATTAGCATTCCTTTTAATATTAGCAACCTCACAGATATGAAATTTAACCAAGAAATCTCTTTTATGCCTCTTTCCACTCATTTTCCACATTTTATCATTATTTTCAATTTCTTTCTTAAAAAATAAATACTTAATTAACCTTTTCTTTTCTTATTGCTTTCTTTTTGCAACTTTGGACTCCTTGGTACCCAAGGAACCCAAGAGGCACGAAATCCTCTTTGGATTTGCCTTCTAGAGGTTTCTACACATTTCTCTTCTTAAAAATTCAATTATCCATTTACTAATTGAATTTCCTTGTTATGGGGCCCAATAGCCAATAAAGCCCACAACACAGACATCAAGGCTATTGTAAATAAAATCCATGTATTCAAAACAAATTATACCATTCTTTGTTCAATTATCCTTAATATGAGAAATTGCATTTCTCACCAATTGAACCCAAAAATTGGGGTTGTAACAGAATGGGAGTGGATCACCATGGACGTTGTAGTGAGTCTCCCCTGGACTAAGAGAGGTCATAATGCAATATGGGTTATGGTAGATTGCCTTACCAAGTTGACCTAATCCCTTGCCTAAGAAAGAGAGCACTATCAGTGTGACAGATCTAGTTGAACTATATATGAGAGAGAGATAGTTCATCGACACTATGATATGAGTTCGATATCATGAGTATGATCTCAAGTTCACTTCCATGTTGTGGAATTAGGTACAAGAAGAACTTGATGCTAGATTGAAGTTGAGTATAGCATATCACCCCTGACAGATAGACAGTCAAGAGAGTATGATCTAGACTAAAGGGTTTGAGGAGAGCATGTGTGCTCGTTCAAGGTGATACATGGGAGCAGGCTCTGCCCTAAGAGAGTTTACTTGTGATGATAGCCACCATAGCCAGTATCATGATGTAAGAAGCTCTATAAGGGAGGTTGTGTCTCTAACGTCAGGGCCCACTGCCCAAGGATCTAGTAGAGTTTCAGGAATGACGACTGGCCCCACAGACCACCACTATCCTTAACTGCGCACTTTGTCCACACTGATGCGCAAGCCAGGATCAACTACCCGACTGGTCACCCATCCTAGTACTACTCCAAGATGAGCATGTTTAACTATGGAGTTCTTTAGTGATGGGATACCAGAAAAGGATGTGCACCTTGGTGATATGGGTAGTCCAAGCATTCCTTTTAAGATCATGTTATCCGAGGCCTGAAATCCTGGGATGTTACAATCTCCCCCACTTAGACTCTTGACGTCATCGTCAAGGCTCAACTATAAGGCCTCGTAATCTCTTCCCCATTTCAGTGAGACCCACAATTGCCCATGGACACCCAGCTCCCGATCACAGAATACCATCGCAGGGGTGGCTACATCAACCATGGACAACCCTTTCCTACATGCCTGGACTGCACGACTCAAGACTGGCATGCCATGCCCATGTGGGCCCCACCTACCGGAGGGGAATTGGCTCTAATACCATTTGTAATGTCAGGGCCCACTGCCCAAGGCTCTAGTAGAGTTTCAGGAATGACGACTGGCCCCACAGACCACCACTAGCCTTAACTGCACACTTTGTCCACACTAATGCACAAGCCAGGATCAACTTCTCGACTGGTCACCCATCCTAGTACTACTCCAAGATGAGCACGCTTAACTATGGAGTTTTTTAGTGATGGGCTCCCAGAAAAGGAGGTGCACCTTGGTGATATGGGTAGTCCAATCATTCCTTTTAAGATCATGTTATCCGAGGCCTGAAATCCTGGGATGTTACAGTGTCGATCACCGCTTCATTAGGATGATGTCGGTGAAAGGACCTTGTGAAGGTTAGAGAGACCACAGTGTGTGCAGATGAAATTGCTTTGATCGTGCGATGGCTGAGAAAGCCCACGGGCGACATGAGTCGTGACTGAAGTAGACTGACATGCAATTCACTATGGGAGAATATGTGTTATGAAAACCCGACCCCTCTGAGGTATAGTTGAGAAAGATGAGTCCCCGATACATGGGTCCATTTGAGATGGATTGGTGGAGATACTTATGTTTAGCCTTACCCCTCAGGATAACATGATGTATGATGTGTTCCATCAGTCCGATCTAGAGTGATATGTGATGTACCCAAACCATGTATTGAGCCATGAACCTATTGAGCTTCTAGAGAGGCTAAAATATCCTGAGTCACCTACGAGGGTACAAGATACCAAGGTGAGAGAGAACTCAGATGTAAGAATATAAGATGATAAAGGTTATTTGGAAACACCATGGAGAGGATGAGGCCACATGGGAGCCAATGATGGACATGGAAAAGTTTTATCCTGAATTGTTTGTATGTTTGGTAGAATTTTGAGGGAAAAATTCCTATAAGAGGGGAAGGATGTTACAACCCCAATTTTTTTGGGTTCTTTTGGTTGGAAATGCAATTTCCCCAATAAATGTATGATTATGTAATTGTGTGATTTATGTGCTTTAAATGGATTCCTTTGATAAATAGCCTTGTATGTTTGATTTCATGGGCCTTGTTGGCTATTGGGCCTAATAACAAGAAAAAGGAAATAAAAAGGAAAAGGAATCAATTAGTAAAAGAATAACTAAGATAATGAGAAAAGAAAGATGTGGAAGCATCCAGAAGGCTAAGAATTATCCTTAAAGGAGGGATTTCGTATCTTTAGGATTTCTTGGGTTCCAAGGAGTCCAATTTGCAAAGATAATAGGAGAAGAAAGAGATAAAATCAAATAAAGCATTATTAAGAAGGAAAGTTGAGATAATGATGAAAATATAAGAAATGTGTGTAAATATGAATAATGGAATCATTATGAATGAGATTTCAACTCCACATGGTTTATAATGGTAAAAGGAATCAAAATAAAGAAAATAAAATATTAAGAGAGAGAAAATATGCTTAAAATATGCCTTATTAAGAGATAACTTGCATATGAAGAAAAGTCAATCATACTTTTGATTTTGAGTCCCAAAGTTGTCACACAAGTAGTTTAAGTCATTATGGACTTTTAACTCTACAATTTGGGATTAAAAGGATAAATGGTTTGTGAGATATGAATTTTGCAAGTTTCCTAAAGTGTAAAGGATAATATTAAATGTCACAATTTGATTCTGACTTGTGTTCTAGTACGGGGCCTGACAGTCGTTGGATGATGATCCAACAGTGGCTGCACTTCATCTTAAATCAGGAAAGGAGGAATAAACTCACATGATTTCGGGACTAGATTCCTTGTTAATCAATAATCAAGCACCAATGGGACCTCTCCCATTGCGATTAGGATCCCTTTCCGAGTAGAATGAGCCTGACTTTGGATAGTTTTGGAGAGCAGTCTGAGGTTTCCCTAAAGTCCCGATGGAGTCAGACTCCATGGTTGCAGACCTACGAGCCATACCTATAAAATGGGCTTGGTCCCCCCTCCTCACGATGGGTGGAGAGATGTGAGGCGAATGTGCGAACTCAAGGAAGAACCCCTACTACTTCTAGTTGCCCCGGGATCAACTTGTGATGCATCCCTGCTGGTCTGGTGCTCTTCATGGTGGCGCCATGGCTGTACTAGATGGTCACCTTTAGGGGACCTCATCAGGCCTGTACAGCTGCTCGGGGAGCTCTCCCTGGGCATTGGCCTCCCCAACCCCCCTTGGCCTGGGCGGCGCAGTAGGTGCTTTATTTCCCCTACGGAAACAAAGTCTGTGTGCGGGTACTCTGCACGGAGAGGGTCGCCAAGAGAGTGGGTCATCGGGTCAAAGAGGAGATAGATCCATCACCAGGATCTGTGAGGTTTAGTAGAAGAAAAGAAGGGAAAAAGGTAATATCTCGCCCATAATGACGTGGCCCCATATGATTGGTCAAAATATGCTTATCTTGCAAAAAGTGTATAAATTGCTAGGAAGCTCGGTTTAAGACAAACTATATATGCTTTTTGATAAGAAAAATACACGAAGTCCAATAAAAATAGATTTAAAGCCTGAATCTGATTATAATTTGAAAAGTAGTTAAAGTTTCAATCCTTAATGTGTTTATGACTAAGATCAACCCTAATTTGATGATTAATGAATTAAGGGGATTAATATGGATGTTTTATGATAATATTAACCTGTTGTTAATAACAAAGAGGTTTTGATGTCTAAAGAGATGATACATATGTTTAATAGCTTAATTTAGGGTTTGATATGTTAATGTGCATTAATGGGCTTAGAAACCCTAAACTAAATGTTAGTGGATTTTAATGAGATATAATTTGAGATCCTTTGTATAAAATTGAGGTTAGGTTAATCTCAAGACTAGTAGATGATAAAAAGGCTCTAATGTGAATAAGTGAGTAATTTGGGTTTTAAACCTAAGATTGTTGTTTTAGGGTTTTGTGGATATAAAGGAGCAGAGTTGTAAATAGATCTAAAGGAACACTAATGGAACCCTAATTCGGATTAGAAACCCTAGAAAGTGAATCCAAGTCAATAAAGTAGATTCTTGATAGAGTGCACAGTAAATAGGTTACATATGCTTTTTAGGAATTTTGTGATTGTTGAATTGCTTGCTTGGATTGCTTTCTTGGTTGGAATTTCTTAATGCTTGTGAAATCTGCAAATCAGGTATGTGATTAAATTATGAATAATCTCTTTATGATTCACGGTGTTTTCATAGTGATTCTTGATTGCTATGATCCTAAATTGTTTAGTTGTTCAATTATGTAATCTTATAAAGTGACTATGTGTATAACAATTAAGTATGAGTGTGCTTCTCGAACCTACATACCACCCTGATGTATGATGCAAGACCAAGCCCCAGAGGGAAGGTCTGAGTTGGTCAAGCCCCGGAGGGAAGACCACTGGGCACTCCGATTGGTTACCCTAGGCGCCAAGCTTAGGATGGAGAAGGTGGCCTTATGTCCCTTGCAAGGACAAAACCCTACAAGAGGGTAATCCAGGGTTTAGGGTAAGAGAAGTTGAGAAGTTACATTGAAAATGTAATTTGGATTTTTAATCAACTATTTACTATATTTAGGTTGTTGGAGCCTATTTTTGATGTCGTGTTTGTCCCCACATACCAGTATAGCAATATACTGATCGACATTTTGTTTGTCAGAATTTTTGGTATTCTATGAAAAGGACAAACATTAAAATGGAATCTGTGAAGATAATGTTAAGTAATCCAAAGGAGGATTAGATAGATAGATTTCTTCTATGGATAGAAGTCTTAGATCCTAATTTTACAATGTATGCATTTTTTTATTTTATTCCAACTTATTAATTTAGTATTAGTAAAATTTGATAATTATTTTTGATTAAATTGTAAAACCATTGATCATGTATTTTGGGATAACACCTCTGACCTCTTGGTCTCCCTTGATTGGGGGTTACTGGGAAGTGGGGTCATTACAAGACTGCTACTACCCCGATAACTTCAGCTTCTAGGTAGCATGAGAGTTACTATCTTAGCTACCATAGGGCCAACATATCAGTTGGCATACCAACTCCATCAACGACATCAAGCATAATTTTTCTTGTATGCACCATCACATCATCACCAACACCCAATTTGTTAGATATACTCAAGGGTAAGGGAAAACCCAGTAGGTTGACCTCTACATTCTGTACAAGCTGTTAGAGCTAAGGAGCAGAAGTTTGGACTTTGGAGCCTTCTTTCTTCAACACATAATGGGAGTCAAGAGCCAGGTGGGGAGGAAACCTCCAATTCATTTTGGAGGGTTAATCACTCTAATTGCTCTCCATCTCAACCTCGATCTCTCCACCACCAAACCAATGAAAGTCACCCCAAATCTTGATATGAAGCACTTCAAGAAGTCTCGCCTTGTCAACACATGCCTTACTACTGTATATGCATGTTGTATAGTATGTTATACTTTGTTGTTGTATTTCAAACCAAAAGGCAAAGGTTTAGTCCCATATTGCTTGTGGCTGATACTTCCCTCCTCCTTATATATGGACCCTTGTCCATAGTACAATTGAGGAATGAAAGGGGATAGGCCCTACACACGCGCATGGTGGGCCTTGCCAATGGGGTTTGGGCCGGCTCGGTCCGGAAACCCTTTAATCGGGCGCGTCGGCGCACGTCGCATCCCGCGTGCAGGGGGGGTGCAAATCCGGCCTCCCGGAGCCCCTTGTGCGGGCGCGGCCCCGGCTTGGTTTTGCTCTTCGGTTCAATGACCCAAATAGAGACGTTTACGCATCTATTTGACACATCTCTTCGTTTGGACGCTTCCAAACGGCGGCGTCCCGGTTTGCAACCGCATCACAACTCTTCGCTTGCCTTTCTTTGCTATTTATTTTTGACTCTCGCTGTCGTTCGAAACAATTGTACGAAAACGCTGTCCCTTTCTTCTTCCTTCTTCGCCTGTTAGTCCGCTGGAAGAACGATCAATCGCCTTTCGCTCGTCGTCATGACTGCGTGTGCGCGCTTCACGTCGGCAACTGCTGTTGGATCCTGGGAGGGTAGCCGCGCTGGGGACTATCGCACAGGCGCTCGCCGTCGGGTACCGCGGAAATACTCTTAAGGACAGTGCTCTCTGCATGCCTCAGCGAATCTCTGGTAAAATCTTTACTGTTTACGGCTTCAATCACGGTTTGTACCCTAATAACACTAACAATCTTAAGAGTATTTCGTCTCTCTGATGGGTACTAATATGGAAGGCTTTGAAACTCCTTTTACGCCTGTGACTCCATCCACTAATAACAACCAAATCGTCACTGTTTCTACTGTATCACAAACACCTATCCCTGATGTTACGAAAATTGAACAGTTTAATGGACAACAGTACAGGCGTTGGCAAGAAAAAATTATTACTGCTTTAGAAGTTTCTAATGTGTCGTTTGCTTTATCTGAACCCAAACCTGAAAATGATTCTGTTGATTGGGAAAAAGAAAATCGCATTTGCCGACATGTGATTTTAAGTACATTATCTAATCAACTGTTTGATGCCTACTTTCCTATTAAATCTGCATCCGAAATTTGGGAAAGTCTGAATAAGAAGTATATTCTGGAAGAGGCTTCTACCCAAAAATTTACTGTTGCGAATTTTCTAAATTTTCATATGACTGAAGATAAAGATATAACAACTCAAATTCATGAATTTCAGATTTTACTTGATGATTTGAAAAATGAAAAAATTGATCTTCCTGAGTCTTTCGTTGTGGGTTCTTTAATTGAAAAATTGCCTGGTTCTTGGAAACATTACAAGAACAATTTAAAGCACAAAAGAAAGACAATGACACTGGATGATGTAATAATACATATCCGAGTTGAAGATCAAAACCGTACTAGAGAAAAATCTGAACTGAATAAGGATTTGTCATGTACTGCTAACTTTGTTAATAATGAAGTTAAAGAAAATAATGTTTCTTCTGATCAGTCTAAAAATAAGTGGAAAAATAAGAAAGGGAAAGGAAATAAGAAAAAATATAAAGGAAACAAAGATATTAATAAAAAGAATGTTTTTTGCTATGTTTGTGGAAAACCTGGTCATATAACAATATGGAAGGCTTTGAAACTCCTAATATGGAAGGCATTGAAGGCTTTGTACCCTAATAACACTAACATAGTAGGCACATAGTATAAGGAGAGGATGTTACCAGATGCCGTTTTCGACCTACAAGGAATCCACCTCATGTGGTGGCCTGTGCATAGTTAATCAGAAGAAGTGGAAGAAGAGGCATCTGAAGCACATGACCAGTAGCTGGAGCAAAATGAAGAAGAAGAGGAAGAGGAGGTGGAACCAACCATCCGAGTCATGAGGAGGTCGGTTCCACACTAGCATCCATGAAATTATGCCAACTCCACTTCTTCTACCCCACTGTCATCACACGAGGAGGATCCATACTCTACGACAGGTATGTACAGGATACTACAGGAAATACAACAAGGCCATCAGTAGCAATCAGAAACACTGGCAGACATCTACGATGTGCATGGATGGCTGTACCACAATTAGTAGGCATATTTGATAATGATAAACCTCTCTTATCCAACCAAGATAACATGCACATGCATTTGCATAGTATGGAGGGATACTAGCAGCCGATCTTTGATAACTATTGGAACCATGGGTACTTTGGTGGATATCCACAACCCCCACCACCACCACAGCAGCTGCCAAGTTTCCAGGGGACGTTCCATCCCCTTTGATCCCACCATGCCATATCCTCCACCAACACCCATGTGATTCGGTACCACTGTTCTACCTCTTAAGTTCAAATTTTGACTACGTGGACATAGTCAAGTTCAAGCTTAGGGGGGTAGTTGGAACAATTTCTATCTTTAGTTTTATTTTCACTAGTTCTTATTTTCTTTTTAGCTTTATATTTTAAAATTTTGTAGGACCCACATCTATAGTGTAAAAGTGGAATTTAAATTCATGGTCCATGTCAATATCTCTTGTTCTCGTGGTATGCAATGAAATGAAAATTTTTAAAATTAATTAAAATGTTTTGGCTTAGTTGTAATTGTCTTGAGTTGCACCACTTAGAGGAAGTGTATGGGAAAGTCAACTTAAGGACATTTAATATGATTGGACATCTTATTTAGTCATTAAATGTGGATGAAGATGGGGTTTGAGCTTAAATTGATCAAACAATTAACGAGACCTTAAATTGAAATTTATGAAAAAAATTCCTAAGGTTACCATGTTCACATGTCATTAGAGAGGGACATATCATATTTTTAGGAAAGTCTTTGTCTCTTAATTATGTGATTCCACACATACTCCATTCATTATGAATCACCACCTTAAGATGAATAGGTGCTCCAAATTATTTCCTCTTATTGCATTGCATGGCATAATAGGTGACATGATAGTTATTTTGCTTTTATTGCATTTGGAAAAAACATGTGTATGCATCAACAATTTGTGTGCCTATCATTTTAGTTGCATAAGTAATTTCATATAGATTACATGCATTCCATATCATTCATTTCTTTACCATGTATATATCAGTCTCTTTAGAAATTTGAGTGCATGGATATACATCCATACCCACAGGAAAAAAAAAGTGAATGATACGTAGTAAAGCCCAAGCATAACGTCAATCATGCTAAAATAATGGACAAATAAATGGAGAAAAAAAGTTTGTTAAAGTTTCAAAGTTAAGAGGGAGAAAGTATGCCCTTAACTCTTATTAAAGAGATGGAGACATTCGCATGATACATTTGTTTTGCTTTCTTTCTTCATTCTCATTTAGTTGATGAGATTGTTTGAGTCATGCATCATTTTATTCAGAAAAAGTAGGCATTAGGACTCACGCATTTCTCATTTTTTTCATCGTATAGGTTCATCATGTTTTATTTTGCATAAATGATTTGGATGTACTTGTGATGCGTCAATTGTCACCCATTTCATACTGTCCATTGCTCTTATTGGTAGGCCACTTATATGATTTTTCTCCTCATTAATTTTCATGGAGAACTTCTTCCAAGTAGATTGGTAGTTAGGAAAGAGCAATGTAGAATAGAGAATTGCATAATGAACCAAGAAAATGCCAGATTGAGTATGATGTTAACTGCTCTCTTGATAGTGTTCATTGATCTAAGTGTGGACATCTTTTATGAATGTTTTTTGTCGCTATAGAGTAGTTAAGTTTTTAGTGATTAATGAAAGCTGGTTTGGGACTGCCAAGTGGGGATAGTTGAGAAATGATATTCATATTATTCTATCCTTTTGATGACTTGTCTCAAACAGATCTGAGAGTGTGTTTCTCGAGGATGAGCAACATCTAAGCTTAGGGGAGTTTGATGCACTATTTATTTGTTGTTTTCACATGTTATTTGGTATTAATTTTTGTGCACTTTTAGGTCAAATCCCATACTAATTGTGCATGATTTACTTATATTAGCATGTGATAATCATTTGCATCAAATAAGCATAATTTTAATGTTTCTGAATAATTTAGTATTTTTCTAGAGCTTATGTTAGGATTTTATGCATTTCATGTGAATGTACAAGAATCTACACATCTTGGTACTACTCACTTTGAAGTCGGTGGTACCGACACATGCTCAGTTTGGATCAAAATGGATTGAGAAGACTTAGTAGCACCAACATGCAAGTCGATACTATCGACGAAGTTATAGTGTTTTGTTCAAGAATTATTGAAGTAACTCGGTACTATAGACAATTAAGTTAGTAGTATTGACAACTTGACAGGTGGCCATGCAATTAAGGGAGTCAGTAGTACCAACATCCTATCGATAGTACCGACTGGCCGGGATCAGGCAAATCTAAAGGCTTTGTTTGAACTGACGACTGAGGTTTTAACTCGCCCGAAGTCATTCCTATGATAACCAAGATCAAGAGGAGGAGATGGAGATGAAGAAGGCCATGTTCTGAACAATCTGGGCATTCTAGTAGATTAAATTGCAGTCAAAAGGTAGAAAATTGGCACGTGTGTGAGAAGGGGTCGTTTGAATCGTTTACTTTAGGGATTCTTCATGTTCTCCACATTTTTTTTCTCTTTTGATGTCTTTGACTATGGAAACCATGAGGGGTTAATCCCCACATTCCTTTGGACCTAAGAGTAGCCCAATTATGCATTATATTTGACTCTTATGCATTAACTCATCGATTTCTCTTAATTTATGCATTTATTTCTATGTGAACGAATGAACTAACCATGCTTGATCACCATAGGTAGTGTTTGGACTGTTAATTGCTTTGAGAAAGAAAAATTAATGGTCAGAACTTCATAGAAATATGCGTTCTATAAAATCCTTTGAGAAAGGTGGTTTAAAAATGTGAGGAGATTACCCAAAGCATTTGATAAAGCACCTATCTAATAACACAATCGATATGAGAGTGGGTTGGTATTAGGTTAGGTAGTGAATAACATTTTGAGAGTGGGTAATTCTCACTATAGGCCCTTAATCCAGAATTAGCAAAGAAATTTAATAATGTATTGAGATTAAAGTGCAATGTTACTGTGGTGAAACCAATATTCTAAGGAATTTGTTAAGACTAAGAACAACAACCAATAAATTAAATTTATTTTCTATTTTAGATAATTAACCCAATCAATCAATTTTGTTCGTCCTAAGCTGATCGCATTACAGTTAGTAATAGTTTTTGAAGTCATGTTTCAATGTGTTCAACGTCTGGGCCTCATTGACCTATATTACTATGATAGTGTATACTTGCATTTTGAGCGTATAGTATATACCTATCAATTGTATTGGTCAACTATCTGTCCTCTTAGAGTGTTGGAGATACTTTAAAAAAAATTTAAGCTAGCCATTAGGTGATCGTCTAGTCAATAGGTGGATTCCATGATTTTTTCCTTTGCTAGTTTATCATATGTTCTCTAAAGTGTCGACGAGCTATCACCTTGATTCTCTTGTTCTCTCCCTACTTTTGGTGTGATTGCCAATATTGGAGATCTCCACTTTGGTGCTTGAATCATGATTCACGATCATAAAAGGGTAATAAAAATGTGATCCATGATTTGCTTAATTTTTAAATGATGGTCTGAGATTATCAAAACATTTCAAAAGGCATAATTAGTTTAATTTTAGGTCATGATCTAGGACCATGAAGAATGTGAAAGGTTTAGAAAAAAATGATTGCAAATATAGATTCAGTTTAAGGTCATGATCAAGGACCCAAAATATTTTTTGTGAAATCTAGGTTGAATTTTACGTGATGATCTAGAACCATCAAAAGATCAGATTTGATCCAGTGTTAGGTCATGACCGTGGACAATGAAAGATTAGTATATAAAGTCACAAACATTTCAATTTCAGGTAAGATTTGGATATGAAATCATAGTTAGTATTGTTTTAGGTCATGAGCTAGGATTTTTAGAGATATAAAAGTAGGTAATGGCCTAGTATAAGGTCATAGACTAGCACCATACATATGAAAGTGAAATAAAAAAATAGTTAAATTTTAGGTCATGAGCTAGGACCTAGGATTTGTGCAAAGTTGTGTGATGACTTGGTTGAATTTGAGGTCATGGTTGAGACCGTAGGAGAATAGGTGTGAGTGGGGTCGAGCTCGAGGAATGTGGATTTTAGAGTATGATCAAAGAATTATTTCTGATTTCAAATGTGGATTTTTTATATTTATAGACAAGATCTGTAGTCTTTAAATCTATACAAATTCTTTGGTATTTTATTTAAAATTTTCTTATTTCCTATGAATTTTTGATGTTTTATGAAAATTTTGCTGAAAATATAAAGATCTATTTGCATTTTATTGCAAAATTATTTTTATAGAGTGGTAAATGAGAGGGGATCAAGTACCCTTCTCATTTCCTCTTCACATGAGTTGTGACGGTGCATAGAGAATTAGTTGGAGCAAGTGATGACGGTGATCGCAGTGAGGAGAGAGAAAGTTGTGAGGAAGATTGTGATGATCCTCCATGTCCGACCCTAGGAATCATGGCATTCTGCTAGGATGATTCATCTCTATGATAGGTAGTTTTTTCTAGTGGCGGTGAGGCTTCAAATCTCCCAGCTTGGTGACATTTTTGTGTGGATTTGAACTACCTTCATCTTTGAGAAGGTATAGCTTTCAGTTTTGCACTTTAGTTTGGCCATTCTGTCCCTTGGTGATGAAATTGGGATTTGGTCTCCCTATGTTCTTTGTGGTATAGAGGTTGATGATGGCCTGAACTCACATTTGATTTGTGATTCATTTGATTTTTCTATTTTGATGTTTTCCAAGTCAGATAATGTCAGATTGAGCCAATTTAGACTATTGTGAGAATCTTGCATAATGTAGTCAAGAATTTATAGATGGAATCTCATGAGTGGTGCGATGAGGATCATATGATGGATGACTAGGATGTGGATCATGAACTGAGGACTGAAGCATAACCATAATGTGCATTGTAGCTTCATTTTTTGAATTCATATCATAATAAAAAGTTTATGACCCGTTATTCCTCTAGGTAGGCATCATGGCAATACAAGAAGTATTGTGGGGAATTTTCTCCTAGCTGAGAGGTTTGTGGTTTATTCAGGCATGTTGTGGATGAACCTACATCATAAAGGTCATCGAGCAGGTGATGAAGGATAACTTGGAACCTTTGGTCCATGTTCTTTTCTTTGCATTTGTAAATCTTGAATTGGGCTTTTCAAAGGTGGTGATAGTGTTTTACTTTGTCTTTCACTACATCTCTTTAGGGTCTTGGATTGTTGAACATGTCTCTACAGACCCTTTGGACTGTGATCCAGATTTTGTACACCAATTTAGTTGAAGATCTATATTTGATTGAAGGAACAAGTTTTGGTAGCATTATCTAGTTTGGATATTTCATAGGCACTACCTCCACTCTTTGATTGAGAACTTCTACCCTAAGACTGGAAGTTTTCACTTTGCCTTTGGTGATCTAGCCATAACCCTCAGTGAGTTTGTTGTGATCACCTGGTTAGGGTTTAGTGGAATCCACATTTGTTCTCTACCTATCACATAGGGGTGGGGGCATACTATCTAGATGGGACTTTAGGGATGAACTATGATGATATTGGGATGGCCTCTAGATATGAGATCAAGTTCACTTGGCTAGGATCCATCTTCTTTCCTTAAGGTGAGAGGTGGTCAGTTAAGTACCCTTTCTATGCTTCCTTAAGGGTCATGGTTTTTTCTTTGTGTTGATCACTAGTTGCCTGTATAGAACCAACACAGGAAATAGGGGAAAATTGACTTGTTCTCCTTCCTTCTTGATATGGGCACAGTCCCTTCCTTCAACTAGTTTGCATGTGTTTATGTGTACCTTCTAATGAGCTTGAGGAGGTGTCTTGTGGGGAAATTCTCCATAGGGGAAATGGTCCTTTCTATGAAGGGCTATAGTGGCTTCATTGTATTGATCACAGTGTGTCTCTACATGTTATTTTTATGTTTTTTCTTTGAAATATCTACAATGGCTGGTCTTGTTGAGTTTTATTTAGAAACTTCTATTTATGAACACTTCTGAATTCACAGACATATTACTGTGAACAGTCCAAAGGGTTACTTACATGCTTCCCACCCCGCCTATCATTATTGGGCCAGCTGTAATGATAGGGTGCAATATAGGTAGTAGAGGGGTGAACATGAGATGATGACCTTAGTCGAGGTACGTGTAGTACTTCAATACTAATAATATTATGTGTGTAATTTTTTAACTTCAATTAATCATTAATCATTATTTCTTAGGTATGGATTTGGATTTTCTAGGTTCAAGTGTAGCAAGGCATCTACATCATATTTGGCCTACTTAAAGTGTTGTCTCTGGATGAACTTTGAGGTATTGTCACTTTATGCTTACCAGATCCTATTAAAGTCTCCCTCTGTGAGTGTCATCTACTTGGGCGAGCATGTTTCTCATTAGTAGGTTGGTGGCTAGCATAGTCCCTTCAAACCTATTCTTGGGTTGGTTCCTCCTGGTCTTGGGATTGATCAAACTGCTTAGAATCTAATGTGAAGTCAAGTGATGCATGACGAGTACCTCAATGTTATGCACACTGTCAGTCTATAATTCTTTCTGGAGAAGCTATGACCGCCTTTGATGTCCTCTAGTGGTAAGTGGTATTCTTATAATTTATCTTTATTTTTCAACATTGTCTTCACATGCATCTTCTGCAAGTGATTAAATTTGATTATGCCTAGGAGAAGGATGATTATGGATATGAGTTTTGTTCTCCGTCTCCTCCTATAGAAGATCCTCCTCCTAAGGATCCTCCTTCTATGCATGTTGATGATTATAGCACTGATGACTTTATTGGGCTAAGGTCACATTTAGAAATTGGAATTGAAGGTTTGTGTCATTTTTCATGTGACTTTGGTCAGTCTTCATCTTTCTAGGAAGATGTTGTGGGTGGAATCATTAGTTCAATAATCCCACTGGGATACAGGAATAGTCAGAACTTTGAGGAGAAGATTTCTCTCTTTGGAAGGATGTTGCTTTAGTAAGGATCTATCATCAGGGAGCATTGGATAAAATTCTTCTCTTTGTAAGGATGTTGTTTTAGTTGTATAGGTACCTTCTAGAAGCTCCTCTTCTGGTCATAGATGGTCCACCAATGATATTTTTTCTTATGCGAGCGGGGAATGTGAGTCCTATAGATATTCTTCCACTAATTATTACTAGTTGGCTAAGCACTTGTTGGGGAGACTAAAGAACAGGCTAAGAAAGTAGCATATGTATTTAGCACTTTTTTCTCAATTTCCTTCATGTTGTATCTTCTTTTTTGTAAGAAAAATTATGTATCAGTTGTATTTTTATTTTTAAGAATCTTTTTAAATTTTGAAATAAAATTTTTGAGTTTGTGTCAAATTGGATTATAAGGTTGTTTTTAACTTCGATTCACAATTGAATATCGGGAATTTGTACTTTAGAAGATTTTTGATGGGCCTAGTGAATTATCTAGAAGCGATGCCATCTTAGTGTGGCAAATTGCCACAATTAACTGATCAGTGGGACATGGAGTCATGTTATTTTAGGAAGCATGTTTGTTTTGATCATTGATGTTGAAAATTGTGGTGGATGGTGTCATCATATGGAGGAAAAGACACAAGAGTCTCTTTGTCTCTAGGAGGTGACTTGTCCTATTGAAACATATATATAAAGCTACATTGTCGTCTTTTGTGTACATATTTGCTTTTATGATTTTAAGCCATGGGGGAGCGGGTGATAAGTAAGATCCTACATCTGAAACAACCTCCCATGAATCTACCTCGGATGCATCGAAGAATAATAGATCTCTTTGACACTGAGGAAGTCAAATTGGTGTGTTTTGGAGTGACTCTTCATATTTTCACCTGGCTTATGTGTATGTTATGAGAGACCCGATGTCGACGGTCATCATGTAGTGGGATCCTTTAGTCACTCAATTTGTTTTGAGGATTTTGTTTTGATTTCCACCCTGAAGGATGTGGCAAGGATCACCTGAGTTCCCCTTCATAACCTCTAGCATGTTGTGCCGAAGAAGTCAAGTTGGGATGCGTATCTAGCGAGTTCTCTAGGGGTGAAGTGGTCCCAAGATTCTTGATGGTTCACTAACTATGGTTGCCACATTTAGAGCGCACCCTTATGGGAGTCATTCAAGAGCAAAGTGTTGTGTGGTGTTGGTTCTCCAGATATGCACTATTTGTGAGAATACACCTTGATTATCATGTTTGAGCTATTTGTTGGAGAAACTACAGGTCAAGTGACAACTTCCATTTTTGGGTTGTTGTTGCAATTCAGAGGAAAGAAATAAGTTGTATGACTTCTTAGATGAAGCACAGTTAACCAAGAAGATGAGTGAACCCTTGGAGTCCTTGTAGATCTATTTGAGAATTTGCATCACTCCTACTATGTTTCACCACGACAGAGATTCCTGATGGGTGATTAGGATCCATGTATAGGATGTTCTAGAGGATTATAAGTAGGTATCAGTGGAGAACAAGATCTAATCCTTTTTTCAGATCAGATTAACATTAATAGATAGAAGAATCACATATGCATTATTCAGAAGATATGAACTGTTTAGACAATTAGATGTAGATAAAGTAGTTGAAGAAGATAAAGTAGTCAAGAGTACAGTGACATTACCATTATAGCAGCCTAAAAATGTTAACATTGTAGGTGGTGTTATGGAATGGATCCTTTGATCATATATAATGTGCAAAGTAAAGGGAAAGGTATTTATATCCTCTATCTTCAAGAGGTTTATAAGGGACCCAAAATCAGATGGTTATTGGGGGCAAATATAGGGTGAAATTAGGGTTTTGGGTTCTAGAAAAGACCTTCAGGAGGTGGAAACATATCACCTTGATGTGGCACATTACATGGCACATGAATCGAGGCAATCTACCATGTGGAATGTAGTGAATTGCTTGGATCCATCAGATGTTGGGGTTGGAAAAAACTCATTTCTTGATATTCTAGTAATTTTAGGTATGTTCTAGAGAAAATCTTACAAAAATTCAAAGAGAGAGATAATTACAATTCTCTTTATGATATTGGAAGAAAAGGAATTGAATTGATGTGGGGAAAAAATATTCTGGATAATTCAACTAGGAAATTTATGAGAAGGTTTGTAAAAAGTGAAATCGAAGATCAAATTACACTTTGTGTCTGAAAAGAAGGTTTCTTCACAGAAAGCCCTAAATTGGGTAAAATTAGGTGAAGATAGGTGTACTAAATAGGCACAAAAAATGCAAAAAATGTGTAAAATGTGTGGAATGTGGAATAGACTCCATGACTAGCCAAAGATTTGATGTTAATTATGATTTTTTGTTGAGTGATAAAAAAATGAGGAATCAACAGAGGCAGTATTTTCGGTCGAGGTCTAGATTCCTTCACTCTACATTCTAAAAGAAGAAGATAATCCTTAAGGTAGAGTTGCTTGAATATTGAATCTAATGCCTCAACACACTTGAAGAACGGAGAATGAGATCTCTATATTATGCATATGTTAGCAAGAAAGGACAACTCAAATGTGTAACAAGAAGGTTTATCCCCACAACTTCTAGAAAGGGGGAAGTAGTACTACATGTAATCTAGAATGCTACCTCCAGGGGCAAGTTCAACCCTAAATGGGATAGGCTCTAAATCGTCCATGTCATCTACAATTGGGGTGGCATGTTTCTAAAGGACATGGATGGGGATATTCATCTTCGTCACACAAATTCCAACATCATCCGACACTACTACTATTGACAAGCACAAATTTTGCCAAAGAGCAATACATGGGGGCCAAAAACTTCAGTCGCTTTAAAATGCACTTAAAATATAAATAAATACCTATACATGTCCTTCCATTCACCTTGAAGTGTAAAGTTGAAGTATAATATAGGGACTAGGACACAAGAGCACTTCCATTATCATGAGGACCAAATTGTTTTCCCACTTGAAATTAACTCCATAAAATAGGTCAAAAAAAATCAAAAGTTTCCATGACTGAGGAAAAGGTAACCTAAAGCCCCATGGTCACTATCATAACAATCATGAGAGGTGGATGGAACTATGATTTCCCTAAGGTGAATTAGATATTATCCATGCAATTTATGGATTCTTGGCATCTAGGTATGGATGGAACTCATATAACTCATATGATGACATATGTTGGTGTTAACCCAATAGGGAAATGACAAGAAGGTTGCCACAGAAATTGAAACTGAAGACATCTATCCATGCCTCACCTCTCAAAAATATGTGAACCAAACCTATGCTTAAACTACATCAAGAGGAAAGAGGTGGGGAACCTTCCCTAGGCAAACACCATTCATTCATCATGAAAGCATAAAGTCTAATTATAAGGCCCCGAGCATCAATGTCCATTCACAACTCCAAGTTAAGAGATTCAAAATACATGGACATGTCTAAAAAATTGTAGAACTACCCTCTAACTAGGCATAAACATGGTTGTGATAGATCTCTGCACTAAATTATATTGGGAGTGAAGCCTACCGGGGTGTCTTTGGAACTAGGCACCTTGCCCCAACTGAGTAGGGAGTTGATGCTTATACACCCATTACACTGCATTACTTTAGCACCTAGTTGGGCATCTAGGTCCAGCATATCCCTAATCCATCTCCCTTTAGAATAAAGATCCCCCACATAGAAAAATAGGCTACAAACGTTCAAAGAAAGGAATCATCTACCACTAGGAGATAGAGGCGGGTGGTGGCTTAAAATGATTGGGGTTTGAACCTTTATAGATTCACTAAGGGAAGCAGATGAGAGGAGGTGAACTTGACAAATGTTGTGACACCTATAACCATCTTTGATGCATCTAGATTGTTCCCAGTTGCTAATTCTTAAAGAGGGCACATTGATCCAATAACCTCAAATTTATCAGGTACTTATGTCCAAAGCATAATAAAAAATTTATGGAGGGAGTATCCAACATATCACACAAGTCAATCACCAAAGAGAATTTTTTGTTTCAAAAAACTACTTTTATAAGAAAATCAACATCTCATGCCAAAACATAAATTAATAAATAAACATTCATAATATAAAAAATAACTCTAACAAAAATAGAAAAGACATGTGAATCCTCCTAAAGAATCATACGATACTGCTATTGAAAGTGTCGAAGCAAGCCATTCCAAATATTCAAGAGAGTAGTCCCTTCCTATAAGGAAAAATTCAGGAGTCATCTTCTTCTGATTTAACCACATTTCCTCCATTGTGTCTTGAGCCTTTTGAGAGTCGGTCAACAACTTCTTAAAGAGGTATGGAAGTACTTTGATTTAGTACATGCACTGGTGATGGTTGAACTGCCTCAACACCAACACTAGGTAGTAGGAAGTACAATGTTCTAAATTTGGCAAGATGATCAACCTTTGAAAACTAGGCATGGAAACTCTATCATGTAAGTTCAACACAAAACTTAATCCATCCCCAACATATGTCCACTGATGTCAAACTAGTAAGTCACCAAGCTAGATTGCCACAAAGTTGTAAAGGTTCTCCAACTTGATATGCTTTAACAAGTTACTCGTTCACAATTACAAGATAGGAATTAAAGACTCCAAAAACCGAGTGAGGTCAATATGCATTCCCAAATAAATGTACAGGACCTTCAAAGGTCCTCTCATTCTCCCGCTCAATGATGCATCATCTAAGATTTCATAAAGTTGATCCAGTATCAGGTGAACCATGGTTTCCTTTCACCAAATTTCTTCCACAATGTACAAGACAATGACAGTCACCTTATAAAATGTCACTCTGAAGATCAACTAAGTAAGGATAACAAAGGTATATGCTTGAAAAATGGGGAATATCTTGAAATTCAACACCATGTCATGCTTCTCTCTTGAAGGAATCCCATAGTGAATCCATATGAAGAAAGCTACCATGTTTTCTCAACCATCAAGCAACTCAACATTTCTTGATGCCCACAAGACTAGCCTACCCTACAGTCCAACTCAACTTCCTCACGACTATAAGCCATTGCTCATATATGGGAACTTGGGTGGTGTTTTCCCCATTTTTTAGCATTTGAATTAGAACAAAATCCCAAAATAGAAGGAGTGACTGAAAGGATCATAGAATGAGATCGCCACTAACATTAGTTCCCTTGCGAAAAGGATATTTTCCAGATGATGAAGATGATGGGTCACAGTAAAACTTGCTAACTCAACTTCATGTATCCCAAAGAGACATGTAACCCAGTGATTCACAAGAGGCAGATTCAGTGCAAGGAACTTTAGGAGAGGAATCCCAGTTATCACTCAATCCCCCATCATTCATAATCTCAAAGTTCACAAGGTGGAGAATAGAAAAAGCCATTCCACTCTATTTAAATGCTTCAACTGGATAATTAGTTTCCCAGAGACAAGTTGCCACTTTGTCCTTTTCACTGATATAATGGTACAATATGCCAAAGCTATCAACATAAACATTAAATGCAGACACACTTCTTGAGGAAGCAGGACTCTTTGTCACACTACCTCTCACATTGAAGTGATTTGCCACATCATCTAGAATGTGGATTGAGGCAATTTGCAAGGCTGACCAAAACCTTATAATATTTATATTTCTAAAATCTTTTTCCAAATCGAAGATCATAAACCTCACAATACAATTTGACTCAAACTTTGACTTTTGCTTCAAATTTTAGACTTATAAAGTGACCATCCTAAATCACGCGTCCAAAAGGAGCGGATTTGAAGTAGTCAGACTTTTAAATAACCTGACTCTTAGGCCCCCACAACGATGACGGGGTCTGAAGTAGAGATCGGGGTCGAACCACAGGGACAAGGGTGGTCGTGCTAAGAACACAGAATCAACACTCTACACTCTGGTAAAAGAAGGGTAAGAACAATGTTCCCAATTCAACGACAGGTGAAGATCGGTAAAACAAAAGAAAACTATCTCCAACTGGAGTTATAAGGAAGATTAAGGTTTTTGGCATTTATCAGTTTTTAGGGGTTTTGCACAATAGAACCGGAGGAGATAACGCAATTGCCTTGGTAAGGAATGAAGGAGGAAAACTTCAACATAACCAGCAGCAGTAGGAAACATCTAGTACCCATTCTCTCAAAGAGGGTACCTCCAACTAAGCACCACCACCTTCTCTCAAAGGTGATGGACTTGGGTTGGAGTGGAAAGAAAACTAAAGAAACTCCAACCCTGGGTACTCTCATACTCACTGATCAGACCAAACACTAGAGTTACAACACCTCTCTCGAGGGAGTTGCAATGGAAAACATGATTCGATAGCTAGTCAAAACATGATCCAAGCATACAAGATAGAGTTCAGATGCTAAACAAAGTAATCATCTAGCAAAAAGGGACCAAACATAGAGCAACATGTATTAAAAATCCTCTTTTTCCATTAGCATAAGCATTGTATAAAAGGTTTAGTTACATTGCGTAAATAAAGAAAGTAAATGACTGAAAAAGGGAAGATAGGTATCGCCTCCTTGATTTAGGAGGGTGACACACAGTAGTAGATCCCTAAGGTGTCTCTAGCCCGATATCGGGTGGAAACTCTGGCCGACATGCTTGTGTCGGGTGACCAGCCCTATTGGGCGGTAAGCCATGATGGGCTAGCATATTGGTTAAGGCACCCTCCCCCGATACGGTAGTGGTCAGGGTACCACCCTCTCGGGCGACACACCATAACAGACGTTCTGTTTCAGGGTAGATATCGTGTTGGGCGAGATACCACTTAGGGTATTGGGCTCCTAGTATCGGGTGTAGAGGCGATCCGTCTCAGGGAGGGGTACGTCTAGGAACCCGGCACATGGGGTGGCCTCCTTGGTCGATATCAGGCTGCTGCGGCTACCGGGACGAATTCTAAGTGAACCACTCCCTCCCCTCTCGGGTTGGGGAAGTGCTCACCTAGTATCACCGGCACGCCTCTGGGACGCGACACACTAGCTCCAGGTGCTTTCCAAAGTTAGCCTTCGTGAGATTCTGACCCGTCCCATCAGAGTCTTGTAGTTGCTATTTATAGGCAGCGGTTGGAAGAAGATGCGGACCTCCGGGCGCCACGTACCCTTTATCAGATCTCCATACGTGGCTTTAGGGATGAACGACGCGTGTGTGTCGTCCGACGCTGCTTGGCTATCGCGTGCTGGGTTACAGAGGCATCGGTCATGACAGGCGGTTGCTTCCGATGAGTGGCTCGTATCGCGCGACATGCCGTAACGGGCTGATTAGTCGTGGCGGGCATAGCTCTCTATCGGGTAAGCAGCCTATCGCCGGTTGGAGTCTTCTTGCACGGCACACTCGTTTCACACAACATCTGTATCTGGCTGCTACATGACGGGTAATGAGTGTGTCGGCCGACTGGTAGGAGGGCCGATGCAGGTAAACCACGTTCAAGGGCCGGGACGAGCCTTTTGCTGATTTTTGAGTGGAAAAGCAAGGAAAACTCTGCAAAAAATGATAAAAATGAGTTAAGAGCATAGTGTGGTCTGTTTATTCAAAAACATGACAAAAAGGAGTGGAAAACAATTTAAAAGGGTAGTTTTGACAACAAAATATGGGCCATAAATACCACAAAATTGGGTGTTATCTACTCCCCCAAACTTAGCATTGTGATTGTCCTCAATCAATTTTAAAACTTTGTTTTATGATACTTCTTCTTAACCTGGTATAGTTTTCAGATAAGGGGTTTGACTGAGTATTGAGATGTCTTAAAGAGAATATTTCCCGACCACGAACAACAAACTTTATTTTTCCTACTTTATTTAAGCAAAATTTTCTCTTCAGCTTAAGCCAGACTTGGGTGCATGATTTCCAAGTTAGCTTTCACACCAAACATCTTTTGGGAATAGAAAGTTGTGTGTTTGGGTAGGCTTAAGGCTTTTTGGGTTTTTCTTATTTCCCATCAGTCCATCCAGGTACAGGTCCATTAACGGGCAAGTGGTCCCTGCATTCCAAACCAGTTGGCTTTAGAGTAGTGATTTCACATCCTACGTACCACTGCCCCAGATCTACCATGCCTAAAGATGGGTACTTTTGGAAAACAAGTGTGTATATTATTATTTATTTTTTTTCATTTGGCACAACTCTCATGCTTTTATTCACTCTCATAAGGCTTTTCTCTCTTTTTGGGATTTTGTTGGGTAAGGGAAAACAAGAGAAATTTTCACTGTTTGGGTAGCTTTTTCCTTCTGCGTACACTTCTCTTAGCTGTTGCGAGATTATTTTTTGAAATTTTTGGCATGGAAAGTCATAGACTTTTTTCATTTGAGACTGCATTTTCAGAAAGAACATAACAAAACCTACATATAGAGTGTCTTTGTACATTTGTACATATGTATATGCAAAAAAATTTGTAAGTGAAACTTTTGTATCAACCATGTATATGTATATGTCCACAAGTTATGTTATAGAAGAAAAAGAACAAAAAGGGTGAAGTTCTAAGGTCTTTTAGTACCTCCCTCACTGGTACATAGAACCCCCCCAAACTTACTCCACACTTTGTCCCAGAGTTGTGAAGTAGATAAGGTAGGGTAATGTTAACTCAGTGAGGGTTAGCTGGTGAGCGTGCCTTTGCCAGATAGAAGCTCCCACACATAATCTTCGCATTTGTTGTGGTAGTCAATGTGGTGGAGCTGGTCAGGTGTCTCTTGGTTTGATATCCATTCCAGCACGAAGACGTAGTAGTCATTGGATAGTGGAATTTGTTGTAGACTTCGGTGGCAGAACTAAAGCTCGTGCCATTTGCTCACTGCTGTCTCTAGGAATGGATGTATCAGTGTCGCCACCTCCTCATAGTATTTTCATACTAAGCGCTCGAGGGGTGTCAACACTGTCGATGTACACTGTACTGGGTGATCTTTGTTGCTATCCGAGTTGTTGTAGAAGATTCCTGCTCGTTGGCAGTGTACATCGTCAGGAGAATCCAGTGGTTGTAGTGCAGAATAGGCAGGAAGATGATGTGTCGAATCCTACTCTGTAACTCTGCCAGAAAAGATTGTTTCGCTCCTGACTCATCAACAAGGCAGATGTCGTTGAACAGCATTGGATGGGATATGTATGCGTGTTCAAACTTCTTTTGTAGTATCTGGATGTAGGCGGTCGCCACTGATATCGCCAAGCATCCTCCTTCTTTTACCATGTCCCTTAAGTCATCAATTGGGACTATGACACTGCCTGCCTCATAGATGACCTTTGTGGGGGTAGAGTCGGCTAACTTCAGAAGAACTTCATTGCCATGTTCCTGTGTGAGTGTAGAACACGAGAAATAGTCGAAGTTGCTGATCATTTCTTCTGAGGTTTCAGGCGAATCAGGGTCTTCAATTCCGCATACTTCCCGCATGATTTCTAACCGCTTGCCTACCCCATAGGCGTCTTCTTCTATCTCAGCTTCTTTTTCTAGAGTGCTGCTGGGTTGCGAGGATTTGTCTTCTTGTTCACTATCCAATAGCTTTTCTGGTACCCATGTGTCTTGGAAATAGTGCTTGTCTTTGATCAACAACAAAGAGTAGGTACTCCTGAGATGGAAGAAGTCTTGGCCCTGGAGATGCCTTATGTTTCTAAATATGTTGAGTAGCTCCATGGCACGCAATACGACAAGGGTGCTATTCCCACTTCCTGATTCTGCTTGGATGGGGAAGTCTCTGATAGAGAAGAAGTTCCAAACACCACTATGATGTTGGACTCCTTTCTTGATAGCTCGGAGAAGATGCAGCAGGAGAAGCCTGAGATGTTTGTCCTCTGGGTGACTGAAGATATGTCCTGAGCGTGGCACCTCCTCGTTGCAATAGCTAAAGAGCTGGACATCATGGTTCTGGAGGTCTACCACACACAAGAATCAGTTGTTGTGGTGCTTGTACGGGACCAACACGAGGTTTGTGTTGTGCTCTTCAAAATGCTGCAGCATGTTGGCCACCGCGATGGAGTCTGATACTCCCATCATCAATCTTCTTGCTAAGGTTTGGGTGGCATTGTATATTGTTTTCCGACCTATCTTGGTGCTGACATTCTCGACTATTGCACCCTCCAGGACCGTGAAGAACTTTTTTCTGACGACGACTGGTGAGCGGAACATGCTTTTGAGTGCTCCCTGTCGTATGGAGAAGTAGTTGTCACTCCAGACGACGTCTTCTTCATCAGCCTGTGACCTCAGGACCTTGTTCAGCAGTTTCTGGTCCCTGATCGTCAGGTATCCGATGGCCCTTCTATTGAAGTCGGCCATCTCGAAGGAAGGTATCTCCGACGGTGCAGAAAACACATCTACTGTCAAGCTTCTTTCTCTAGGGGGTGTCTTTCATTAGCGGCGCAGATGTCCCCCCCCCTCTCCCTCTGATTCATCAGAAGAGTCCTCCCCGATGTTGATTTATTTGTTTTTGTCCTCAACTTCGTCTAGGGGGACTGAGGGAGTGGCTTCTTTCAAGCCGTGGGAGCTCACTTGTCCTACTGGAGCTCCGTCTGCTGACTTTTGTCGCGTCCCTTCCTCGGGCGTTGTGGATGGCCCACTGGAGGAGGAAGTGGACGACGTCCTTGGTGAGGATGCTGACGAGGAGGGTTGGGAGCCTGAGCCAGGAGGTGATGGAGACCTCCCTGGCTACCTTGGACGTGGATGGTCATCCCTCCTATTCAGCCTCTCCTCGATCACGTCAAGGCATTGGAGGGCGTGCTGCAATGTCGGGTTGAGTGCCTCTAGTTGGCTGGGAAAGCCAACTAGAGTCAGTAGTTGCCACTCCTAGCTATTTAGCCTCTGATGGAAAATAGAAAACTTGCAGGTTAGCGAAGTAAAAGTAGCTGAGTGGCTTCCTGTTACCTCCCGCAAGTGATCGAGTTCATGACCCAGCATCTGTCCAAGTGACAAAGGGACTGCTATAGATCTCCCTCTCATCCTCATGACACTCCTCGTGCGTGAAGATCGACCCGACAAGTGTGTGGCCTCACTCGGGGTAGTATCAATCCAGATTGTTCACGAGGTTGTTGCTTCTGGGTGAGGCATCAACACTTTCACGGCTGTCTCTGCCTCGCCTGCTTGTGGTGGTGGAGAATGGCACGGTGTGGGTGGATGTTGCTCCACCTCTCTGTTGTCGGTGACCTCCTATACTGTTTCCACTAGAGACACCGGCAGAGGCGTGGGCTGCTCAGCCCTGAGCTCCCTCTCAAGGATCTCAGCGAACGCTCCATTGCTGGCATCTGGCTGCACCACTTCTTCTGCCACTGAGGGCGCTACAGAAGTCTAGGGAGCTACGACTGTCTCTCTCACGGCAGCTTCCCTCGGGGCTGTCGAGGTTGTCTTAGCCCCAGTTGTCATGGCGACCTCCACGATCGCCGGAACTTTTTCAGCCATGACATATGTTGTTGCGGTCACGGCTGGCATGGTAGGAGCGATGAGAGTTCTTTCAATGGCTATCGTCGGTTGCTCTGGAGCAGTGGGTGGCTCAGAAGGAACTGTGGATGATTTATCCTACCGAGCATTGCGAGGGACATGCCTTCCCGTCGTGGCTGCCCTCTCTTGTATCCTCGTGGTGGCGGCGTAGGCGGCTTCAACTACCACAACTTCAATCTCTGCTATGGTGAAGACCAGCTTTTCTGTGTCATAGTTGGCGCAGTGTGGGAGCGGAAGGAGGGTGTTTGTTCTTGTGAATTTGTAGAAGTAGCATCTCCCCTCCTTCTTGATGATGTTGGCCCTCATCAGGAACTTGAGGTCGATCTTGTTGTCACCCCTTGTCCTTGAGAGGCTTCACGGTTCTCTTGGGTATCCTAACCCTACCGCAATAATATTTACCAATCCACCCATGTTGTAGTCTTTGGTGGCGTCCTTTATCGGATGAAGGCGGTTGAGGAGGAGCCTCCCTAGATTGATCGTGTGGCCTTCCATCATATGCCACATTAGATGTAGCTCTTCAGTGTAAAGATTGCTAGATTCGTTCTTGCTGAAGAGCAGGCACGCCATGATTTTGTGCACTATCCTCCAAAAGTAGGAGTGCACAGCCGCCACCTTGCTTCCCGGCTTGAACGATGACTCACAGGTCAGTTTTCTCCATAGCTCCACCACGTTGAACCCGTCTCCTTCGGTGATTCTAACACTGTTGTTGAGCAGTTCTTTTTTTGCTTCGCTGGAAGAAAAGATTTCATTGAGCAGCTTCTATGATATGATGTGCTCAACATTGTACAACCATCCTTTTAGTCTGTTTACTCCGCCAAATTCTTCGATTTCCTCAGGTTTATTCTATACCCGGAGGAGAGATGACATGAACTCCTTGGTGAGTTCAGTGTAAGAGGCGGAGTGGCTGAAGCAGATCTTCCTCAACCCGATTGCTGCTAGGACATTTTCCAACCTGTCGAAAATGCCCATTTGGAAGAAGGATGACTGGTGGCAGAATATGCTTGGTCTGTAGACTTTGGTTTCCAGTTCTGTTTATCGATGCCTGTGCTCATTGTCTCTAGGCACGAACCTACCTGGTGAGTGATCTAAAGGTTCTGCTGCCGCGGTTGAAGCAGTTGTTGGGGCCGTTACTTCTTCCACCCTTGGTCTCTTTTCGGCCGTGGATGGCCCAGCTGCTTCGGGGTTTGGGTGTTTCTGAACAACTGTTGTAGCTTCTGTTGTGGCCTCGACATTGATCCCCCGACCTTGTTTGTCTACTTGGACGACGGTTTGCTTGGTGCGGGCCATTTCTATTATCATAAAACAAAAGTTTAGTAAGCATCTGAATGATTCACCTTACCTAATATCGGGTGTGGGGTGCGTCGCCTGATGTTAGATAGGTGGTGTAATGAAAACTTAACAAAACCTAAAGGCATTAAGTCGATATCAGTGACAAAATCGTGATAGCCCAACACGGTCTAAAAGAAAAGTTGTTTGCACGATAAGTCAAAAAGCCTGGGCCGATATCGTACCGGGCTACAAAACTAGACAATACGATGCTTGCCCGATATGCCTATGTCAGGCGGTACGATGTTCAGACCGATACAAATTTATCGTGCAACACCGGGCGTCACCGTGAACAACTATCCTGCCCGATACATTTGCTCTGAAAAAGGATGTCACCCAACATAAGCAACACGCAAGGCGATACAAAACTGGGTGACACGAGAAAAATCGAACGACACGGGCATTGCCCGATATAGGGTATCAGGCGGGTGCGCGATGGAAATGTATTGTGCGACACGGTCAAAAGGTAGGGTTGCCGACACAAATGCATGTCGGAAGACACAAGGAAAGAACTAAATCCATGTGTCCAATACGAGATGAGCGACACGACAGTCGTTTCGGGTAAGCCGAACGATACGCATATTGGGTTATACCTTTGTCTTATCAAGGTAGCCGCACGATACGGGAGAAGAAGCTAGGTTGTCCGATATGAGAGCAAAGAGAGATTTAACTACACGATACAGGAGTAGGTGAGAAAGTAAATGCCAGTTCCCGACACAGTTAAACCTCAGTTACTATATATAGCAATAGAGGGCGGGGGTAAAATGGGTAAAACAGGGGCACATGTCGGCCAAGGAGACAAATCATTCCCGAGACGAGCAGTAAAATCAGTCTCGTCCATTAAATCAAGGGTCATTACTCATGTGACCCCACACGGATGCCTGCTACTCGGTTTATCGCTCGACATGGCTCACAGCTAAGGTGTGATGCCCGATACCATAGCATGTTAGGGACGTGTCACGCGATGCACCCGGGTCCTTACCCGATTTCATCCTAGGAGTAAGGCATCTCGACCTGATACAAAGCTTCAAACAAGATACGAGATGAAAAACTAAAACTAAAGTGAAGGAAAAAGCAATTGATGGGTAAAACATCATTGGCCTAAGGTGAAGCTCCCAGACTCAGATAGTATTACTCATCAATGCTTATTAAACCGAGTGGTGTCCCATAAAACGGGAGAGTCTGAGCATGTGGCGCATGCACTGACTCGGGCCTTATTACAATCATACTGTTCATAGTGTTTTTCTTGTAGGAAAGGAAATAACATCCTATTCTAAGGAAAGTAAAGTGAAAAAAACTTGGGCTGCCTCCTTAGGAGTGTTGTAGTTAGCATCATCATCTCGAAAACCTTAGATCCTTCACTTTGTGCATTCGGTTGTTTCAGCATCCTACAAACTTATCTCTGACCTTCTTACGAATGCTTCATCTTCATAGTACCTTTTTACTCTGTGCCCGTTCATTGGGAAAACCTTTGATGGATTGTCTTTGTCATATAGCTCCATCATTCCTAATGGATATATCTGTGGCACTCTAAAGGGTCCAGACCACCTCATTTGCAGCTTACCTGGAAAAAGACGGATAGAGGATTTAAATAACAAAACTTTATCACCTTCACTCACATCCTTCTTCTTCAGGTGGGCTCATGCCACACCTTGGTCCTTTGCTTGTAAATCCTTGCATTCTCATATGCATGTATTCTCAGCTCTTTGAGTTCCTGTAACTGTAGATATCTCTTTTCCCCTACCTTCTCCAGGTCCATATTTAGGAACTTAATCGCCCAAAGAGCCTTGTGTTCAAGCTCTAAGGGTAGATGACATGATTTCCCATAAATCAATCTGTAAGGGGTAGTACCAAGGGGTGCCTTATATGTAGTTCTGTAGGCCCAAAGAGAATCATCGAGCTTCATTGACCAGTCTTTCCGCATGCGGTTGATAGTCTTTTCTAGAATATGCTTAATCTGTCTATTCGAAACCTCCACCTATCCAGAAGTTTGAGGGTATAGGGTGTAGCAACCTTGTGCTTGACCCCATACTTCCACAAAAGTGCTTCAAACTGTTTCTCTCCGAAATGCGATCTGCCATTTCTTATCACAGAACGAGGTACTCCGAAGAGAGGAAAGATAGTTTTCTCAAATAGCTTGATCACAGATTTGGAGTCGCACGATTGGGTGGAAACCGCTTCTACCCATTTAGATACATAGTCCACCGTGACTAAAATGTATTGATATCCTTTTGATGGGGGGAAGGGACCCATGTAGTCTATTCCCCATACGTTAAAAATTTCGACTTTGACCCAGTTGGCCATAGGCATCTCGTTCCTTCTTCCAATATTTCATGTCGATCAGCATTCTTTACAAACTTTTACATAATATGTAACATCTTTGAATAACGAAGGCCAGTAAAATCCTGATTGCAGCACCTTAGTAGTAGTCCTTTCACTTCCCAGATGTCCTTCATAGGGTGAGGCATGGCATTTCCTCTGAATGTTTGGCACTTCTTCCTCAGGAATGCACCTTCTATACAGGTTATCCGTGCATCTTTTAAAGAGAAGGGGATCATCCCAATAGTAAATTTTTATATCAGAAAAGAGTTTCTTCTTTTGATTGTATGTTATTTCCGGAGGTAACTCCCCACAAGCAAGGTAATTACAAATATCTGCAAACCATTGCAAACTCTCATCTCTAGCTTCTACCATTAGCAAGGCCTCATCTGCATAGTTATCATTAATAGGTGGATCCTTCTTGTCTTCGACTGTGATCCTTGACAAGTGGTCGACGACTATGTTTTCCGCACCTTTCTTATCAATGATCTCATGATCAAACTCCTAGAGTAGTAAAGGCCACCTTAACAGCCTGGGCTTAGTGTCCTTTTTCTGCATAAGATATCATATCGCCCCATGGTCGGTGTAGATCTTTACCTTTGTTCCAATCAGATAAGATATGAACTTGTCGAAGGCAAAAATAATAGTAAGCATCTCCTTCTTTGTTGTCGTGTAATTTACCTGCACTTCGTCCAGAGTATGGCTGGCATAGAAAATGACATGGTTCCTTTTGTCTTTCTTCCGTCCCAGGACTGGCCCTACGGCATAGTCACTGGCATCGCACATTAGCTCGAAAGGTAGCTCCCAATCCGGAGCTTGAAGGATAGGTGGAGAAACAAGTGCATCCTTTAAGGCCTGAAAAGCATTTAGACAATCATTAGTGAAATTGAATTCAACATCCTTAACCAGAAGATTTGATAAAGGCTTTGAGATCTTCGAGAAGTCTTTTATGAATTTTCGATAATAACTAGCGTGCCCAAGAAAAATTCGCACTCCAGTTACAGACTTAGGTGGAGGTAGTCTAGATATAGCTTCAACCTTGCTCACATCTACCTCAATACCTCTCCTCGAGACTTTATGCCCTAGAACTATGCCTTCTTGTACCATGAAGTGGCACTTCTCCCAGTTGAGGACCAAATTCTTTTCTTCACAGCATTGCAGGACCAAAGTTAGGTTTTCCAGAAAAGCATCGAAGTCCTTCCCATAGATAAAAAAATCATCCATGAAAACTTCCATGATGTCTTCCAGAAAATCTGAGAACATCGAGATCATGCAACGTTGGAAAGTTGTCGGAGCATTGCACAATCCAAATGGCATTCTTCGGAAGGCATAAGTACCATAGAGACAAGTGAAAGTGGTTTTTTCCTGGTCTTCTGGTAAGATATGGACTTGATAAAACCCAGAATAACCATCTAAAAAGAAGAAATAATCATGATGCACTAATCTCTCTAGAACTTGGTCAATGAAGGGAAGCGGAGAATGGTCTTTCTTCGTGGCTTGATTCAGCTTCCGATAATCGATGCACATTCTCCATCCGGTGACAGTCCGGACCGCTACTTCACCGCCTTTGTCACCTTTCACAACTGTCATGCCTCCTTTCTTTGGTACCACATGGATTGGACTTACCCAGTTTCTGTCACTGATTGGATAGATAATTCCTACATCTCTCAGCTTGATTACTTCTTTCTTCACAACCTCTTTTAACATCTGGTTCAACTTTCTCTGGGGTTGGACCAGGGGTTTAGTAGATTCTTCCAAATTTATGTGGTGCATGCATAACGCAGGGCTAAGTCCCTTGATATCCTCTACCGAATAGCCTATAGCCTTCTTATGGAGCCTCAACTCCTCGAGAAGCCTTTCCAATTGTTCTTTCGTCAGATTAGAATTAACTATGACTGGATTTCTCCCTTCTTGATCTAGAAATTCATACTTTAAACCTTCAGGCAGCTGTTACAACTCTGGCTTGGTCTTAGGTGCCTTTTCTTCTTCCGGTGTCACTTCCAGAGAAGCAAACTTAACTGTCTCTATGACCTCCTCCTCATCGCTTAGATCTTCATCAAATCGATTTAGATAACTGAGGATCTCGACAACCTTAGGATCTTCAGAGTCAGAGTCTTGATTGTTCAACGCCCTCATAAGAGGGTCTACCATTACAAAATCTTCTTCTACTTCATCACAAAATTGGTTGTAGCTATCGACGAAGTAGGCAGATTCTAACAGGGACAGTCCTTTCATAGAGTCTTTTACCTTGAAATCTATGTGATCATTTCTGACCCTCAGAGTGATAATTCCTTCAGCAACATCAATCAGTGCTCTTCCTGAAGCCAAGAAGGGGCACCCAAAGATGATAGGACAGTTAGGGTCCTCAACAGTGTCAATGACAACAATGTCACAAGTAGTGAAGAATCTTCCTACATGAATCAGAACATCCTCAACAACTCCCACGGGTCTTTTGAAGGTATGGTATGCCAATTCGATCCTCATATTGGTCCTGACCATATCAGTCAAACCCAAACGTTGTGTGAGGCTTAAAGTCATTAAACTGATGCTAGCCCCCAGGTCGGCGAGACCTTTCCTTTAGATATTATCCCCTACAACAAAAGGTATGGTGAAGGCTCCTGGATCCTTCTTCTTGGTAGGTAAATCCACCTTCACGAAAGAAGATGACATACTGGCTAGGTGTACCATCTCAATCCTTCCTCCTCTTTTTTTCTTGGTGATCAAATCCTTGAAAAACTTGTCGTAGGTTGGCATTTCCTCCAAAGCATCCAGAAATGGCACTTCAACGTGAAGCTTTCTCACTGACTCCATAAACCTCTCATATCTCGTTTTAAGATGTGCCTTTATGAGCTTGTAGGGGAAAGGCAATCTTGGAGAGTAAGGACTTCTTTTACCGAACATGTCCTCCACAGGTTCTAATTCTGGCTCCCTGACATGAGCTCGTTGGTTCTCTCCTTCTACACGATTCTCCGCTGCAATCCTTGGTTCAGGTTCCTCGGGTCTGGCCGATTCAGGGCGTTCTACTGTCTTCCCTAATATGAGTACCGCCGTTTTAGAAGACTCGGTGTTGGAGGGTATCTTACCCGAAGGATTCTTTATTAACTCAGCCATTTGAGCCAGCTGTTGGTCTATCTGGCATTGGTGTGTTTGCATATCTGCCATTTGAACCTGCATCGTATTCAGAACCCCTGAGTTGGACAGCGCGCTTTGTGCCAGATGGTTGTTTATAGTATCTTGTCTCTTGACAAAGTCGAACAATTGGCCCACCAAGTCCGGTTGACTCGAGTTCTTTTCCTGACTCTGCTCCTTTGCTTGTCCCTGGCCTTGGCTAGGGTTAGCAGCTTGGTAGTTTTGGTACTTCCCTTGCCCTTGAAAGTTTGCCTAGTTTAATTAGAAACTGGTGGTTCTTGTGTACTGACCTTGCCCGCCTCTTTTCTCGAAACCTTGCGGTTTCTTGGGTGGATTATTCAACTGATGCGAGTTTTCCGCTGCATCCTTGTTGCCATAGTTAAAATCAGGGTGGTCCGGTCTTTTGAAGTTGACAAAAGAGACGTTCTCAGCTTCCTCTACTTCAGATTCGCTTTCACTTGACTCATCGGGTCGGGCGTAAATGTAATTATCAATATCGTGTCCACCTTCTCTACAGGTGACACATTTCATCACATTCTCAATCTATTTCTTTCCTTTCCCTCCTGATTCTTTTAACTGTCTAACGTCAGTGGCTATCTTTTGGATTTGAGTGGTGATAGATTCAAGAGCTTTGGATTCGACTGATGGTCCTTCATTAGTGGACTTCTTAGCATATCCTATATCAGTCCTATCGTAGTCGATACTGGCTTGTAGTTCAACCATGTTTTTGATGATCTTTTTGGATCTGTTGGGCTTCTTCCCCAGAAAGTCACTTCCTGCAGCTGCATTTAGCGATACCCTTTCTTCAGGGGTCAGACCATTGCAGAAGGTGGTTATCAGGAAACCCTTCTTGTAGTTGTGATAAGGGCAGTCTCTCTGATACTCCTAATACCTTTCCCAGGCCTCATGAAGATTCTCATTTGGCTTCTGCATGAATGACGTGATCCTTTGCCTATTCCTGACAATTTTCTCCGTAGGGTAAAACTTGTTCACAAAAGTGTCTTCCAGCGCGTTCCATCCATTCAGAGCTTGATGTGGTAGCCCAAGGTACCAGGATAGGGCCTTGTCCTCTAAAGAGAAGATGAAACCCTTGCAGTAAATGACTTCTTGTGGAACTCCCCGCATTTTGATGGTGTCACCGATATTCTTAAAGGCGTCAAGATGATGGTAAGGGTTATCGTTCTTTGAATTCCCTCGAAAGCTCTTATTCTGGATCATAGATATGACAGATGGTTTCAGTTCAAAGTTTGTTGCATTGAATCTTGGGATGACAACAGGACATCTTGAGTTATTGGCCTTCATGGAAGCCAACTCCCTGAGGGTCTTTTCTTCTTCGTTAGAATCTTCACTGTCGCTGTCCCCATGGTTCTGCTCCTGATTATGTTGATTTCTTCTGTGTTTGCGGTGATGACGACGTCTCTCGTGACGATGATCATCCCCAAGTTGTTTTGATTCAGGTTCTTCTAGCTCTTCATGTAAATGATCGTTATTGTAACGGTCATCGTTCCCACGCGGAGGTGAGTGTGGTCCAACTCTAGCGTTTTGCTCATCCTCAGAAAGAGGTGGTTCCACATGAGATGGCATGACAAATGGTGCTCAACTGAGTAGAGTGTTTCTTCCCTGAGTACCTGAATAGAATGTATAATCAAGTTAGAAAACTTGTGTTAATGAAACGAACTATTCTATACGCATTTCAGGTTAGAAGACTAAAAGAAACAGTGTTGTCAAGCTTATTACTAAGCTTGAGGCACAGGAGTGTAGTCAGTGGATTTGGGTTCATTAACAGTATCGTTTTGTCTTGTCCCCAGCAACGACGCCAAAAAGTTGACCGGCCTAAATCGCGCATCCAAAAGGAGCGGATTTGAAGTAGTCGAACTTTTAAATAACATGACTCTTAGGCCCCCGCAATGATGACGGGGTCCGAAGTAGCGATCGGGGTTGAACCACAGGGACAAGGGTGGTCGTGCTAAGAACACAGAATCAACACTCTACACTCTGGTAAAAGAAGGGTAAGAACAATGTTCCCAAGGGAACAGCAGGTGAAGATCGGTAAAACAAAAGAAAACTATCTCCAACTGGAGTTATAAGGAAGATTAAGGTTTTTGGCATTTATCAGTTTTTAGGGGTTTTGTGCAACAAAACCATAGGAGATAACACAATTTTCTTGGTAAGGAACGAAGGAGAAAAACTTCGGCATAACAAGCGGCAGTAGGAAACATCCAATACCCCTTCTCTCAAAGAGGGTACCTCCAACTAAGCACCACCACCTTCTCTCAAAGGTGATGGACTTGGGTTGGAGTGGAAAGATAACTGAAGCAACTCCGACCCTGGGTACTCTAGTATTCCCTAATCGGACCAAACACTAGAGTTACAACACTTCTCTCGAGGGAGTTGCAACGGGAAACACAATTCCATAGCTAGTAAAAATATGATCCAAGCATACAAGCTAGAGTTTGGATGCTAAACAAAGTAATCATCCAGCAAAACGGGACCAAACATAGAGCAACAAGTATTAAAACTCCTCTTTTTCCATTAGCATAAGCATTGTATAAAAGGTTTAGTTACATTGCGTAAATAAAGAAAGTAATGACTGAAAAAGGGAAGATAGGTATCGCCTCCTTGATTTAGGAGGGCGACACACATCAGCAGATCCCTAAGGTGTCTCTAGCCCGATATCAGGCAGAAACTCTAGTCGCCATGCTTGTGTTGGGCAACCAGCCCTATCGGGCGGTACGCCATGACGGGCTAGCATATCGGTCAAGGCACCCTCCCCCAATACGGTAGTGGTCAGGGTACCACCCTCTTGGGCGACACACCATAACAGGTGTTTTGTTTCGGGGTAGACATCGTGTCGGGTGAGAGACCACTTAGGGTATCAGGCTCCTAGTATCGGGTGTAGAGGCGAGCCGTCTCGGGCAGGGGTATGTCTAGGAACCCGACACATCAGGTGGCCTCTTTGGTCGATATCGGGAAACTGTGTCTACCAGGACGAGTTCTAAGTGAACCACTCTCGTCCCTCTCGGGTTGGGGAAGTGCTCACCTAATATCGCTTGACACGCCTCTAGGACGTGACACACTAGCTCCAGGTACTTTCCAAAGTTAACCTTCGTGAGATTTCGACCCGTCCCATCGGAGTCATGTAGCTTCTATTTATAGGTAGCGGTTGGAAGAAGATGTGGATCTCCGCGCACCACGTACCCTTTATCGGATCTGTATATGTGGCTTCGGGGATGAACGACGCGTGTGTGTCGTCTGGCGCTGCTTAGCTATCATGTGCTGGGTTACGGAGGCTTCGGTCGTGATGGGTGGTTGCTTCCGGTGAGTGGCTCGTATCGTGAGACATGTCGTAACAGGATGATTAGTCGTGGTGGGCATAGCTCTCTATCGGGTAAGCGGCCTATCGCCAGTCGGAGTCTTCTTGCGCGGCACACCCGTGTCGTGCAACATCTGTATCTGGCTGCTACATGACGGGTAATGAGTGTGTCGGCCGACTGGTAGGAGGGACGATGCATGTAAAACACGTTCATGGGTCGGGACGGACCTTTTGCTGATTTTTGAGCTGAAAAGCGAGGAAAACTCTGCAAAAAATGATAAAAATGAGTTAAGAGCGTAGTGTGTCCTGTTTATTCAAAAACATGACAAAAAGGAGAGGAAAACAGTTTAAAAGGGCAGTTTTGACAACGAAATATGGGCCATAAATACCACAAAATTGGGTGTTATCACAAAGACAAACACTATTAATGAATGGTTTTTCTTGTAGAAAGTGAAATGCAATATAGTGACAAACTAAACAACTACTTCTATTTCTTTAGCTTCTTCTTCAACCATCCTGAAAAACACTTTGCCAGAAGTTGGTGATCAGAAGAAGAAGACCCAGAAGGCCGATTCTCCCTACCCACATCTAGACAAATGGCACTAGTCGACCACCTATGATCACGACAAGATCCATTGGACTAGACCTCCACAACCAGAGTAGCATCCCTACAAAGTGAAGAATGTGCTCCATACTTGTTGATGATGTATCTACAGTCTGAATTGGTTGTTCCTCCCTAAGGAAGTTTCTCATGCATGTGGACCCCTCAAAGCATTGACTATGTCCATATCTTGGTGGGATGCTCAAACCAAAGAGTTGACCAGATACACTCATACCCGCATCATCATCCTAGAAGGACAAAGTCTAGACTAAATGCCTAGGAAATGACGTGAACCTCCAAATCCAAAGTCTCGATGTAACCCCATCCCAAAAATTATCAAGACCCAAGGAGAAACTATAGGAGAAGGTGAATCCTTGGGAGGAGACACTGTCGTTGGAGGAGACAAACGTCAAAACTCATATCTACAATCATCCTTCTCGATACAAGAGTTGTAATCAACCACTTGCAGAAGATGAATGCCAAAGTTGTACTATTAGATGAGTGAATGATAATGTGAACACTTACCACTAGAGGATGTCATAGATGATCTCTGGAAAGCAATATCGACTGACCATGTGCACAGTACCTCTCAAGGTACTCTATAAATGACACCTGGACCCACATCAACTACGAAGCAGCGTAATGAATCCCGTGAGCAGGAGGAACCATTCTAGGAAAAGGGTAAAAGGAGATTTCTAACCACCAGATCACTTATGAGAAACATGGTTTCCCATGTACAAGATACTCTGAGAAGGAGACTCAAACTGAAACTAGCAATCATCCAGAGATAAGGGTTCAAAGTAAGTAACAAATGTTAAAGTTGCCTCACCATGCTAAAATCTGAAGAAGATCATGAATAGGACTTGGGAAGTGAAAGACAAATCTGAAGTCAATTAAAGTATAGGCATACATGAACACACACTATTTAAGTATATTGTCTCTAGTTTTCCTCTCCACTGATTGTATGACACCCTACTACTACACCCAATCCAGTCATGACATGTAGGGAGGGAAGCATGCAGATAACCCTTTGGACCACTCAGAGTATTAGTTAGACTGATCTGGAAGTGTAGGTAGCCCCACAACTAAAAAACAAAGATAAGAAAAATTAGTCTCTTTAGATATTTTAAGCTAAAGCATAAAGCAACATATATGTAAAGACATACCACAAAAATGTCACAAAGCCTCTACATATCTTCATAGCCATGACCATTTCCTTTGTGGAGAATTCACCCACAAGACACCTCCTCAAGCTCATTAGTAGGTAAGCATACACACTTCCACCCCGGTTATAAGAAGGAATGACATCCAAGTCAAGAAGGAGAATTAACCAATCTCCCCCTACTACCAATGTTACCAAAAAGGCAACCAATGACCAACAACAAGACAAATACCCTTGCCCTCAAGGTTGCATACAAAGGATCATTGGCACCCCAGTTATAAGAAGGAATGACATCCAAGTCAAGAAGGAGAATTAACCAATCTCCCCCCTACTACCAACATTGTTACCAAAAAGGCAACCAGTGATCAACAACAAGACAAATACCCTGGCCCTCAAGGTTGCATACAAAGGATCATTGGCACCTCGCCTCTCAACCTTGTGGGAGAAAGTCATGTGCAACCAAGTGAATTTTACTTCATGTATGTATGGAAGTTATACCAATGTCATCAAGGTTCATTCCTAATATCCAAACAACGCACTATTGCCCCCACTCTTTTCTATATGGCAAAGTATGAATAGGAATCCCACCAACATCTAACTTAGTGATCCCAAGAAACTGTCTCAGGGTTATGGTCAGCTAGTCGAAGGAGAAGTAAAAGTACTAGTCTATGAGCATGAATGCTCAACTAGTAGAATAAGATAAAGCCTATCAATTATCCCAAAATGAAAAATACTTCCAAAGTCAGTCCCCTTGAGTAATTCTATCTCCTTAGTGACTATCTCGACATAAAACATCCCCATCTTATTCCAATGGGTCCTCAAACACATTTGAAAACCCAAGACCCTACATGATAAAGCAAAAAGCAAATTCAAAAACCATTATTGCAAAGAAAAGCACGATTCAAGCTTGGAAAATGAAGGGAAATAACATGAGTAGGAGTTTCCAAGTTATAACCCAAAAAACCTATGTGATGCAGATTCATCCATAGTATGCCCGATGAGCCACAAATCTTCAATTGGGAGTATCTATCCCACAATCTTGCTGGCTTCACCATGACAACTCTCTAGAGAAAACACATATTAGAGATTCAATATGCGGATATGAATCCAAAAAATAAAGTCTACATTATATACCATGGGCATGCCTGGGTCCCAAAATCATTGTCTGCATCTTGTTCATCCATGACAAGGTCCTCTTGAGGAAAGCCAGCCTCCTCAAGCCAGTTATGGGCTTCCACTTGCAAATTCATATATGCAATAACATCACCTTTGTGCAACAACTTGAATGAGCTCAATCTGACATCATATGACTGCTAAACATGAAAATGGTGAAAATGGAAGAATCATTAATCAAAACGCGTGTTCAATCATCTTCAACCTCCAGACTACACTGTACATCGAAATGCCAAAATTTTTATATCAGCATCGAGGGCCAAAATGACCAAACTAAATCTTAGAGATGAAGGTTATACCTCTTTAGAGATGAACAAAACCAAAAAAAATCATGAAAGAAGTGCCAAAAGAGGTGACTTGAAGAACCCTCTGCTACAGAGAAATGTCGCTCGACGCACCACCAGAGAGCTGCCATAGAATGCCTCAATCCACAGTCCTGGCCAGTAGCAAAAGATAGAGACCCACTGCCCTTTTTCTCTCTCCTCGCCACTATTGTTGCATCCATTTCCCCAAACTTGGTCTTCTTTGCATCGATGTTGCTTGAGGGTGGATGAAATGAGAGAGGTTCTTGACCTCCTCTCGTTTCCCCTCTTTTAAAAACAAAAGTGTTGTAAAAAGTGCAAACTTGTCAATAGAGGTACCAAAAACCTTGCAAAAAACCATAAAAATCACCAAAAAAATCTAAAAAATATTCACTACAACAAAACTTGATAAGGGTCAAGGCCATGTAGTCAATGTAGTCAGGGACAAGAACCCTCGGCAGTTGACTAACTTGAGTCAAGACTTGTGCTTGACTAATAAGTCGTCGAACCCTGACAAAAAATTCCACCAAAATAAATATAAATGTTCTTTTTCTTTATGCTAAAATGTACCCTAACGCGATCTCCCACAACACCCTCCCATTCTTTCCGCCGCCTTACTACCCCTCGCCCCCTTTGGTTCAACGCTCATCCGCCCGCTCATGCGTGAGAATCTCTCCAGCCTCTACGCACATTCGCTTCTGGCTTTTGGCGTGAGCACCTCTCCGGCCTCTGCCCAAGTTTGCTTCCGGCCTTTGTGCCCACTGACTTCCTGCCGCCGTTCACTCCGGATTTTGTGTTCAACTTCTTTGACAGACCAACAGTCATCGGATGATTAGCTCACAAATCATGGCAACATTCGTCCTATGTCGCTGATGAGGATGTGCACATGCTTGATCAATGCTTATCTTCTCCGCATGCCTTGTTGCCATCTCGTCTGATTAGTTGAGAATCATGCGTACTTGTGAACAATGACGAAAAAAGGGGTTTCCTAATTCTGGCGTCCTCTTTTGTTCAAACTCTTTTCTGGTTGCAAAAGGTTCTAGAATCCATGGAACAAAGCCAGTTCGGAGATGTAACTGCAAACGTTCTTCTAGTTTAACATAATTACTTTTCTATTTAGGTTGGATTTTCTCCTCCGAATATTAGCTTGGTGTTCGTTACTTTTATTCTAGCATCATGTACAGGATCCACACTACGACAATGAAAAGTATTGCTACAAAAGGTAACAATATTTGTGGATTGTGGATAGTTATTTTAAAGGTAATATATTCTCGTTAGTTCACATACTATGGTATTGCATGACAAACAATTAGGACACACACCAAGTAAAATGGAGTTATAAGAAGCGGTTTATACTAATGGTTTAAGTCGTGTGGTATGTGTTTAATGATGTGCATTTTTATAGATTTGAAGCTAGATCTGCATATATTTGAACAGGTGCTGAAACGTAAGAACAATGTGACACAGCTTTTATGGTCAAATTGACTATAAGAAGTTATACACATATTGGCCTTGTGGAGTTCGTAACCCGGTATGAGTTTTTCATTTACATATTTTTTTATTCTTGACATAGTCGTATACCAAAGGAAAGCCAAAGTGGATATTATTTTGATCGTAGTTTGTTCTTGTCAATGTATATTCACACAATATTTATATCCCTGAAATAACATTCACTACCTACTAAAACAAGATCTATATATTTTTGTTGCTGGAATAGTCCATTTTTATATAATTTGTATTCTTATCATGTAGGTATTTTGAGGTGCTCGATCGAATACACCATTCTACATTATTAGTCATATACAAAGACAATTTGTATACAAAAATTAAAAACTAAGCATAACCTAATTCACAAGAATGCACAGTAGTTACACAAGAACACCATCAAAATCGTGAATCACTGGTCAAGATAACTTGAGTATAAATTGATGCAGAGGAGATATCTGGTTTACAGTGACAAGTTATTCGCAAATCCATAGTCACGACCATTGGAATATGAGGCAAAACAAACAAAATGAGAAAGGGATTTGTAGCAAAGAATGATGCCAAGCATAGATTGGTACCAAGATATTGAAACAGGAGTTGGAGTATGAGGGGGAACTGAAGCGTGATCAACTCATTCAACATTTCCCTCATTTTATACACTATCTGCAAAGCCAGACGCCTTCTAGGGTTTTGTCGGTGTCTTGGATTCCTTTGCAAGATAGAAACATTGGTCAAAGACATGTCGGGAATCAAGAAGATAAGGTTGTAGGTTTAACCTAGCTTGACGACGCCTAATACCACCTTTTCGGCCTATGATAGCATCAACGGGTTGAATTCACACAATAGCATGTGATGTTGTGGAGCGATGAAATCCTTAGGCGCGCTACTTCGAGTGAGGACCTTCACGTTGGTTGGGGACCTCACCATCGTCATCGCTCGCACCGACGATGACTAAGCCTTTGATAGAGACGGTTCACAGATCGATCGTCGTTGAGGCTGAGAGAGAAGGGAGTCGTGCAAGCAGAGCTGACAAACTCTATTCAGAGAGAAATGAGAACGAGGAGAGGACAAACAACAATGATATGTCAGCAAAACCCAACCCAATTGTGAATAGGACAACGCCTCAAACGAACTAGGATTTTCAATCCCACTCTAAGGACTGATTTGGTCGAGATCTTCAAATTACAGAACTCTGAATGGGTGGTCCCTTAGTCTAATTTTACCCAAACGCCAATCGCTTCCAATCCGGGCCGGATTAAACCGAGCTAGTACAAAAAAAACAACCGCCAACTCAAACCCAATCCCGTGCGAAACAGGGCTAAATTCTGACTACGCCACTGGGTAGAAATGCTAAGTTTAAGATATTCCACGTCCTCATCATACTAGACGATTATGGGAGGCCAAAAAAATACGGGATTCGGGACTCTGGTTGGTGGGAGTGCAAGAAGTCAGCAGGGAGTTGGTGGTAGTTACAATGTAAGGACTACATTTCATGCGTCTCACTAAAGGAAACATTTATAAACCGGCACAGCACATAGAGGACGGATCTCACAACAAAACTCCTCCATTCTTCACTCTGATTGCACTCTCCGTCTTCCGTCTTCACCCGTAAACCCAAAGAAGCCTTGAAAGTCATCGCAATGGCGCCAACGGTAGCGGCAACTCCCTCTGTACTCCCAAACGCCGCCGAGAATTGGGCCGAGAAGCCCCTGGAGCCCGGCCACATCCACAACGTCTGCGACCGCCCCAACCTCACGCACGACTCCTTCAGCGACGACATCCCGGTCATCTCCCTCGCCGGCGCTCTTGACGACTCAAGCCGCGCCTCCGTCCGCGACCGCATCATCAGGGCATGCGAGGAATGGGGCCTATTCCAGGTCGTTGACCACGGCGTCCCACTCGACGTCATCTCCTCCGCATTCCAACTCTCCCGCGACTTCTTCGCGCTACCCATGGACGAAAAGCTAGCGCACCACAGGCACAACTTGGACGGCTCCAACAACGGTGGGTTCTTCACGTCGAGTCCTTTCAAGGGCGACCTGGTGCGAGACTGGAGGGAGTTCTACATCTTCCTCACCTATCCGGAGGATATCCGGGACTACTCGATATGGGCCGAGCGGCCACAGGGATGGCGCCAGGCCATGGAGGAGTTTAGCAAAGCACTCAAGGACGTGGCTGCTCTGGTGCTCGAGCTTCTCTCTGAGGCGATGGGGTTGGAGAAGGGAGCCATCAAGGAAGCATGCGGAGGGGAAAGGGTGGACCAAAAAAGTATTGTCAACTTCTACCCAGCCTGCCCGCAGCCGGAGCTCACGCTCGGCGTGAGGCGCCACTGTGATCCAGGGACCATCACGCTGCTGATACAGGACCAGGTGGGCGGCCTACAGGTCACCAAGGACGACGGTGAGACATGGGTCGTCGTGCGCCCCGTTGAAGGATCTATTGTCATCAACCTAGGCAACCATGCACACGTAAGCTACATACATGTACATGCACGCTCCGGTTGAAAGTTATATCATACCTTTGAGGGGGAAAACCCAATTCGACACACATTCACAAAAATAATTACTAATATATAGTATCCCTTAATAAAACTCCTCAAAATAACACACTCTAATCCAGGGTTGGTAAAACAATAACCGACTCGAGAGATTGATTCGAACTCAAGTTGTTTTAATGGGTTTGAGTTTCACCTTTTTTTGACCCCACTCAAATTTGATCAGAATACAAATAACCCAAAATGATTTTAAGGGCATTATGTATGTTTAATTCTACACTATTTTGTATTGGCTTGAATAAGTTTTAGATTTATTATTTTCATTATATAAATATATAAATTTGATATGATTTATGATACTATTTTTTATTACATGTGTCATTAATACTCGTGTACAAAGTATATTATTTTTACTATATGTTTTTTATCACATTTTAGTTAACTTTACATTGCAAACTATTAATTATGTTTTATTTGAAAAATTAGATAAATCATAGCTTTGTTTAAGAATTGTTCCCTTGCTTTGTGGACTTCCGAGTCAAACCAACAAACCAAAAATATTCACTGATCGGGTTAAGGTCAAGGGTTTCGACCTAAAAAACTATCTTTTACAAGTTTCTAGCTAAAAAGTTTTGACTCGAGATGACCTCAAATTGAATCTGATCAATCGAAACTCAATTTCCACCTAAGGATGTAGCTATGTAAGTAGGGTAGGACAAATGCTTCTTCATACACTTATCCTCAAAAAAATTGCAGGTAACTATTAAATTATCATTTCCCTAAAATCCTCTACCCTATTGTTACCTTGCACCCATTTACCCACATGGTAAATGAGTAGGGTAACACGAAACATGTGTAAATCAATATAAACACATATATACCACATTTGAACAATAATTTCATATAATAATTCCTACACCAAACACAAGACACCCCTAATATTAATATTAAAAAAATAAGTATGCTTATAGTGATTAAAGCCTAGATACTTCAACACTATATTTATTTATTTAAAACAAGCTCCAACTTTTTTTAGCATTTATTTCTTATTAAGGAATTCTTTTTTCTTTATGATCTATTCTTATAAAAATGGGTGCATGCCACTAATTGTTAGATCAAAAGCTCATAACAAAAAAATAGTACAAATTCATCACGTAGTAGTGAGGTTTGTCGATGTTATTAGTAGAAATCATTAATTGTGTTAGAACCCCAAATTATTAGATCGATGTTGTACCAAAGGCTAATGGGTGATTTAAGTAGGGTAACAATTCTCCCTTTTACCCTACCAAGTTTAGGTACAGGTAAAACAAATAAAAGGTTAACAGGTGGTGGATAAAAAATGCATATTTTTATCCTACCTTGTAGGGTATGGGAAGTATTTAAAAGTGTAATACCTTATCCATTTACATCTTATATTACCACCTCATTCTGATGCGTGTTCCAAGTCGAACACAACATAGTCATTAGTATATTTTTTAAATACCATATTGAATGATGCTTTCAACTTGAAACAACAAATATCAAAGTCTGACTCAATGTGACACTTTATTTATATTTTTAGATTAAAGGAATACTTTAAAATTTTAAAACACAAATGATTATAGTTTAGTAATGATGCCCTACACATAAAACACCACAATAAATGACATTCAAATTTTTTTATCTTGAAAAATATTTTCTAAGGAGTTCAATATTAATAATTTTTGGTACAAGTTCTATATTAATAATTATTTATGGAAAAGTATGCTAAATTATTTTTTCATTTATCTTTATGGTTTATTTAGTTCATTGTTGTCAGTTGACAAACTGTAAATTTGATATGTATCTTTACACAATGAATTAACATAATATAATCTAATTATATATAGCCAATCAAACTATTACACCTTATGAAAGATTCAATTCTTGGTTTAAATTTAACCTACAGGTTTTGAGCAACTCTCAGTTCAAGAGTGCAGACCACCGTGCGGTGGTGAACTCAGCATCTAGCCGTCGATCTGTCGCCACATTCATCCAACCACATCCAGATGTTGTTGTGTACCCACTGGTTGTGCAAGAAGGGGAGAAGCCAACTCTGGATGAGCCAATCAAATACTCCCAACTTTATTGGACTCTGATCCACAATGATGTTAAGAAAAGCAACATGCGAGTAAAAGAGAAGTATGAGAAATAATTTTCAGGTATGCTAAATACTTGTTGACTTTTTTTGACCACACTAGTTGTATTGTTCTTGAATAAAGTAGATCCATAGGACATACATGTTGCGACCAAGTCTATCTTCATTTGTGTCAATATGTTTTTAGACTCAAACACTTCAATCTTATGCTTTTTCTAAGTCCGAAATGTAGATCTTATTCATTTGGCCCTCCTAAACATGCGAAAAAATCTCTTTAAAAGAATAAATGACACATTTTAACCAAATGTGGTACCAATGAAATATCAAATCCAAACTTACTGGTAATTTTAATACTCTTAAGGACCAAAAACCATGATATAGCAAGGTCGAGTATATACGACATTACTTTAAGCTCATATCAAATATCAATAGCGTCATTATCAATTCCTTAAGATGTGTATCACATCCTCATTTTTTCCACCATATGCAATAAACCTTAGAACCAATAAGGTGACATCTTTTTCCTTTCCTAATTTGTAAATACATGACCCTGAAAAGCCAACCACATGATGACTTAAATTTTCTATAGATCAACACTACCACATTGTCCACACATTGAACAATTCTACAACATATTAAATGACAATGTCTCAATTAAATCCATTCATCCATAATCTTTACATGAATAGAAATTGGAGGTTGAATAAATTTCACAATGATGAACATGGGATAGGGATATCATTTTAAGAAACTCATCACATTTCCACATCAAGAGATCCCATTTTTTACAAGATATAATACTTGGGAAATTCAGTGTTTCTCATGATATAAAATGGGGTCACATATGATAATAGTCTATCTGTTGATCTTTCCCCATAATGATATAATTTATATAGTAAAAAAGGTTTTGGTATGGTAAAAACCTAATTCGATCCTATTGAATTTCGTTATTGTCGCGTATGCATGTGTGATTCAGTATTAAGACCTCATGAATCATTATAAAGATCAATAATATCATGTTAAACTAACATTGAACCATTGATATAGATGTTTCATTAATTATTAATGACACTCACCCACCCAAACTTTTTATTAGTGATTTTTTATCTCAATTTCATCAAACCATGCAAGTCTGACTTAAATTGAAAATAGGAAGTAGATTTGGTAATTAACATGCAATACATATTAGATATAAAAACTTCATCTTCATTTATACATCATATGTGATGAAGTCCGTTTTCATCAACGTTATATTTTTTTTTCTTTTTACTATGTCATTTAGAGTTCAATATTTGGATTCAGTAGGCAATTGAAATATTTTTCAATTCATAAAATGCAATACTCATGAACTTAATATAATTTAAAATTTTAAGGTGCTCATAATCAAAATATATGTTTAGGTTTATTTTTAAATTATGTTTTCATTGTGGGGAATACAATAAAAATGTTTGTTCTAATCGTAACTTTGGTTCTAGAGATTAAAATGATCCCAAATTTTATGGGAAGATCCATAATAGTCATTTTGATTTTTTATTTATATTTCAAATGTGAGTATACTTGATGAAATCTTCTTAGGGATTATTAGAGTTAATTTGTCAGGAAGTTTTGAAGATTTTTATTTTTTAAAGGATGATTATATAGAGAAGATTTTGTGTGGTATTGAAAGCAGAAACCAAGCGGTATACAAAATTACATTTTATTTTGCGTTCAAAAAGTGGTATAATATAGCAAATATGTAGAATTTGTGTTTATGTAATGTTAGTGGTTGGTGTTGGATCTCTTTTTGAGCAATTGAAACTTTAGTAAAGGCATCCCACCCAAACCCTAAGGTGCTCACTACATAAAATGATAGTGGTGGCACTGTGAAAAACCCCAAAACCCTTTTTAATGACTGCTTTTATGTGAAAAGGGGGTGTAACTAATGAGAAACAAGGGGGATATTTCGTTAGCGCATGAAGGAGAAGAACTTGAGAACCCATTTTTATGAAGATCTAGGCTCTTGTTAAGGTTAAGAAGATAGATTCAAAGATGAAAATGGTATGTTGAACTGAGTAGTTGGGAGGGACAAGGCCTTGTTGAAGTTGGACATCACAATGACGGTGTGGAGTTATTAGAAATGAGTCTTGGTCACACAGAGCTTACAACTCATCTACAGTTAGATCATCAATCAATGTTGAAAATTTCTAAATAATCATGGTCTTATAAAATTTTATCTTTCGTGTTATGCCAGACAATATGGGAAAGCTACTGAAGTCCACTATTGTATAATATTGACTGCAAATACAAAAACTTAGAATTATTAATTTTTCTTTCCAAGTAAAAAGACCTATCTTATTTAATACTTTGATTATAATATCATAAAAATAAGTTGGAAATTTCTTAAGGGGTATCTATGATCACATTTAATAGAATTTATATAAATTGAAGTATTGTCAAACTGATTACACCAAAAAATGCAATTTTTTCTTGAATCTATTTAGGGGTATTTTTATATTTTGATATATTTAATGACCTCATACTTCAATCAAAATCTTTAGTATGTCCTTATTTATTCTAACTCACCTTGTCCTGAAGATAGTTATTGCTTTTGAATGACAATTGTTTCTCATTTTTGTTTGGATCTGGAAGTTTTTATTTTAGGAAATGATAAATGTAATGCATAGATCTAGTAATATTTAAGTAATCACATAGATTATTCTTTTAATTTTAATCAACATGTGTTTTTATATTTGACCTTATGGTATTTGATCCAAAATATTGACAACTAAGAGTAACATTTTAAGCTAAGGGTAAAAGCATACCCTACTTGTCATATATTCTCATATCAACCCTATTGAAGGGTAAGGGTTGATTCTTTCTAAGAATTCAATTTGCTTGCTCCCTAGAACAAGCTCTTTAAGTAAAACTTATATAACAACAAGACATGATTTACCTCATATCAATTTCACTTTGGTATTGGAAGACATGTATATCACATCAACGTGCTTCTAGGATTAAAATATTTCTTGAACTATTGTTACCTATTGTTACATTTTGGATTCTGTATATTTATGCTTAAAAACATAACCATAATATGTGGAATATATAATAGTATTATGGTGCACCTAATTCTAAAATATGTTGTCATTATGAATGGTTATAGTGGACCCCGAGTCTTGGATTCAGGGGCCTGACATGACTAATGTGTTAATATTTGTATGGGTCCTCCATCAACTCTAGGGTGAATTAGGATTTTAGTCTCAATGGAGATGCCAAATAGCAGATATAATGAAATTGGAATAAAGTTCTCTTCTACTCAAATAATTACGTCATTTTGAAATGTAATTTTGAATAACTTTAGTATATGAAGTTTGTCTAACACATTATATTCTCCTAAAAGTGTAGTGGTATATAATTTTAACAACAGGCAAAATTCAGTGATTTTGCTTTCATTGTACTTATGATTTTGCTTTCATGTAATATTTAATTATATTAAATTTATGTTTCTTATTTCAAAACTTCCATGCCCAAAGTATTTGATTTTAATTCCTTGCAGATGCCATCCAAAACCTGCTCCAACAACAAAGAGGGATCTAGTGTGTGTATAAGCAAATTGAAATATGTATGTTTGACAATGGTTCCCCCCGCACCTTCATATCTAGGAGTTTAGCATCGATGGTTGATTTGAATTCATTGATCTAGGCTATATACTTGATGTATCTACCTCAAGCAGGGGAATTTATACTTTGAATCACATTTTAATAAAGGTCCCTATTTATTATGACAATGATATATTTGAGTGTGATTTTATATCATTGAACATGGATGATTTTGACTTAATTATAAGGATGGATTTTAGTCCAAATTCCCATGTTTTACCAATTTTAATTAAAAATATTATTATATCAATTCCTAGGATCCCCATGATTTCTATCCCTTAACTAAAAGAATAAAATATAAGTACTCTAGAAACTTTGTTCAAATCTCAATCGGTGATGACCAAAGGGTGTAGAGCATACCTTGCAACTGTGAAAGTCATCAATTCCCACATGATTGTACTTATGAACATTGACATAGTGTGTGAGTACATGAGTGTATTTCCTAAGAAACTACTTGGATACCTTCAAATTGTGATGTTAATTTTTTTTATAGGGTTGAAATCGAGTAACACACTTATATTTCAAGCACTACATAAATGACACCTGAGCTGACAAGGATCAAGAAAAGGTTTCAAGATTTTCTCAATAAGGTTCTTACCCACCCCTACTTTTAAACAGTTCAGTCTATGGTCCATATATATGTTGAAATTTGGTCCTCAATCCTATCCGATCTGATCTGGTTCTGGACCAAAGCTCACCCCTAACCTCCACTACTTCATCCACATCAGGGTTAACTACTATGTGGTTCTCACTTTCAACCATCCTTATCACATTTTTGGCATTAGGTAGCTTCCCATTCTGCTAAGTATTATTCAACATTGGCTCCTTGTCCTCCTCCATAATGCATGTTACTTTCTTCTTTTCTTGCCACACCCTTGTTGTTATAGTGTTTTTTCCTTTCCATCTACATGACCATAAACCATGTTTGAGTCATCAAAATTGTCTCCTATTTCCTCATTAGCTAGATCGGTAAAATTGTTGGCATGACTAACTTGCAAACTAGGTTGCATATTCAGGTCTGGCAGTTTTTCATGATTTCAATTTCTATGATTTCTTCTACTTTTTTGCTCCTTTGTGTCTACCAGCTACCTCGTTGTTTGTTGATATTATAGTGGATCACTATTCTGGGTGAGGATTCTTCTGTCATTTTTCATTGGGAGGTTTATCCTTGCAGTTTATCTCTAGGTTTCCCATGTTGCCACATATGGGAAATGTGTCAGGTACCATTTCATATTCAACAATGTACTCGATATCGTTAATCATGATAGATGGTATAAGAGGCTTCATGTAATCAATATCAATTGCAAGGTGTTCAAATTTACTCCTTGTTCTTCCAGACATGTGGTTATCAACTTTAATAAGCCTACAAGTGCAAGTCCCAAATACTCGAGCATTGTGGGAACATATAGTTGCAACAATAATTGTAGGATATAAACCCAAGTGACTAGATGATTTGGTAGCTTTGATGAAGGTTTGAAATTTGAGAACCATTCATGGTCCCAATCATCACGGTTTTAAAAATCCCTTTTGCATGACATCTGCACCAAGAAGTGCATCATATATAGTTCAAAGTTATTACATCTTCCCATAAACCCCCATAGACCTTTAATGCAATCAAACATCATCATATAACCAAACACTCTGCTAATCAGTTTGAAAACCACAACATATTGCCACGGATCAACAATTTTTTTTTGAGCCTTAGGATTAAGGTCAATGACTGAAAACCGGTCCTTCTGAATAAACTCAACATCCTTGTCAGCCAAATCTCTCACAAATAGATTTTCTAATAAATAAGGATCACTTTATTGCTGAGCTCTATTCACTGTGTGACTAGTCCAAGTTGGATGAATCATTGATGAATGGTTTTTTTTCATAATCTCAATCTATGGATTCATCAGTTGGTGACCCATTAGAGTCACCATCCTGATCCATGCAGCCTTCTTCCCTAGTTTCCTTCTCTATAGATGTTAGAATCATGCCTTCTCGCATCCCACTCCATTGAAACTCAATGCCCACAACAAGGCACAAAAAACCTAACACCTCCCTATTATTATACCCTATTGCTTCCTACACTTTCCTCCCTACTAGTCCTATCTGTTGGTATATATGCCCATAGAGCCATCCCAAGTGATTGCATGGATTCAGATATTAATTAGTCAATTAATGCGATTATTTGGTTAATTAATGAATTCCTGAATATTTTAATTAATCCACGGGCATTTTAATTAAAGTAGTATTTCTGTTTACCGATGGGTTTAGGAAACCCTACTTCCCTTCGTCTCCTATTTAAAGGAGGATTGACGGTCAATATCGATATAAGATATCGAGAGAGGCTTTTTAGTTTATGCTCATGTACGTAAAGCCTAATCATCACCGTCCTTAGGAGAGAAAGGAGAGCAATGTGCTGCTAGCACGCCGTCGCACAAACACGACTCCTTCCCGCCGGCTTAGGAAGCGTGATGTGGAGTTCCAGTCCATCAGTGTGGATGAAGTAGAGGCGCAGATGCTGAGAGCCTGCGTTCGGAGGACATCGATGACCATCCGTGCACGTTACGAGCGACACACATCATCGCATGAAAGGAGCGCTGCCGGATCTTCCTGCGATAGCAAACGGGAGAGAAATTTCATCTGTGTAGACAAGCGTCATTGCACACATTTGTGCAGTGGGACATCACCGGACTTGCTCCATGATAAGGTATATCCCACAAACACTCCTTCCGAATACGCTGTCGTCGACGAGATCCTATTTCGGGTTGAGTGGAATTTTTTTTGTTTCTTTCGTCGCACATGTTTTCTCCACAAAACCCAACAGTGGTATCAGAGCAGCGTCGATCTATGATGTATTTGGATTCATTTCGATATGATCGAATTGTTGTATACTATTTTTATGTTGCATATGATGCGAATTAAAACTGCTAATGTGTAAATCTAAACCTAATTCCACATACGTCGCAGGCTTCTATTTTGGACATTTTGGACGGGGTCGACTATGGAAAATTTTGATTTTCCTAAGTGCACGGAAGTAAAATTCTGTAGACGTTTCAGAGCCTCTTCCCCTGAAACCCCGCGAGGGGCGGCCTCCCCGCACAGGGGCGCTGCCCCTGTGTACCCCGCATAGTCTGCGTGGGAGTCAAACATTTATTTAATGTGGAATGTCCCGCATTAAAAGTAATGCAATTTAATATGTATATACGTATATGTAGATATACCTATGATAGCATACATGTCGCCTTTAAAATCTATTTTATGTGGTGAGTGCATGCACGGTTATGGCCTAATATCCCCTTTTGTGAATGTTGTGAATGGATGAGGATGTCAATCTTGTGGATTTGTTTGTTTGTGAATGATATGGATGTATAATGATTGCATATGGATGTTTTGTATAAAGTATTCAGCTTGCATGCCGAGCCTCATCTCTTATTTCAAAGTTTAATTAATTCTTTTCTTTTATATTTGTACTCATATGATGTAATAGAGATAGGATTAGTTTTAGTCTTTGTAAACTTGATGTAAGGAGGCCACTTGAAGATCTAAATCCAAGGAGTGTCCATGGAGAAGCACCATGAAGATCCAATTCCAAGAAGCAACCTGAAGATCCAACTCGAAGGAGCATCCATGGAGAAGCAACAAGAAGTTCCAATTCCAAGAAGCAACTTGAAGTTCCAACCTCACGAATCATCCATGAAGTTGTTCATTGTAATGTTGATCATTACATGCTTACAGGTTGATTCACAGGTGTTGCATGAGATGCATAAGACCATAGGTGGATAGTAATCCTTTGTTTCTCCAAGGGATTACAATAGTATGGCCATAACTGATGTATTTGTGTTTGTGATTGCATGTCTATCGTTTGTGGTTGTGGATATAGTAGTATATGATACATACTATAAGTATGTGGTGTTTGGATATGTATATGTATTAATAAAACCCCTCAATTAATAATATTAAGTTTTAGTTGCCTTCCATAAAGCAACACACATGAAAAGCTTGATCGACTATGTGTGGGCACGCCTCCGCATGGTACACTATCTATCTCATGGAAGTGTGATGGTAGGTGTGTGGGTCTGCCTCTACAGGGTGCACACTCATTGTGTTGGCTTATGGGTTGGACTTAACTAGGGAACCTTGATAGGATCAAGTACCTAGAGGCACACAGATGCATCATGGCAAGGAGTTGTGCATAATCATCTATCCAAGAGTTACATATGATGCAATTGGCAAAAGTTTCCTATCTTAGTATTTGGTCTTTGACGCCGGCGTTGGTTGTGCATTGATCCAATTATTTTGGGTCTTGGCTCACTAGAAGGTTGTGCATTGCAATCTTCCGAGTTGATAGTGAGGGCTATCAATTTGAATAAAATAGTGGGAGTGTAATTAATTAAAGGCCTAATTAATCTCGTTTATCAAATCTTTACAAGTCAAAATGTTTTGGACTAAATGCAAATTTTTCTTTTGTAGCAATCAAATGGCAAACAACACTCACACTTTCTCGTTGTGATCGGTCCTTGAGAAGGACAAACTTACTGGAACCAACTTTCAAAACTAGTTTAGGATGTTGAGAATTGTTCTCACACATGAGCTTAAGCTCTATGTCCTTGAAATACCAGAGCCAGCGGAACCTGCCGTAAATGCACCCAAGGCTGAAAAAGATGCTTACAAGAAGCACCTTGATGATGACGTGGATGTCAAGTGCCTGATGTTGTGCTCAATGAACTATGAGTTGCAAGAGCAGCATGAGAACATGAATGTCATGGAGATGGTAACACATCTCAAGAACTTGTATCAACATCAAGCAAGATAGGAGAGATATGATGTCTCAAAGGCTTTGTTCAAAAGCAAGATGAAAGACGGAGACTCAGTTGACACCCATATACTCACCTTGATTGGGTACGTGGAAAGCCTATCCAAGATGGGATTTTCCCTAGGTCAAGAGTTGGACACTGATGTGATTCTACAATCATTGCCTAAATCATATAATCATTTTGTCATGAACTACAACATGAACAATTTTTACAAGCCGTTGTCAGAATTGTTGGGCATGTTGAGGACAGATGAAGCACAGATGAAGAAAGACAAGCCAAAGTCTGTGATGATGATCAGCAAGGCAAAGGGAAAGTCAAAAGGCAAAGGCAAGGCTAAGAAAGGTTCTAAAGCCGGGCAGAAGCCAAAGTCATCTGCACTCAAAGCTAAAGGTGGGATCTCCAAAGAAGGCAGTTGTCACCATTGTCACTAGGTTGGACATTGGAAAAGAAACTGTCCTCGCTACCTGGAGGAATTGAGGAAGATGAAGCAGGGGATAAAGACCTCCACTTCATGTATATACGTTATTGAGATTAAATTAAATACTTCTTCATCATGGGTATTGGATACCGGATTTGGATGTCACATATGTTCTAATATGTAGGATCTGATAAGAAGTAAACCTTTACGAAAGGGCCAAGTCGAGCTGCTGGTTGCTAATGGAGCAAGAGTTGTTGCCACCACAGTTGGAGTTATTAGTTTATCTTTGCCTACGGGCCTTGTAATAGAATTAGAGAATTGCTATTATGTATGTGCCATTGATAGAAATATTATTTTTGTATCTTGTATGGAAAAGAGTAGATTTGAATTTCACATTAAGAATGGAATTATTTCTATATCTAAAGATGAGATCTTTTATGGCAATGCCCCTATGTCTGATGGCATCTAGTTGTTAGAAATTGAGACTAGAATATACAACATAAATACTAAAAGGTTAAAAATTGACAACTCAAACAAAACATTCTTATGGCATTGTCATCTTGGGCATATAAACCAGAAGCGCATATCTAGACTCCATAAGGATGGTTATCTAGACTCTTTTGATTTTGAATCATTAGAGACATGTGAGGGATGTTTATTAGGGAAGTTGACCAAGACTCCTTTCACTGGACATAGTGAGAGAGCTAGTGATCTACTAGGGCTCATACATACTGATGTATGTGGACCTTTTAGATCAAATGCTAGAGGCGGCTATCAATACTTCATTACCTTCACTGATGACCTCAGTAGGTATGGCTATGTATATCTTATGAAACACAAGTCAGAAACTCTTGAAATGTTCAACAATTTCATGAATGAAGTAGAGAAGCAACTTGGTAAGAGTATTAAAGCACTCCGTTCAGATCGAGGTGGTGAATACTTAAGCCAAGAGTTTGAGGACCTTCTGAGAGACTGTGGTATTGTATCACAATGGACTCCACCTGGTACACCACAACATAATGGTGTGTCAGAAAGAAGGAATCGTACATTATTAGACATGGTATGATCAATGATGAGTTCAGTTGAACTTCCAATATCATTCTGGGGATATGCTCTTGAAACTACAGCGTTTACACTTAACTGTGTACCTTCCAAATCGGTTCAAAAGACACCATATGAGATATGGAATGGGAATCGTCCCAATTTGTCTATGTTAAAGATTTGGGGATGTGAAGCTTATGTTAGGAAATAATTTCCTGAAAAGCTTGGACCCAAATCAGAAAAATGTTATTTTGTTGGATACCCCAAGGAAACTCGGGGATACTACTTCTACACACCAACTGACAACAAAGTGTTTGTTTCTAGGACTGCTGTATTTCTTGAAAAGGAATTTATTTCCAAAGGAATTAGTGGGAGGATATAATACTTGGGAAATTTAGTGATTCTGATGATATAAAATGGGGTCACATATGATAATAGTCTATCTATTGATCTTTCCCCATAATGATATAATTTATATAGTAACAAAGGTTTTGGTATGGTAAAAACCTAATTTGATCCTATTGAATTTTGTTATTGTCGTGTATGCGTGTGTGATTCAGTATTAAGACCTCATGAATCATTATAAAGATCAATAATATCATGTTAGACTAATATTGAACCACTGATAGATGTTTCATTAATTATTAATGATACTCACCCAGCAGAACTTTTTATTAGTGATTCTTGATCTCAATTTCATCAAACCATCCAAATCTGACTTAAATTGAAAATAGGAAGTATATTTGGTAATAAACATGCAATACATATTAGATATAAAAACTTCATCTTCATTTATACATCTTATGCGATGAAGTCCATTTTCATCAATGTTATAATAATTTTCTCCTTTTACTATGTCAGTTAGAGTTCAATATTTGGATTCAGTAGGCAATTGAAATATTTTTCAATTCATAAAATGCAATACTCATGAACTTAACATATTTTAAAATTTGAAGGTGCTCATAATGAAAATATATGTTTAGGTTTGTTTTTAAATTATGTTTTCATTATGGGGAATACAATAAAAATGTTTGTTTAAATGGTAACTTTGGTTCTAGAGATTAAAATGATCCCAAATTTTATGGGAAGATCCATAATAGTCATTTTGATTTTTTATTTATATTTCAAATGTGAGTATATTTGATGAAATCTTCTTAGGGATTATTAGAGTTAATTTGTCAGGAAGATTTGAAGATTTTTATTTTTTCAAAGAATGATTATATAGATAAGATTTCGTGTGGTATTGAAAGCAGAAGCCAAGCAATATACAAAAATATGTTTTATTTTGCATTCAAAAAGTGGTATAATATATAAAATTTGTAGAATTTGTGTTATGTCATGTTAGTGGTTGCTGTTGGATCTCTTTTTGAGAAATTAAAACTTTAGTAAAGGCATCCCACCCAAACCCTAAGGTGCTCACTACATAAAATGATAGCGGTGGCACTGTGAAAAACCCCAAAACCCTTTTTGATGACTGCTTTTATGTGAAAAGGGGGTGTAACTAAGGAGAAACAAGGGGGATATTTCGTTAGCACATGAAGGAGAAGAGCTTGAGAACCCATTTTTATGAAGATTTGGGCTCTTATCAAGGTTAAGAAGATAGATTCAAAGATGAAAATGGTATGCTGAACCGAGTAGTTGGGAGGGAGAAGGCCGTGTTGAAGTTGGACATCACAATGTTGGTGTGGAGTTATTAGAAATGAGTCTTGGTCACATAGAGCTTACAACTCATCTACAGTTAGATCATCAATCAATGTTGAAAATTTCTAAATAATCATGGTCTTATAAAATTTTATCTTTCGTGTTATGCCAGACAATATGGGAAAGCTACTCAAGTCCACTATTGTATAATATTGACTACAAATATAAAAACTAGGAATTATTAATTTTTCTTTCTAAGTACAAAGACCTATCATATTGAATACTTTGATTATAATATATGAAAAATAAGTTGGAAATTTCTTAAGGGGTATCTATGATCACATTTAATGGAATTTATGTAAATTGAAGTATTGTCAAACTGATTACACCAAAAGATGCAAGTTTTACATGAATCGGTTTAGGGGTATTTTTATATTTTGATATATTAAATGACCTTACACTTCAATCAAAATCTCTAGTATGACATTATTTATTTTAACTCACCTTGTCCTGAAGATAGTTACTGCTTTTGAATGACAATTGTTTCTCATTTTTGTTTTAGACCTAGAAGTTTTTATTTTAGGAAATGATAAATGTAATGCATAGATCTAGTAATATTTAAGTAATCACATAGATTATGCTAATAATTTTGATCAATATGTGTATTTATATTTGACCTTATGGTATTTGATCCAAAATATTGACAACTGAGAGTAACATTTTAAGCTAAGTGTAAAAGCATACCCTACTTGTCATATATTCTCATATCAACCCTATTGAAGGGTAAGGGTTGACTCTTTCCAAGAATTCAATTTTCTTGCTCTCTAGATCAAGCTCTTTAAGTAAAACTTATAAACCAACAAGGCATGATTTACCTCACATCAATTTCACTTTGGTATAAGAAGACATGTATATCACATCAATGTGCTTCTAGGATTAAAATATTTCTTGAATTAATGTTACCTATTATTACATTTTGGATTATAGTATATTTATGCTTAAAAACATAACCATAATGTGTGGAATATATAATAGTATTATGGTGCACCTAATTCTAAAATATGTTGTCATTTTGAACGGTTATAGTGGACCCTGAGTCTTGGAGTCAGGGGCCTGACATGACTAATGTGTTAATATTTGTATGGGTCCTCCATCAACTCTAGGGTGAATTAGGATTTGAGTCTCAATGGAGATACCAAATAGCAGATATAATGGAATTGGAATAAAATTTTCTTCTACTCAAATAATTATGTTATTTTGAAATGTAATTTTGAATAACTTTAGTATATGAAGTTTGTCTAACACATTATATTCTAATAAAAGTGTAGTTGTATATAATTTTAACAATATGCAAAATTCAGTGATTTTGCTTTCATTGTACTTATGATTTAGATTCTACTTAAAAAAATGAATATTTAATTATATTAAATTTTATATTTCTTATTTCAAAACTCCCACACCCAAAGTATTTGATTCTAATTCCTTGCAGATGCCATCCAAAACCTACTCCAACAACAAAGAGGGATCTAGTGTGTATAAGCAATTTGAAATATGTATGTTTGATAATGGTTCTCCTCGCACCTTCATATCTAGGATTTTAGCATCGATGGTTGATTTGAATTCATGGATCTAGGCTATATACTTGATGTATCTACCTAAAGTAGGGGAATTTTGGTGTGTTTCCGCTAGAAGTGCAACACACTAACCGATTTGACTCGACTAGATGTGCCCCATGAGGTCGGAACACACAGGAGGGTTCACTTTCAAATTTATAAACCTAACTAACACACCTACTTCTACTAAAACAGCTACACCCGCAAGCGCACGGGGTCATTTTGTAGTATAGGAAGGTGGCAAGTATAGGGTCGATCCACAGGGAAAAGAGGGGGCACTAGAGCTAGATTTAGTTTGGCTAGGTTCCTACTGAGGAGACTAGGGTTAAGGGTTTAAAGGTTGTTTTGATTGTTAAACTACTATGAACAAGCAAGGAATTAAAGGCAAGAATGAAATCTACATTAACCCTAGACTAGATTAAGGCTAAACATGCAAGAAAGGATTAAGCTAGGTATGAAAAGACAAATTATGATAAGGAAAGCAAGAGAAAAGCAAAAGAGCAATTAAAGAACTAAACTAGCATAAACAAGGCAAGAGCAAGGCAAGAAGCTAACTAAGCAAGAAAAGAACTAACTAAGCTAAGCAAGCACAGAACTAGGGTTTTAAGCAGTAAAGAGATGTGTGGGTTGTTTAGGGGTATGAACTTATCACTTAAGTTGGGGGGTGACATGTGAACATTATGATTCCATTTAGATTATCCAAACCAAACAACAAGTTAGAGTCTAATGGATTAACCTAAGCTACTAACTAGACATGGATATGCTAGGTTGTGTATAGGGGAACTAGTCCCTAACACCCCCTACTACCCTTATGAGGCGCAATTGGGTTAGGGGTTAGGTTCAATCCAATTAGAGTCTAATCAAGTCTAGGTTTCTAGATTAGACATTTCTAGGGCAATTAGGGGCCGAGGGTAGTAATGGGGAGGTGAAGTTACGGTTTTAGACCCCAATTCCCCCACATTCTAGCCTTGAGAACGCTCCATGTTAATTGCACTAGAATCATCTAATCTAGCTACTTAGATCACTCAATTAAGTTTAGGGAGATTGATTAGGATGTAGGAAGATGGGAGGCAGCCTAGGGATCCAAGAATTGGATCTAGGGGCAAATCCCAAAATTCGCACATACAAGAAATTTACCTAAATTCCTAGGTGATTTCACACACAAACCAACAAGCAATTCATGGATGATGAGATGCAAATAGAATATAATCATTAACAAATGAAATTACAAAGTTTACATGTCATTTTCCCCCAACATGGTATCAAAGTAACATATTTTCCCCCAAACAGCCCACCCACTAGGGCCTAGCTACTCATAGAAATGGAAAATATAAAAAGAGAGAAGAAAGAGATAGAGGTGGCCATGGAGCTCGAAGTAGTGGCTGAAATCCTTCTCTCCAGTAGGTGTAGGGTCGTCCTCCTCCTTCTTCTTGGATGGAAAGGTGTAGAATGGTGGTGGGAAGTGGATGGAAGGCTTAGATATGGGGGGTTATGTGGTGGAAATGATGAAATGGAGTGGATTTGAGGTGGAGGTGGAGTGGAATGGAGTGGATGGCAATTTGGGGAGCTAGGAATGGGTAGAAGGTATCTAGCCTCGTGCCCCAGCCACCACCTAGGTATATATAGGTGTGGGGAGGAAGCACTAGGTCAAGTAGGGGCAAAATGGGCAAAACAATGAAAACTAGGTGAGTTTTGTGAGTAGCATGGTCGTGGTGGGTCACCACAGTCGTGGGGGGTAGGGTAGGCCACGACTGTGGTAGACGGAGCACGGTCGTGGGTTTATTCCAACAAAGTTATAGGTTTTGGTCGATTTTGGGCTGAAAAGGCCACGGTCGTGGTGGTCACCACAGCCGTGGTGGAGCTGGTGTGCCACGGTCGTGGTGTCTGACACGACCGTGGTGGGCTTGGTGGAGGTGGTCGTGGTGCTGCTGCACGACCATTTTGCTCTACTGTGCCACGACTGTTTTGCGGAGCACGGCCGTGGTGTCTACCAATTGCACAGCCGTGCTGCTCTGCACGGCCGTGGTGCTCTCTGCTTCACTTGAATGTTGAACCTGTTGATTTCTAAGTAACCGAGCACGACCATCCTGTGGTACCACGGTCGTGCTGGGTCCTGGATCAGCACTTTAACTTGGATCTTTGGCTTTTCTTGGACTTCTTTGCTTCAATTGATCTTTGGCCACTAGGGGTAGGTCGAGGGATCATCAGACTTCACTTTGGGTCTCTCCAAGTGTAGAGGAACCCTAGGATCGCCCCTTCTCTCTCTCTTCCATCAAGCGTGATCCAAATGCCTGAAAAACATGCAAATAATGTCAATAAGTGCATTTTATACGAATAAGCATATTATGAGAAATGACATGCAATCTAACAGGTATAGATGTGATTGAAGAGCAAAAAGACACAAGATTAAGCCCTAAAATAGGGCTGAATCACCACCCCAAACTTAAAACATACTTGTCCTCAAGTATGATCCAACTCAATCTCTCTACAAACTTTCACAAAAAGAAATGACAAATGCAATGTAAAAGACGATTGTTGTTGAACGGGATCAAAGATGACTAAGTACATGCATTTCACCTTTCTCCTCTCCTACTTTCACAATCCAATCATGAAAAGAGCACAAAACATATGAACTTCAAAAATAGTGCATAGAATACACAAGTTATCCATATTTCTTCCATTAAGTTCCAGGTAAACCGTTTCATGGTGGCGTTAATCAAGAATGACTAGGAGTGATGTTTCACATTCATGCATTCAATCTTATATCTCAAATCACACCAAATGACCCACGTGGCTGCGGCAAAGGGTAAAATGAGCTAAGTTTGATGTTTCCTAGCTCAATGGGTATAAAAGTGGAAGAAAGGGTTGCGGTAAGATTTTTGGAGTGTTTTTACACACTCATCTTTTCTTTATTTGAATGCTCTTAAATAGGAGCATCCTTTATTTTATTTTGCTTTTCTTTTTCTTGCCCTTGGTGTAGATAGGGCATATGGTGGATAGAGTGAAGCGGGGAGATAAAGATATGGCCACCCCAAACTTTTGGAGGTGGCCAAGGCTGATTATGTGCACTAGGGCATCTTTTTATGAGGCAGAGGGGTATGAAGATGGTGGAAGAATAGTCGGGTCAAAGAGGGGTCATTGGTATGATTTTCCACATAAGACATCCTGCATGAGAATTAATCCAACACTTCATCCAAGATATCACACCACATGAATGAACAAAATGAAATTGATATATCAAACAAGCAATTCCACAAACACTAAGCATTCAAAGCTTGCTCAATTTCACAATTCACCCAATTCAATCACAATCCTAAGAGAGGTGATGCACATGTAAAAAGTCAAACATTGATACCACTTAGCAAAAAACAATGGTGATTCACTTGCATTTGTCAAAGGTCAACATTTTAATTCAAAACGGTAGAGATTGGGTCAAAACACAATTTTTAGACAAGAAATTCCAAATTTGGGCAAAATTGGCCAAAATGGTGCCAAGTTGCCTCCAATCACATCTAAGCCTATATTATTGAACTTAAAACAACAAACAAGAAAATTCTAGCTAAAACATGTAGAAATTACCAAAAATCTACATGATATGCAACGCATGGCAAAAAGAGCAAAATTTTTGAAAATTACACAAAAAATGACAATAAGGTAAACTACATGGAATGCAGATGTGCAAAGTAGTAAAATTCTAGACTAGATAGCAGGACAAGCAAAAGAAATGAAAAACAACAAACAAAAAGTAAAATAGCAGATGAGATGCAAAAATGAGTGAAAGAAGATTGAGGGCATACCGCCCTACCACCCCAAACTTTTGAACCATGTTGTCCTCAGCATGACACTAAAGTCTAGGGTAATAGGGTAGATGACCACTGTGGAGGTGGTGGAGGTGCTCCTCCCTGCCTGTAGTAGGCGCCCCAATAGTCGGATTGTGGAGGCGGATAGTTGTCCTGGAATGCTGACAAAGAACCCCACCAATCTTCACCCCACTGCGGGTTCCTGTGGGCCTATGCATTTTGGAACTGATAAAGGTGGTTGACCTAATAATGCATCTGCTGGTGGTCCAACCACATGGCATCCTGAGTCCTCTGAATGCCCTCCTGTGCCTGTAAAATCCTCTCCTGCGTCTCCTGAATGTTCTCCAGCTGTGAATGAATGGTACCCATGTCATATACATTCACTAAAGGTTGTTGTGGCTCTGACGCTCCTATTCTTTCTTCTCTTTGCCTCACCCATCTTGCCGCTCTCTCCTCTGTCGTCCGCCTCTGCTCTGCCGCCTGTGAAGGCTCTCCTAGACCCCCTGCAAACCTCACCTCAGGGATTTCCTCTACTTTGGGGTTCTCCTCCTCATACCTCTTCAACTTTTGTAGAAAATCTGGCGTCGCTCCATACTGTGCCATGAGGGAAGGAGTATGGTATGGCAACTCTAAAGCGACTCCTGGGTAGGGTGGATTGATTGGATAAATGATCTTCTGATCCGTAACCGTAATCATGGATGAGCGAGCCAGGTAGTGCAAATCAACCAACTTGCCACCCTCTGCCTTTGTATATCATGTCATGTCATGCCCCAAGGCAGTGGCAATAGATGTTACAATCCCTCCCATTACAAATGGATTCGTGCTCTTAGATGGGATTTTCCTCATGTGATCAATCAATAATGCCCCCAGGTTCATAAGTCTCCCTTTTGTCATCCAACCAAGCACAAAAAGATCTTTGTTGGTGTAGCTGCCTTGATTTTTGTACCTACCAAAGATGGTGTTTGCCAACACCTTCTGAACATAGCGGAGAAATGGGCTATGAATACCACTTGTCTTTAATTTCCCTGCTACAAAAGTACTTTGGCCGGTGAAGCATTTCCACATGGCTGGATATGTGGAACTAGAGTCATTTTCTGTCCTTCCTCCATCTAGGAGGGTAGCCATCTCTCTACTTGGGGCAAAAATCTGATTTAGCATCTCTTAGGTTATCTTCCACCTCTTATCCCCAATCGTTACCTTAATTGCATTCTCGCTATCATTTGTTGATTTCTCTAGCGTGGAAAAGAACTGCTGCGTTAACTCGATGTATGATTCCTACTGCAGCGTCAATATCTCAAATAGCCCCAATTTTTTCATCAATTCTTGAAAATAGGCATAGAAACCCATCACATCCATCGTTGCTTGGCATTAATATCGAGTTGTTAAAACTCTGCGTGTCAAGCACCCAGGGTGCTTGGGCTCCTTTGCCCTGTCTGTAGTAACCTCTGGCTGTGAAAACAGGCGTTGTGGCGGGCTTGGTTGCTGCTCAACATCAGGCATCTCAGTATCATCTTCATCACCTAATACGAGGCGTCGACGTGGTCGTCGTTGTGGCTCAGGTTGTGGCTGTGCCACGGAAGAGACGGATGGCCGTGCAGCTAAAACTGACGGTCGTGCAGCGGTAGCAGAGGGTCTCTCAGATGAGACAGATGGCCAGAAGGCAGACGGCGGTGGCTATGACGAAGACTGTGTCCCTCGGTGTGGCTGTTCGGAGGCTTCTTCAATGATAGGATCCACTATGGCATCCAAATCGGCCTCCGTCAATCGGGGGTGGTTGTTCCTAGGTTTCCTTTGATAAGCAATGACGCCCCTGGTCTTCTCTACTGCTCTCTTTGCAAACTTCTTCATTTTTGCTCAAAAATGGAAGTGGAATTAGAAAATTTCAGATTTCTCCGAAGAACGGGGCTGTTGAGGCGGAATGGAGAGAGAGAGAGTGGTGCGTTTGTGGATGGAAAATGGTGGAATCTGGAGATTAAGGTAGTGGAAATGGTAGGGGAGTGATTGGGAATTGTTTGGGGGTGATTTGGTGGGGATTCGAGGGTTGGAATGGGTGGGCAGAGCACTGCACGGTCGCTAGGGCGCGGGGCACGACCGTTCTGTTCTTCGGAGAAATGAGCAAGTGAATAGAAGTTTTGCAAAATTTGATTTTAAGTTGCTGGAATCGGGTTGCTGCACGGCCGTGGTGCGCGACACAGCCGTGGTGGCTTCATGTACCACGGTCGTGCTGCCTTGCACGGCCGTGCTGCCCTGGTTCTATACTTGTTTGATTTTTTGTATTTCTGACTATTTCTTTGTTGAATGTGAATGCACCACCATGGCCGTTCTGTGGTACCACAGCCGTGGTAAGCACTGTAACAACAGTAGGAGACTTCGAATCTTGTTCAAACATCAAAAATTGATCTCAAGTTGATATTATATTGATGCGTTGTCAAAATTTCATCTATTCTTCTTCATTTCACTCTGTTCTCACCTGCACATATCAAAACTATACAAAAACTATCAAATACAAGTGTGTGTGTGTACTTTCTTGGAAAAATGTAAAAACAAAGAAAAAGTATCAAAAATGTAGATTGGGTCAAAAATTCCCAAACCTTGGTGGTTGCCTTCCACAATCACTAAGTTTCTTGCCTTCAGCTAGGCTTCTTGGTGATTCTTCAAAATTCATCCATTTGGCATTCTCATGTGTCCATTCTTGCAAAATATGCATCCTTCCTTTGCACTCAATCTGTTTTCCTCATCCCTTTGATCACAATAATCATCATTAACTTCTTCACCTTGATTTCCTTCTCTCAAATGCCCATTTGGACTTGTGAAGTGACCATGTCCAATATCCCTATCTCGGACTCACCGGGTTGGGGTCTTGTACATGTTGATGTTGATCTTCATGTCCATGAATGAGACTGTCATGGTGCCACTTCGTACATGAATGTCGGCATCAGCTGTAGATAAGAAGGACCTCCCCAAGATGATGGGAATCTTCCTATCCTATGGCTCCATATCAAGTACAATGAAATCCGTCGGGAACACCGTGCCTTTTTCCTTGTCTATCATCACCAAGACATCATCCACTCTACCCCTAGGCACTTTTATGGATCTATCTGCCAACTAGAGAGTGCAATGTGCCAGCTTCAACTTGCCTAAGCCCAGCTCAACATAGACATGATATGGCATCAAATTCACACTAGATCCCAAATCAAGTAAGGACATGTCTATGCGATGTCCCCCTATGTAACTAGGTATGAGTGGGGCTCCAGGGTCCTTTCTCTTCACGGTCAGTGAATGTTGTATGATGGAGCTCACTTGTTCATTCAATCTCACCTTCTTTGGAATCCTCCCCGTTGACCTTCGTTTCACAGTGCATAGGTTCTTGAGGAACTTGGCATATGATGGGATTTGCTTGATAGCATCCAAAAGTGGAATGTTCACCTTTACTTGGCGAAACACCTCAAGAATATCAACATTGTGCTAGTTCCTCCTTTTCAATTCTGGTTGCTCATCTAGTGCTTCTAAAAATGGAGGATCACTAGTTTTTGCCGCACTTACATGAACATGAGGCGGAACTCTAGGGATGGTAGGACCTGCAAAAGGGATATGTGGTGGATCACATGGAATCCCAAACTCAGCATGCAGTATCACAACATCATCTTCAGCAATATCAATCACAGTATCACCACCTGGCTGCCTTTTCTTTGCTTTATCAACCTTTTTTTGACTTGCAGGTTGCTCAAGAGTTTTCCCACTCCTTAGAACTATCACATCACTACCTTGCTCATGATGGGGAGGGGGAGCATGTTGTGGCTGTGGAGGAGGTGGTGGCAGCACTTGGGGTTGAAATTGAGGTGGAGAAGAGAATTGAGGAGGAGGAGAGAATTGGGGCTGGAAAGTGAAGTTTTGTGAAATTAGAGGTGAGGGAGGTGGTGGAGGAGTGTAAGGGTGGGGATATCCTTGGAAGGAGTGAATGGGATGCACTTGCATGGGGGGTGGACTGTAGAAAACTTGTGAAGAGGGCATAGGTCCACTTGCTTCATGGTGGCTCATGATGGGTCTTGAAGACAATTTTTCTTCTTGGAGAGAAATTATGGAAGATAGCTGCTCTATTCTCTCTTCTAACCTTGCAACTCTCTTTGAACATCATCAAACACTTTCAATCTAGAAAGAACCTCTTCCTCAAACCTTGAGCTGTATGTTGGACTTTGTGATTCCTGGTAGCTATAGGAGTGAGGTGTCTTCTTTTCTTCCCCATAGAACTCAATAGAGTTGACCGGGTGGCAAGGAGAATTTGTCACCTGGTTCTTCATGAAGCTCACCATGTCACGAAGAATCTTCATCACTTGTGGGCTTGAGTCATCATGAGTAGGGGGTGTCACACCAAAGGCATACCCTCTTTCATTCATCATGCTAGAAGCTCGAATTCTTGATCCTTCAGCCAACTACTCAAACAAAGGCCAAATCTCCTCAGGTGGCCTAGCCATGAAAACTCCTCCACAAGAAGAGTCCACTGTGTCTTGGTCCTTTAGAGACAAACCAGAGTAAAATGATTGAACTAGCTGCCACAAAGGGATCTCATGGTGCGGGCACTCTCTCAAAAGCTTCTTAAATCTCTCCCATGCATTATGAAACTGCTCATTGCCCATTTGGCTAAAACTTGTCACGGAACGCCGCATTTGTGTCAACCTTGCTATAGAGTAGAATTGTCTCAAGAAAGCATTCTTCATTGTTTCCCAACTCATGATGTCCTTTCTTGAGTCATACCAGTCTTTAGCTCTATCTTTGAGGGAGAAAGAGAACAAGGTCAACTGAATTGTATCATCACTAGCCGTCGACATCCTGAAGGTGGAGCATACTTCAAGAAAGGAGTCCAAGTGCTTGTAGGGGTTCTCACTCTTTGAGCCGTAGAAGATGGGAAGGAGCCCAAGAAGACCTGGAGGAATAGAGAATTGCTCCCCTGGCATTTGATCAACCCTGCTAGCAATTGGTAATTTTTAGTTGCTAGGCATGAAGTAGTCTTGAAGCGCCTTGTGAGGTGCATTTTGGTCTTCCATTTTGTTTCCTCCCAAATGGCTTGTCACATGCACAAAGCACAACCAAAAAAAAGAAAGCAAGTTCGTAAACCAATATACACAAGAAATGCAAAGAAAAATGAATAAAGAATAGCAATGATGAGGGCAGTAGGAAAAGTCAAAGCAAAACTAACTAGCTAGGCCGAACGCCTCTAATCCCCGACAACGATGCCAGAAAGCTTGGTGCGATTCCGCTAGAGGTGCAACACACTAGCCGATTTGACCTTACTAGATGCGCCCCATGAGGTCAGAACACACGTGATGGGAATTTGCTTTTGAAATTTATAAACCTAAACTAGCTACCTACATCTACTAAAACACTACACCCGCAATCGCACGGGGTCATGTCATAGTATAGAAAGGTGGCAAGTAAAGGGTCGATCCACAGGGAAAAGAGGGGGCGCTAGAGCTAGGTTAGTTTGGCAATGTTCGTACTGCGGAGACTAGGGTTAAGGGTTTAAAGGTTGTTTTGATTGTTAAACTACTATGAACAAGCAAGGAATTAAAGGCAAGAATGAAATCTACATTAACCCTAGACTAGATTAAGGCTAAATAGGCAAGAAAGGATTAAGCTAGGTATGAAAAGACAAACTATGCTAAGGCAAGCAAGAGAAAAGAAAAAGAGAAATTAAAGAACTAAACTAGCATAAACAAGGCAAGAGCAAGTCAAGAAGCTAACTAAGCAAGAAAAGAACTAACTAAGCTAAGCAATCACAAAACTAGGGTTTTAAGCAGTAAAGAGATTTATCGGTTGTTTAGGGGTATGAACTTATCACTTAAGTTGGGGGGCGACATGTGAACATTATGATTCCATTTAGATTATCCAAACCAAACAACAATTTAGAGTCTAATGGATTAACCTAAGCTACTAACTGGCCATGGATATGCTAGGTTGTGTATAGGGGAACTAGTCCCAAACACCCCCTACTACCCTTATGAGGCTCAATTGGGTTAGGGGTTAGGTTCAATCCAATTAGAGTCTAATCAAGTCTAGGTTTCTAGATTAGACATTTCTAGGGCAATTAGGGGCCGAGGGTAGTAATGGGGAGGTGAAATTAGGGTTTTAGACCCCAATTCCCCCACATTCTAGCCTTGAGAAGGCTCCATGCTAATTGCACTAGAATCATCTAATCTAGCTACTTATATCACTCACTAGGTTTAGGGAGATTGATTAGGATGTAGGAAGATGGGAGGCAGCCTAGGGATCCAAGAATTGGATCTAGGGGCAAATCCCAAAATTCGCACATACAAGCAATTTACCTAAATTCCTAGGTGATTTCACACACAAACCAACAAGCAATTCATGGAGAATGAGATGCAAATAGAATATAATCATTAACAAATGAAATTACAAAGTTTACATGTCATTTTCCCCCAACATGGTATCAAAGTAACATATTTCCCCCCAAACAGCCCACCCACAGGGGCCTAGCTACTCATAGAAATGGAAAATATAAAAAGAGAGAAGAAAAGAGATAGAGGTGGCCATGGAGCTCGAAGTAGTGGCTGAAATCCTTCTCTCCAGCAGCTGTAGGGTCGTCCTCCTCCTTCTTCTTGGATGGAAAGGTGTAGAATGGTGGTGGGAAGTGGATTGAAGGCTTAGATATTGGGGATTATGTGGTGGAAATGATGAAATGGAGTGGATTTGAGGTGGAGGTGGAGTGGAATGGAGTGGGTGGTGAATTGGGGAGCTAGGAAGGGTTAGAAGGTAGCTAGCCTCATGCCCTAGCCGCCACCTAGGTATATATAGGTGTGGGGAGGAAGCACTAGGTCAAGTAGGGGCAAAATGGGAAAAACAGTGAAAACCAGGTGAGTTTTGTGAGTAGCATGGCCGTGGTGGGTCACCACGGTCGTGGTGGGTAGGGTAGGCCACGACCGTGGTGGACGGAGCATGGTCGTGGGTTTATTCCATCAAAGTTATAGGGTTTTGGTCAATTTTGGACTGAAAAGGCCACGACCGTGGTGGAGCAGGTGTGCCACGGTCGTGGTGTCTGGCACGACTGTGGTGGGCTTGGTGGAGGTGGTCGTGGTGCTGTTGCACGACCATTTTGCTCTGCTGTGCCACGACCATTTTGTGGAGCACGACTGTGGTGTCTACCCATTGCACGGCTATGCTGCTCTGCACGGTCGTGGTGCTCTCTACTTCACTTGAATGTTGATCCTGTTGATTTCTAAGTAACCTAGCACAGCCGTTTTGTGGTACCACGGCCGTGCTGGGTCCTGGATTAGCACTTTAACTTGGATCTTTGGTTTTTCTTGGACTTCTTTGCTTCAATTGATCTTTGGCCACTAGGGGTAGGTTGAGGGAGCATTGGACTTCACTTTGGGCCTCTCCAAGTGCAGAGGAACCCTAGGATCGCCCCTTCTCTCTCTCTTCCATCAAGCGTGGTCCAAATTCCTGAAAAACATGCAAATAATGTCCATAAGTTCATTTTATACGAATAAGCATATTAGGGGGAATGACATGCAATCTAACAGGTATATATGTGATTGAAGAGCAAAAAGACACAAGATTAAGCCCTAAAATAGGGCTAAATCAAATTTATACTTTGTATCACATTTTAATAAAGGTCCCTATTTATTATGACAATGATATATTCAAGTGTGATTTTATATCATTGAACATGGATGATTTGGACTTAATTGTAAGGATGGATTGTAGTCCAAATTCCCATATTTTACCAATTTTTATTAAAAATATTATTTTATCAATTCATAGGATCCCCATGATTTCCATCCCTTAACAAAAAAAATATATAAGTACTCCTAGAAACTTTGTTCAAATCTCAATCGGTGATGACCAAAGGGTGTAGAGAATACCTTACAACTGTGAAAGTTGTCCATTCCCACATGATTGTACTTAAGAACATTGGCATAGTGTGTGAGTACATGAGTGTATTTCCTAAGAAACTACTTGGATACCTTCAAATTGTGATGTTAAATTTTTTATAGGGTTGAAATCGAGTAACACACTTATATTTCAAGAACTACATAAATGACACCTGAGCTGACAAGGATCAAGAAGAGGTTTCAAGATTTTCTCAATAAGGTTCTTACACACCCTATACCTTCCCTTGGGAAGAAAATATCATGTTTAAGAAAAAGAAGGATGGATTCCTAACAAATGTGTGTTTCCTCTAAAATAAGATCCCAACCACTACAAAAAAACAAGCACCTTTTATGTAGAACTGATGATCTCTTTAATCAACATTGCTTTACTCTAGAATTGGCATTTGATCATCATACCACAAACTGAAGGTGAAGGGAAATGACATACGTAAGAAGGACTTCATAATGATATACAAACATCGTAATTTTTTATCTGTGACCTCTGGTTTGACAAATTCCCCAGACATCTTTGTGAATCTTATGAATGGAGTCTTTCAACCCTTCCTTTATAAATTTTGGTAATATCTAGTCCAAATAAGCCAAATCACATAAAATCCACCTCTGAAAGGTAGTTAGAATTTTTATGCCAACTATCAAATTGTGAATTTGTTTATGTTATTGGGTCATATTATTAATGGGGGTAACGTTTATCCTAAGAAAATTGATTTTTTCCTTGAATGGAAAGAACCTACGAATGCCTCATAGGTTCATAATTTTATTGGTTTTACTTTCTTTTTTATACTTCCCTCTTTTTTCTATTCCCTTCTCTATTTTTCTACCTTCCTCCTCTCTTTCTACTTCTTTATTCTATTTTCCCCCTTGCCTCATCTTCTACCTCCTGCCTTTTTCTCTCTATAACTTCTCTTCTCCTTCTTTTTTAGGTGAATGTTCTTCTTGAGGAAAATATGTGCAAATTGTTGATACGGGGTTTGTATTTAGACTTACTCTTTTATAATAGTCTTCATACTACATCGTGAATGTTGGGTCAACAATTATATAGATGCCTAGGACCCCCACTCCTTCGTCCTTATCAATTGAATGATCCTCTCTGGTCTTCATACTTCTTTCCACTAAAAGTCACCATATTATATGTTGTCTCAACAACCCCAACGTTACCACAAACTTTCTCCTTACTATCATAATTTAAGTGAGACATATTTCATCCTGGATAGTTGACCAAAGCTCAAACTAGAAGGTCGATTGACTAGTGAACTTGATATGGATCATGGATGTGGGGTCATGAGGGATGAGGGTTTTGTTGTGGAGGCAATGATTGGAGCTAGGGCATTGGGTAAGGTCAGGGGCAAGGAGGTGATAATGATCTATGTAGTGAAGGTGCACTGACGAGAATAGTAGGAAGGGAAGTGCAGCAAGCAATAGGGTATTAGAGAAGGGAGGTGTTAGGATTTCTGTGTCTTGTTGTGGGCATCGAGTTTCAATGGAGTCGAATACAAGGAGACTCAATTCTGACCTCTATAGAGATGGACATTAGGGGAGAAGGCTTAATGGATTGGGTCAGTGTCCCCAATGGGTCACCAACTAATGAATCTATAGATTGGTATTCTGAATTCCCTCCATTGGGAAACCATTCATGGATGATTCATCCAACATGGGTCACACAACAAACAAAGCTCAACAACAAAGTGATCCTTATTTCCTAGAAATTATGTTAGTGAGCAATTTGGATGATAAGGATGTAGAGTTCAGCCAAAAGGATGATTTTCCAACCATTGACCTTATTCTCGAGGCTCAAAAAATTCTTCTTGTTCCATGGAGATATGTTGTGGTGTTCAAATTGATTGGAAGAGAGTTTGGTTATATGATGATCTGTGTTTGCATTAAAGCTCTATGAGTGTTGATTGGTAGATTTAATATATTTGAACTAGATATTATGCACTTCGTGGTGCAGATGTCATGCAAAAGGAATTTTGAAAACATGATGAATGGGGATCAGGAATGGTTCCCTAATTTCAAAACCTTCATAAGAGCTACCACATCATCTGGTCACTTGGGTTCGTATCCTACAATTACTGTTACACATGTACATTCCCACAATGTTCGAGTATCTAGGACTTTCACTTGGTAGGATTATTAAAGTTGATAGACACATGTTTAGAAGAACAAGGAGTAAATTTGCACACCTTGCAATTGAGATTGATGCCATGAAGCCTATTATACATGCTATCATGATTAATGATATCGAATACGCCATTGAATATGAAATGGTACCCAACACATTTTCCATATGTGGCAACATGGGATACATAGAGATAAATTTCAAGGATAGACCTACCAATGACTATGAGAACCCTCACCCAGAAAAGTGAACCCATTGTAACAACAACAAACAAGGAGGTAGTTGATAGACACAAAGGAGAAAGAAAAGTACAATAAATCACAAAAACTAAAATTATGAAAAACCACCAGACCTGAATATGCAACTTGATCTGTAAGTAAGTCAGGCCAACAAGTTTGTAACTCTAGTTGATGAGGAACTAGGAGACAATGTTGATGACTCAAACCTAGTTGATGTCCATGTAGATGGAAAGGGAGGAAACACTAGAACAAAAAGTGTGCGGAAAGAAAAGAATAAATTAACAAACATTGTGGAGGAGGAAGGGAAGCCAATGTCGAACAATACTGAGCAGAATGGGAAGCTACCTAATGCCATAAATTTCATTAGGCCAGTTTAAAGTGAGAACCACACCGTGTTTAACCCTTATGCGGATGAAGTAGTGGAGGTTAGGGGTGAGTATTAGATCGGACCCGGACTGGACCAGACCAATGACTGAATTTAAACAAATATATGGATTGTAGACCAGACCAAACTGAGGACTAAATTTCAACAAATGCATGGGGCATCACATAACTGCATTTGTATCCCATGATATACACATTATTGGCATATGTGTGGTATTGGAAATGATGACACATGTATAACTTTGAATAATTTTCTTGCCAACAAGAGGACTAAGATTATAGCTATCATTGAACCATGTATAAGTGGTATTAAAGCCCTCAAAACATTAAACTATTCGGTTTGATAGATCCCATCAGGTGGAGGTAAGGGGGATTTCTGGGGCGATTTGGGTATGCAAGTAGCACAAGGACTGTGAGGTACACCATTAATTCTCATATCCAAATTCATCACTTATAGGGTAAATAAGCAAATTGTGATTAACTACGTATATGCTAATGCTTATATAACAATTTGCACATTATTCTAGAAATGTGTTGTGGATATGAAGAAATGCATTGATGAGCTATGGTTAGTGTTGGGTGACTTCAACACCACCATCAACCCTGAAGAAAAGAGTGGTAGTATACACTACAACTGCAATGAAGATCAATTTTTTAGTAACACACTTTTGGAACCTCACTTGATAGGTCTTGGGTTCTCAGAAATGGAGTTTACATGTAAATAATGTTTTTTATAGGAGAAGATAGAAAAAGCAAGATCTAATAGTAAGCTTATCTAAGCTTTTCCAATATTTTTATTGAACGTCTTTTGATGATTTTCTCATACACTGCCCTATTATTATTAGAAATGACAGTAAGAACCATGAGAAGAGAAGGTTTATCACTAGCTCTTCATGGAATGAGCATAAGGAGTTTGAAAATGTCCTCCAGAAATGCTAGAGTCCCAACAAGTCATTCTTAGCATCAACCCAAAGGTCAGCTTTACATTGGGACAGAGATGAGCACAACAAGAGGCATTACCACAAGAATAGACTAATGAGAAATATCATTCTACTACAAACTGATGACACTATACAATACAACCCTATAACAGACAACATGTGCATGTATATGTAGGAGGAATTAACGACATTCTCAAGAAGGAAGAGGAGGACCTAAAACAAAAAGCACACAGTATCTAGATCATGAACGGGGATTTGAATTCAAAATTTTATAGAATGGAGAAGGAAACCCTAGAAATCCCAGACTTTAGGTCCAAGGAGGTGACTGTTGAAAAGGATGTAGTACCAAGAGAGCTATCTGCAATGGTTTACTCACTATTGGGATGGAAAACTAAAAATAGTGAACCAATGATAAAAAGAAAAGGGGTAGTGAAACATCTCCCTCCACCTGAGCTAAGATGAAAGAGTATGTGATGATCCACTGCCAAGTTAAAGAACTCAGACACCAGTTGAGTTGTTTAGGATGACATTGAGAAAGACGTTATGGAACATATTGTCTATCGAAATAGTGTTGTAGAGGTGGACATAAGTGAGAATGTACTAAAGGAGGCACCTCAATAGTATCTAGTCAGTGTTTTCACTCAAGTTAGAAGTTAAATGCTAGATGTCTTATGTTGGAATGTTATATGTATCGGTAATGATGATACCTCATGAATTCTATAGAGCCAAAAGTGGTGGTTATTTTAGAATCCCAGATCAGTGAGCAAAATGATGTTAGAACTATCAAAAGATTGGGGGTTCTAGAACTCCCATAGAGTGGAAGTAAGGGGTTTTTGAAGTGGCATCTGGTCTTTATGGGATGATTGTTGTACACTTGAGATCATAAATAGTCATCTCAAATTCATTATTTGCAATCTAAATGACAAGTGGTTTGTAACCATTGTGTATGCAAGCCCCCACATTCCTATTCACAACTTGTTGTGGAAACACCTAACTGCTATGAATAAAATGATTGAGGAGTTGTGGATAGTCGTGGGAGATTTTAATAACTTGTTGGAACCTAACGAAAAGATGGAATTAAAATTTTCCATGCTAACGAACCAAAACATTTCATTGAAACATTAATGGAGGTAGGACTCATTGACTTAGTTTTATCAGCGATGAAGCTTATGTACAAGCATGGCTTTCTCCAAGAACATCATGACATAGTGGTTGCTAATGATATGTTCATTCACCGTTGTCTGAATATGTCTATTGAATGCCTACCTTGGATTCATTTGGATTACTGTCCTATTCTTGTAAAGTCGAATGGAAAACAATTTATTGAATGGTGTTTCATCACCCAAGCATCTTTGCATATACTGAAAAGGATTTTAGTAGAGTCCTTAGACTTGTTTGGTAGAAAGAAAAACCTATTGAAATGGCCATGCAATTTGCAAATGTACGGATAACTAATTGGGATAGAAATGGTTTGCAAAAGAAACAACAAGAGAATGAGAGGCTTTTGAGAAACATCAACCAACGTCAAACCAAGTTGAAAGCCCAATATGATGACATTACTGATAAGCTTTGCATTTACATGTAGGTGGAACTCAATGTCATCCTAAGAAAGGAATAGAAGGGCTGGAGGCAACATGCCCATATGAACTAGGTGAAAGAAGGTGATGATAACAATCATTTCTATTATGCTTGGGACAATCAAAGGTGTTGTTGTAATTGTATTATTACTATGAAAAATGATGTTGGGTGGATAATAGGTAATTTTGAACTTAAGAACCTTGTGGTAAACCAATTTAAGGGAGTAATGAGCAATCCAGGAATGGATAGATAGACTCATTGTGGTAGTTTACTAGGAAGATTTAAACCTCTAATGATGTCATAGATGTTCTCAATCATTGCACTGTCCACCAAGGAGGAAGTGCAAAGGGTGATTAATTATATGAATCCTTCCAAAGTGGTTGGTCCTAATGGAGTGAGTGCTATTTTCCTATAAAAAGAACAAAACATTTATGGTGACTCAGTTGTTAAACTGTTAATAAGGCAATCATGGTATAGTTTCTCAATTATGAGATTTGTAATGCTACCATTGTGTTAATACTAAACGTGCCTAGACCTAAAAATCATGGGCAACTCCTACATATCTCTCTAAACAATAATGTACTCAGATTAATTTCAAAATTGGTGGTGGAGAGGTTGAAAATGTTTCTACCCCAATGGGTCTCTAGGGAACAGAGTAGTTTTGTACCTGGTAGGAAAATCGCAGATAATATCCTATTAGTCCAGGAACTAACACACAAGTCGAGGAGAAAGACAAGCGTGGATATTATGGATACTAAAGTGGACCTGGCCAAGGCCCATGACATCGTGTCATGGCATTTTGTTGAGGACACTCTAAAGAAGCTTGACATACCTGATAATATCTACAAGTTTATCATGAATTCCACACTGAAGGTTCAATCTCCATCATATGGATGGGGAAAAGTATCTTTTAAATTTAAATATAGTAGGGGAATCCAATAATGATATTCACTATCTCCCTATCTTTTTATGATATGTCTTGAATGACTCATTTGACTAATTCATGATTTTGTTAAAGGGGTGTAGTGGAAACTAGTGAAGTTGGGAACAGCAGGTCCTCTGGTAGAACATGTATGTTTTGCAGATGACCTAATCATGTTTGCAGAAACATGTTAGAGACAGTTGAACATCATCAAGGACTTCTTTAGTAAGTTTGAAAAGGCTTATGGAAAAGCTATTTCAGACATGAAGATAGGGATGTTCTTCTTGAAAAGTTTCTCAAGAAGAGAAAGCTTCCTTATTGAAAGAGCTAGTAAATTCCAGGTAACGAAGGATTTGGGATGATATTTAGGAGTGTTGATTTACACTCCAAAGTTAACAAAGATACATACTATAGTGTTATACAGAGTGTATCTAATCATTTTAATGCTTGGTCAGCACAATGCTTATCTCTAGCAGGAAGGGTTTGCCAGGAAAAAGCTACTTTGACTGTGATCCCTAATTATATGATGCAAATGTCGACTCTTTCATTGAAGCTGTGTGATAGGATTGCTAGAACCATAAGACATTTCATTTGGGGTGGCCATAACAATGTAGATCACATTTGTTGTTAGCCTGGAGCAAGGTGATAAGCTCTAAAAATAAGGGAGGACTTGGTCTTAAAACCATGAGACACTAGAACAAAGCATTATTGCTCAAGAAAACTCAGGATATTCTCTATCAAAGAAATATGATATGGATGCACAGGCTAAATCAAAATTTGAATCTTACACTACCACTAAGACAATGAGTATATTACATATAGGGAAGCATGTGTTTTCTGCTAAGGAAATTATGCCAAAGAACTCTTGAATTTAGTTGTTGAGCAGTCAAAACATAAACTTTCATAATGATCCTTTGATACAATTTAGTGTTTTACTAAAAGATCATTCTATTTATCCTTTGCCTCAAGCCCTTGAGGACCTCTGAGTTGAAAGTGTCACAGATTTTCAAGGGCTTTGGGATAGAGATTTTATGAGAAAATGATTTTTGGAAGCAATGGTGAAAGACATTATGAAGATTAATAGACCCATTGAAATTGAACATGATGATATTGAATGTGGAGTCTACGCAAGATGGTCAACTCTCTATCAAATATGCATACAAAACCTTAAGGAAACTAGGGAGAATGTAACTCTAGGTGACTGATAGTTTATTTGGGAGGGCAAGGTGACAAGCATACTTTAACTCTTTGCATGGATCATGGCTCGTGGACCACTGTTGAATGATGTTAGGAGATAAGGAATCTGACTAATGATAATAAATGTGGGTGGTGTCTATATAGGGAGGAAAATTTGTTTCATATTTCGAGGTGTTGTAGTTGGGTGAAACTAATGTTGGAGAGATTTCTTGAAAGATTGAGCTCAATAGTTTCTAGGAACATACGGAGGCAAGATCATGGTTTAAATGTTCTATGATAGTCTATTGAGATACAACAAAAGTTTCTCATAACATGTATCTACATTAGGAGAAGTTAGAACATGCAAGTCTTTGGAAAGATTGTTACAACTGTAGAACATTAGGTGAATTATTACATACTCAGTAGTGTTTAATTGCATGCTTCAGTGAGAGTCATATAGCATAATTGAGAAGAAAAGGAGGGGACACTAGATAATTCCTACCTCAAGATGCATAAAAATAAACACTGATGCAGCCAGTGGCAAAGATGAAGCAGCTTCTAATATTGTTTTGAAAAATTGTAATGGAGAATGGATCAGATGCTTTGGAATCAAACATCATGCAACATATGTTATTGAAGAGGGACTATATGGAATATGTATGGCTCTAGAATATGTATGGCTCTAGAATATGAAGTTTAGAAGGATCACCACAAAGACATCATTGAATCAGATTGCATGGATTCTACACAACTCATAAAAAAAGAACTACAAGGCACAAACTAGGTATGCATACTGGATTTTGAAGGTTCAAAAGCTAATAAAAAACAATTGGCGAGTTGATTATATTTTCCAGGAAAGGAATAAATTGTTGATTGACTTGTTATAATTCACCTCAAAAACCACCACATGGTGTTTTGTTAGGATATGCCCCCTCCTATCCTAGTTGACTTAGTAGAGTTGGATAAATGTAATGGTAGTATTAATATTAAATTTACTTCAACAAATTGCATTAGTGAATGTAATAATAATTTAGATTTTCTTGCAAGAGAAAGGCAAGATGAATAAGAATGCTTACTGACTCCCCCCCCCCAAAAAAAAAAAATTCTATCACGCCTATGTAAACCAAAGAAGAAGACACAACACTATAGTATCCCTTATAAACAATGAAGGTGAATTTGATACTGACAACAATGAGATGAGGAATATGGTCATGAACCATTTCATTTCGTTGCTTACCAGACCTATGAGTAACTTGGTGGTTACTACTGACAGTCTATTGACCAGATGCCCTGATGAGTAGAAAAAACTTACCTAGGTGCAACATGTCATCATTAGTGGCTCTCCAACTATGGAGGAGGTTTGGGAAACCTTGAAAAATATCATTCCCTCCAAAGTTGTTGGGTTGATGGGGTGTCAACTTCCTACTTACAAAAGAACTAGAGCACAATTGGTGAGTCAATTTTCTCTTTTTCCAAATCAACTATTAAGGGACATGCTCTACCTAAAAAATCTTGTGATTTAGCAATTGCTCTTATCCCCAAGGTCATGCACCCTAAAATATGTGACCAACTACAACCAATTTCTCTCAATAACATTGCTCTAAAGCTTTGCTCTAAAGTCATGGTGAAGAGATTGAAGTTGCACCTTATGATGTGGAGTTCAAATTCAAAAAGCAGCTTTGTACTGAGAAGATGACTTACTAATAATGTTGTTCTAGTATAGGAACATATACGCACAATGAAGAGAAAGAGGGAAGCCAAGAGTTGTCTATAAATGTTGGTCTCTCAAAGGATTATGATCTGATGAGGTGGGTTTTCATTGTTGATACTATAAAATGAGTAGGTTTACTGCCTAATATTCAGAGCTACATCAAGAAATATTACCATTGGAGCTATCTTTATTGTTTGAAATGGACAACAAACTAAATCATTTTAGTCTTTTCCTAGGCTGAGACAAGGCAATCAGGTGTCACTAAGGCTAGGGAGAAAAAGTGGAAACATCTCAAACTCAATATTTTTGGTTGGGTTACATATCATGCCTTCTTTGCAAATGACCTCTTCACACATGCCAGTAGATCTTAGATGGAAACCATTCTCAACTACTTCTAGGAATTCAAGACTATTTCAGGTCAGACCGTCTCTGTGGATAAGCCCAAATATTCTACTCTCAGGAAGTTCCAAGAAGAACAAGGAAGTGTATCGACTGATGGCGTCATTTTAAGGAGACTTATAACCTTGGGAAGTATCTGGGGATACATATTATTGAACCCAAGTTGGACAAAAACACTTATTTGGTTGAGTTTTACGTGGTTAACTACATAATCAATTTGTGGGCAACCAAATTCCTGCCTTTCACTAGGCATGTATGCTTAACTGAAGCTACCTTGAGAAACATTCCTTCTTATGTGATGCAAACTACTGTACTATCCCTATCTTTGTGTTATGACATTGAAGGACCTATTAGTCGATTTGTTTGGGGTGGGGATCACAAAGCACACTCTCTATCATTGGTGGCATGGAACAACGTCATGTATAGTAAGGAAAATAGGGGTATGGGATTGAGGACTATGTGTGAATGGAACATGGCATTAGTTTTAATGAATGCATGGGATTTGAGTTCTCATAGAGAGACTATCTGGTGATGAGGCACAACATGCAGGTTCTAAAATCACTATGAAAGAAGGAACATTCAAGCATCCATGTCGGTGAATGCGGCAATTGAAGTAAAGTGCTTCATCATGGATCAATGTGCATGATCTCCTTGAGTGGAAACTTCATCAACATCTGGGATGACAAGTTGATCAACAATGAATGTATTTTGAATAAATTTACTCTCAAGCCCATCACCAGTGACCTCTAGGATCTCAAAGTTAATAGCATGATTAACCTCAATGAGATTGGGACATAAAATGTATAAAGCAGTGACTTCCTAGACATGTAATTGATGCAGTTGTTGTTATGAACACGCCCATTGATAATGAGCTACAAGATGTGCAGGTCTGGAATTTGACTAAGGATGGTAATTATTCTAGTAAATCATCTTACAAGTAGTTGAGAGACGGGACAAAACTACAAGTTGAAGGTAATTGGAAGGCACTCATAAAAATGAAAATTCCAAACAATATATAGTTCATCATGTGGATGGTGTATCATGACACAATCTTGACAAACCATAGAAGAGTGATGCATCACATGAGCACTGATGGAAGTTGTAAAATATATAATCAAGATATGAAATGACTATGCACACTCTTAGGGACTGCATTCATGCAAAAGGGGTATGGCAGAGGCTAATTCCAATCAATGAAAACTAGGCTTGCTTCATCCAATTTTATCTCTTGACTTGGTTGTCTGATAATTTGAACTATGGGGGTAATTCTACCATTTAGTTCCTAGTTGGTTGCTGGTACATATTGACCTACATGAATAGGCATGTCTTCAATAATTGGATCGCTCCCATTGAGCATTTGATTTGATACATTTTCAAAGTGGTGGGAAACATCTTTCTTTCCTGGGATCCAAACCCCAAAATGAGAACTATGTTGTAACTCCATGGAGCCCTTCTATGAAAGTGTTTATCAAAATTAACATGGGATGCGTCAATTGGTAATGAGTCTGCTGATGTAGTTGGGATTTCTAGAAATTGTGAGGGCATGTAAATTGGAGTAATGGGTCATCTGGTGTATACAATGGATCTAACTATGGATGAACTAATTTCCATTTGGATGCCCTCAAGTATGAAAATTTGAGGACTTTAAACAAAGTGTAGGTCAAATTTGATAATAAAGTGGTGGTAGATATGATCAGAGAAAACACGTAGACCTCCCAAAGTATGTTCATTGGATTGTAATGATCCAAAATTACCTAGATGACAATAGTAGGATGACATTTAACAAGTGAGAGTGTAACAAGACTATTGATACCTTAACCAAGTTCCACCATAGAAACCTTAGGCATGATTATGCCTAAATAAGACCTTGCAGTGAGGTTAGTAGTGTTCTAGTTCTAGATAATGAGGCATGTAATGATAGTAGTACTACCATGTTTGTTTCTGATAGTTCAATTGGTATTTGTAATTTCTTGCTGAGTTTGATTTCAAGAGGAAGGAAAGAGCAATAAAGTATACCTCCCAACTTCCCCTAAAAAGAAAGAAGGTTGGTTGATCAACAAATGCAACATTTTAGCTAGAAAAAGTACAGTTTTCCTCATCCTACAAATAGTAGAGACACCCATTAAGGATTTACTAGTACCATAGGGTAGCACAATAATACCAACCTTGCTCTTCTGTTACCAAACATCTTCCTCAAACTCTTCACCTAGAATGGCCTTGACTAAGCCTAAGGTTACAGAAATATGTTTTGTTTGTGTATATAGTGTCATTTCTGAAATCATGAAAATCCAACAAATAATGATATAGAAAATGATCTTCCATTAGTAATTGAAGATTTAACCATATCACCTGAAGATGTTGACAATGCTGAAAATGAACAAAGCCAAGATCAAAATGAAGAATGATATCAACCTATTACAAGAATAATAAAAAACTATCCACAAGATCTTATTATTGATGATCCTTTTGATAAAAATAAAAACTAGACCATCTTTTCAAGATACAACTAACATCACCTTTGTATCCATGATTAAACCTAAAAAGGTTGATGAATATCTTAAAGATGAGTATTGGATAATTGGTATGTAACAAGAACTGAATGAATTCTCTAAAAATGATGTATAGATCTAGTTCTTACTTTTGGGTTTTATGGCCTCAGATAGGCAGCGGAAACAAAAATTTAACTGGCCATTAACCAATAACAGGAGATCACATCAACAAATATGTAATGGGAATGATGGTTTTAGCGAGATATACCTGGTCATGAGGATTGCCCAGTGACAATACCTCATAGCCATGTGTGGTCTTCAATGACATGTCTTGGACAATATCTGTGCAGCTCCTGGTCTTTACCATGGACTCTGTCCTTCGTCACGGACTACGAATGACGTGTCCTCTTGAGTGAAAGACATCTCCCACCTCTGTAGATAGTCCACACAGACCACATGGAACTCATGTCATTCTAGAAGAATTGGCAGGAAGGAAATGATCCTCCTGTTGGTGTACTAGCACCAACCTACTCTCCCGAACTGAGACTGCTTTTCTACAGTTGTCTTTTCCTCATTGTGCCTCCCTATTCGGGTAGCACTTGCTCAGGCTCTCTCGGTTACCAGAACCAGAGAGGACAAAAACTTTGTAGAGCAACTGATGTTTTGAGTTGTGTCATTTGTGAAGCCCCCAGTGCCCCTCTATTTATAGCAGAGGGCAGGGTCAGGGTTCCCAATCTGTTCGGGAGTAGAAGGATTTGAAATTTCCATGAATAGTTTGTATTGTGGCATGCGAACCGGTCGTTTCATAAATGAACTGGTCATTTGGCAAGGTGAGCCGATCGGTTCACTTGTGAACCAGTCGGTTGGGAGTGTGAACCAGTCGGTTCACCCAGTGAACCAGTCATTTCACTTCCCAGACTTACCTACAATTGACTTTCCTTAATCATTTCCGATTAATTCAATAAATGAATCCTTATTCCAATCGAATTGAACAAGTAAAATGTGAAAGTTTCCTCCAACTGGGAAAATCCTTATTTCCTCAGTTGGAAGGACTGTGAGCCGCCCGGTTCACCAAGTGAACCGATCGGTTGGCTCACACCATCCGATCAACTCACAAGGGTGAACCAGTCAGTTGGCAGTCCTGCCCTTGCCAATGCAGTCTCCAATCGACCTGACACTCTAACCAGCTAGTTCAACACTTGAAATTGATAGATCTGAGTCTAGTTAGTCAATTGTATGTTTAATTTTGTACCTACACACCTTTAGTATCAATCTAAACATCATCTATGGACAATCTCCTCATCCAGGGGTATCCTATGTGTGTGACCCTGTAGGTTCCAATTTACGTTGGCAATGAATGTTCATAGCAACCTATGACTCATAAGCAATGAGCGAAATCTAGTAACTCATCATTGCTACCCAAGTAACTCAGAAAGTTGGAGAACAACTTCAACCACAATATGTGATTAGTGTTGCCATGATCGTATAGTTCTTTTGTCTCTGACCTCCGGATTGAACTCGAGGCATGGAACATCATCCTCTTCATCATTCAATCCATGATACTTGACCTAGAGCATACTGTCTAAGATACATGGGAGTTCACATATCATATATTGAATCACATGAGTATGGACATACAATTCTCAGTATCGCTTATCAAAGGGCCCTGGATATCATACTCCTTGTAGGAGGGACAAATCCCATATCTATCACTCACAGTCAAGTCCCCATGTGTCAAAGACACCCAATCATCACTGTTATAACAACCCATGTTTTGGGACTACGTTTGATGATGTCAAAGTATACCCAATCACATGCGATGGGTGCAGTGATTTCAGGTCTAAGAACCACTATCACCACTATCACTATGAGAGACAATTGTGACTACCATTCCATGGTATCCATGTATCACTCTTACAGTGGGTCTATCTGATATAATGTTCTCTAACATATATCTGTGTGCTTGACTTGATATCATATATCATGACTAGTGAGACTCTGTCATCAGCCAACACACACTCTAGTTATTACTATTGTCTATTTTGCTTCCACAGTAATATCCGACTAGGGACATGAGAAGAATGTATGTACTCTTAACATACATATGATCTCATTTTTCAAGTCCTTAACCTGAAGACATATGTCATCGTGTCACATCATCCTTTGGACATCTATCATGTATGTGTCATAATCTCGTGACTGAGACAAACATAATAGATGAAATTAGCTTTATTTTTATCAAATCAGGTATCTAATGCCTCATCACAATCATCATATGATTGGCTCTCTAGGCATACTATACCATCACCTACACCAAAGGATAAAATGATAATTGAATCCCGAGAAGTTTTTAGAAACAAAGCAAGATTGGTTGCTCAAGGGTATAATCAACAAGAAGGAAATCATTTTGATGAAACATATGCTCCAGTAGCCAGACTTGAATCAGTTCGAATACTATTAGCTATAATTGTGCATAAAAATATTAAACTCTTTCAAATGGATGTTAAAAGTGAATTTTAAAATGGAATAATTCAAGAAGAAGTTTATGTTGCTCAACCTCCTATCTTTGAAGATCCAAAACATATTGATCATATCTATAAATTAAAAAAAGCACAATATGGTTTAAATCAAGTCCCTATAAATTGGTATGAACGTCTCAAAAATTATCTTTTCAAAAATGATTTTTATATGGGAAAATTGGGCCATACACTATTTATCAAAAATATGACTCATATTTTCTTACTGTTCAAACATATGTCGATGATATTATTTTTGGTGATTCAAATGAATCACTTTGCACACAATTTAGTGATATCGTGAAAAATGATTTAGAAATGAGTCTCGCGGGTGAGTCAATATTTTTCTTGGGTTTTCAAATAAAGAAAACCCCTTGTGGTATTTTCCTCAACCAATAAAAATATGTAAAAGAACTCTTAAAATGCTTTAGTATGGAAAATTGTAAACATGTATCCACTCATATGGGTACTTCAACCAAAAATTATAAGGATGAAAATGGTGAACCTATTGACAAATCTTTATTTAGAGGCATTATTGGTATCTTGTGATATCGCTTCTAGACCTAATATTATGTTTGTTATCAGTTTATGTGATCATTTTCAATCAAATCCTATGAACTCTCACCTAGTTGTTGTTAAGAAAATTTTGTGATATCTAGTAGGTACAATTGATTATGGTATCCGGTATCCAAAGATCAATCTTTTGACTTAAAACCCTATACTGACGCTTATTATGCTGGTTGTCATCTTGATCATGAAAGTACTAGTAGTGGTTGTTTCTTGCTTGGAAATTCACTTGTATCTTAGTTTAGTAAGAAACAAAATATCATTGCATTATCCACCATCGAGGCCAAATACATGGAAGCTAGATCATGTTATGCAAAAGTCTTATTGATGTAACAAGTGCTAAATGACTACATATTTCTCTATCCTCAACTGTGATTTTTGTGGTAATAGTAGTGGCATAAATTTAGCGCACATTACTATTTCACATAGTCATTCTAAGCACATTGAAATTTGACACCATTTTCTCTACAATCATTGTAACGACCCCGCCTCCCTGTAACCCCCAATTAAGGGAGACCCGAAGGTCAGAGCCATTATTCAATTAACATGATCAAAGGTTCGACAAATAATCCATATCAATTAATAAACTTTACCAACTGAACTGAAAACTGGTATAAAATAAAACTTTGCTTACCTTTTAAAACTAGGATTTTTAAACTTCTATCCATGAAGATACCAATCTAACTAATCCTCCCGTGCACATTATTTCTCATTTAATTCCACATATGCCACTTTACTGTTTGTTCTTTTCATTAGAATCTTTATTAAGCATCTAATTTCCTTATTCCAAATGAATATGATTTTTATCTCCTTTCATCCCAAATCAGGGTTCCCATATAGATTAACCTTCTTTTATGGATTACAACTCAAATTTAGGCATCTTTGAATTCAAAATGGATAATCAAACCACTTTTATCATTAACATGGTTAAACTTATCAATTTGACCTATTGATTCACCAAATTACACTCTTAACATTCAATTAGAGTTTCTCATCAACTTTTAATACACTTTATTAGAAAATTAGGATACTTTTGCAAAATGGATCAGAACTAGGTTCTCAAATCATTTTTATCAGATTCCTTGCATTTTTCTACACAACTTTCATATATAAAGTTTTTCCATATGAGGTTCCTAGCTATTACTACGAATTTTGCAAAATTAAACCATTTTCTAGATTATATAGTCAGAGAACGAGATTACCAAAAATTCTCAGTCGTTCGATGCTCCGCGGTCCACGGTAGTCCACTGATCAGACGATCCGTGTCGATTACCCCCACTCAACTTCTTGCGTGCACGCCTCTATGTCCGGGCCATTGGATTACCCTGAGTCCATGATGGACTCTCGATCTAGCGGCCCACGATTTGAGCAACTTAACTCAGCCAATCCTTCCTTGCTCCGTCCGATCTTGATCGAACGAAGACTGCTCGTCGTCATCCTTCTTTTTCTGCTTCTCGAACCGTGGCGGCACCCTTGCCGGAGCCAAGATGATCGGGAAAAAGGGAGGGGTTCGGAGCTCGATCACCAGCCGTAAACGATCGCAACTTCAAGAGGGATCATATGATACCCTTTTTATAGGGTATGGGGTGTCCCTGTGAGGAGTCCCAAACCTAGACGATCTAGACAACTATCCCAATTGGGCGTTTCATGAGATTAGGTCAAAACCTGGTAAAACCAGGGTCTAGATCCTTCTCAAGGATTTCCCGAACCTAATGGGACAAGAATCATAAGTGCAGATGCACTTGATTGTGAGAAAATCCATGGGAAAGATCCCCCCTGTAACGCAGAGTTTGCATCCTACTAGGATTCTAGATGATGAGCAGTGCCCGTTGGATCTAAATCCAAGGGCCCTCATCACGCGTGTTTGATCAAAAGGAAATAAATTCCCAATTAATTCGAATTATATTCCTAATTCAAAGATAACTTGGAAAATTCATAACTTAATATTCGTAACTCCTTTTTACTTCAAATTTGGAGGGAACCTTGTTCATGTTTTTATCTTCCATCTTGCAAAAACTGGGATTATTATCTCAAGGAAACGATCTCTTTTCTTGGATTGCAAGTTATCCTTCAATTACTCATATTGTCCATGTCCTTTCTATTTCTTTTATTATTATTTTCCAAATTCTGAGTTCCTTGAACCCCACAGAATCCACTAAACCCAAAATTCTATTTTTTTTGGAATAATCCCTTAGCCTTTTGTTCTTACTTTATTTATTTTCTTATGTTCTCCTTATCCAATTGAATTTCTTTTTAATTTCTTTTTCTTTTTCCTTTAATTGGGCTCAATGTCCAATAAGGCCCATTAAGAAAACATACAACACGAAATTCATGCATTCAATCAAAAGACATCCTTATTTGTTCATTTATCTTTATTAAGAGAAATCATATTTCTTACCAAATGAACCCAAAATTGGGGGTTGTAACATCCTTCCCCTATTATAGAAATGTTGTCCTCAAAATTCAATCAAGCAAAACAAACAATTCAGGATAAGACTTTTCCATGTCCATCACGACCCTTATGTGGCTTTACCTTACCCATGGCACTTCCAAAGAACCTTTATCATCACATATTCTTTTCTATGAGTTCTTTCATCCTGGCGTCTATAAACTGCACAGGTGACTCAGGCCATTTCAGCCTCCCTTGGGGCTCACTAGGTTCATTGTTTAGCTCATGGTCTGGGTACCTCAAATAGTGCTCTAAAATGGACACTTAGAACTCATCACACCTTTCTTTATCCTGAGGGGTAAGGTTATCCATAACCTTCTCCACCAATCCATCTCAAATGGACCCATATATCGGGGACTCAGCTCTCTTAGCTATAACTTAGAGGGGTTGGATTTTCATGTCACATATTCTCCCACAGTGAACTGCATGTCTGTATACTTTGCATCCGCTCACGATGCTCGTCGTCTCTAGGCTCCTTTCATCCATTGCATGATCAAAGCAACTTCATCTACACACACTGTGGTCCTTTCACCAACTTCACCTTACTGAAGTGGTGACCGACACAACTTCCCTTGTAGAACTTCTTTAAAACCCGATACTAGCCATGGTGGTTATCAAAACTGTCTTTTTGTATCACCCTGTACAAGCATACTTTCTCTCATCAGACCCTCTAGTCTGGATCATACTATCCATTAGTAAGGGGTGATAAACTGTACCAACATTGAGTTATGTATGACTCTACTTCCACCTCATGGAAGTGAACCATTAGGTCATACTCAAAAACTTTTGAACTCACATCATGGTGTAGTTGAACCATCTCCCTCATATGTAGTTCAACCAGATATGTTCCTCGACAGAACTCTTTCTTTCTCATGTCATCTAGGTAAGGCGATCTACCGTAACCCATATTGCATCTTGACCTTCTTGGTCAAAGGGAGACTTACCACAACATCCATAGTGATAAACTCCCATTCCCTCTCAGGGACTCTTTTATTCTCTATATCAATACACTGGGTTACTGGTGTTCGTCCTTCACCTCCTATCATGCATGGCAACATACCCCATGCACTTCACCTTAGACATCCCAAAATACTATTGCCACTTACTACCTTTGTAGTACCAAGGTATATCATGATCTTCTGCATTGTTATGATTCTTCAAGCTTGATACCTCAGAAACCCTAAACCATTCTAATCAGGATTTCATCACATTCCCTTCCAGAGAAGTGCATCTGAGGTTCTACCACCATCCTTCCATAGCATCAAAGACTAGGCTAGCTAACAAATCAACCATTAAATTGATCAATCATTATCGTTACATCTGTGTGTTAGCCAAACTTTCCTCCTTTCTAAACTTAGGGTTATCCTAACAACCTCTTCTAGCCAAACTGGGCAGCTATATCTCCACCGGAGCAACCATTACCACTTCACATCCTTCGGTATTAGGTAATGTTGAAGACCTACTACCTCCGTGTATTCCGCTTAAGTCTCATCTCAAACTCTAAGTTTATCTCCATCAAGAAAACTCTGAGATCGTCCTCTGGGTTATCCAACTCAACCTTGTATCACATGCAGATCCCTCATATCTCATGATAAAACATTCTCACAAGGTGATTATCTTAATTCTCTTATCGCTTGTACATGTCCATGTATCATTCACTCCACCAAGGTATGTTATCATCTTTGTCCTCATACCTCGTAGCAACGTTCCAACCCACCTCATCTTTTATCCTTGGTGTATGGAATGCGTACTGTCCCATCTCTCACTCCCATAACAAGAAGAAATAAGCATTTGGCGGCCGTCCAAACACAAAGTTCTTCCTGTTCCAAGAGTAGAGATGATACATCCCACATCGCCAGTACACCTTCAATTCTAAGTTGAAACATGCAACTTATGTCTCCACATCACAAACATCATGATATCAAAGTTACTTCCATGGAAAACTGGTCTCAAACCTACTTAGTCCAAGCACAATCCTTGGTCATCTCCTCTAGGCCTTTAGGGTGCCGACACTTTTGGGGTCATCCCTCTTCCTTCATGCATCCAGAGAGTGCCCTACTCATCTGCCCTTTGGGTCCCATGAGTTCATAAAGGTGATCAATCTCCTAACCCATGGCCCTCAGACAATGATAGCCGTTACCTCCCGACCCTATGGTCATGTGCATTAGGGAATTAGGCAACTCCTACTTCCATCGGTCTTATCCCTACCTGACCCTAAGATAGACTTAGGATTCTCTTATAGTACATGTTCAACTTAGAACCTTACCCACGCATTCATCATCTCTCTTCTTGCATTCATGGGCTGACTTCCATCCTTCCCTAGGGATCATGGCAACCTTCCTACCTTAGTCAAGCCCCATACCGGTTACCTCCATGGTAACACATCCACAAGCGCATAGAGATGGCTATATGTGAGTCTATAGGTTCATTCTCATGCCATGTACTCTTAGCTTCTCAAGATCCTATGAAACCTCCTCAGGTTACCTCAAAACCAACCAAACTGGTAAACTCCCTACCAAAGGGTCCCTCTCCCAGGATGGGAGGAAACTACACTTTGATAACAAAGGTCACAAGTGTCCTTAGGGTTTACATTCACATGAACCTACTTAACCCTAGCAAGCTATTAAGGAACAAGAAGATCACCTACTGAATCCTTCTAGGTCGTACCTGTCCTCTTTCCTCAATGCTGGATCAAGATCATACTTTCCTTTATCATCAACCTAGGTGTGAGGGGTTCATCAAACATACCTTAAACTTAAGGGGCTTCCCTTTACTCTTAACACAGGAAGTATCATGCTCGTATCTATGGTAACTCAACTCTCATCATGAGCATTAGGTAAACCACTTCCCCTCTTATACCAGGAACCCTAGGTTCACTTTTGGGTATCCAACTGTATGCTCAAGATCATCCATAACTCTTTATGCTCCACCATGATTCCTTATCCAGGGTTTCATCCTACTGTCAGCACTATGACGTGCCCTAGGTGCCAGCTATACCCTACTTGCACAAGCCCAAAGGGTTTCTAAGGTCCTTCACTAACATCATCATCTAAGGAGCTATCCTTTACCCTAACATGCATGACCCTTCCCAGGGTTGGGTTGCCAAAGGTGCTAGGTCACCCATGGACCATATGGCATCCCAAAGGCATGTCCTTTCAAACACCTGGTCCAACTCATCTCTCTCTAACCTTCACTTAGGGTTAGGGTTAGCATCATCCTCAAAGGATTTGCTAGGTCTCTACTTTTAATGGAGTTCTCTACCTCCAAGACTAACTCTCTCTACTCATCCTCCTGCTAAGGAGGTCTATCCTCAGGTCTCTCCTGAGGGTAATGACAACTCGTGTCATATGACCTAAGCATGTATCTATTCCTTTACGCTTACTCTATTAAGCTTATGTCCATGACAACTTATTTACATGCTTTTTTATTAATTTGGTGGAGGATTCCTTAATCCTTATCAACTTTACCCATAACTCAAGAGGGTGTGGAGAAGAGAGGAAACCCTAATCCTTAAGGTCCTTAATAGAATTTGAGTTGAGAAGGGATGAACAAGATGCAAGAGTCCTAAAAGGTATCTTATTTCAAATCATACCATAAGACTTTGGCCAGGCAGTCACACAAATCCGGGAGTCCTCGTATTCCGACTAGCGGTGCAGAGGAAAATATTGCCAGCGCCCGGACGTGATCCTTTTCTAGACACCTCAATCGTTCGGATAATCCACTAATAACTCCCTTGGGTTCTACAGAATTTGTAAAATTTACTAATTATTAAAGATTAAATGAGGAACCTATGCTCTGATACCAATTGTAACGACCCCGCCTCCCGGTAACCCCCAATTAAGGGTGACCCGAAGGTCAGAGCCATTATTCAATTAACAGGATCAAAGGTTTGACAAATAATCCATAACAATTAATAAACTTTACCAACTAAACTGAAAACTGGTATAAAATAAAACTTTGCTTACCTTTTAAAACTGGGATTTGTAAACTTCTATCCATGAAGATACCAATCTAACTAATCCTCCCATGCATGTTATTTCTCATTTAATTCCACATATGCCACTTTACTGTTTGTTCTTTTCATTTGTACCTAAAATGTCGACAAACAAAACATCGGTCAACAAGAAGCTGGTATGTGGGGGAAAAAATAATCATGCAACTATAATATCAATGTAATCATGCAATTAATCATTTAACAACCAAGATTACATTTTAAGCCATACTACTCAATCCATACCTATCCACAACTCTGTGATGTCCCTGTAAGGACTTATATAATACCTCTGTAAAGGTAGAGTCGCATGGCACCACCCAAAGGTAGCCCAATATCTAACTCACTGTGACTTGATGGACCTACCCTTTAGGTAGCCATATACTAAGTCATTCCATGACTTGATGGACCTACCCTCTAGGTAGCCATGTACTAGGTCAGTCATTAAGATATAGAGGGGACCAAGATCTGAGCTAGTAGGCACATATATTATGTGATAGTCATATTCACATTATAGTTTTCATGAAATAAATTCATTCAACAGTTTATTTCAAGTCATCGGTGAAAATCTCGGAAAACCTCGGAAATCTATCTCAAGATATTCATAAGTGTAACCACATACCTTTGGTTGCAGATTTCAAGACAGAATCAAATATGCAGAGAAACCCAATCAATCAAGCAATGAGGAAGACAAATCTTTAAATAAAAGTACCAATTTCCTTTTATTAATATTTATCCAATTTCATCACATTACTTAGGATTTCAATTCCAATTTTAGGGTTTCTTTGGAAATTAGGGTTTTTACCTCCTCTTTCAATATTATGATCCTTAATTTATCAAAACTACATGAAACCCCTAATTTCTCATTATAGCACATCTTTATCAAGTTTAGAATCTTTATTAAGCATCTGATTTCCTTATTCCAAATGAATATGATTTTTATCTCCTTTCATCCCAAACTAGGGTTCCCATATAGATTAACCTTCTTTTATGGATTACAACTCTAATTTAGGCATCTTTGCATTCAAAACGGATAATCAAACCACTTTTATCATCAACAAGGTTAAACTTATCAATTTGACCTATTGATTCACCAAATTACACTCTTAACATTCAATTAGAGTTTCTCATCAACTTTTAATACACTTTATTAGCAAATTTGGATACTTTTGCAAAACGGAGCAGAACTAGGTTCTCAAATCATTTTTATCAAATTACTTGCATTTTTATACACAACTTTCATATATAAAGTTTTTCCATATGAGGTTCCTAGCTATTACTACGAATTTTGCAAAATTAAACCATTTTCTGAATTATATAGTCAGAGAGCGAGATTACCAAAAATTCTCGGTCATTGGATGCTCTGCGGTCCACAGTAGTCCACTGATTAGACGATCCGTGTCGATCACCCCCACTCAACTACTTGCGCGCGCGCCTCTATGTCCGGGCCGTTGGATTACCCTGAGTCCATGATGGACTCTCGATCTAGCGGCCCACGATTTGAGCAACTTAACTCAGTCGATCCTTCCTTGCTCCGTCCGATCTTGATCGAATGAAGACTGCTCATCATCATCGTTCTTTTTCTGCTGCTCGCGCCACAGTGGCGCCCTTGCCGGAGCCAAGATGATCGGGAAAAAGGGAGGGGTTCGGAGCTCGATCACCAGCCATAAACGATCACAACTTCAAGAGAGATCATCTGATACCCTTTTTATAGGGTATGGGGTGTCCCTGTGAGGAGTCCCAAACCTAGACAATCTGGACAACTAGCCCAATTGGGCGTTTCACGAGATTAGGTAAAAACCTGGTAAAACCAGGGTCTAGATCCTTCGCAAGGATTTCTCGAACCTAATGGGACAAGAATCATAAGTGCAGATGCACTTGATTGAGAGAAAATCCATGGGAAAGATCCCCCCTGTAATGCAGAGTCTGCATCCTACTAGGATTCTAGACTATGAGCAGTGCCCGTTGGATCTAAATCCAAGGGCCCTCATCACGCGTGTTTGATCAAAAGGAAATAAATTCCCAATTAATTCGAATTATATTCCTAATTCAAAGATAACTTGGAAAATTCATAACTCAATGAATTTCCTAATTCAAATAAATTCCCAATTAATTCGAATTATATTCCTAATTCAAAGAGGAAATTCTATATTTTTTGGAATAATCCCTTAGCCTTTTGTTCTTACTTTATTTATTTTCTTATGTACTCCTTATCCAATTGAATTTCTTTTTAATTTCTTTTTCTTTTTCCTTCAATTGGGCTCAATGGCCAATAAGGCCCATTAAGAAAACATACAACATAAATTCATGCATTCAATCAAAAGACATCCTAATTTGTTCATTTATCTTTATTAGGAGAAATCATATTTCTTACGAAATGAACCCAAAATTGGGGGTTGTAACAATCACATTTCTAAGAACAATATTTGTCTTAATCATATTGATAGTAAAAATCAATTAGCCGATATTTTCACAAATCCTCTTGCTTTGGAACAATTTTGGGTTATAGGAGACAACTTATGCAGTGTTCCTCTTTAGTATGTGGATTTTGATATATTTTCAAAATGATGTTATTTCTTGGTCTTCACATCTAAGTTTAAGTTTTTATATGGGCATCTTATCTATATACATCATGTGACGTTTAATATTTGAGATTTTATTCTTGCTTCATGGCTTCTATAAAACCAAAATGGGCTTCACATCCCATATAAATGACTTAGAGATTCTCTTTTTAGAACTCATTCATTTTTTGTGCTTTGTGGAATCTTTACTCATTTATGGGCTTAACATCCCTTGAAAATGATAGACAAATCATCTTTGATTAAATTTCATCTTTGATTAAATTTGACTTTGTATCTTAATATGCATATCATATTAAGGGTGAGTATCCCACTCAGGGGGAGTCATCTTCTCTTCATAATGTTTACCTTTTTTTTGAGATGGCAAAGGAGGATAAATATTTTCTTTCGTAAAAACTTACCTCCTTGAGTTAGTCAATTTGTCGATTGAGCTTTCAAGTTTTTACTCTAAGGGACTCTGTGTCATATATTAATTGTTGCACTTTACTTTGAGAAATGGATAATGTGTTCCATACCTCTCAAATGTAAGTATGCAAAAATTTTGGAGACACTCAAGGAAAACTTCACTAAGGTATGAGTATTCTTTTTGAGTTTTTGCTTATATTTTGAAATGTTTGCTATCTTCAAAAAGTGGAAGATTGTTGACTAAATTGGATATTAGCTTATCTTCTCTTTTGATGATAAAAAAACATTTCTTATTTGTGGATTTAACATTCTAGTTTAGTGTTTTAGGAACCTCTTGGCAAAATCAAGATTGAAACATCAAATAATTAAATAATTATTCATATGTTCTTATTTGTATTAGAAATGTATAAGTTATTAGAACTCATATAAAATCCAGAAATGGACCAACCCGACCTTTCCCAAAACCCTTCACAAGTCAAATAAGAAGTGTCTTAGATATAGAGGTCACACTAAAAATATCTTTAGATAAGTTCTTGAAATGTTTAGACATCTCTTACAGTTGGTCAGTCAAAAAGTGGATTGAGTCAGTCGAGAATGTTGTCGATTGATACACTGCCAGGTCGAGGCCTCTGGCAACCAAAGTTTTACATTAAATATTGAGTCATCTCAGTAAAAAAATTTGTCGGTCGAGGAAGAACCGTTGTGACACTATGACCAAGAATTCAAACTAACAAATAACCATTGGAGCGTTTGCACATTCAACATAGACTCAGTCGAGAAGCTAGTCGACTGAGACACTTCCAGTTGAGAAAATTTTCGAACGAGAAACTTTCTGGAATGAAAATTTATTGCGTTCAAACTAGTCATTGCACCTACATTTACTTCGTCCAAATGGATACCTGACCCCTTAGAACTCTCTAGACACTCCCCAAAGATGTCTTAGCCACATGTAATTCATTCATATAAACAGTAGTGGTCTAGGTACACCTCAAGATACACTTGCATACTTTCATACATTACATCTTGAGAAATAAGAGTTGTAGCATCCCACATGCAAATCATTCACAACAATCCTTTTGTGTCCTTGCCTTATCTTAGCCTACCACCACTCAAACTTGATACATTGTTCGTGGTTTGGTCCATAAGCTTGATTCATAAGGACGTTGTGGAGTTTACTTGGTGTATTCTTTTCTCCCATCTTAATTCTGTTATTGTGTAATTGTAGTTGAGCTACTTCCAGAGAAGAAGGTTGTACAAGATCCCACAAGAGAAGGTGTTCTTCTATTGGTCGTCAAAGAAGAGGTGGCATCCAATTCTCTTCCTCATATGTTGGTGCTTAGCCAGTCTATAACAGAAGAGGTGGCATCTAGTTCTCCTCCTTGTCCATCGGTGCTTTTGGAGTCCAAAAAAGAAAAGGTTTGATTTGTGCTCTTTTGTGGCTGGTAAAGAAGAGGGTTTAGTTACAACTACTATTTTGTAATTTGTCCTAATACATAAATTATTAAAATTGTATGTTTTAAATCTCAGTTGGTAACAACTGGGTAGTGGATTGACATCATTGATGGAACCACTCTAAATCTTATCTCTCTTTTTGTTTCCTCTTTTATTTTTTTGCACTTTAAAATAAGTAATTTCATTAAAGTTATTATAAAACTCTATTCACCCCCTCTAGATCTTTCAAATTCAACATTGTAACACAACTAAATCTTACCTAAATCACCTCAACCCTTTCATGTAAGACTAACCATTCCTATCAAATCATGTGACTAAACAACTATTTATTATTCGGTGATACTCGACAACAACTAAAAACATGTTGAGTAACAACAATCTATACCATGCACTTAACATAACCGACTTCACCTACTAATTGTAATAAAATTATTCACCATTGGAACCCCAACCACATATACAAATAATCATATGTGATTCATGGTAATTGTAGTCTTGCATTTTTGTATCAATTTTTTACAACATAAGTATACATACATTATACTTTACTTTCATGCATGTCTTCACAGTCATTTTCATAGACCTGAATGAAAGCCCCAACCATGATTATACACATGACAATTAAGGGATGAATGTTATTGAAATAAGTGATGTTTTTGTGTTATCAAAATAACCTCATGCCATACTATAGTTAGATGATGATGATGGCCATTTAGTGACAAGCTAGTTAGATCCAACATTATCATGTTCCTTTCATGTCCCTATTACTGCACCAGATGTTGGAATACCTTTTAGTTGGAATTAAGTTTCATTATATAGAAGAAGCAAAACAATTCTACCAATTATATGCAGACACAACTACCTTTGGCATCAAAATATCACATTCGTCCAAGGAATAAAATGACAAAGCAATTGCAAAAATCACGTGCACTTGTGTTAAGGGAGGTAGGCCACCAACAGATGAAACCATACCTTATTTTGATACAAACCAACTTTTCACGTACATAATGACCTAGCCATTTTAAGTTAAAGTGTACAATTTTAGGTAAATATTAGATTTCACATGCTTCAACACGATATGCTTAGGTTACTTCATGCAAGACGAGAATTTTGTTTGATATACAACACTACATTGACTTGAATGATACACATCTAAAATGATGGCATCTTAACTAACTAAAGCTAGAGGGTACAACAAACTAGCTCACAATCATCCAAAACAACATGACTAACCATAAGCTTCATTTGAGTAAGCGTTGATTATGATAAGGTTATGCCCATATAATACAATTATGTTTTGTTTGCATGCAATAGAATGACTCAGACTTATTGTACATAGTAGACTTGAATGATGATGGTTTTCTAAGAAATGTATTTTGGGTAGACGCATTCTTTAATAGTATATAAATACTTTGGTGATGTTTTTACTTTTGATACAACATATTTGACAAACATATACAAAATTTCATTCACCCATAAGTCATCAATGTCAGTCATCTGTAACAGTCTATGCTATTAGGTTGTGGATTACTGTGTGAAGAAACAATAAAGATTTATACGTGGATGTTTCAAACATGGTAGTAGTTCATGGGTAAGTCTTCCACAATTTCTACTGACATCCTACATATATCATTTTTTTAATGAATTTCTATCTCTATTGTAAGCTATCTATCTTGTCATTACATATCAATGGTGGTTTCCGAACAAGCTTTATGTTTTAAGATAGCTCTAAGATTACATATAACCTAATTAACATGTATTGTCACATACATATATTTATCATCAATATTCAACACCTTTCCCATAGCCGATGTAGTTTTGTGTTTAATCACGAAAATCCCCTAAATGTAACTAGTATTTTCTATGATGTGTTTCTACACAAGGAATCAATGTTACATCTATAATGTGAATGTCCATCATTCGGACTAACTCTTGTCCAATTTTAGTGTTATCAAGCATCCCGCCAAAGGGAATTGTAATTGACCAAACTCTATCAATAATAAACAATATAAGGATAGTGTTTCTTGATGCTAGGCACCGACTTTATTTGCAACTCATCATGAGAAAATTTCTAGACAAACTAGGAAGAAACTCAGTTATATCTCATCTTCTAAAAAATGTTGTATATTAAATCTCATCAATTGATGCATTTGAAAGGAACTGGGTGATTGCAATATAGACATGAAAAATAAGATAGTATGATTGGTTGTCATGAATTTACTAAATAAAACATATGTGTGCACCTGCATATGTCTATGAATTTTTTGGGAAAATATGAAAACAACCTAGAGTGAGCCAATCAATATGTATTTCAATCCATACACTAATTTCAAAACATCTTTGGAATAATTTATTAACCAATACCAATTTGTATAAGAAGCAAGACTCAAGAGAGAGAGAGAGAGAATCAATCTGATTATCATGACCTAGATAAGACAATTTAGTTGAGAATTGAATTTCAAACAAATATTGATGCAATAATTACTAAAATCAAAACATATTCAAGAAATTTCATATGGGATAACAACACATGATGGATTGTGAAGTAGTGATCCTAACCAAAGTTAATACTTTATTTATTGTTTTTGTAAAGGAACAACACATGTTGTGCTTATAAGAGTCTGACTCTAGATTAATTGAGAACTAGTTCATTGTCACATATGACTCTATTCTGAACAATCTGTTATGCACTTGCCATTTGTTTGAGTGCAACACTATCACGTGCAAACACTCATTGTGTGTCCTTAAACGTAATTGTATGGCAGACACGCTTCCACTACAATACATAATACACATGTGGAGGAAGGGCATTGTATGTGACTAGGAAAGAAATACACAAAAGCTACAAGGATGTGCACGAAATTTGCAGAGAGAGCTAGAGATATTTCAAACATCTTTCAACATTTCATTGAAATGTCACATTTTTCATATCAACATATGTTATCCTTAGGGCTTTATTGAGCAAAAAATTGAAACATGTATACAAACACAACAACTGCATTAGAACATAGCATAAGTACCAATTTGCATTTGTATTTAAACATTTGAGTATGTTCAATAACCCACACATTTTTAATATTTCATTGATTTGTGCAACATTCAATTAATAAAAACAAATAAATAATTTTGTTTCATTTTAATACATCATAAGGTGATATTATCTCTTAAAGACCTACGGTAAAGGACCTTGTAATAGTCAAAATGGTTGGAAGGCCACCATCTTTACATAAAAAGGATCGAAAGGAAATGAACTGTATAAATGAATGAAATTTGCAAAGTAAAACAAGAAGAAACAAGGTAAATCATCAACAATGGAATGACAATTACCACTTCCACAGTGTCAACACATGAAAACTGAAGTGTTCACCCAACAAAGCAGCATGCATCAAACCATAAACCCAACAAGCCTCATGTATAATGCATATCACTTCTAGCTTCAACATTGGAGAAAATTACTACATCATGCCATCTCCTCTTGTTGTTGCTTGATTATGTTTCACTACTAATAAAGACTATTTTGAAGTGATTTCTATAGGTATTTTTGGGACAATTTGTTTTTCTCACACATGTATATTTTTTTGTCAACTTTTACACCATCAATACACCTACATAGACATGTGTATCACATAGCACATCTATTCCAATTTTGTGATATGTTAATAGTATATGAAGAGAACTACACTCGTATAAAATCACTATGATAACTAAAACTATTTAATGGAGCTATAACATGGATGTAGTGTGTCAATACCACATCCTCATTCTTTGTCAACCATGAAAAATTTGATTCAACTTTTGGTATAGTTATGTTATGATGTTAAATTTTGTTATTTTTTGTCAACCTTCACAACTGGTAAATGTTAGGTGTGTGATATCAATTTAGTATTTTATATCTAGGCTAAATTAAAATAAAGGAGGACATCAATATATCACTGCTGGAATACATTAGGCTAGAGTAGGGTAAATTATTCTTATATACTTGTACACATGTAATTTGTTGTTTTTAATTCATCCTCATCATATTTTTTTATTTACACCATATTCAAGCAAGAAATCTCTTATTTTAAGTAGATTTAGTTTTCAAAGACATCTAGCTTGATTATATAAAAATTTAATTTTCAATTGCATATTTATTATCAAATATCATATTTATTCCATCCAAATTGTATTGTCGGTATCTAATGCTAACATTATTTAATGGATTATAATACATGTAGCCATAAACTGAATAGTTTTAATGAAATAGAATTATGATCAATACAAAACACTGGTAATATTCTCCATAGAAAATCGTAATTTTTTCTAAAATTATTATAAAAACATGTGATTTTTAAACCACTTCACGTGCATCAGTTAACAAACAATATTCCAGATAAAAAGGGCATTCGTCAACAAACTTAACCTAATAACTTGTTGTTATACATGAGGCCAACCTTGTAAAACAACACCACATTGCTAGTTTTATAAAAAGACACTTGAAACCTTTGCATATCCAACAATATAGGAAACCAACATAAAAAAATGATCCATACATATGACGTAGTAACTGTTGGTAAGGTATGCCTAGAGAGCCAATCATATGATGACTGACATGACATATAAAGTAATGAATTTGATTTATAATCATAAATGCAAGATACCAATTCATTCTATTTCACTCAGTTATGAGATAATGAGGAAACACAATGAATGTCTAAAGAATGAGAATACTCAATGACATATATCTTCAAGTACAAGACTAGAACAATGACATCATACAGATGCTAAGAGTATGCTCATTCTTATTATATCACTAGTCAGATGTTACTCTAAAAAGAAAATAGACACCACTAATACTTAAGACTAGAGTGTGTGTTGGTTGATAACATAATCTCATTAGTCATGATATGTTATATCAAACCAAGCACACATATACTTATTATGGAATAGTGTATCAGACAGACCCACCTCAAGAGTGACACATGGAACCCATGTATGGTGGTCATAGTCATCTCTCATAGTGAAGGTAGTGATTATAGTTCTTAGACTTGAAGCCACTACACCCATCACATGTCATTTGATATACTTTGACATCATACAACGTAACCATGAATAAGGATTACCATAAAGGTGATTGTTATATAGTTGTGACACATGGGACAAACTATGAGTGATGTAGATGGGATTTGTCCCTCCTACTAGAGTTTGATATCCTGACCACTTGATAAGCAAGACTGAGAAATGCATGTCCATGCACATGTGATTCAATATATGATATTGAGGTCACATATATCTTAGACAGTCTGCTCTAGGTTCAAGGAACATGGATTGAGCATTCGTAGGATGATGATTCCATGCCTCGAGTTCATTCTGGATATCAGAGATAAAGGAACTATACAATCACTATAACACCTTACACAAATTGTAGGTTGAAGTTGTTCTTCAACTTTCCATTCACTTGGGCAACATTGATGTGTAACTAGGCACTGCTCTTTGGTTGTGATGTCATAAGCTAGTTATAGACATTCACTACCAATGTGATATGGGACCTATAGGGTCACACACATAGGAACTCATCTAGAAGAAGAGTTTAGTTATGAATAATAATTGAATTGATTACTAAAGTGTTTAGGTACTGAATTAGATCAACAAATCAACTAAGTGGACTCCCAACCAATCGATTCAAGTGTTGAGACAATCGGTTGGAGTGTCAGTTTATTAGAAATTGAATTGGTGATATTCTACAAGAACTAGAGAGTGAACGGATCGGTTCACTTAGTGAACTGATCGGCTCGGATCACCAACCAACTAGTTGGGGTTGTGAGATGACTGGATCTTAAGAGAGAGACACCCAGTTCATGGAGAAATTTGATTGCATCAAGGATTAGTCATGATCTCATGTTGTGCATTAATTAAATTTAATTTTGCTAATTAATATATGATTGGGAAACATGGAAAAATGACCAGTTCGGTCTGTGAACCAATTGGATCTCATGTTAATTGATCGGTTCAGTGCTCGCAGATTGTGAAAATTCATAATCTTCCAATCCCTTCCACTCCCTCATAGATTAGAAACCCAGACCCTAACCCCTCCTATAAATAGGCAAGTAACAGGGGCTTCCCATGACACTACTCAATTATCTCTGACAATTGTTGTCCTCTCTGGTTGTAGTAAGCAATAGAGATCCTGAGCAAGTCCTACCTACTAAAGGGGGGGATATCAAGGGAGAAACAATTACGAGAGAGAAAGTTGGTGACTAGTACATCCATGGGAGGGACAACTCCTTCCTTTTTGTTCTAGTAGAATAATAAGAGTTCTAGGTGGTCTATGTGGACTTCCATAGAGGCAAGGTGGTCTTTTCCCATCACTAGGAGGGAAACATAAATCTACAATCTATGGAGTGCATGAGCTGATATAGACATTGTTTGAATCTATCATCTACGGTGAAGACCAGAAGATGCATAGACATCATGCAAGAGCAACTAGAAGAGAGTTGCACGACTACTGAAACAAGTTATAGTCATTGGACTTGCTCCAGGATCAGTTATGAACTCATTAAAACATCCTTCCCATTACATAGTTGTTTACCCAATCTTGTTGTTCATGGGAATATGGCAATTAAATTTTTGTTTCCACTTCCTATTCTGTGTCGATATTTCCCAACAGTGGTATCAAAGCAACATCGATTTACTATGTCTTGGGATAATCGATATGATCTAATTTTTGGAATACCGCTTTTATTTATTGCATGTAATGTGTATAGTTAAGAAGACTAATGCACATATCTAATCAAAGACCATATATAATGCCGAACTAATATATATACATATGATATGATATATATGTAACTTACACGCCTCACCCTAAAACTAGTTTTGGTATTGTATGTGTAGCGTGGTTATGTCTAATAATCCAACTATCTATGTGTGTTGGATGATTTGGTTTTATTCCTGTCATATCTTAGTTTGCATACCGAGCCTCTACCTTCTTCTTCCCAATGTAAAAGTTGATTTTTTCCTATCTTTGCTCCCCTCAAATGCAACCCGTGGTTTCTCATTACCATGTAATAAGTTTAATAGAAATAGGATAGTTTCCTTTCTTGAAACAACGAAGATGACGATCAACGTCCAGCGAGATGACCATTTCACATGACGAGTCGACCAACTACAGGACCGAGGAGGACAAACAACAAGAATGAACTGACTGACTAGTGGATCCAACTGACTGTATGGAGGTGCCTAGACATCAAGAGTACAGGAGGCCAGATGACCGTTTTATACGACCAACCGACCGGCCAAGAGGCAGAATTTCCATTTCAAGGGTTGAATAGATCAACCCAGATTGGCAAGCACACATTCACACCAACTACAGGTTCATGCATATGATGTGATGTTGACCTAGGTGGTAGTAATTCATTGTGGATCTAAGAAATTACAACAGAGATGACCATAATCATTTCCATTTTTTATATTGTTTTTTTACGTTGTGGGATATTTTTTTTTGGAAATAGGTAAATATATTGCCAAAAGAAGAGGTATATTTGGGCTATACAGTACAAGAGCTACAAAAGTATACACGGGCTGACTCTACAAAAATCCCCAGTGTAAACGGGCTAAAGGGCTAACCCCTTTGTCAAGGCCTTTCTTGGCCTATAACACCGCCCCTATATCTCTAGCTACACAATGGAAAATGTCAAGGTCTGTTGATCTGTTGTGCAGCACCTAGTTCCTGACTTTCCAAACATTAAAGCAGATGCAAGTGAAGCAAAGACCACCAAAAGCCAGCTCCCTTTCATTCCTACACTTCATCTTTATCTGCTCCATGGTATCCCTTAGAGATTCGGACCTGAACGTGCCCCATCCATTTTTGAGCCACATCAAAGACCACACATATTTTACTTTGTTGCAATCATGAAAAAGGTGGTCATGGTTTTCGTCTTCTAAGCAGAAACAACATCTCCCATTGGTGTTGATGCCCCATCTAGCCATTTTGTCTTTTGTGAGGAGTTTGCCAAGGATGGCTTTGAAACAAGTCACACTCCATTTAGGGATATGCCCTCTGCCCCACAACAGTTTATGCCAAGAAACCTGCTCACATGTATCTCTGTGGATCCATGGTTTCTGTTGTCCATTGAACCTGTAGAGACCACTACTACCCATAGAGTACATATGACCATTATGCCGCCATGAGTAGTATAAAGCATCCCATATCCTGGAAGAGCCATTGCTAGGCTGAGGGGTGCACCCATAACGCCTTCTCATCCATATTACCCAGATACCCTCTCCCTACATGAGGAATCTATCCAACTTGTGCTGGTTGCTGGCCATGATGATGTCTTCCACCTTGCTCAGGTTCAAGCCGCCCTGCTTATACCTTTTAGCAATCGTACCCCAAGCTACATTATGCAATTTACCTCCCCATATGAAGTTTGTTATCAGCCTCGTGATCCTATCAGCTGTAGGATTAGGAAGCATGCACATGTTGCTCCAAAACTGTACCATTATTTGAATCACTGATCGGGTCAGCATAATTCTACCCGCCATAGACATTTGGATGCTCGTCCACCCTTCAATTTTGATTCTGACTTTGTCTAGGTACATTGCGAAGTCACCAGAGACACCTCTCCCCCCCCACAATAGGTACACCAAGGTATCTTATAGGAAGGCGTCCACAACGAAGGCATGTTGCCCTTCTAAGTCTTCCTCTTCTACTGTCACACGATTTTGATAGGTAAACACTTGACTTGATATCACTAATATATAGGCCGGTGGCTCTCCCGAAACATTCCAACAGTCTCTTGAATTCAGTTAGCCTCTTTGCGTGTCCAGTGGAGAACATCATGATGTCATCCGCAAAGATTAGATGGCTTTTAACTTTAGTACCTTTGATCTTGAAAGTTCTGATGACATTTCTTTGCTCTACTTCCTTGATCATCGTGGTAAGCCCCTCCATAACCAAGGTAAAGAGAAGGGGGGATAAGGGGTCTCCTTTGCAAAGCCCATTTGAAGCCGTAAACATTCCCACTGGTCCCCCATTCAGCAACATAGAAAAGGAAGTTGTGGTAATACATTGTTTGATGAGGTTTATCCATCTTCTAGAGAAACCTAAAGCCACCATTATGTCCCACATTATGTCCCATCAAATATGATCATAGGCCTTCCTAAGGTCTATCTTGATGCAAGCTTTAGAGTTAGAGTTCTTCATGTTGAAACCAGTGAGAAATTCAGCTGCCAGGAGGGCACAATCAGCTATCTTTCGCCCCTTTATGAACGCACATTGTTCCTCAGAAATTATGCTCAGCAACCATTTCTTTAACCTTCCCGCAAGCAACTTCGCCCAAATTTTGTAGATAGTAGAACAACAGGATATCAGCCTATAATCATTCATGCATCTTGCATCTTTCTTTTTGGGTATCAGTTTGATGAAAGTGTGATTTGCAGCCCGCACCATATTGCCACCCTGGAGCAGCCACATGATCACCTTGATGATATCCTTCTTAATGTAGTCCCACATATATTGGAAGTACTTGCTGTTAAAGCCGTCAGTCCATGGTGCCTTGGAGGTATTAATCGAGAACAAAGCAGCTTTGATTTCCTCCTCATCTACATCTCTGCAAATGTCTTCATTCATTTCAGCAGTTACTTTGAGTGTGGGGTAGATGGAGCTATCAATACTTCGGCTGGTATCCATCTACTGGTTGTAAAGCTCCTCAAAGTATTCTATAGTGGTTTTGGTTATCTCCTCTCTACTTTCTGCCACTTCACCACTCTCATTAATGAGTTGGTGAACTGTTTCCTTCATTTCTTTTTTCCGTACAACAACATGGTACATTTTAGTGTTTAGGTCCCCATCTTTTATCCACTTGATCATGTTCCTCTACCACATTAGCATTTCTTCCACTTTTAAGAATTTAGTAAGTTTCTCTTCCGCTCTTAGCCACTCATCTGCAATCTCATCATCTTCAGGATTTTCTCTAGCTTTTGTAGCTGCTTCCTTGTATTGTTCTCTTGCAAGTATTGTCATATTCTTCAGGTTTACCACCTCCTTAGACCACTTCCTAATCGCCTTCTTAGATGTCTATAGTTTTTTTATTACAATGTATAGAGGATTCCCTGTGACTGTCGTATCCCACGCCTCCTGAGCAGTGTCTTTGAAGCTTCTCCATTCACACCACCAGTTGCAAAACCTGAAAGGCCTGATCATCTTGGGTCTATGAATAAGATCCATCTTCATCCAGCTGTGGTCGCTCATGGGGTCAGCCCCATGTTGGATCACTGCATTTGGCCACACTTTAAGCCAAGCATGATTGATGAGTCCCCTATCCAAGCTACTGGAAATTCTCCTGCCAATTCCCTGTTTATTGGACCAGGAGACCTTGCCACCAATAGCATTCAATTCTATCAAACATGCTGCATCCATCGTATTGTTAAAGTTCTCCATCACCCGGTGGGGGACCGGTCTACCTCCATGCTTTTCATTGGACCTTCTAACATTATTAAAGTCACCCCAAATTAACCAGGGTACCTCCTCCTGTGCCGTGCTTTTAATACTCTACCATAATCTTGTTATGTCACCCTCCAGGTTCTCCCCATATATCTCCAAAGCAATAAAAGCCATTCCACCTCTGTTACAATAGCTAGCAGTGATGATTTGGTCATTTATATTGATGGGTTCCACATCCCATACCTTCGGGTTCCATCCTATAGCAATGCGAGCCCCATCCCTGCATTCAATATTAGAAATTGTCGACCACCCATTGGGAAATAAGGTGTTTATTCTATCCTTCACCATTCTTCTTATTCTCGTTTCATAACAGAAAATGAGGGTTGCTCCTTCCTCCTCCACTATAGCTCACAACCTTCTTTGCTTCTCGGCAAGCGAGGCTCCTCGCACATTCCATGCGAGGATAGACATACTATTTCTTTGTGGAGCTACTCCCCTCGTCGGAGCCACTCTTGTTCTTCTTCTTCTTGTTTGTACTTCGAGTGCATCTCGGGCTCCTGCTCCTGGAAGGGTCTTCCATCTCCATGTTGTCATCATATGCTATTTATTATAGAGCCGTGAAGGGGTTCTTGTCCACATCCAATACAGCAGCTGGTTCCTGAACACCAGACACCATGGCAGATGTAGTCCCTGCAATCACAGCTCCAGAGTCCACATTTGAAAGGATATTAGCCCCTTATTCTTGGTTTGGCATTTCCGCAAGCATGTCACATGCTTCATGTCCTGTGTTCGTGCTGGTTGTATTGCAGGTCTGGACCACCACCACCGAGCTGTTGTTGTTGTCGTTGGTCCCTCCTTAAGCTTATGTAACCTTCTCCTTCTCAACCCTGCATTGAGGAGGAGGTCTTGATTTCCCCGCTCTCTAGGTCTGCCTCTGGCAGGTTCGGGCACAATGGGAGGGGAAGGGTTAGTAGCGCGCCGTTCCCCTGGGCATTGTCCCGCAACATGGCCAAACACCTTACATTCTGGGCATCGATCAGGCAATGATTCATACCTCACCTTGACCTTCCATTCCTCGCCATTTGGGAGTTCCACCATGACTTTAGACGGGGGGTTCACCTCAGCCGAAATGTCGATGCAGAAGCGTGTGCAACCCATTGTAGAGCCGTCCGCCTTCCTGTCAATGGCCCTCAGCTCGCCTATGGCATGTGCAATGACCGCGATGGCTCTTGGGGTCCAATGCAGTCCCACCTCCGGTAGCGACACCCAAACATGGGCTGTAGTGAACGCTGCTCTCCGAGTATCAGCTTCTCGAGTCCATTTCCTGACCAGGACCATCTAGTCATCAAAGAACCATGGTCCTCTCTGCATAACCTTCCTTCAATCTTCCTCAGATGAGAATCGCACGAGGAACATGCCTCCGTCAAGGGTGAAGATCTCTAGATCGCCTCGCGGCCTCCAGTTGCGGATCATCCATCCCCGCAGCTGTGACGGATGGCATTTCCTCCCTAGGATATGGACAATGGACGAGTATCTGTGGTAGTCCTCCATCTCCCCTAGGATTGAATCTGTCATCCGGGTCCATGTCCACTGGTCCCCTTCTCACCTGAAAGGGGTCTTCAGATCTGTAGTCACTGCTCCCTTGATCGTCGGTGGCAAGCCCTCAACTGTGCGGACCCAAGACCCAGCCACCGTGACGTCTGCTTCTGATGCAAACCAGCTCCGACTCAGACTCTCATCACTTACTGGAGGAACCTCAGGGGGTGGGCGGTCCCCCTCGCCCGCCATGCCGTCGCCTGCCCGGGAGCAGAAAGAAGAGTGAGAGAGCGAGAAGTTGATAAATAAGATATTATTATAGAATGTATATGATACGTACTAGTATGTGGTGATTGAATATTTATATATATATATATATATATAATCCCTTAATCAAACATATTAAGTCTAAGATGCTTTCCATTAGTGACACACATGAAACACTTGATGACTAAGCATGGACTCCCAAGGATGGTGCATTGTCTATCTTGTGGAAGTGTGATGGTAATCGTGTAAGCCCACAAAGGAGGTACATTATTATCTTGTCCACTTTTAGGTTGGGCTTAACTGTGCGGTGTTAATGAGATTAACCACCAGAAGCATAAAAGATAATTATGGAAATAGTTTTGCATATTATATATCTAAGAATTGCATATGATTCAATTAGAAAACGTTGCCTACCTTATGGACATTGGCGTTCACCGGGTAATAATTGAATCATTTTGGATCTTGGATCATTAGAAGTTTGTTCTCTACAACCTTCCACATTGATAATAGAGGGTTTTCAATTTGATAAAAATAATGAGAGAGCTAGCCAATTAAAGACCGAATTAACATCATCAAATTTGATTAATCAAAAATGAGTTCTTAAAAAATTACAAATTCTTTTATAGAATCAAAGGGCAACAAACAACAACAACTTTTCACTACAACAAACATTCACATTAGTGACCTTTTAGAAATGCCACTGAAAAAAATAAATGTCACTAAACATGTTTAGTGGCATTTTTTGACATAAACAAATGCCTCTAGTACCAATTCCACTAGAAAGATAGTGGCGTAATTAGTAAACGCCACTAAACATTTGACTTTAGTGTCTTCCAATAAATGCCAAATAAATGCTCCGAAAATATTAATTGGCATTTATAAAAATGCCACTATCCATCAATTGGCTTTTATACAAATGCCACTATTTTGTGTTATGTTGTTGTATGAAAATGTTCTTATTGAGTTTAATGGCATATAAAAATGCCACTAATGACTACTAGTTCTGTATTACTACATTTTCATGGCTTTTAGTCATTCAGTTTCAATTCATTATCAGAATTTCTAAATGAATGCCAATTGTAGAACAACTCACTTTTTCGAAAGTATGAATATCTTTTATTTATAATCAAATGAGAATTACACGGGGAGGACATTTTACCTTGCCCCTTTATATTGAATACAACCAATGATATACTTTCATACAATATTTTTTAATTCAGTACATCATTGGATTTGTCTCTTCCCTGATATGACTATCTACTTTTCTACATGTCGACTTCAGAGCTCCTTTAAATATGATAAAAAACCCTTATCAAAACATTGACTAATCCCCTTCAAAGTAGGAATATAATATTGGAGATAGTAGCAAATCCAATATGGTTTATGTAGAGGTACCGATTTGTCTTCAAAAAGACTCGCCTGCTGGACATCAATACCACAAGCCCCATAATCAGTGGTGATCAGAACACGAGTAGCACCAGACCTAAATTTTGACATGATATCATCTTGTTCCTTCTCAGGCATACCACCATGCATAGAAGAAAATATAAAGCTACATTTGCATGTTGATTTCTAGAAAGAAACCTAATTGTTCCATTAAGGTTAGATCTAATAGTTTATGAAAAGATCTACATTAGGGGCCTAAGTCTTCAGTTCACATTGAATCTGAATGAATCTGCATCAAGGTGCCAAGTCATCTGCCCATCAATATAATTGTTAAACCATATTAAATGCATTAGATTCAATTATTAGGTACCTGGTGTTAAGCCATTTATATATATAAGGATTTTAGAGCTCAGCTACATGAGGATGTTGATCTCCCTTAAATGTGTGTGTTTCCATAGACACCATGGAGTAGTTGTGGTTTCTGAAAATAGCACCACAATAGGTGTTATTATCAACAATAGAAACAACATTGAAAATAGCGTTCTTGAATCCTTTAGGAGGAGAAAGAGAACATAGTACAATGCATTTTGCATATGTTGGGAAATCAGTAAATAAATCAATTTCATGGACCTAGTTGGGTACCTTCTGTGTCATATTTAACCATTTTTTCAAGTATGTGTTCAAATCTTACCCGTTTATGAAAAGATCTACATTAGGGGGCTATGTCCTCAGTTCACACCGAATCTGAATGAATCTGCATCAATGTGCCAAATAATCTTCCCATCAATATAATTGTTCAACCAGATTGAATGCATTAGATTCAATTATTAGGTACCTGTGTTAAGACATTTATTTATATAGAAGGATTGTAGAGCTCAACTACATGAGGATGTTGATCTCCCTTAAATGTGTGTGTTTCCATTGCCACCATGGAGTAGTTGTGGTTTTTTAAAATAGCACCACAACCGGTGTTATTATCAACAATAGCAATAACATTGAAAATAGCCTTCTTGACTCCTTTAGGAGTAGAAAGAGCACATAGTACAAGACATTTGGCATAGGCTGGGAGTTTTTCAACAAAAACAACCAAGCTTTCATTCCCATAGACACCAACCTTATATTGATCATGAAAATCAAAACAAATAGAACCTTCAAACATTCTTCTGACTTTGTATCCTCTCATCCAGAGCATGTAGCTACAATCTAAGTACTAACTCACATCACAACTGACAACACCACCCCTAGCATCTCTTATCTTCTTTTACTCTGCTTGATCATCATAACATCAAGCTAATACTCATCAACTCACATAATCATAACTGATAACACCACAAATGAATCTGCATTGGGTACCTTCTGTGTCATATATAACCATTTTTTCAAATATGTGTTCAAATCTTACCCATTTATGAAAAAAAACCTTGATTACATATGTAGTATCCAATATAACCCAATAATACATGTAATTAAAATGTGAATGAACTGACCTGATTTAGAAAATGTTGTATCAAAGTTTACCACCCTAAGTCATACTTTGCTAAGGTCTTACCTAATTTGTACAAAGTAAATCATGAGTTGGATAACTAGTGAGATTAATGAAATGGAACAGTGTATGAATAAGAAAACTAATCAAAATACATAATAACTATGTGTAGGGAGGAAAATAGAAACCTTACTCTTAACTCACTAATACCACAACTACCACCCCCGACATAAACAAAGAAACAACCACTAGTAGAATTGAGACATAATATCGAGCTACCTCCTTACATCAAGGGATACATTTATCTAGGTACTCCAATAGGACCAAAATATGTCATATAATTTGATGTTGGCACAAAATTAGGCCCTGCAAAACTTGTTACAACATAAAATATATATTGACCTCACAGGATATGACCCATGAAACATAAACTCCTTAACAAAAAGTTACCCCATTTTACAAAATTATGATGAATTAGAATAAACTGACAAGAAAAGTGGACAAATGATACAAGATCAGCATAAAATAGAGCATTAATAACAAGTATAGTAAGTCTTCTGAATGGAAGTTGTGCCAAATAAAGATTTATCTTCTCTAAGGAGAAGAACTACAATTTGCAAACATTTATCCATACTTACAACTTCACATGTTGATCTTAGATTTAGATAGGCCAGCACTAGGATTCCTTCCTTTTCTTCCCACTATTAGCAATCGAGACTAATTAGCTACTAAATGATGTGGGAGTCTTTTTCCTCTCACTATTTTCCTTGTCAAATAATCAACCTGACATCAAAAGGGAAGTTAAGCACATCATTTGGAGGGGCTGCCTTAACTACTTTCCCACTGATACTAAACAGAATGATGGTCTACTTTAAAATGACATGGTTAAACCTACTGACTGAGAAAGCTTCTGTACTATCAAGATACAAAGGTTCTTGACCCAAATTTTCTGGGCACTGTTGATTTTTACTGATGCTGCATTTTTAGCAGGTTCAAAGGTTACCCTTGGGGCTATTTGCAATGACTACCAATTTAGGATCCTAGTAATGGCAGTGAAATAAAGGCTAGGTCTTTAGGAACTATTTACTTGAATGTATAGGGGTTCTCCACGGGTTGCAAGTTTCATGAAAAAGTAGTTATAACAAAATGGAAGTGCATTCTGATGCTGAAAACATGGTGGATAGACTACTGGCTGATATCATGGGTGATAGTCCTAAAATTCCGATGTTCAAAGAGACAAGCACCATTTCAACATGCTTCAACATTGTCAAGTACTCATACATTCAGGTAGAGGGTAACCATGATGGAGATTATCTTGTGAAAATTGATCTCAGTGATGGGCACTGGTTGTATCTTATCATGTAGGTTCCTTTTTTAACATGGGTGTTTGATGTGATGGGTCATGTTTGATACAAAGATTCTTCTTCTTTTAAAAAAAAAGACAAGTATATAAGCACGCTCAATTAAGAAGAAGACTAAAAACAAATTTTGGTAGAAGTGTATAGTGAAATCACCCTGATGTTACTAATACAAAACTAGAACCATAAGATTAATGTACTCATAATAAATAAATTAGTACGTAAACTTACTTCTACAAGCATTCATCATAGAATTTTCAAGCTTTAGTTATCTGCAGAATGAAAAAAATATGATAGCTCAAACTTTGCACAGTGAGGTCTGTTAAATAATTTTAGATATGAAGATATAAGTGGATTAATAAAAGTTGAAATAACAGAGTGGAACTAAACACAATTTGGGAAATCATATTCATTGCGGGTAGTTTGCTGGTAAGATTGGAGTGTATTATATCTAACTTCAACAACTGAAAGATAGATAAAATCATTCTCATTGATAAAAATGCACAATAGAAAACTATTTGAAAGCTACACATACATCAACGCTTGTTAATGCTAAGAGAGCACGAAAAATATTATAACATAAATTCAAATTTAGCTTCATTAATTGAAAAATAAAATCAATCTAGATTACAAATGAGCTATATTAAACATAATTTTAAATTTGAAATGAAAAAAATTTAACAGAAAAAGTCCAAATTTTAGATAACCAGTACAACTTGCACAGATGCATGGCTTAAAGATTGCAGTTTTGGGTAGATATCTAGAAAATGCATTATGAGACACAACTTCATTAACACCCGCAGGGGCGTTCTGAACAATCAGAATGAGGAGAATTTGGTTACACTATAGTTTCTAGCAATGACACTCCAGTCAATGAGGTTGAGAGAGACAGTGATCATGTTTGCAATAGTGGCAATCCCCGTGGAACATGGAAATGATACATAATAGGAAATCATTATTTATGTTACATATGAATCCCTACAATCACCACTAAAACCTAATTTTTTATATACTATTCAACATTCAGTGGAAAGTAAGATAGGTCGTGAAATTTGAGGTACAAGTGGAAAGATGAAGCATGCACCATATCAAACTCAATCACGGGAAAAGCATGAAGAAGAATGATTGGCTAATTTGGATAATACACAAAACTAGTCCCTAATTTGATTGTTCTTTTCATAAGACTAATGGGAGATAAATCTTTGTCTACAATTGAAGAAAATATTACTATATATGACTATATGGATGGTAATATGATCTGATGTGTTCTTAGGATGTATCACTTTGAACAGCTGCTAGAAATCTTGAATGCATGTAACTGAGTACTGTTGTACATATTTTCTATAATCAATAATGTTTCATGACTAAATGGTTTAAACAGTTGATACAAGGACTAATTTGATTACAATTGTAATTTGTTTCAATTCATATCTTATAATATAACTAAAGTTTTAATGGTTTCATAACACGTTACCATGTGAGATATATCATACAATTGTGCATTGCTAACCTCTTCTACCTTTCCTCTAGTGTTTAATGGATAATTAATGGCTTATCTTTTCACAAAGATGTTGAGATTTGCATGGAGAGGAACTGTGTCATTACTCAATGGTGGTTAGTGATCATTACAACATTAACACACTTACAATGTTGAGAACCTGGAGATAGTATTAGAATATTTTATAAATACATAACACAGATCCACAATACATATAACCTCAATTTATGGTTTTATAACGACCTCACTTCCCGGTAACCCCCAATTAAGGGAGACCAAGAGGTTAGAGGCGTTTTCCTAAAATTGGATCAGTGGTTTTGCAAATAATCAACAATAATTAATAAATTCTACAACAACTAAGCATTAAAAGGAATAAAAAATTTCTTTTTTCATACCTTACAAAAATATAGGAGCGGAGGAACTTTACCCCATATAACATCTATCTATCTAAAATCCTCCAACCTTTATTTAAGCTTTATTCCATCATTGTCACTTTAAAGGAATATACATTTTCTTGATAAACCTAAAATGCCAACAAACAAAATGACAGTCAGTATAATGAATTATACTGGTATGTGGGGGAAACAATAATTGTGCATTTAATTGTAACAACATATTGCAAGCAATTATTATTTAACAAAACAAACTTTACACTTTAAACAAGACTACTCAATCCTTACATACCCTAGCCTCTGTCATGTCCCTACAGTGGAGATGGATACTACCTCTCATATCGTAGATCTGAACTAACCCCCATGATCCTACCTTATAGGTAGATGAATACATAGGGTCGTGGATTCGTATGGTCCTACCCAAGGGTAGACCAACACATCTACTCATGATAACCTCATGATCCTACCTCGCGGGTAGATCATGTACTAGGTCATCTGATAACCTGATGATCCTACCTCATGGGTAGAACATGTACTAGGTCATCCTTCTCATCATTAAAAAAGCTACAGAGGAGGACCAAGATCTAAGCTCGTCATGGACGTATAATGATGGTGATATCCATAGTCACTCTATAGTTGTATGAAATAAAAGTCAATCAAGAAATTATTTCAAAGAAACTGATAAAACCTCGGGGATTGCCGTGAAACTAAAGTGATTTAACCATAAGCATAATCACATACCTGTTTTGGAGTCTCAAACATAAGCAAGATATCCAATCCAATCAAGATGTCCAATCAAGCAAGACAAGCAACCAATCAAGCAATCTTGATCCCAAAAATATGTGTAACACATAATTGTTACCATATATCCCAAACAACTCTTTATTGACTTGGGATACCTTTCTAGGGTTCCTAAGTCTCATTAGGATGCATTAGGGTTCCTTAGATCAATTTCTCGAACCTTATCCTTTTTTAGGTCAACAAACCCTAAAACTGCTTTTCTTCATATAAAAACCATAATTACACAAATTATCCACATTAATGATCTTTTAACTTTGGAACATCATATCTCTGTCTTATTCATGGAGTTTCACAATTAAAATGATTAAAAGTCATAATTACCAAAAGTAGGATTTTTAGGCGCATTAATGCATATTCATGTATATGGAACCCTAACTTAAGACAATTATGCTTAAAGATTATATTTTTAAATACCAATCTTAATTTTATTATCAATAGGCTAATATTGGATTAGATTATCCAAGGAATATTATCAAATTCATTAATCATCAAAATTTAGGGTTTTCCTATTAATAACTCCATTAAAGGTGACATCTTTAAGCACTTTTTGAACTATGAACTGATTCAGGATTCAATATTATTTTTAATGGGGTGAATTTTTCTAAACAATTTTCATATACAATTTGTCACAATCAGAGATAGAAATAAATAATTATGATTTTCAGAAGGTTAATTACCTTTGGCCCAATCTTTGGCCGCCACGTAGCCAATCAAGCCCTATTTCCTTTTCATGCGGGTTGGGCCGTAGGAAAGACACTCCTGCCCTTTTTCTTCTTTACTCGAGTCAGGGGTAGAGGGGTCTTTTCCCCTTTTCTCTTCTTCTTCCTCGCGACAGTCCTCACGTGCAGAGAAACTCTTGTGGTCAGTCAACTCCTTAGTTGACTCTACCGTTCTATCACCCTACTCACTAGGTGAAGGGTGGATATCCTTCGCCATGCTCCTCCAATACCGCCCAGGGCTCCAATTGCATTGAACGCAATCAGAGGTGGAAGAGCCAACTTCTAACCCTCCGACGAGGTCTCTACATCATCGGGAGTAGCAGCCATGGTCCGATCTAAAATCGCTAGCGCTATCCTACCCGCAAAGCTCAGCCGAAGTCAAGGAACATATTTTGCACTCCATTGGGGTCCAAGACCCTGTATATATAGGCCTCCATCTGGCTTCCATGAACTGCTGAGTTTGAGATTGGGAAAAAGTCCTAGACAGAAGGAAACTCCGAGAAAGTAGGGGTAGATCAACTCGGATTGATCCCTTGAATCGTTTGGAAATGTTTTCGAACTCTTATATGTCTTGGTTCACAAGAAAATAAGTTGGGAAATTTAGTTCCCATGGTTTCTATTTCCTGTTTCAGCAAGAGCTAGGGGATGACTCATCCCTCATTGATGTTCTAATCAACGATCCTGATTACCCGCGTCAATATATATATATATATATATATATATATATATATATATATATATATATATATATATATATATATCTTGGATATATTGTGACATTTAATACGATTTAAGGACTATCCATCTACTTTATGAATTAATACCAAAAAGCATATCTCCCAAACCACATGTCCAATTAACACCAAATTTTAAAGGAATGTTCTTGATGACTTTATCTACTTTTTTACCAAGGTTGGGACTCAAATTCGAAAGTATGAGATAATTTTCTTCGTATGCAAATTATTACTTATTAAGGCATATTTTATGCATATTTTCTCTCTCTTACTCTTATATATTCCTTATTTGGATTCCTTTTACCTATAGAAACCTTGTGGATTCAAAATCTCATCCATGATGAGTCAACCATCCATATTTACACACATTTCTCATATTTTCATCATTATCTCAAATTTACTTGTTAATAATGCATTATTTGATTTCTTCTTTTTTTATTATATTGCACTCATTAACATATTAAGATCCAAAAAATAACATGCACAAAGAAAATATTTCAAAGGGAATCCATTCAATACATATAATTCATACAATTCCCATAATCATACATTTATTAGGAAAATTGCATTTCCAACAACATGAACCCAAAAATTGGGGTTGTAACATCCTTCCCCTCTTGAATGTTTCCCTCAAAATTCCATCCAGCATACAAAAATCATTAGCTCCCAAGTTGCTTCATCCTCTCCATGGTGCTTCTAAAGAACCTTTATCATCTTTTATTCTTTACTCCTGAGATCTCTCTCACCTCGATATCTTATACCCTCATATGTGACTCAGGGTAAGTTAGCCTCCCTTGGAGTTCAATAGGTTCAATGCTCAACACATGGCTCGGGTACCTCACATAGTGCTCTAGATCGGACATATGGAACACATCATACATCAAATTATCCTGAGGGATAAGGCTAAACATAAGCAACTCCACCAATCCATCTCATATGGACCCATGTATCGGGGACTCAACTTTCTCAGCTATAGCTCATAGGGGTCGAGTTTTCATAACACATGTTTACCCATGGTAAACTGCATGTCAGTCTGCTTTGCAACAACTCACAACTCATGTTGATCATGGGCTTTCCCAACCATTACTCTGCATACACTATGGTCCACTCACCGACATCATCCAAGTGAAGTGGTGGTCGACATATCCTTCCTTATAGAGCTTCATACATCTCGATACTGGCTATGGAGGCTATCATCACAAGCAAACTCTGCTAGGAGCAAGTACTTCTCCCAAAAATCACTCTAAACGAGCACACATGCTCTCATCAGACCCTCTAAACTCTGGTTCATACCTTCTTGACTGTCCATCGGTCGGGGTGAGATGATGTACTCAACTTTCAATCTAGCATTGAGTTCTTCATGTACCTACTTCCACCATATGGAAGCGAACTTAAGGTTGTACCCAAGAACATTTGAACTTGGATCACTATGTAGTTGAACTATCTCTTTCCCTTATATATGGTTCAACTAAAATAGTCACACTTACAATGCTCTCTTTTAGGTAAGGGATTAGGTAAACTTGGTGAGGCGAACTACCATAACCCATATTGCATCACAACCTCTTTTGGTCCATGGTTGACCCACCAAAATGTCCATGGTACTCAACTCCCATTCCTCTTGGGGACTCTTCATTATCTATAGCAACTCACTGGGTTTCTGGTATTCAGCCTTCAACCTATGGTATGCATGGAAACTGGCCTCATGCAACTCTATATACTTTTTCATTTGAGGTCTTCGTAGTACTACTATAAACCCTAACTATCTTAATAGTACCACGGTGTATGTAAAATCATGAATGGATTCCATAACATGATTCCTCAAGGGTGACTCATTAGAAACCCTAAAACACTCTAGTGGGTTTCACCACCTTCTTTTCTGAGAGGTGTATCTAAGGTCCTTACAACAATCATTCTATCTCATCAAGCTCTGGGATATCTAACTGGATAACCACAAACTTGACCAACAGGTCTGGTTCTATCTGGATGTTAGCCACATAGGACTAGTCTTCTAACGATCACATGGTTCACCTAGAAACCACTTTCAGCTCTCTCTAATGGCTATACAAGGCAACTATACACCTGAGTTGTATCTCAGCGAAGAGTATTAATTACCACATTAATTCCCTTATGTGCTAGGTGATGGTGAAAACATAAACCTTCATATATTCCACTCATCACCCTCATCTCGGGATTAAGTCTAACTAAGTCAAGAAAACTTCAAGCTCATCATCTCAATTACCATACCCAAGATGCATCTCTTAGGATCCCAAATTCACTTGACAAGAATGTCCTCATATGATGATTATCCTTGTTCTCTTCAGGTTTCCAAACCACATATCCAACATACTCTCAAAAGGTGTGGTACTTCCTCAAACATAGTAGAAGGGTTTCAACTCATATCACCTTTATCCTCAGTATGGCATGCATTTTGTTCTGTCTCTCAAACCCATAACAATATGAAATAACCATAATATCCAAGCATGAAATAAAAGTCAATCAAGAAATTATTTCAAAGAAACCAATAAAACATTGGGGATCACCGTGAAACTAAAGCGATTTAACCATAAGCATAACCACGTACATGTTTTAGAGTCTCAAATATAAGCAAGATATCCAATCCAATCAAAATGTCCAATCAAGCAAGACAAGCAACAAATCAAGCAATCTTGATCCTAAAAATATGTATAACACCTAATTGTTACCATATATCCCAAACAACTCTTTACTGACTTGGAATACCTTTCCAGGGTTCCTAAGTCTCATTAGGATGCATTAGGGTTCCTTAGATCAATTTCTCAAACCTTATCCTTTTTTTAGGTAGACAAACCCTAAAATTGCTTTTCTTCTTATAAAAACCCTAATTACAAAAATTATCCACATTAAGGATCTTTCAAATTTGGAACATCATATCTCTGTCTTATTCATGGATTTTCACAATTAAAATGATTAAAAGTCATAATTACCAAAACTAGGGTTTTTAGGCCCATTAATGCATATTCATGTATATGAAACCCTAACTTAAGACAATTATGCTCAAAGATTATCTTTTTAGATACAAATCTTAATTTTATTATCAATAGGATAATGTTGGCTTAGATTATCCAAAGAATATCATCAAATTCATTAATCATCAAAATTTAGTGTTTTCCCATTAATAACACCATTAAAGGTGACATCTTTTTTTTTAGAAAAAGTTCTCCCTTTATTGAATCATCAAAGGGTTACATTCGTAGGCCTTACATTCTGTATGAGACATATATCATTCTGTAGTGATGGTAAAATGTCCTCTGGTGGGGAGTAGTAGTGAGTGGATTGTAGTTTACATTTGAGGTGTAATTTTTCCAATGTATATGCACATTTGTTAGGTCCTCTTTTGACATGTGATATCTTCCATCCAGTATGAAGAAGGGATTTTATCTTGGTTTACCAAGGGGAGTGCTTAGGGAATGAGTACGGGTTTCCAAGAATCATGGTGGGAGCTCCTTGACAATCAGTCCCGAAGGAGACATTGAGCCAGCCATAGCTGTTAGCAACCTCCATGGCAAGTAAAATACCTACAAGTTCTGCCGATGTGGGATCATTGATTTCTAGGTGTTTGGCGTGTCCATCGATCCAGATTCTGTGGTGGTTCCTGGAGATTGTGACCACCAAGGTCCCACTCTTATTGAGAGTTGTGTCAGAGTTGATCTTGATCCAGTCCAGCGGAGGGGGATACCAAGATGTTGTTGTGTCGTTGGTAGAAGTAGAATGTGCAACAGTTGAAGCAACTTTAGTGAGAGCTTTGATTTCCATGGATATGAGCTGAATTTGATGGTTGTGTACCATGATCTTATCTTCATGTACCTTGATATTTTGTGCCCTCCAAATGATCCAACAGATAGAAGAGAAGTTGATTGTGTGAGGCTTTAAGCACTTTTTGAACTATGAACAGATTCAAGCTTTAATATTATTTTTGATGGGTTCCTTGAATTTTTCTGATCAATTTTCATATACAATTTGTCATGATCAGAGCTAGAAATAAATAATTACGATTTTCACAAGGTTAATTACCTTTGGGCCAAGCTTTGGCCGCCACGTAGCCAATCGATCCCTATTTCCTTTTCATGCGGGTTGGGCTGTAGGAAAGACACTCTTGCCCTTTTTCTTCTTTACTAGAGTCGGGGGCAGAAGGGTATTTTCCCCTTTTCTCTTCTTCTTCCTTGTGACAGTCCTCGCGTGCAGAGCAACTCTTGCGGTCGGTCAACTCCTCAGTTGACTCTGCCGTTCTGTCACCCTACTCACCAGGTGAAGGCTGGATATCCTCCGCCATGCTCCTACGAAGCCACCCAAGGATCCAATTGCATTCGATGCAATTAGAGGTGGAAGAACCAACTTCCGACACTCCGACGAGATCTCTACATTGTCGGGAGCAGTAGCAATGGTCGTTCTAAAATTTCTAGCGCTATCTTACCCGCAAAGCTCGGTCGAAGTCAAGGAACATATTTTCCACTCTGTTGGGGATCCAAGGCCCTATATATATAGGCCTCCATTTGGCTGCCATGAACTACTAAGTTCGAGATTGGGAAAAAGTCCTAGACATGAGGAAACTCCGAGAAACTAGGGGTAGATCAACTCGGATTGATCCCTCAAATCTATTGGAAATGTTTTCGAAGTCTGATATGTCTTGGTTCGCAAGAAAATCAGTGGGGAAATTTAGTTCCCACAGTTTCTATTTCCTATTTTAGTGAGAGATAGGGGATGACTCATCCCTCATTGATGTTCTAATCAATGGTCCTGATTACTCGTGTCAATATATATATCCTGGATATATTGCGACATTTAATACAATTTAAGGATTTTCCATCTACTTTATGAATTATTACCAAAAATCATATCTCCCAAACCACATGTCAAATTAACACCAAATTTTAAAGGAAAGACCTTGATAACTTTATCTACGTTTTGACCAAGTTTGGGACTCAAATTCGAAAGTATGAGATACTTTTATTCATATGCAAGTTATTACTTATTAAGGCATATTTTGTGCATATTTTCTCTCTCTTACTCTTATATATTCCTTATTTGGATTCCTTTTACTTATAGAAACCTTGTGGATTCGAAATCTCATCCATGATGAGTCAATTACCCATCTTTCCACACATTTCTCATACTTTCATCATTATCTCAAATTTACTTCTTAATAATGCACTATTTGATTTCTTCTTTTTCTTTTAATTATATTGGACTCATTAACATATTACGATCCAAGAAATCACATGCATAAAGAAAATATTGAAAAGAGAATCCATTTAATACATATAATTCATTCAATTCCCATAATCATATATTTATTAGGAAAATTGCATTTCCAACCACATGAACCCAAAAATTGGGGTTGTAATAGGTTTTGTATTCATAATAACCATAGTACTACCTAAATGTACACCTTCATTGATGTAATGGTTGTTTTAGAAAGAACGAGTGGTGTAACCTCCCTCCCTAGGGTTTCTTACGTAACCAGCGGAAGCACAGCCTAATCCCCAACATTATCCATAATGTGGGGTACTTGGCATATCGGGGAGGGAATGTCACATACATGATCTCATATCAAGAAACAAATAACACTTGGCATTCATAGAAACATCGATTCATACATAAAGTTCTTCTTGGAAAGATAACTACGTCATGATACTAAAGCTATGCTAACATAAACTGGATAATTATCTAAATGACAGGATCTCCATAGATGGACGTCCCACCAGGCAACGACTCCTTAGATCTCTGGGTTTTTGGTATCCTTAAGATGATTCCTTCTCTTTAGCTCCAACTTCTGCGGACATCACGTCCCCAGCCATGCAAAGGAAAACAAACATAGTGAGTAAGCGGCATTGGCATGTTATAGAACATAAAAATAACATATAAAAGTGACTTGACATAGACATGAACATGCATTAACATTAATCGTTTCTTGATGTCTTTTACATAAAGAAATTGACTAGAAGTATATGCTCCTCTCTTAATGCCCCATAAGGAGCCCATAATGCTCGGAAAGCCCATAACTGCTCGGAAAGCCCATGACAAGGTGCATATAAATCTAAATCAATTTCCATTATTCATGATCTTGTTTGAACTTATCTTATCTTCTTAATATACTAAACTTGGTCTTAATTGGGATTGCTCCCTCTTAAACATGATTGGGATTTCTCCCCATGACCATAATGGGATTTCTCCCTCTTAAGCATGAATGGGAAAATTATTCCCTCTAAATCTTGATTTCTTGTTCCTTAACCATAATTCATAACATAACTGTGGTTTCTATACTTAGACTTGTATTATAGCAAACAATAATGCAATAATCATATACTTGAAGGAAGACATGCATTTGTCATGACTTAAACATTAAGTGCATAAACATATCATAAACATTCAATAAATCAAATTTACTATGCCAAAGGCATGGCCCACTTACTTTGAGCTAAAACACCTAGGTCAAACCTGGTTTGACTGGTTGGATCCTTTTAATCACCTGAAATTAACATATTTACCCTTTATCATATATCATTAAACCCTAATTTGCTCATATAAATATTGAGATGTGTAAACAGTAAAGTCAGTCGATAAAAACCACAAAATCGGATTCCTCATCGAAAATCCTTTCCAAAACATATGTATTTATATTTTTCTGAGGTCGTATGCAAAAGTTATGAATTTTGCACTCTGGACCAATCAGAAATAAGGAAACCGTAGTGTGGCATCAATTAAATCTATGATTATTTCGCTGCAAATAAAACGTCAAAATACCAGAAAACCAAGTCGTGTGTGGCATAATGATTAAACATGCGGGGGTATACTCGTCATTGCACTCTAACTGCTCATCGTGCGTAAGAAGGACAAACTGAATGTCAAAATACCTATAATGTCCTTGGGCGATCGAGTTAACTGATTGAACTCGCGGGGGCACCATGGTCATTTCAGGACCTGGATTGCTCCCTACTTGCTCCATGGAGAGAGCAGCAACAGGAGGTTCACCTCCGATCAGAACCTGAGAAGGCAGAAAGATGCTGCTGGCATCTGAGATCTCTAATGCATCCGCGGTACCAGGGCGAGGTCATTGAGCCTAAGATCAATCCCTGCTGTGCACAGGAGCTCCGGACTTCTCTTTGCAGTCATGGCCATAGATGTCGGGCACAACCAGAGCTGCCAAAGGACAGAAGCCGAGAGCAGACTCGAGGTCATCAAGAAAGGAATCCGTGATGTCTCGTGGAGTCAAAATAGAGGTGCAGGTAGCGCCGCCTGAAGCAAAGGCACCAAGAAAATCCCTCGCAGGAGAGAACAGGGAATTTCCACGAGAAACAGAGGTGGCGGCGATGGTTCAACAGGTGGTGGAAGCAGGCCTGAAATGGTGAGATAATGATCGGAAAAAGTTCATGGAGGAACGGTGGAGCCATAGCCAACATTTCCGTGGTCAGAGGACTATTGGGTTGGTCGGGTGCTTGAGCGCCGACAAGCACAAGCGGCGGCTCTATAGGACCCACCGATTGGGGTGACCTCAAGGCAAACTGAGAAAGCCAAAACAAAGGCGAGGCTCCGACGATGCTTACTGCGTTCGAGATTGCGCCGAGGTGACAGGAGATGGCAGGGAGAAGCCAAGATTGTCGGAGAAGACAACTTGAGTAGGTCGGCACCGCTGGGGAAGCCCGAGGGGAAATTGAGCACGGAGGAGCACAACTGGGGGGTCGGCGGTGCTCTCAGAGCGTTTGAGTGGCGGCGGAGGAGGCTAGGAGGCCGTCTGTGCAAGGGGGTTGTGAGCCCTAAATTGGGCGTTTTCCCTACAGAGCACGAGAGGAGGTGAGTGGAGGCTAGTTGGGTCCGGGGAAGCGAGACAGAGACGTTGGCGAAGAAATCAAGTGAAACGGTGGGCTGTGGAGTGAGAACGTCGTTGAGGGAAAACGGTCTGTGAAACGGCCTGCTCGCGGGGGAAGGAAACGGAGGAAGAAGAGAATGCTGGCACCGTTGGATTCTGATCCAAAGGCTGCGGACGTGCGCGAAGAAAAGAAACGGATGAAATAAAGTAACTCGATTAAAGTGTGACAAATAATGCATTGATTCCTATACTATAAATCATATAAAACGTATAAATAGCATTTGGAGGGTCATTTGAAGTCCAAATGACCTCAAATTTCACCCAAAGCCTAAAGAGGTGCATTACAACACAATTGTGCAGTTAATTTCGTCTTTTAGCCCACCATTACTCCTAATTAGGCAAAACACATTCAAATCTTTCCCAATTTAATTGGGGGTCAAACAAGGTCATAATGGGTTCAAATTTGAACCATAGGTACATGAGACAGTCTAGAACATTCCTATTTAATTATATTTGATGCTTGTACTCGTTTTAGGCCTAAAATAGCAAAACCCACAATGTGCACTTAAATAGCCATGATTAATGCATAATAAGCTATTAATCTCTCAAATAAGAATTAGAAAATATGAAAATGTGCATGTAACCTTATTTCTTTTCATTTAACAAGATGGAGGCAATTAAGCAAGAAATTAAACATGTAAATCACTAATTATCATATGAGAGAGAAAATTTGACATAAAAACATTTATCCTCATTTTCTTAAACAAAAGGGCATGGATGTATATATGAAAACATTTTCTTTAAATAGAACAAGGTTAAGAGAGCAATTGGACATAATAAAATAATTTTGTAAAATAACATGGGCAAAATACATTTAAGTCCTCAAAATTATCTAATTTGGAAAAAGAGCATGCAAGGAATAAAATAGTTTGAAATTTTGCATGACAAGATTGGGATGTTACAATTCTACCCACCTTAAATAAATTTCGTCCTCGAAATTTCCTAGAGTTTCTACCCACCTTAAGGGTTCACATAAACTTGCATTTTTTCCCATACAAAATTTTATTATAAAAGAAGCATGCATAAACAAAGTATTATGATTCAATAAAAATTACTTAACTACCCTCCCTAAGTCTCATACTTTAACATTACACCTATTACACTTAGGGAATCTATCTCTCACTTACCATGACTACATTTTCATAGTTGTCTAACCTTAGGTCCTATATCCTTCATCTCTTTATATGTGGTGATCAAGCACATATGTAGAAATGTTGGATCTCTTTATGTTACATCTCACCAACTCATTTGCACATGTGTCCCATACCACACATACAATTAAGAAGGTAAGACACATAAAAAGTCACATTAAATGACATTTTCCTCAAGTCTCAATTAGGTGGCCCTTACTATTGAGACAAGGAGAAACATGTCATCATCTAGGGTTTGGTTTCATCTAACATGTACTTCTCTAATGAGGTGAGGGCTCTAGTCATCTTTAGGGTTCTCTAGACATACTAGAATACATTATCATGTTCCCTACTTCTATTTCTTCATCCTAGGGTGACTTGTATGAATCCTTATTGTTGCCTTAGTGGCCATCTATTCCTTGCTCTGATACCATTAATGTAACCTCCCTCCCTAGGGTTTCTTACGTGACCAGCGGAAGCACAGCCTAATCCCCAACATTATCCATAATGTGGGGTACTTGGCATATCGGGGAGGGAATGTCACATACATGATCTCATATCAAGAAACAAATAACACTTGGCATTCATAGAAACATCGATTCATACATAAAGTTCTTCTTGGAAAGATAACTACGTCATGATACTAATGCTATGCTAACATAAACTGGATAATTATCTAAATGATAGGATCTCCATAGATGGACGTCCCACCAGGAAACGACTCCTTAGATCTCTGTGTCTTTGGTATCCTTAAGATGATTCCTTCTCTTTAGCTCCAACTTCTGCGAACATCACGTCCCCAGCCATGCAAAGGAAAACAAACATAGTGAGTAAGCGGCATTGGCATGTTATAGAACATAAAAATAACATATAAAAGTGACTTGACATAGACATGAACATGCATTAACATTAATCGTTTCTTGATGTCTTTTACATAAAGAAATTGACTAGAAGTATATGCTCCTCTCTTAATGCCCCATAAGGAGCCCATAATGCTCGGAAAGCCCATAATTGCTCGGAAAGCCCATAATGCTCGGAAAGCCCATGACAAGGTGCATATAAATCTAAATCAATTTCCATTATTCATGATCTTGTTTGAACTTATCTTATCTTCTTAATATACTAAACTTGGTCTTAATTGGGATTGCTCCCTCTTAAACATGATTGGGATTTCTCCCCATGACCATAATGGGATTTCTCCCTCTTAAGCATGAATGGGAAAATTATTCCCTCTAAATCTTGATTTCTTGTTCCTTAACCATAATTCATAACATAACTGTGGTTTCTATACTTAGACTTATATTATAGCAAACAATCATGCAATAATCATATACTTGAAGGAAGACATGCATTTGTCATGACTTAAACATTAAGTGCATAAACATATCATAAACATTCAATAAATCAAATTTACTATGCCAAAGGCATGGCCCACTTACTTTGAGATAAAACACCTAGGTCAAACCTGGTTTGACTGGTTGGATCCTTTTAATCACCTAAATTAACATATTTACCCTTTATCATATATCATTAAACCCTAATTTGCTCATATAAATATTGAGATGTGTAAACAGTAAAATCAGTCGACAAAAACCACAAAATCGGATTCCTCATCGAAAATCCTTTCCAAAACATATTTATTTATATTTTTCTGAGGTCGTATGCAAAAGTTATGAATTTTGCACTCTGGACCAATCAGAAATAAGGAAACCATAGTGTGGCATCAATTAAATCTATGATTATTTCGCTGCAAATAAAACGTCAAAATACCAGAAAACCAAGCCGTGTGTGACATAATGATTAAACATGCGGGGGCATACTCATCATTGCACTCTAACTGCTCATCGCGCGTAAGAAGGACAAACTGAATGTCAAAATACCTATAATCCCCTTGGGCGATCGAGTTAACTGATTGAACTCGCGGGGGCACCATGGTCATTTCAGGACCTGGATTGCTCCCTTCTTGCTCCATGGCGAGAGCAGCAACAGGAGGTTCACCTCCGATCGATACCTGAGAAGGCAGAAAGATGCTGGTGGCATCTGAGATCTCTAATGCATCCGCGGTACCAGGGCGAGGCCATTGAGCCTAAGATCAATCCCTGCTGTGCACAGGAGCTCCGGACTTCTCTTTGCAGTCATGGCCATAGATGTCGGGCACAACCAGAGCTGCCAAAGGACAGAAGCCGAGAGAAGACTCGAGGTCATCAAGAAAGGAAATCTGTGATGTCTCGTGGAGTCAAAATAGAGGTGCGGGTAGCGCCACCTGAAGCAAAGGCACCAAGAAAATCCCTCGCGGGAGAGAACAGGGAATTTCCGCGAGAAACAGAGGTGGAGGCGATGGTTCAATAGGTGGTGGAAGTAGGCCCGAAATGGTGAGATAATGATCGGAAAAAGTTCGTGGAGGGACGGTGGAGCCATAGCCAACATTTTCGTGGTCAGAGGACTATTGGGTTGGTCGGGTGCTTGAGCGCCGACAAGCACACGCGGAGGCTCTATAGGACCCACCGATTGGGGTGACCTCAAGGCAAACTGAGAAAGCCAAAACAAAGGTGAGGCTCCGACGATGCTTACTGCGTTCGAGATTGTTCCGAGGTGACAGGAGATGGCGGGGAGAAGCCAAGATTGTCAGAGAAGACAACTTGAGTAGGTCGGCGCCGCTGGGGAAGCCCGAGGGGAAATTGAGCACTGAGGAGCACAACTGGGGGGTCGGTGGTGCTCTCAGAGCGTTTGAGTGGCGGAGGAGGAGGCTAGGAGGCCGTCTGTGCAAGGGGGGTTGTGAGCCCTAAATTGGGCATTTTCCCTACAGAGCACGAGAGGAGGTGAGTGGAGGCTAGTTGGGTCTGGGGAAGCGAGATGGAGACGTTGGCGAAGAAATCAAGTGAAACGGTGGGCTGTGGAGTGAGAACGTCGTTGAGGGAAAACGGTCTGTGAAACGGCCTACTCGTAGGGGAAGGAAACGGAGGAAGAAGAGAACGCTGGCACCGTTGGATTCTGATCCAAAGGCTGCGGACGCGCGCGAAGAAAAGAAACGGATGAAATAAAGTAACTCGATTAAAGTGTGACAAATAATGCATTGATTCCTATACTATAAATCATATAAAACGTATAAATAGCATTTGGAGGGTCATTTGAAGTCCAAATGACTTCAAATTTCACCCAAAGCCTAAAGAGGTGCATTACAACACAATTGTGTAGTTAATTTTGTCTTTTAGCCCACCATTACTCCTAATTAGGCAAAACACATTCAAATCTTTCCCAATTTAATTGGGGGTCAAACAAGGTCATAATGGGTTCAAATTTGAACCATAGGTACATGAGACAGTCTAGAACATTCCTATTTAATTATATTTGATGCTTGTACTCGTTTTAGGCCTAAAATAGCAAAACCCACAATGTGCACTTAAATAGCCATGATTAATGCATAATAAGCTATTAATCTCTCAAATAAGAATTAGAAAATATGAAAATGTGCATGTAACCTTATTTCTTTTCATTTAACAAGATGGAGGCCATTAAGCAAGAAATTAAACATGTAAATCACTAATTATCATATGAGAGAGAAAATTTGACATAAAAACATTTATCCTCATTTTCTTAAACAAAAGGGCATGGATGTATATATGAAAACATTTTCTTTAAATAGAACAAGGTTAAGAGAGCAATTGGACATAATAAAATAATTTTGTAAAATAACATGGGCAAATTACATTTAAGTCCTCAAAATTATCTAATTTAGAAAAAGAGCATGCAAGGAATAAAATAGTTTGAAAATTTGCATGACAAGATTGGGATGTTACAAGTGGTTTCCTATCAGAGATAATCAAAGACAACTACTGCTAAGATGACCAGAGTAACAATTGAAAGGGAGACGAGCAGTCACTGCAAAATGATGGGCATGAGGCATAGGACTTACAAGTCTATGGGCTACGGCGCCCTCGGGGTGTTGCGTGGAGACGTTGAAACAAAGAGCAATTAGAAGTAAGGGTCAATATTATGTGTAGGGTGGCTCAAACATGTTCATAACATTGAAGCACTTTAGTTTGATGGGCATGCTCTATCTTCCCCCCTAAGTTAAGACTTGGTTGGGTATACGATTTATACCTCTAATACTTAATGCCTACATGTATACCTCTAATACTTAGCCTCCTTCCCATTAGGACAGACATCAGTGAGATGCATAACACTTAGAATGTGCAACATGATCTATTTCAATCATTATAATTCACATCCATAATTGCTTTGGTTCAATATCTCTACTTATGTGTAATATATACACTGAATTGTCCATGTCCTTTGGATTGTTAACCATTGAATTTATAGAAATAAAATTTTATAACTACATAAAATGTAGCACCACTAGTCTATTTGAAAGCCATCACCACACTGAGATGGGATTACTATTATAGATGATAGATGCATTTGTAATGTCCTATATGAACCCATCCACAGGAGCATGTCGTCATTTTTTATTGTATAGAAAACCATTATCTCATAGATGCCCATCAATATAAACATCACTAACTGATGGGTATTTGTATCCCATAGATCAGACTAAAGAAGGATTCCTCATCCACTGGTCCATCATGGACTTCTACAATGGTCTTCCACTTCTAAGTCATATCTACACATTGCAGAACAAGCATAAGTATAGTGAAAATGTGAATAGAGCATTTAGATATATAATATTAGCATGTCGATCTAAATAGGTAATTATAAAACTAATGAAGACTAGATATGAATCTCAGTCATCCATTGTGTAGGGATAATTAAACAAGTATGAGAAAAAGCAATAGGTGTCTTTATTAACCTTAGAGGACTTTGATGGTTGCACTGGATTTTTGGTATGCTCATTGTCCTTAGATGCAACAATTAGAGTGTGTTGAAATCATACATACTACTACTAGGCTAGTAACATCTTGCTATATTTTCTAGATCATACATCTTACTACTCCTCATCCGCATTAATAGAAAAGAATAACTTGAAACATCTAACACGAGAGCAATAAGATTTGACATAAAAAATGAAGATTTCAGCAAGCATAGTGATATTAAACACCATTAACGATTAGTAGTGATATAATATTAATATTCATTTGATTTTCATATTGACTCACATGCTTCTATTGTAGCACATCACCTTGCTTTGCAAGTCTTTGAGAGCATTGGCACCTGTTGTGGAATTTGTCAAATCCATCATGAACCCATTGGACTTGACTGGATCATCCCATAGGTCACATTGATTGAGAAACTTCTCTTTTAACTCCAAGACAGTCTTTGCCAACACCTATGTCTGGAAAATGACACTCTCATGGAGTAATAAATAATATAAATCAATAAGAAGTAAGGAGAATTCATGATCAGTATGTAAATGGGAATAAAATTAACTGGTACATGGGAACTTACAGTCAATAAGGCTGCATAATACACATTATGGATTCAATTGAGGCTATTCCAGCCACTTGAAAACCTAGGTTCACCAGCACCAATTCTCATGGCCTTAGCATACTCTGTTATGTCTTGCTACAAGTATGGAGTTCATGCTAATAAATATGGGTCCAAACACCCAATTTCCTAAAATCCAAAATAAAAGAATAACAATGAAAAGTATCTACTTAGCTAGATTCTACTCTTTTATTTTTTTCTCAATACCAGCTCCACTAAATAGCCCAATCGTTCCACCTCTTTGATAGGGTGCAAGTAGATCCACAACCTATTGCCAATATAAGAGAGATGGAAAGTGCCATACATCTAAACTTTCGTGCTACCATATACAAGATGACCTATATCTATAAAGAAACTTAAATCAAGAAGCATAATGTGTATAGAGAACATACTTATGAAGAAACCATGAGGTCACCAAATTCACATACAGTCCATTCAGTCATTGCTCATATCTAAATCTCACAAACAAGAAGCTCAAACATTGCTCATATCCACTAACAACCCAGAAGTCAGGGAACCATAGTAAAATAACAGAGACATAACACACTTTCACTATAGATATAGGTTTTGAGAACCTAACCCAAAAGCTCAAACATTGCTCATATGTAAATCTCACAAACAAGAAGCTCAAACATTGCTCATATCTAAAAACCACAAACCATTCATATTACATGTGTTGTCCATAATACTAAGATTCTCCATAACAAAATTAAAATAGGTCAAAATAAAATAGGATTTTCATTTGTCAACATTGTCTACGACAATGGACATGAAACAACATTATTTGGATCGTCATGTACTAACAAAAAATTGGATCAAAGAAAAACAACTATGTCATCTCTTCAGACAGTATCCAAGAATGCAATTATCTTTATACTTCATGTCCTGCAACAAATGGAAATGACTTCAGATACTATTTTTAGTTTCAATTATGTAATATTATAAGAAATACTTTATGCTCACCTGGAAATATATGTGTTTTCATCCATGCTATGATGTTGCCAACAACATCATCAATAGATTGATATTGCTGATAAGGTCTTACTAGAGGATATCTGTCCAACAAAGCAACCTCTATAAAACATCAACAAGTGATGAGCCTAATATTGCACCTCCCACTCTTCTCATGGGGTCAACCTTAGATACTCGACCGAATGCAATTCTAGCATCTGGATCTGTGAAACTCAATAGATACACATCCTAGAAACAAAATACAATTTGCATAAGCAATTTATATAAATGTAAAATGAAGTGCAATTTACACAAATACAAACATACTTGTCCCTTCTTAAATGATGAATGTCTTATTTGGAGTGACGTTTTCCTTGATAAGTTTGTCTGCACAATTATTTAATTTTTGACATAAGACCAAAAAAGTCAACATGGAAAATAAATGATATTACACATCTTGTATAAAATGTATTTATACTTGGCCAGTGCCAACATGTTGTGCTTGATTATTTTCTTCTCTAGTTAAGTCAAGTAACTCCTCTAACTTATGGTTGAATTCATCCTTTAGTTCTTGAAGTTTTGCATCTAATTCCAACCGTTGCTCTTCAAGCTTATATTGAAAATGCTTCCTTTGTGCTTCTTCAACTTCTTGGGATTTACAATTCTTGCCCCATATATCAGAAGGTGTTGGTCCAAGCCCATAACCACAAACATATCCTGGTCTCTCTTCTCCCATAATATTCCTGTAAATTTCATCTGAAGTAACATCAGGTTGTTTTCTTCACAACTCTTCTCTTGCCTCAGAAAGATTTTCCTACATACAACAAATCATAAGAGATGAATTGTATACCAAGCATATACCTCTTTCCAATTAGTATATGTAACATATCACTATAGGATAGGATGTGTTGTACCAAAAATTTTTTGGATTCAACATCAACTATGCTCCCATCTTTTTTACGATGAGTTTTCTCAAAAAATATTATGGGATCCACTTCTCCACCTATTTCCTTCTCCATCTTTATCAGACAAATAAGGTTATTGTAATTATCAAATAAAAGGATGTCATCAATTTGTCTAAATGGATCATAAAAATTACAAATCTTACATCATATTTCAGACATGTAAATGACTTGGTTCCTGTTGTGTGGCTAAGCTTTTGAAATTTTCTGCTTGTCATTTTAGTTATAGACTTCCTCTGTGAAAAATATTGCAATATTGTGCATATTAATTATCTGTGAGGTAAATTAAGTGTGAGAACCCGTTACACTAAATGAGATTACTCAAAACATAAAACACAATCAATCACTAATTAATCACATACCCAAAAATATGGGTAAATTAAAATCGATTTCAATGTCAGCACCCGCTCAGAATCATTTGCATAAGAGCCCAACATCTTTCTTATATCCATTCTATGCCAAGAATTTGATACTAATTGTTCTACATCTTAGCCACTGCATATATACAAAGGAGAACAATATTCGTATATGCCACACAAACAAGCATTAATATGCTAACAAAAGTCTGATTCGTTTGAAACACCATATACAAACTTTTCCTGCCCGGACCTGAGAGTACCGGGATGACTCTAGGACACACTAGACATCTAATCAACTTTCTCAAAGATTCATTACTATAGCTCCTCTTTGCTGCCACATGTTTGTTTTCGTCACTTCTGATTACCTAAAAAAATTGTGGCAAACCACAAGGGTGAGACCCATGTCCTAGCAAGAGATATAACCTCCAATACCATTTATTGATTCCAACATTTTTAGGTAATGAGACAGTTTAAGTAGTTTAATCATATATAACAAATAGGCTCAACAACACTGATGATTCACAAAATACATAAAGGAGATGATAACAGTTATCATCATCAAGCCGACTATCATCATTTTCCTTATTAATTGTATAAGAGATTCAATATATAGCATATGCATATCTAGCATAAGTAAGTCTAGTAGAATATTATCTCTATTAACATGAATAAGTCTAGCATCATAAGCATATCTAACAACATTAGCATGTCTAACAGTTTGAACAGTTCAATATCATAAGCAGATCTATCAACATAAGCACAAGTATTTACATAAGCATGATTAGAAGTATAGGTATTTCTAATTATAGAGGCTTGGCTAGCATGCTAAACATAACTAACAACATGATATAGCTAGCATCCTAATTATAATCAGCAGTAGCAATATAGATATCAACATAAGCTTGACTACTGTATGTTCACATTTACAATCTTATGCATATCCAAAACATAAGTATAATTACTATCTCTTAATTGCACTAAGCATCATCTTTATGTAAAGAGAACAAACAAGGGTTATCATCCAATGTAAAGCGTTGTGTATAACCCTAAAAAAATATTCTATGCGGTTGTATTACATCTTTTATTATGCCCTGAGGCATTTGAGGATACCACTCAAAATCCAACTGTCCACTACTAAGATGAAATCAGTGCCATACAAAATCTAGGAAGAGCTAGACTCCTAAGATATTCTCTGCCCCTGGTCAGTACGGGTCCTCCACAGTGACACATAAGATCAAGCTGCTAACAGCCTAGTCTGTCCTTGATATATGTCATGACACTAGTGAAAGGAGGTGGGTACGCATACCCTACCATCCGAGGTACAACTGCAATTGTCCTCTAATCTCATCACATATATAATCACTGAGACACAACCACAACCATTCTCAAAGTGAGGGCTAGGTATGACCACAATCATCCTCCCTAAATACTTGAATTCAGGATGACAAGCACCCCACATACTCATCAGTATGTGCTCTGAGTTTCCCTTAGGAATACTTATTTAACCATCTGGCAAGTTCTGACACTCAGATGGATCCATGGCACATGACACTACATGATTAGAGTTTCACTTGATTAGTTATTCCAATTGGGTGAATTAAGGCTGCATCAAACAAGTGGATATATAGACCCTAATTCACTTCTAATAAGCATATAAATATCACAAATTCAAAAGATATAAAATGTGTGAAACATAATTTCTAATCTCATCATCACATGGTACTATTCACTTGCCATTCATGAGACCACACTAGTCATTATACTATCAAAAGATATAAATCCTTTACACAATATCACAAGGTATCAAAACTTATCAACATAAGAGGATTACACCTCATTTAGGGCTCAACCATGCCCAAAGGACATAAAGACCATCATACTATCACATGATATAAATACTTTTCACAATATCACATGGTATCAACCCTTATCAACACAAGAGGATTACACCTCATTCAGGGCTCAACCATGCCCAAAGGTCATTAAGACCATCATACTATTCCCTACAAGATCATCATTATCTTTCCATGCCTTATAACAAGGCTCAACAACATCACCTACATATAATACACTAGATCAACACTATATTGCATTAATGAGCTAGGATGTATTCATAAACAATCATAGCAGGGTTATATTAACATTAAGAAAATTCCTTTATTACATCAACATGCAAGGAATCTAGATATGATTAACACTCATCATATTCATAGTACACATGTTTAGCATAAGAAAGTACCAACCAAGTGGCTATGATAACCACCAATTAACACATTAAGGTTATGATCATGTTAAGGAGGTTATTTCACCATCATGCCGTCATATAAGAAGGTTAAACATGAATACTCATCTTTATCTATTTGCATTAGAGTTAGGTTCACCAAGATAAATTATATGAATGTTACTAATCAACACTTATACCCAAATCCTAACTCACCGCATTCCCATTGGATCATGGATGCATAAGGTGAAGCATCACCATAGCATTCTATATTATTCTCAAGTATGAACCCACACATAAGTCAAGGTGTATCCATCGGGTATAGCATACTAGGGTTTCAACAACAATAAGAGAGTACTCCATGATTGTATTAATCATTCAAGGACTATTTATACCCAATTACCATCATTTAGTTATATTAAAGCTAGGTATAAAAAACTATACCTCATTAAGGTTACATATCAACACAATATGAGTATCATCCCTTTTATTAATACAAGTCAATAGGTAAGACTACCTTATTAAGGGTAACCCTCCATTTGTTCCATCATCATTCAACCAATATCACCATACCACATTGTCACCCAGAACCATTGGATGTTTAAAAGGTAACACCATTGGTAGTTTACATAAGTAAACACCTTGGATAAAGCACCAATGAAGTCCTTGATTTGTTCTCTATAAAGAATAACCATATAACCATAGACATCCCTTGATTAAAAACACAAAAAGTTCCATTGAGAGTAGGGTAAAACCCATAATCGACTATTCAGTTAAAACAAGCCATCCATTGTCAACAAGTAAGCTCCTTAAGTTGATCATATAAAGGAAACCATATAAATCACATTATTAGGACCAACATATTACATTATCCATCATTCCACTTTATTGGAGGAATAAACATTAGATCTTGACCATTGAGTCAAGTTCATATGTTAGAACCATCAATTACAATATAGGTTCGACCACTGCATCAAGTGACCCAAGAAACCATTGGTCTAAGCCTTAATTGATGCTACAACTATATGATTAACTCACCATAGATTTTGGAGATATGATCCACCATCATTAGTGACCATTAAGTCACCATAGGTTGTTAGATAAACACTATATTCATTAATCAACATCAAATATTAAGCTAATGTCATCATTGATTGATAACATTATTAGGGTACTTAATGGTTGATCATTAAACTTCTAATTGATCCAAAACCTGACATAAGGGGGTGAACATAGGTTGTCACCATCATATCAAAAATTTGATCTCAACCATTTGTTGTCATGAAGACAACACCATATGGTTGTTGCATTGGTACCATCATCAGGTCTTGGGTTTATAGAAGAAATCAGCTTTAAACCCTAAAATTGACCATTGGCTGATAGGTGCTTAGCACCATAGGTTGTCAAAACAACCTGATACAAGTCATATTATACCTTAGTAATAACATGCACATGATCACAGGTTCATCTATAACTGAAATCAGAATATGTAACATTATAAAAATCAAAATCCAAGTCAAGCATATATTTTTAGTGCATGGATCATCATTTTCAAGGAAGAACATGAGCTAGCAAGCTTATGGTAAGCAATAAACGTGGATAAAGTTATAAAAATTGCCTCTAATTAGAATATAAAACTACAAACAGAAGAAAAAATGAGAAGGTAGGGCAGGAAATCCAAGCATAAGATGTGAACTCGTCCATCTAGCACCTTTCTTCATAAAATGAGCAAACCCTAAGCATAAGGAGCAAGAAAGGTAGGGTTTTAGAGCTTTAGAGAAATTTATACCATGGAATAGTAAGGTTCCAACCTGGAGTAAGGTCTAAGGAAGGTGAAGAGCAAGAGAAAAGGAGAAGGAAGGAAGAAAACAACTTTCCTTGGTTGAAATCCCTAGAAGATGACCTTGGAAACCCTAGGTATGGCTAGATGGAGCTCTAGGAGACCTTCTTCTCCAAAAAGAGGTTGTCTTATACCTTAGAGCACTTGGTTCCATATAAAAAGAGAGTGTTGTCATTGCTCCAGGTTAAAGGAAAGAGAAAGTAAGAAACATTTTGTACTTGGGAAAGGAAGAGGTAAATATAGACCATGGATAAGGATGGAAGTAAGCATGAGGTGTAAAAGTAGCTTCCCCATGTATCTAATGCATTAAATTATTAAGAATATACAACCACACACACAAGGAGCTCTCCCACCATCCATATAGACCTTCTTAGATTTCCTTTGTCAAATTTCCAAGCCAATAAAATAATTCATTAGTTGATAGCTACTAAAGGTAGCTCATCCATGAACGGGTAAAGCCTAAAATACACTTGGAGAAGACACCTTCAAACCAAGGTTTAAATACGCACCCCATGGATCAAAAAGCTCAAAAATTATGAGATAATATCCAAGGAACATAATGTAAGTGATAAATTGCAAAGAAAACCTCTCAATTGGGTAAATTGTAGAAAAGTCCAAAGTGTGCATAAAATTCCACAACTTGCTCAAACAATGTCCAAATTGGACCAAATTTGAAACTTAAGCTTGTATTATGAATACAAAGTATATCATAAGGTTATATTATGGTTATAAGAATTAAATTATGATAATTAAGCTTATTCAAATCATTAATCAAGTTTAGGGGTCTTACATTAAGTATCAATGAATAGAAAAAGAAATATTAGCTTTCCCTTATTACTCCTCCAATAATCCACAAAAAATTTCCAATGAAACTTGTCCATGCGGGGAAGAAATTGTTCAAGCTGTTGTTCATACAGACTATATTCTAGGAAATAAAGTCTTTGTAACTGCCACTTGTGGTCCCTCTATTTCTTTCCTAGTCTCTTAATTGTCCACTCCTTTAGATCTGAATCCATTGTGAAGTTACTCTACCCACATAAAGGATATCAATTAGAAGATTCATTTAACCATTCAAAAATAAAATTTAATAATGTAACTTCACAAAATTCCATATAGAATCTTTTTTGTTTCTGGAAATTGTCTCCAGTCCTCGTAGTTTAGCAGAGAAAGATTGGGATCTCTTGCAATAGTTTTCAAAAAAGTGACATTGATTTTCACCTACTCGTTGCCCAAATTGATTTTTCTCAATGGGAATTGGATCAGAGGGCTTTCTTTTCCATACTTTCAAACATTGTGTTCGGCCACATGCTCGATGTTTTTGACCTAAGCATTCAATCATAAAAGATAAAAATTATATGGAAAATTATATATCATTAATGCAACACTAGAAATGCAATGATATGATTAAAATGATTACCTAGCCCATTAGAAGGTGTTTTTGTAACATTCAATGACTCAACATGGTGATCAGAGATGTCATTTTGTTCCATGTTATCAGGAAATTCATTGCTATTTTGGTTATTGGCAACTCTATTTTCTACACTTCTTGACTGCATAGGCACAGAAGCATTCACATTAGGCACACATGATAGTTGTGAATTTCTTGATCTTGTAACTTTATCACCACTTTCTTTATTGTGCTAATTTTGGAGCCTTGTTCCCATCTCCTTTTCATTTGTGCATGTTTGAGAGGATTTGGAATCACCAACCGTAATAGAGTCTTGGGGAGACATGGCTGATTGGGTATTTTTTGTAGAGCTAGTAGCAGTTTTATTGAATTTCTTTGCTCTATCATTTCGAATTTCAATTGGAAAGGAAGATAAAAAAAATTTGGAGTGATTTGAGGATGATAGGTTCAAAGATTCCCAACAACCCATGCTGAGTAATGCTAGGTAAATGAGCTACCGTACAAGAGTCATTGTTGTTGTTTTTATCATTCCTTGTGGCTATCTTGTCATGGAAGTTGTCACTGTACTGTTCTCTCATCCTGAGTATATCAAATCACATATATTAGAAGAGGTTTTAAAAAATATTGAACAACATATTAACAATTATGTAATCAATATTTAAAAACTAAACACAAATATTTAATCAAATATATGTATTTATAAAAAGCATAGATACTAAAGACATAAACACTACATCATTATAAACAACAACAGAGACACGGATAAATTTGATTTGCAAAATGCATACACCTAGCTAGAGCACAATGTGAGATAGAAAATTAACGAGATACATCGAGCCAAAAATGGCTTGTACAAGTGAAATATTAATGAAAAACTAAAAGAAACATCTTTTTCTATTTGTTAATCTCCTCAATCAAAACCTTCATCATCACCACTTTCAGATATACTTTCATGATAATGCTAAATTTCAGATTGGTATTTTTCAATTGTTGAACTATCAACAGTAATTCCTTCCATATCCAATCTAACTACACAATTAGCATCTTCATCATCTGATTTCATTGATGGTCCATCTCTAGTTTCACCTTGCACATAAGCTTCGATATTCTCAATACAAGATTGTTCTTCCATGTTGAACATATCTCATGGGGCAATCTTTACAGCAAAATGCCAACCTTTTGTAGTGAGATCTTCTACATAAAATACTTGTCCAACTTGATATGCCACTACAAACGGTTCTCCTATAGTCTAAAGTCATCTCAAATTAACAAGAGTCAACCCATGTTCATCATGCTTGATTCCCCTCTTTGAGTACATGTCCACCCAATCACACTTAAATAATGTCACCTTAAAGTGTTCATAATAATTGAGCACAATAACATCCTTCAAAATCCCATAGTAGGTAACATCCCCAGTAATTGGGTTGCTATCAGTAATTTTAGAATAATAATCAGTCTTAGCTACCAGAAAGACTCCACTATTTTGTGTTGTTCGGTTCACATATTTTTCCTTAGTATGAAATCTGTGACCATTGACAACATATACCTTGTACTTAATGGCCACTTGATGTGGACCTCAAGAAAGAAACTTGATTTTATCATCCACCATATTTGTTCTTGTGAGCATCTCAATCTAACAAAACAAAAACTTGTTAGAGTTTATTCACGAAGCATTACAAATTAAATTAGCCTGTATAAACTTATAATTTCTTTAAACCATCCATCAAATGAGTTACTATGTATTCTATGAACCTCATTTAAGGACTTATGTGGATGTGTTTGCCTAATGATATCATAGTGCTTCCTGAATAAAAAATATTTGCAATTGGAATATATTATAGAATTTTAACAATAGAAGATAATTGACACTAACTTAGTTAATGTAGGGTTCAATTGCTTCACAATTGAACAGTACATGCTTGTGGGTTGGTTGTGTTGTATGTTCATCCAATTCACATGTTACCATTTTACAAACAGCACGACCTACTGTCAAGAAAATAGACCAATCATCATTGTCAGGTATTGGCTCATTTTCCAAATCTGCTTCATCAATATCATTTCTATTTGTCCGATTTAATTTTGTTTCAACTCCATCCAAGTATCTTGAATAAAAAGTTAGGCACTCTTCCACTATATATCCTTATGCTATTGATCCTTTTGGATATCTTTTATTACAAACATATCTTTTTAGAGTCATCAGATTCCTGATAACAAAGTTGAGGAAAATATTATCACAAATTACATTCCAATAGGTATAATCATAATGACGTATGAAAAGATACCTTTCAATTAGATACATCCAACAATACTGAATAGGGACGGCTATCTTAGCTACATAAGTGAGATGGATTGATAGATGCACCATTATGTCAAAAACATGGAGGGAATATTTTCTCCATCTCACAAAGTGTCACAGTTATTGCATATTCCAATGCAAGAAAATCATTTTGATCTCTGACTTTAGTACACAACCTTTGAAAATAGTGACAAAGATTAATAATACATGACTTAGCATTCTTACAGGGCAAAGACACAGTGACAGCTAATGGAAGAAGTTGTTGCATCAGTATGTGATAATCATGACTTTTCATTGGTAACATATTCTGATCCTTTGATCATGCACATCTAGATATATTATATGCATACCCGTCTAGAACTTTGACAGATTGTAGGAGGTTGCAAAATAATATTTTTTCATCTTTTCTCATTGTATAGCAAGTTGGAGGTAGGATGGTATATTTACCAACTTATTTTGGATGAAGCGGAAATCTAATTCGCATATCCTCCAAATCCTTCATAGCATTCAAGTTGTCCTTACTTTTGTCCTTCAAAACTAGAAATGTTCCAACAATACTCTCACATATATTCTTCTCAATGTGCATGACATCGAGATTGTGCCTTGAAATGTTAGAGTTCCATTATGGTAGCTCAAAAAATATGCTTTTCCTATCCAAATTGTGTGTTGAATCTTTACCTCTTGGCCTTTTCTTGCCAATTATAGTTCTTTCGTCCTCCAATTGTGATACGATTTGAGCTCCAGAAAATGGTTTAGGTGGACTTCTAAATTCTTTCTCACCGTTAAATGTTTTTGCTTCATTTCAAAATCTGTGGCTACTTGGAAAAAACCTACGATGTCCTCTGTAGAAAACTTTACGGCTATGTGGGAATGAATGTGAGATGGTATATTTATTACAATAAGGGCATGCTTTGTAGCCTTTAGTACTCCAACCAGAGAGATGGGCATATCTTGGAAAATCACTAATAGTCCATAGTAAAGAAGCACACATCACAATCAATTCCTTGGTTCCAGCGTCATATATATGTACACCAGTATCCCATAGTTGTTTCAACCCATCAATCAATGGACGCAAGTACACATCTATATTTTCTGGTGAAGTTGGTCCACGAATGAGTACGGACAATATAAAATATGGTTTCTTCATGCACAACCAAGGATGCAAATCATATGGAATAATCACAATAGGCCATGTACTGTAAGAAGTGCTCATTGTACCAAAAGGATTAAATCCATCAGTTGCAAGTCCCAATCGAATATTTCTAGTGTCTACAGTAAAGTCTGGATGCATTACATCAAATGTTTTCCATGCAGGTGAATCTATTGGGTGTTTTAACTTGTCATGTTTTTTATATTCTTCTGCATGCCACCTCATTAAGGAAGAGGTTTTTGATGACATGAACCAATGCATTAGGCATGGTATAAGTGGAAAGTGTCTGAGAACCTTGAAAGGTATTCTCTTGGTTTGTTTTGCATGCTCATAATCATCATAATCTAAGCTTGTAATTGTTTTCCATCTCGATGCTCCACATGTATCGCAGATGCCTTTATCACCAGAATCCTTCCAAAACAACATGCAACATGAATCTTCACATAATCTAAGTCCAACTCCTTAATTGTCTTTTTTAGCTCATAAAAGGAATTAGGTAACTATTCTCCTTCTGTTAGCATCTTCTTAAAGAATGTAAGAAACATAGATGATGCTTTCTTACTCAATCCATTAAGACAAACCAGGTGATAGAATTCTAGGATGCAAGCAAGTTTGCTAAATTTCTTACACCTAGGATACTATTCTGTCATGAATTTTTTAATATCTGTTGGGGAGCGGCGGGTTGGGGAGCGGCGACGCCGCTGGGGCTGCGATCCCCGGTCTCCTCCGATTCTATCCAGCCTGCAATCTGCTGGGGAGTCGGTCCCTGGGCTCTCCAGTGCTCCAACCTTTACCTTCTAATGCTAGCCTGTCTGACTTCGAGTTTATAGCAACTCCGACGCGAGATACAAGATCGGGATTCAGATCTCTCCGCTTTTCATGGAGATCGCAGGAGCCTTGATCAACACAGTCGTCTGTGTCATTTTGTCGGGGGTCCTCGCTCGACCTCCTCCAAAGCCCGCTTACGAAGCTGTTCACTAACCTATGTCTTGGCCCTTGATACGGCGGGGCGTGCCGTCAGTCTCCACCACCTACGGAGCAGCAGCACGCTGAGAGTTTTGGTGCCTGGCGTCGCTTCCAGGGGACGGTGCAGAGCCCTAGCAATCCTCGTCTGCCTCGGCTTGCTGTTCCTCCAAGGCACTGGACTCCAGCACTAGGTGTTGTGATCGACCATTTTCCTTTTCTCAACCCTTTTTCTTAGTTGCGTCTCTCTTGTGGATGGCTTCTCCACATTGACAAAACCAAGAACGATGGCTTCGGTTTCGTCGACAGGGAATCACTCATCTCAAACAGAGGTGGGTGTTAATCGTGCAGATACATGTGTGGACCGGTTCTCCAAACAAATCACATGTCCCTTTCGGAGTCTCCATACATGTCGTGGCAAGCCTTTTGCTGCAAGCAGTTTTGCTAATCATCTTTGAGCCGTTCATTTGTCTTCTGAGACACGAGTAGTCGACATTCACAAGGCGCTTGAGTACATTGATGTATGGAAGAACATGATGGTTGCTCTTCATTCTTCCAAGCGTTGGTTGTGTGGAAACTATCTTAGCACTCAACCTTGGTCCAAGACATGTCATCACCAAGGCTATGATGGCTCCGACTTCACTACCGGTCTACCTCTTCATCCGAGCAAGGCTCCTGTTGATCTCATAGTGGGAATGCATGCTCCGAGTAAGACCAGCTTACCAGCTCTGGTGCCTTGCACCCTTTCCGCTCGTCAGTGCATTGAGCCACCGCCACCTCCCGTGGACCGTTTCCAACTTGGCGCTGATCTTTTGAATTCTGTTTTTATTGTGGGGGTTCCTACTGTAAAGAGCATTCCTCTTTTATGTCGACTTCTCTTTGATGACACTCTTCGCATGGCTCTTCTTCAAGTGGCTTCATGTCCTCATTCCATTGATGCTTGGGTCCGCCTTTTACTACTCCCAACTTGTGTTCTCTATCGCTTTGCCCCTGAATCGGCTCAAGAACGCTCTTCTCGGAAGCGCACCTCACTCCAACAACTTATGATCCTAAAGGCATTGGAAACCTGGAATTCTGGACCTGATGGTATTCAACAACTTCTTGCTCGGGTTTTGTCCCATCGAGATCTCTCAGTCCAAGTACAATCTATCACGGCCAATGTTTCACGAGCCAAGTCTAAGGTTAAAGATGGCCAATTTGCTGCTGCCATCTGGGTCCTATCATCTAGTGGAATTGCCCCTACTTGTTCTGCTACTCATGTGGATCTTGAAGCTAAACATCCCCAACTTCCTCCACCATTGATGCAACCTTCATCTGATATATCGTGTTCTCCCTTTGTTGCTTCTCGTGATATGGTTGAAGATGCCATTTTATCCTTCAAAAAAGGAACCGCCTGTGCACGTGACGGCCTTTGAGCACAACATCTTCTTGACTCCATGCGTGGGGCAGCTGCTGCAGTGAAAGATGAGTTCTTAAATGCAATCTCAGCTGTAGTGAATCTTTGGCTTGTTGGTCGTTGTCCTCCCTCTCTAGCACCGTACATTGCCAGTGCTCCTTTGACTCCTCTTCTCAAGTCAGATAATGGTATTCGTCCTATTGCAGTGGGAACTATTTGGCATCGTATTGTCTCCAAGATTGCTTCAAAAGGTGTCTTGTCAGATGCAATCACTTACCTTAAAGACCATCAGTTTGGGGTTGGTATTCCTGGTGGTGCTGAGGCCCTTCTACACGCAGTCTCTCGCCTAGTGAATGATCAACAACATCGTACTACTGTTACTATGGCTCTTGTTGACTTCAACAATGCTTTCAACATGGTTGACAGGACCACAATTTTTTTAGAGGTTCGTCTTCATTGTCCATCTATTGCACGTTGGGTTGAATTTTGCTACTGCTCCCCAGCTCCTCTCTACATGGGTCAGACAGAGCCTCTTTTTTCTACAGCTGGCGTCCAACAAGGTGATCCATTGGGACCCTTACTTTTTTCTTTAGTGCTTCATTCTCTCATTTTACAGGTGAAGGATGAATGTCACCTAGACCTTCTTTCTTTCTACCTTGATGATGGAACTCTTATTGGGGAAACTATGCAAGTTTATAAAGCTCTTGATCTCATCAAAGAACAAGGACCAAATTTTGGTCTTCATCTCAATGTTAAGAAGACAGAGATCTTTTGGCCTTCTATTGATCCACGACGAGATCCACATTTAGGCTTGTTTCCTATTGACATATCTTGTCCTAAGCATGGAGTGAAGATCTTAGGTGGTCCTATTTCCACAGATTCACATTTTTGCTTGGAGCTTTTGAGGAAACGTGTGAATAATACCCTTGCCATGATGGATCGTTTGTCATTGTTGCAAGACCCTCAGTGTGAGCTTCTTCTTCTTCATGCTTGTATTGGGATGCCCAAGATGTTGTTTGGTCTCAGAACAACACCACCTGCTTCTATTACATCTATGTTGGATGTTTTTTATGATGGCCTTCGACACTGCCTAGAGCGTATTGTGGTCGGTGATGGTCCCGAGTTTGGTGATTTACAATGGCGCCTGGCCACTCTTCCAATGCACTTGGGAGGCTTGGGTATATATTCTTCTCAAGATGTCAGCAAGTTTGCCTATGTTGCATCTCGAGTCCACACCCAAGAACTCAAAGATCATATTCTACGAGAAGTGGGCTCGGTGTCTATAGGATCCTCCTTCATCTCTGCACATGCTTCACTATGTAACACATTGTCATCCTTTTGCTGGTCCAAATTGTCACGTACGCCTTCTGCCACTCCAAAGACCCAGTCTATTTTGGCAGACGCTTACTATAAGACAATCATTCAGCAAATTATGACAAGTGGTCTCTCCCTGCGACAACATGCGGTTCTCTCTTCTTTACAAGCTGATCACGTACAAGATTTTCTTCTTGCTGTACCTATTGATGGTTTTGGCTTGTCTATGTCTCCTGTTGAGTATCGTTCTATCCTTCGGTATCGCCTGATGATTCCTTTGTTCCCCGGTGATGAATGTTGCCCACTGTGCAATGTTGCAGACCTTGACGCCTTTGGTGATCATGTTGTCCATTTCCGCTCACGGCCTGGTTATAAGTTTCGTCATGATGTCGTTCATGATGCACTATTTGAACTTATATCTCGTGCTGGATTAAAAGTGTTGAAGGAAGCTCCAGTTGCCTTTCTAGGCACACATTCTGATGGTCTTCACGCTCAACGGCCTGCGAATATCTTATTATTTGATTGGACAAACGGCAAACATACATGTGTAGACCTCACTGGAGTTTCTCCCCTTACAAGCACTCTTTCTAGCAATTTTAAAGCGGGCATGGCTGCATCTAATGCGGCGACACAAAAGGTTCACAAGCATGGCGCGGCTTGTGAGGCTAATCATCATCACTTTTTACCTTTTGCTTTTCACAGTTTTGGGGTGTTTGCTGTTGATGCAGTTTCCCTTCTTCAACGACTCCAGAACATTATCAATAGGAATCTTATGATCTCGCCATCTGCATCTAATAATTTTGTATTTTGGTCCATTATTTTTTCCATTCAGAAAGGACTGGTAGCCCAGTTTGTTGCCCGGACTTCTGTAAAGGCATTTATGTAAAGTCTTTCTGGTTCAGATTGACTGTATGACTTATTACAATATTTAAGTTGAATTAGACTAAAAAAAAAATTTGTTCTAGAATATTATCATAAGTAAAATTTTATAGAATTCGATATTAAAAAAAAAGATATAAAATTGGTCAGAATTGAAATGTTGATCACTAGCTGACTCTACTCCTTCCATATTTCCATCTTCACTAAAACTTAGAAAATCATCATGCAACATATCTTGTACATTTTCAACATTTAGGCAAACACCATGATCAGTAGGAGCTTCCATTTGAACATCGACATCTTCACCATGAAAGCCCAAGAAATATAACTTGGTAAGAAGCCATGCCACAATCGATGGCTCAATGCAGTCTTTCTAGTGACCTGGTATACATTAGCACACTTTCTACAAGGGCATACAATCTTGTCTCCCATCGCTAAATGTTCAAAATCAAAATCCAAGAATTTTGATACTCCACATAAATATTTACTACTCGTTCGGTCATCCTCTTCTATCTAAGACTTATCCATTCTATAAAAATAGTAAAACATATAATATATATGAGTAAGTATGTCATATCAAAAAAGACTATACAATATGAGAAAATACTAGTATAATCATGCAAATGAAGTTCATGGGCGTTTTTGAAATATTTATTATAACGATAAAAAAGCATACTTATTATAAAAGATAAAAGAACATTTACAATGAAACTTATCACTAATTTGTAACGTAATGCAACATAGGATAAGCTAGTAGTTTGAAATACTTACTGATCCTTGACACCAAAAATAATTACCAAGATCCATTTTTGTATCTTTGAGGATGATACTACTCATTTGGCATGATGGTGTCTAAAGGATTGGATATGTATATTTCTCTTTGTTGTTGGGTTTCCAAGGTGTCTTTAGATATAGCTTCAACCATTAATATATATCATTTGGATGCATGTAAAGATTATATCAGGTGTGACTTATACTAGAAGGCATAGGTAGAACAAAGGCTAAGATAACCTATGATATACACATTCTTGGCATGTTTACCTTGTTACTCTTATTCATAATATTTACTTGTATGCTTAACTACCATGGTGCAATGTATGATTACTTTCATTTTCCAGAGAGTGTCTTTGGTGAGATCTAGAGTACAGAATTGTGTGAATGTACAAGAGTATTGGATCACTTGAGTTAAATATCATTTTCTTGTATGATTGGTTGTTTATATTTCATCTCTATATTGATGTATGGTTGTAACCTAGATCTATTTTGATCTCGATAGAGGAGGGAATGGACATAAATGATGATTTCTCATAAACTATGCCAGGGGTATTCAATGGATTTGAGTGTTCACTTATTTGGTTAGTTTTTGGCAGGTGAAAACCAATCTAAGCTCCCGTAATGATATCTTAACTACATTACTATTATCATCCTTGTTTTGTCTATTAAGTTATGCTATATATCATATTTGTTTAGTTTCTGTGTTACTTCATTCCGTAAGGAATATCCTGATCAACATTTCAAATAGACTTAGATAAGATAAGATCAATGGTGACAATATCTTTTTTTTTGATCGGTCAAAAAAGTGTGTTTCTATAAACCAAAAACTTTGGGTACATGTACAATAAACATAGAACCCCTAAAGAAACCAAAGCCTACTAGTAATGAGCAGAACATCAAGGTTGCATCATTACGTCTAAACTAGGGAACATGGGAAATAACCAGCCCAAAACCTACTACACAGATACATGCACTATAAGACATTAATCCAAAACACAGACAACACCAGCAAGGACACAATAATGACAATATCTTACCAACCATAACCATGTGTTTAACCATATGTACTACTTTTGACTTTGTATATCATTGTGTGAATGTCGAGGTGTCATCTTTCAAATGTAATGTTTGACCCCTAGAACCTAGTTCACTGTATTTTGGACCCAAATTTTGATTCAGATATCTTTTGTCTCTGTTGCAAAGTTGGGAAGAAGATTGCATGAAAAAAGCCAATAAAGATCCCCCGATACATCTTGAGATGAGTATGTACATAAATAACTATCTAAGGAAAAGTTCCACTGATAGACCAATCAAAATTGTCAATGATGCACTGTAGTTCGTGTGTGTGATTCACAAAAAAATATCCAATAGAATACTCACATGATAAGTTACACTGAATGTGAATAGAGAATATTTCATTCTTCTCAGGTGCATTAGAAAGGGAAACCTATGACCATAGGCACATCAATGATAGAGAAATGGATGCTAGAGAATTCCCAAGATGGACCAAAGGACCTTTGTAGGAGAGGCCTAATCACTATGGTAAGGCATCTCCTCATGCACCCCAAATTTATGCAAAACTTCACAAAGTCTAATGTAGACCGGCTAGTCGACACCAAATACTCCACCTCTACTAGACTTCGAGAAAGAAAATAAACCATTTTTTATATATTTCAGAATTACAACTATTTATTGCCCCTCCCTGAGATGACATACTATAATAGAGTAATAGTTTCATATAGAGGGAGTTCAACAATGTTATATAAAAATAACTATAGCCTGTTCGGCCTGGAGCTGAGAAATAAAGGAAGAAAATAGAGTAATACAAAAGAGCATTTATCCCTACTCCAATGGTGGCCATGATAGTATAGAAAAGATAAAATCCCTCATTATTACATCAACCAAACAAGACAATGCTACGATAGCCACAAAATAGGCATGCCATACACAAATAAGCTCATCCAGAAAGAGCAAGCCCAAGAGGAGGAGGATGATCGAGCTCAAGAACCTTCTAATGAAGTTCATCCAATTGGAGATGATGATGCTCAACAAAGTGAGAAGGATGCTTCCAGACCTCCCCAAAGATAGAGAACCAATCATCAATGATAGTGCAACCTATCCAAGGCAAGCAAGCACACCCTTCTCTACAATAATAAAGTTAGTGTAGCAAATAATCATCACATTAATGATCAACAATACTCCAACAAACATGAACACATATGTTATTAAAATGAAAAACAAAAAACCATATGCTTCTACACTTATCGCAACAACCCAGTTATATTTCAACATACCAATAATAGATGAACAATGACATGATACTATGGGAAAGGATATAAAAGATCTATTAAAGGAGCACAAAGATATTCAGAAAGAGGGTTAGAAGGAGAGAAAAGGACTCTAAGATACAAAGGATTGAATAACAAAAGTCACCAATCATCAATTGGAATATGCTCCCATTTGCCAATTGCCAATACCACAAAACTAATGGAGGTAGATACTGTAGTAGTATCCACTACAAGTGAGGCATGCAAAACAACAAAAAAGTCGTCTAGTCATAGAGATGAAGGTTGAGATGATAAAATTACATCTTTCTTTCCAGTACACTAAATAGCTAAACATAAACAATTCATGGTGGAAATGGGGAAGCAATGACTGTAGAGACTCAAATTCATCTACCTTTAGATGTGAATGCCATGGATTCCCACAAAAAATAAACATTGAAAAATATCTTTGCACTATTCGAATCGCATGTAAACATATTTTTTTGAATGAACAACCTTTTGAGTAGGTGGGGGAAGCCATATGAGATATCATGAAGAACCTAGAAGACTATTTTCATTATGAAGACCCTCCACCACCTCTAGTCAAAGATACTTGTGGTGAATTCTTGTACTACCATCATATCACTCATTCATAATTGACAAGGTTTTAGGGAGATATGGCTGAAAGGGATGAAAAGTCTTATGGAATGAAAGACATTGACTAATAAGACCGATTTTATAAAATCCTCTTGATAAACCATGCACATAGACATCCCATCTTTGATTCAGAGTGTTGATAATTGGACTTTTAACAGACAAAGTAAGAACTTTTACATCACATGCCTCATCACTACTATGAATGAGTTTCTTCTTTGATCATATTTGAGAATTTTGAAGAAAACTAGCCAATACAGGATCCACCCTCTACACACAAGACACGTGGTGGTCAAAAGAAGGTTTCATCATATAAGTGTCGAAGTGGATCAAGAAATGGCCCTCTGGGATCGCTCACCATTTCCCATAGAAATCATCGACATGGACTATGCCCCTGCTCTTGAGAATCCCACTTCTCTTTTAAAGGGAGAATTGCAAGGTTCCATGAAGGCTCTGTTACCTCCCTTTTCATCACCCCCACTTTATTCACAACATTGATGATGGTATCATATAGCAAACACCGACGAATGGAAAAGTACTACAACTACACAACAACTCAAGAGGCAAAGCTACATAGACCTTTCCTCCATAAGAATATTGTGATGTATAATTTCCCAAAAGACACCTACATACAATGCCTTGTGAAAGGGCATACCTAGAGTGTGCTACAAATGCTTAAGGGAGTGGCCACATTGTTTCTAGATTCTAATTTAAAACTCTAAATAATCCCCCAGACATCAAATCTTTTGTAGTATTCCCACCCTTCAATATGAGGTCTCATAGATTGCCATATGTAGACAAAATTAACAACGTGAAGTCATTGGAATCTTCTGTAGAAATATCATGGAGGTTAAATCTAGATTGAAGTGATTTAGCTACCTTTCTCAAATAGATGGACAAACTCTATGTTCTACTACCATTTTGTTTTGCATAAAGAAATAATTATCTTCCCTTTGGTAAAATGAAGAGTATACATTGTTTGATGTAAATTGTGTGAGATTCAAGCAAGATACCTTGTCCTTGTTCTAGTTGGAAGAAATGGGAAAGGATTTTGCAAGAGATTCATTATGTTTTTGGATTAACAATGTCCCTATCCTTTGTAGTGATAGTGATACAATTTATGAAATTCTTTAAGTTTGTGGTTCAGTCCACCATCTCTCTAACTGAAAAAACAACTAGATGATGGGTTGGGCATCTGGAAGCATTCAATGAACACTTCCCATAGTTCATCTTAGTTTCTTTATTCAACAAACATACTGTCTTAAATTGACCAAGGTTGTGTATACTGTTGAGGCTACAAAGGGACCTACTTTTGTCCTCACCAAGCCAGGTAAAGACATGCAGATCCCTAATGTTGATTCCATGGTTGACAACTCTTCCACATCCTAATTATGTCCCCAAGTGGCTCAGTCACAAAGGTCACTATACCAGAATGTTGATGCCTAGAGAATATTGTCATAGTTGGGGGATCTTACGCATACCATTGATGACAAAATTTGTAATTGTCTGGTTCATGGTCAAGACAAAATAAGAGGTTGTTGTGAATAGGAACTTAGGGAATTAATTCCAACTAAATGATCATCATCCGCATTGTGGCCAAGTAACCAATAGATCCCGATCCATGTTGTCATATAGATTTATTAGGATTTTGAGCTTGCACCAAGTACATATTCAAGACACAACTGGGACTCACCTGGTGGCAATGTGGCACTCCTAGCTTCCTTGGCACCGTACTTGGGGCTCCCTCCAACCGCTGACAATGTGGCACACCGACAATGTGCACTCTGCCACCAGTAGTCTTCCCAGTCGACATGATCCTCCAAGACACTAGTTAGGGCAACGATCCAGCTGACTCTATCTCCTTGACGCATTTGTCTCACGAAAGTGAGGAATCAGGGAGAAATGTTTGCGGAGAGATCAGTCTCGATTACTGTGGGAGCACGAATGGAAAGCGCGAAGTCAAAATTGATAGTTATTTTCAATTATCTAGTTCCACATATAGTGGCTTTTTTTAGAAAAGCCACTAGAATAAACACCACTAAAGGGCATTTTTGTTGAAGTGTTTCTCTATAATTAGTCCTAGAGAAGGAAAAAAATTAAATGAGAATAACTTCCACAAGTGGTTCCGGACGCTGAGAATTGTTCTCACACAAGAGTGCAAGCTCTATGTCCTGGAGACACCAGAACCAGATGAACCCCTTCCCAATGCACCTAAGGTTGACAGGGGTGCTTACAAGTTTCATACTGAAGATGTCATGGATGTCAAGTATCTGATGCTATGCTCCATGAACTGTGAGTTATAGAGGCATCATGAGAATGTGGATTTTATTTAGATGGTCACACATCTTAAGAACAATATCCAAGATTAGGCAAGACAAGGGAGGTATGAAGTCTCTAAGGCACTATTCAAATGTAACATGGAAGAAGGAGATCCAATAGGTCATCATGTACTCCAGAGCATTGGGTATGCAGAGAACTTAGAAAGACTGGGATTCCCCTTGGGTCAAGAGTTGACCATTGATGTGATTTTAAAGTTCCTTCCAGAGCCATACTATGAACTATAGAATGAATAACCTTGAAAAGCCATTGACAAAGTTATTGGTCATGTTGAGAACGGTTCAGGAACAAATGAAGAAAAACAAACCCAAGTCTATGATGATGATCAGAAAGACAAAGCAAAATTCTAAAGGAAAAGGCAAAGCTATGAAGAGTTCAAAGATGGCCAGAAGCCCAAATCTTCAGATCTCAAAGCAAAGGGAGGAATTAAGAAAAGATGTGATTGTCACCAATGTCACCAATCTCGACATTGGAAAAGGAATTACCCTCTCTTTCTGGAGGTACTAAAGAAGAAGGAAGGGGTGGAGTCCTCTACTTCAGGTATATATTTTATAAGATAATTCTAGATTACTTCTTCATCATGGTATGTGATACCAGATGTAGATTTGACATACGTTGATGTGCATGATCTGATAAGAAGTAAATCAATTATGAAAGGGCAAGGATGGACTATGCGAGAAAGAGTTTCTACAACTTTAGTCTACATTTAGAATTTTATCTTAGCCCATTGGGCATGTAATAGAATTTGTTGAACTGCTATTTCATTATGCCAATAAATAGAAACATTTTACTTTATGCATCTTGTATGAAAGGATGATAAATAAATAAAGAGTTGTTAATTTTTTTGTTTAAAAGATGTGATCTTGAATGGAAATTCCCAAACATATAGTGATCTTCAATGAAAGAATCTAAAGATAAATGATAATTTAAATACCAAAGGATTATAATTCATAACTCAAACGAACTTTGGCATTGTCATATAGAGAAGATATATGAGAAATACATCTCTAGAATTCATATTGATGTTTGTATAGACTCTTTTGGTTACTGAACCAATAAGAGACATGCAAGTATTACTTATAATCAACATGACTAACATCTCTCACTAAGGTTAGTAGAAAGATAAAACAATATATTAAGCCTTAAACATGTTTATTTATGAAGAACTTATAGAATAAATGCTAAATATAATTGTTTGTACTTAACTATACCACAAATGATCTATGTTTATATGGGGTTTTGTATTTGATGAAATAAAAACATGAGTCTCTTGAAGTGTCCAAGGAGATTACAAATGAAGTATCACTTTGATAAAAGTAATAAGAAATTTTGATGTGATCAAATGTTGAAATACTTTATATCAATAGTTTGGGAACCTTCTAGAAGGATTGTGATAGTATATCACAATTGAAATCCATATGAACATGATGATGTGTCAAGAAATAAGGAATTACATAATGATGAGTCATGGTGTGATTATCATTTAATCTACTCTTCTAATATCCTCATGTATATATAGTTAACACTAAAATAATGTACCATCTGAAATGGTTTAAAGGACATCGTATGTGATATGATATGGGAGTGTCCTGATATGTCTTAAGGATTGGAACTTATATAACAAAAGAAATTTCTTGACAAGGTTTATATACAAACCATGATTGTTGAATGACACCTTTAATCCTAATCCAAACAATAAAAGTGTTTTGTTGCCAGGATAACTGAGTTCCAAAATAATCAGTGGGAGTAAAATTGAAAAGTTTGAGATCGACAAGGAGGTGCAATGGGCAAGAATGAGAATCACACATTGTTGTGGAATCTCATGTTGCTCATGTAACATAGAACCTCATAGTTCTATGAGAACACATGTGACATAGAAATATATTGTGAATCCAATAACTCAGATAGGTTGGTCATGAGATGATGAGCCAACAAATCAACTAGAAGCTATGGAGAACCATAAATTTGAGAAGTGGCTTAAGGCCATTACGTAGCCCATGTAAACTAACTAGGTATCACTGTGGTAGTACCATCTTAAGGAGTAAATCCCAAAGGATGCAATTGGGTCTTGTTGAAAAGACCTACATCGATAACCTAAAAGGAAAAATTGATATGAAAGGTTCTCAAATCAGTTCAAATTGTTGAACATGAAGAAATTCTTTTACCAATTATCATGCTTGTTGTTGCAACTTATATAAACTGTAAGATTTGGCAGATGAAGATTAAAACAGGATTCCTTAAAAAGAATATTTGAGAGGATGTGTATGTGACACGACCTAAAGGTTTTACAACTTGATTTTTATAAATAAAGTCTATAAGCTACAAGGTTCAATCTTGATATTAAAATAAGTATCTCAGAGATGGGATCTTTTGACTTGAAAAGACAATGAAAGTGTTTGACTTGAATCAAGATAAAAGATAAAATCATAGATTACAAATGATTTAGTTAGAGCATATATGAATATTCCACATGTTGATGTGGAATAATATATTGATACTATAAGTATTGAGAACTGGCATGGAAAACACTTTCAGCAATGAAGGATTAAGTAAAAGATCCTATCTGATAGGGATAGAGATCTATAGAGATAGTTCTTAAAAGTTTCATAACCTAAAATGTGAACATACAATAGCAACATGTTGAAAGAGTTCAGTATGAAGGATTCAATGAGAGAGAATCTGGATTAGTCTCTAGTGAAACCCTAAAGTTCCAATTTTTGTGAATAATGGAAAGACATGAGTGAGATGTCATATGCACCAGCAATTGGATCTATCATGTATGCTATATAATACACACATTTCATATAATCTTCTATGTCCTAAACATGACAAGATGGAATTAGTTTCCAATGAAGGTCATTGGAATGTCATTAAAATTCATCCAATAGTACTTGAGAAGCACTAAAAGGATAAGTTTCTAGATAATTTCAACACGAAAGAGTTGCATGTAAGGGGTTACACCGATGCAAGCTTCCAGAATGACAAAAGTGACCACAATATAAAATGTGTTCAAATTATAAGAAAAGAGTTGTTAGTTGGGAGGGTTCCTAACTACAGACTAATTCAATTCTACAATGGAATTCGAGTATCCTTGTGTTATGAAGACATGAATGGGTACTATATGGATCTAGAAATTCATATGGATGAACTTAAAGATATTACGACCATTGATTACTCAGTAGAGATATTGTGACAAAATGGAGCTACTGGTTAGGTAATGAATATCAGATACCATATTACAACAATTCTGTCTCATACAAGAAATCATAACTGAAGAGATGAGGAACATCAAATATATTGACTAATAGAAAAATGTTGCTAACCCACTGGATTAGCACTTGCACAAGCAGAAACATGATGGATGTTGAAATCACTAAGAATGAGATTTGTGGGTGATTGGCTCTAAGTACAAGTGGGAGTCTATTGGTAAGGTATGACCAGAGAGCCAATCATATGATGATTGACATGGCATATAACATAAAGTATTTGATTAATAATCATAAAGGAAAGCTTCTAGTTCATTTTGTTTCACTCGGTAATGAGATAATGAAGAAACACAATGAATGTCTAAAGAGTGACAATACTCAATGACATATGTCTTTCATACGGATGCTAAGAGCATGTACATTCTTATTATGTCCCTGGTCAGTTGTTATAGTGGAAGGAAGATAGACACCAATAAAACATAAGACTAGAGTGTGTTTTATTTGATGATAGAATCTCATTAGTCATGATATATGATATCAAACCAAGCACATAGATACTTGTTATGGAACAATGTATCAGACAGATGACCTAGAGAGTGACACATGAAAACCATTTATGATTGTCATAGTCATATCTCATAGTGAAGGTTCTGATTATGGTTCTTAGACCTGAAGTCACTACACCCATCACATGTTGCTTGGTATACTTTGACATCATCCGACAAAACCCCTGAATAAGGATTGCCATAAAGGTGATGAATGGATAGTTGTGACACATGGGACTGGATGTGAGTGATGTAGGTAGGATTTTTCCCTCCTATTGGAGTTTGATATCCTAGACACTTGATAAGTGAGTTTGAGAAACACATGCACATGCACATGAGAAACAATATATCATATTAAGGTCACATATATCTCAGAGAGTCCGCTCTAGGTTCAAGGAATATGGATTGAACATTGAGAGAGTGATGATTCCATGCCTCGAGTTCATTCTGGATATCAGAGACAAAGGAACTATACAATCATTATAACACCGTACACAGATTGTAGGTTGAAGTTGTTCTCCAACTTTCCATTCACTTGGGTAGCATTGACGTGCGACTAGGCACCACTCTTTGCTTGTGATGTCATAAGCTAGTTATGGAGATACACTGTCAATGTGATATGGGACCTATAGGATCACACTCATAGGAACTCATCTAGAAGAGGAGCTTAATCATGAATAATATTTGAATTGATTACTAAAGTGTTTAGGTACTCAAATGAAGAAACAAATCAACGGAATGGACTAAACATGATCGATTCAAGTGCTGAGACGAACGGTTGGAGTGTTAGATTGATTAGCAATTGAATTGGCTATGTCTTCTAGAACTAGAGTGCAAAGTGACGGGTTCACTAAGTGAACAGATCGGATCAGCTCACCAATAGACCGGTTGGGGTCGTGAGATGAGTGACTCGTAAGGGCGAGATACCCAGTTCGTGGAGAAATTTGGTTGCATCAAAGATTAGTGCCGACATGATGTTGTGCATTAATTAGATTCATGTTTTCAAATTCATATGCTGGGAAACATGGAAAAGTGATTGGTTCATTCTGTGAACCGATTGACTCACCTATGAACTGACTAGTTTGATTTCTAATCGATCAGTTCAACATTCACATGTTGCAAAAATTCATGTTCTTCTGGTCCTTTCCAATGCCACATAGAATGGGAGCCCAGACCCTAACCCCTCCTACAAATAGAAGGCTACTGGGGGCTTCCCGGAACACAACTCAATTGTCTCTGACAATTGCTATCCTCTTTGGTTGTGGTACCCTAAGAAAGTCTTACGTGCTACAGGAAGGGATAGCAAGGGACAAACAATTGTAGGGGAGAAATTTGGTGACTTATACACTAACAAGAGGGACAACTCCTTCCTATATGTTCTAGTATAACAATAGGAGCTCTAGGTGGTCTGTGTGGGCTTTCATAGAGGCAAGGTGGCCTTTTTCCCATCACTAGGAGGACAACATTAGGATACAGTCTGTGGTAGAGACCTCATGACCTACTACAGACATCGTTCGAATATGTCGTCTGTGATGAAGACCAAGAGATGCACAGACGTCATCCAATAGAAACTAGAAGTTAGTTGCACGACTAGTGCAATGAGTTATAGGCGCTAGAGTTGCTCTAGGACCAGATATGCACTTGTTAAACCATCCTTCTCATTACATAATTGTTGACACAATCTTGTTGTTCATGGGAATACAACAATTAAATTTTTATTTCTACTGCCTATTCTATGTTGGTATTTCCCTACAGTAACAACTAATGACCAAACATATAACACATCAAAATTAAATATATTGTTATATTAGACATGTAGGAAAAGTGTAGGGTATGTAAAATATTTGAAAAATACAAATAGTCACACTACCATTCCAAAGCTAAAATTTAACTAGCCATATCCTGGTAACAATTGTCCCCACATGTATTATACAAATATGTGTGGTGTTGTCACATTTTGGTATGTTCTTATCTCTATGTACACTATTTTTTTTGTAATGCAAGTATAGAAACCCAGAACATTGCACTCTCGAAAAACAATAAACTCACACCTTGCACACAAAAAACACACCAAGTGTACACCCAAATGTTCAAAAGTACCAAATTGGTCCCAGATATATAACAAAACATGTCTCATGAACAACCTAACAAATACAATAATAAAAAATGATGCTCTCCCCCTACCACATTGTTTGCAAAACACCATGACCTCTTTGTTCATCCTTCTAGAAAATGCCAACACTGATGGATTGTAGTGTTGCGTTATACCTAATAAGACATATAGACATTTAACACTGATGTACACACGATAGTGTAGGAAGCACCATAAAAAAACATAGAATATGTAAGTTAATGCAATATAGAAATTTACAATCTTCTAACATAGCTAGTCCCACATTTTTATCTTTATATTGCATTCAACACTATAACATATATTGTTGTTATCCCAATAGCACTGTGTGCCTCAACTAAATAATGTTACATACATTAGTCCCTTTAATGATCATGTATATCAAACAACTCTTATCACTCACACTATGAGAGCATATTAACATAAACCATCAACTACATGACAAAATGAATGATACCATCTTCATATCTAATAACATATTGCTTCTCAATGATTTTTTATTGACTTCATTCTTGCAAAAACCATTTTTTACATGACAATATCAATGAGTCTAACAAATCTACATATTCTTACATTCTCAATGAATTTTTGCCACCAAAGAAAAACTATTGATCACAACTAATATTTTCATCTTAGCTATGAAACATATTCACATTTACAGTTAGCTTTACAACCATGGTGATGTTGCTGGGCCAACGGACCTGTTAGATTACAACCCAACTTTGGAGCAGCCCATTAGGGCTATTGTGCTACCATGATGTAGGGTATTAATACCCATGGTCACGCAATCACAAAGCTATAGCCACAAGGAAAAGGAGAAGATGCCACTGCTTGTTACTTGTTGTTCACGAGACAAAAAGCATAGACACCAAGGAAGAAGAAAGGATAGAAAGGAAATTGGGTGTTAATATGGTTCTCTCCCACTGGTCAACACTGAGTTCTCCATCACAACCTACATTCTTATTCCATCTGGGTATTCTCTGCAAGGGGGTATTTTTCTAGGAGGACTTTTTGGGTGTGGTGACGTACTGATTCGGTATAATCTGTATCTCTTCCCTTTACTGTTAAATCCTCATGTTGTGAGTCAAAACTTGGGACAAACACTGTAATCTGTTGATTAGTGGATTTTTCCATCAGTCTTTGACCCCATGACTTTTCTCTCACACATTGTGGGGGTTTTCTACTTAAAAATTAGTGTTCTTGTGGTTGCTTATTTGCTATATTATTTTTTCATGCCTAGTCCATACTTGCAGATGCTTCTGCTATTATTGTGCATTCCATATACGCACATCTTGACCTGCTAACCCCCTTTACAAGTGGCATACGAGCCTACTTGGGTATGTGGACTAGATGGACGACGCAAATAATATGGAGAAGTTGATGGAATCAAACTATCCAAAGTGGAAGATAAAGATGGAGGATCTACTATAATGATCATTATGAAATGGTTTAGGAAGATGCAAGCATGCCAGTGGATTCAAAATAGGAGGACTTGACAAAAATGAATAGAAAATGTATGTGCTTCATTTGTTGCTAGGTTGATGAGTTTGTATTCCACCACATCACCAATGATACTAGTGCCCACTCTCTATGGAAGAAGCTCGAGTCGTTGTATGAGAGGAAGACTGCAGGCAACAAACCATTTCTGATTAAGAAGCTCGTTAATCTGAAGTTCAAAGAAGACGATAATATATCAGTGCACCTAAATGATTTATGAGCATGGTTAATCAGCTAGCCACGATCAGTTTGCTAGTTGATGATGAGTTGTAGGTGCTTTTACTTCTTGGTTCTTTACCTGACAGCTGGGAGACCTTATGATTTCTGTTAGCAACTCTACTCTAGATGAGAAGTTGACATTGGATTTGGTGTCCAATTCCCTACTGAATGAAGAAATGAGATAGCATAGCTCAACATAAATGTCAATTTCACATGCTCTTATTGCTGAGGACATGGGGAGGATCCAGTGTTGTAGCCAGGGTGGTGACAGAGGAAAGTCAAAGAACAAATCGATGTCTAGAAGCAAGATAGTTTGTCATTATTGCAACAAGTCAAGTGATCATGTACATAAATTCTAGAGACAACACAAAAAGGAAACTAAAGAAGGAAGCAGAAAATGACAGATGATGATAGAAATAGAGCCATAGTCATCACTGATTCTAAAGAGGTACTCACATGTGGAGTTTCCATGAGACATTGTCTGCGTATCTATGTAAACATTGAGTGGGTTTTGGACATTGGTTCTTCTTACAACATCACTCCTCATAGACACTTATTTTTCTCCTACAAGTCCAAGAACTTTGGAATGACGAAGATGTCTACTAAATCCTATGTGAAGATTCGTGGGATTGGAGATGTGCGCATTGAGACCGAGTTGGGTTATACCATCTTGTTGAAGATTGTTAGACATATTCCTGAATTTGATTATAACATTGTCTCCGGCTATGGGATCGACATTTAAGGATTTAAATATATTTTAGGTGACTTGAAATTTTTTGTCACCAAGGGACAGTTGGTCGTGGCTAGAGGCAAAGTTTGATGGACTTTGTACATGATGAATATGAAGGTTTGCATTGACAGTGTCAATGTTGTGGACATCTCTAGTTCTCTAGATTTATGTCACAAGAAGCTTGGGCACATGAGTGAGAAAAGATTATAGGTGCTTGGAAAAAAAAAGATTTGATCCAATATGGTAAGAATGTGGTTCTTGATCCCTGTGTAAGTTGTTTGCTTGGGAAGAAAAAAAGGGTCCAGTTCAGTGCTCAGTGTGAGAAGAAGTTTAATGTGTTAGACAAGGTTTATTCTGATGTTTGTGGTCCTATGGAAGTCAACTCCTTGGGTGGAAGCAGATTCTTTGTTACTTTTATTGATTACACATCTAGCAAAGTGTGGGTTTACTATTTGCAAAGGAAAGATCATGTGTTTGATACTTTCAAGAAGTTCCATGCCATGGTTGAAAGGAAGACATGTAAAAATCTTAAGTGTCTTTGTTCTGATAATGGAGGTGAGTATACTTCCAGGGGGTCCAGGTCTTACTATGAAAGATCTGGACTAGGGCATGAGAAAACTGTTCTTGATGCCCCACAACATAATGGTTTGACTGAAAGAATGAACAGAACCAGTATGGAGTGAGGTTTGACTGAAAGAATTAATAGAACCAGTATGGAGCGAGTCAGATGCATGATGAAGAATGGAAATCTAACTAAAGAGTTTTGGGCAGAGGTTATTAACACTGCTTGCTACATGATTAACAGGTCAACATCGGTTCCTTTGGATTTTGACACTCCAGAGAGTGAGTGGATAGGGAGGCCAACTTCTTATTCTCACCTTAGGGTGTTTGGGTGCAAGGAATTCGCACATGTTCCTAAGCAGCAGAGGTAGAAGCCTGAAGACAAATTTGTTCCTTGTTATTTTGTTGGCTATGGTGATGACCAGTTTGTCTACAGGCTTTGGGACCCAGAAAAGAAGAAGATAACTAGGTCTAGAGATGTGATATGCTTTGAGGACCATATGTTATCTGATACATTGACGACTGAGCCTGAGCGGGTAATAGATGACACTGTGATTGATATGTCAGTTCCCACTCTAGTCTAGCAAAATGGTGATGCAGACCATGTTGAGGAGGATGAGATCCCACGTGATGATATGGTAGAGGATGATCCTGGTACAAACAATGTTCGTAACAAAGAGGTTTCTGAGCAGGGGGAGAAACCTCAATCGGTAGATCTAGTAGGTCCATAGTTGAGAAGGTATACTAGAGAGAAAAGGGCATCTACTAAATATTCTGATTCATAATGGTTATTGATCATAGAAGAGGGGAGCCAAAAATCTATGAGGAAGCAAATTCTCATCAACAAAAATATAAGTGACTGCATGCAATGCAAGATGAGATGAACTCATCGAAGAAAAATGATACATATGAGTTATGCAAGCTTCCTGAAGGTAGAAAAGCCTTAAAGAATAAGTGGGTCTTCAAGCTAAAGAATGATGGGAGTGATAACACTGTGAGATACAAAGCTAGAATTATGGTGAAAGGCTTCGGGAAAAAGTAGGGGATTGAATTTGATGAGATATTTTCTCCAGTAATGAAGATGACTCCCATCTGCATAGTTTTGGGCTTGGCATCTAGCTTGAACCTTGATATTGAGCAGCTTGATGTGAAGATAACCTTCCTCCATGGTGAGCTAGAGGAAGATATTTATATGCAACAACCTGAAGGATTTGTAGTGAAAGGCAAAGAGCACATGGTTTGAAGATTGAAGAAAAGTCTCTATGGGATGAAACAAGCTCCAAGGTAGTGGTACAAAAAGTTTGATGCTTTCATGCTAAAGCAAGGTTACCAAAGGACAGAGGCAGATCACTGTGTTTACTTCAGGTGATTTTCAAGTGACAATTTTATTATTCTCTTGCTTTATGTTGATGATATGTTGGTTGTTGGCAAGGATGCTTAGATGATTCCCAAGTCAAAGATGGAATTGTTTAAGTGTTTTGACATGAAATACTTGGGACCAGTAAGACATATTCTTGGCATGGACATCAAGCATGATAGGAAAGCAAAGAAACTTTGGTTGTCACAAGAGAAATATGTTGAGCGTGTACTTGATAGGTTCAACATGAAGGGTTGAAGCCAGTTGAGACTCCCTTATCCAGTCACTTCATATTGAGTAGAAAACAACCTCCTTCTACTGAGTAGGAAAAGAAAGAGATGGCCCAGATACCCTACTCTTCTATAGTAGGAAGTCGTATGTATGCTATGGTGTGCACTAGGCCTGATATTACACATGCAGTTGGTGTGACTAGCAGATTTTTATCTTATCTTGGAAAGGAGAATTAGAATGTTTTTAAATGGATACTTAGATATTTGAGAAGTACATCTAGCGCTTGTTTATTCTTTGGAGGGGCACCACCAGTTGTTACAGGTTTCATAGATGCAGATTTAGTTGGTGATCTTGATCACAAGAAGTCTACCTCAGGTATTCTGTTCACTTTTTTAGGGGGGAACTATTAGTTGGCAGTCTAAATTGCAAAAATGTGTTTCTTTATCTACTAATAACGCAGAATATATTACTTCTTATGAAGCATTAAAAGAAATAGCTTGGCTCAAACATTTTTAACAAGAACTGGGTTTTACATAGGATGAGTATGTTATTTACTGTGACAGTCAGAGTGCCATGGACTTGAGCAAAAAATCTTCTTTTCACTCTAGGAAAAAGCATATTGATTTGAGATACCATTGGTTGTATAAAGATATCAGTGATGACCAGTTAAACCTTAAGAAGGTCCACACCAATCACAATCTTTCTGACATTCTAACAATGGTAGTTCCTACCAAGAAACTTTCTACTTGTAAGGATCTTGTTAGATTAGACTCCATCTAAGGAGTCATGAGGACATTCGCTTCTTTGGGATGGAGGGGGAGATTGTTGGGCCTACGGCCCTATTATATTCCAACCAAACTTTGGGGCATCCTGTTAGGGCTATTGTGCTACCATGACGCAAGGTATTAATACCCATGGTCACACAATAACAAAGCTATAGATGCAAGGAAAAGGATCATCCACCGCTGCTTGTTACTTGTTATTCACGAGACAGAAAGCATAGAGGCCAAGGAAGAAGAAAGGAGAGAAAGGAAAGAGGGTGCTGCTCCAATTCTCTCCCCCCGGTCTATATTGAGTTCTCTATCACAACCTACATTCTTGTTCCATCTAGGTATTCTCTGCAAGGGGGTGTTTTTCTGAGAGGCCTTTTTGGGTGTGGTGACATACTAATTCAGTATTATATGTATCTCTTCCTTTTGCTCCATATTCCTCAAGTTTTGGGTCAAAACTTGGGATGAACATTGTAATCAGTTGATTAGTTGATTTTTCCATTGGGTTTTGACCCTGTGGTTTTTCCCTCACACATTATGGGGGTTTTCCACATAAAAATCGTGTTCTTGTGGTTGCTTTTGCTATATTATTTTTGCATGCCTAGTCTAGACATCTAGGTGCTTCCACTATTATTATGCAAGTTGGATACACACATCTTAACTTGCTAACCATCCTTATAGATGTTACATGGATTTCATTATATATTGTTTCATCAATCTACATATGAGATACATACATTGATACAACACACCTTCCCACAACCAAAATAGAATGACATCGCAACTTCCCAATGTTGTTGCAATTATTCAACATAGAACAACCTCAAACTTCAACATGTACATATGGCCATCCCGATCAGGCTGAATAAGTTAGTATGTTTGCAACATAAGTAGTGCTTGTCAACAAAATAACATGTATAAAAGAACCAATAAATTCCACTTAGAGCGCTCCTTCATATACATACTACTTCACTTCTAGGATAAGTAAATCACAGTGGCCACGAAGATGATAAAATTCTTCAAGGTATGATTCTTCTATCTTTTTTCCTTCACATACAGACCCCATCCATTTCATAACATAAACACCATAGTCGTTGGTTTCTAGAGGTTGTTGTATTGTCTTGTTATCACAGTAAATATCCCATTCATCTTCAGAAACACCACTAGTCATTCTAATCTTACTCGCTAGGCTTTTAATAGAGGTTGTCTGCATTTCTAGTAAAATTGAACATAAGAAAACCCTTTTAAATTTGCAAACAATTTAGTGTGGAGATATAAATAATATTCAAACTTACCATTTTAACAACATCGACATTGTAGGTATGGCTCATGTTGGGTTTGTTATCCTCCTCCTCAGTCGATGTAGGTTGTTGTAATGAAGGATCTTCTTATAATTTTATGTCGACACTCATAAACGTCAGTGTTGAGAGCTTAGAATGGGTAGAGATATCACATTTTCTTTCTTGATTTCATCCCTCTATTCATAACAAAATTTCACATCAAGGGGGCATTCTTTGTCTTGATTGTGTTGGTCATAGAAGAGTGAAGTATGAACACCCTCCTTCTGCATTTATTTGTGTACTCTTTACATATTACTTCACTACTACATTTTTGGTCAATAACGTCTTTGCCGAAAGTGTCACTTTTACTAGAAAAATAGACCTAGAAATTACAAAAAAAATCGGGCACCGCTTACCTCTATTGGGTCGATTTTTTTAAAACAACCGACCTAGTAAGGTCGACTTTTTGGGTCAATTTTTAATATAACCATCCTTGTAGGTCGGAATGAAAAACTCGGACCTTTATAAATATGTATTAGTAATATGGGCATCACCCATTACTATTGGTCATAGAAAATGGAAATTAATATCTTGTATAACAATTAGTGAGGGTGATACATAAGTTCCCATCATTTTTATGTGCTATTCGCATCAGACGTTAACATATCCAAAGACTCTCTAAAGTACACCGGCCACCAAGGCACACGGTTTCAACACTTGTTTGCCAATCTGATAGATGCGAAGAATTTGAGGTGGCATGCAGATGTTAAGAAAAATAATGATGGGATCCTACGACATGCGTCTGATTCCCCACAGTGGAAGAAGATTGATCTATTGTACCCTGAATTTGGTGAAGAAGTCAGGAATATAAGACTTGGGCTTTGTACATATGGGATGAATCTGTATGGGACATTGAGCAGCCAACATAGCACTTGGCCAGTCATGCTTATTATATACAATCTTCCTCCCTGGCTGTGTATGAAAAATAAGTATGTAATGTTGTCGTTGTTGATATTGGGCCCTAAACAACCTGGCATGACATTAATGTTTATCCTGCTCACGGGGAAAAATGGAGGTAGAAGAGAAGGCGACCTCGCCTTGTCTTCACAGACATGTTATGCACTTCATAGAGGTTTTTCCGGCCGTTCGCAATGGTCTGGACTTCAGTCCATCCTCTCCTATTTCCATCACCCTCATGGCTTGTTCTAGGGCTTTAGTTGCCCTTTTACTTCTGTGATTATTTTATCAGCCTCGATGGCTCTTGGTTTCAATTTATAAAGGAGTATAAGCTATCTCCAAGGAAGTGATTTAGTAGATGTTGATTTTGTTTCATCCCGTCTTTATGAAATGTTGCTTTAAATCTATTACATCAAACCCAAACCATGTGGTCAGCGTGATGTCACATACAGAATCTTTGGAACCCTTGAGAATCTCAATACGAGATACATAAGTGTACTTTATTCATAGATTCTATTGTCTCCACTATTAAGCCAAATAACATGACTTTTTAGTATCCATTCCTCATCTTCCTCTTGGAGTACTTGCACCAATTCAATCTGCATAGAGTTACACATATCATCTATAACTATGTGAAACTTCTCTACCAAGATTGTTTGTAGCATGCCAATGTTCCTTAACAGAATGTCCTTGTTCCACCATTGTTGTTTCATATGTTGTAAGTACCATCAAACAATATGTTGTTATGCCATTATAACCACACTATTAAAGTCAAGAGATCCAATTTAGTGATGATTGAGCATGTCTTTCCTGCCATTAATAGAAATATATTCTTTAATGAGGATTTGTAACCCATTCTTTGCAGCTAATAATCTAAGTAGCTGAAATGCCTTAGTGAGGTACATTGGAAAAACCATACTTATGAGAGAAACCAAATGCAAACTCAGACCCTTAAGCCAATTTGACCAATACTGACCCCTTACAATTTTTCCTTTTAACCGACCTTATAGGGCCACTCACGATTGACCAAATTCTCGACCGAGATTCCCACGGCAAAATTTGGCTCCATTTTTCCATTGGGTGTCTATAAGTACATGTAGGGTCAGATTTTGCCTTTTAACCGGCCTTGTAGTGCGATTCTCGGTCGACGAAAATCTCAACCGAGATGAATTTTTGGTCGGTTTTTTAATAACGAAATCCTTGTAGGTTAGAATGAAAAAATTTGGGCACCAACCTCTATTGGGTCAGTTTTTTTTTCTTTTAACCGACCTTGTAGGGGCCCTCAGTCGACTCTCGATCGAGAATCCCACAGCAAAAATTTGTTCCATTTTGGCTTCGAGCGTCTATATGTACCTCTAGGGTCGGTTGTTTCCTTTTAACCGACCTTATAGGGCCACTCTCGGTTGACCAAATTCTCGACCGAGATTCCCACGACAAAAATTGGCTCCATTTTGCCTTCATGCGTCTATAAGTACATCTAGGGTCGGTTTTTTCCTTTTAACCAACCCTGTAGGGCCATTCTTGGTCGATGAAATTCTTGACCGAGAATCACCTTTGGGTCATTTTTTTAATATAATCGTCCTTGTAGGTCAGAATGAAAAATTCGGGCACCGACCTCTATTGGGTCGGTGTTTTCCTTTTAACCGACCTTGTAGGGACACTCTCGGTCGACCAAATTCTCATTTGAGATTCACCTTTTTGGGTCGCTTTTCAGTATAACCATCCTTGTATGTCGGAATGAATAAATTTGGGCACCGCTTACCTCTATTGGGTTGGTTTTTTCCTTTTAACCGACCTTGTAGGGCCACTCTCGGTCGACTAAATTCTCGACTAAGAATCACCTTAGTCGGTTTTGTCTAATAATGGAAATGTTTCTTCTTCTATTCTGTTTCATCACGTCGATTCCCTAGTTATGGCGATTTGTGCTCTGCTACTCTAGTGCAATTTGTGCTCTATTGCTCCAGTGCTCCTCCACATGCACTCATCGATCACCTTGTCCTTTGCCTTGCCGACAAGATCCACGACATATTTGAGTGGGTTTTGGTAGAGCTCTCGAGCAGTGCTGACTACCGCTAGGAATGTGAAGATCCATTGTCGTAGTACCTACTCATGGTGTGGTTGAGCCGGAGGGCGAAGACAAACCCACCACAGGCGAGGTGAGTGACCTGGATAAGCAAGAGTGGGAAACCTAGGACGTCCCCAGAGCCCTCGACGTCGTGAAGTAGCTCATCTAAGAATGAGACATGCGGATGCAGAAGGTCCCTCCTCTGCTCTTGTATACCTAACCACTATTGCCAGAGCTTGGGATATATGTAAAATGTCTCCTTTGATATTTATTCAAAATGTTTTAAGAGTTGGATATTGAAAATCAGCTATATGTTGACACTTCTTTGTTGATATTGCATATTGGAATCTAGGATTTTTACTCTTGTTCATGCTATCTCTAGTTGAATACTAATTGGTGCAATTGCTTTGTATTGTGCTAGTTGTGCAGTAAAACCCTAATTTTCTCATGATGGATTTCTACGATCTAATGTTCGACTTTTAGTTGGACAATCTTGTTTAATACCATGATTAAACTTTATTTGCCTCTACATTGCATGCTTGTTGATTCAATAGTACTATGGTTTTATAATATGCTTTAGTTTTTGAGGTTATGTGCCTTTATATTATTGTGGGGGATTATGAGCCTCATACCCAGGTTTTGTGCCCATTCACAACCTCAGGAGCTTCTATAAAAAGTTAGAATAGTTCTATGATGACAGGAGGAGTGTAGAACTCAGACCTTCCTCTGTGATTATTCTTGTTTATTGGATTTTTTTGTTACTTCATGGCATGATATGGTAGTGAAAACATATCCTCAAGTATCTCTAATAAAACTTGTTTCTTCAATTATTATGATCTCTATTTTTGTTCTTTTCTTTAGTAATAGTTAAGTTAACTTGAATGGAAACAAATCTTTTTATAGTAGTATTCTAATCCAGTGGGTTCCAGTGAACTACATTCTGCCTTATTCTCATCTTCATCCAGTAATATAAAAATATATCTCCCACATGATGTGCCACCACGAACACTTGTGCATATTTCATTTGCTTCTCTTCTCCCACATGATGAGCCAAGACAACAACGATGAGGATCGACTGGGCCATAGTTGTAGATGCAGTAGTAATTGTTGTTGTTGTTGGTGGTCTTCTGAGTTGGTTGATGAAGCATATTATGTGATCAAACGATTATAGCAGGAAGATATCTAGGAATTAGGATCGAAAACTTCACTGCTCCATCTCACCTAGTTCACACAAGCTCTACTTTTTCTGATAAGATTATTTCTCTGTTCATGACAACTCTTTGGCCTGCCCTTTAGTTTATATTTGTCAAGAGCAGGTAATTGATTCTTCTCAATTTAGAGTATATAATGAATGTTTATCTATGGAAGTATTCTTGATTTACCCATGTCATTCACGACAGTCATCCTCTTGCTCACAGTAGCTCCGACGCTCGACGGTCATCCTCTTGCTCTTTGACACCTGTGCGCCTTCCACTGCCCATGGTCTTCTCTCATTTTCGTCTCTGTAACTCAGGCCAGTTACATTCTTCTTTCATTTTATTTGACTAGTAAATCATCCAATAATAAAAATATGTATTCTTTCATATCTACATTTTGTTATCAATAACATATGTAATCATTGTATACATTCCAGAAATATGAGGGTAGACATTGTGTAGTCTCAGATTAACACTTTAGGGTTTATAGATGAGATCATTGATGCAAGATGTTTAACTTAATATATAAATATGACCATAATAAATTTATATATCAACATAGAAACCCATTCAAAATTTACTCATTAGGAGTAAATTTTGGATAGTCCCCGATATGGGACTATTTTTGGATATTTAATCTCACTTAGGATGTAAGTGTATTTGTATGTTTAGTTTTGAAGAAAACTTTAGTAGTATTTCCTCATTTGTTCTATGGGTACATATGTGGGTGGTTATTTGCCATTTACATCGATGTACTTGGAGAACTTAGGGGAAATGCTACTGAAATTTTCTTGAAAACTAAACATACATTATACAGTTACTAGTGAGATTAAATATTCCAAAATGGAATAGGTGGTACACTTTAGTATAAAAGTAATTAACTTCCTATCAATAAAAACTTACAACTTATAGTATCAACAATAACCATTTTGGTAGGGGGTACACTTTTATAATTAATTTTAATGTGATATAGAAAATAGATCGAAGTTGGATGTCTATCAAGAACCGTTGTAGTCTAGAGTTTGCCAAAGGTCTTGATGAATTTATCAGATTTGCCGAGGAACATAGGAAACTACCTACAGATAGGTTCTATGGTCATGTATAAATTGTGGTAACAATTTGAAAGTTCATATTGTTGAGGAAATTAAGAATCATGTCATATGCAATGGGATCATACAAGGTTATAATGAATGGTATTGGCATGGAGAGAAATTTAATTATGGATTAGAAAATGTCGATACTAATAGTTGTGGCATAGAAGATATATATAATTATGATAATGTCAATGATGAACCAATTCAGGATGAACCGATTCAGGATGATATGGCTGATGAGATTCTATGTAGTTGTCGGGACAATGTCATTGATCCACCTACTTTATTTGCAAATATTGTCCATGATGCTGAAAAACCATTATAGAAGGGTTGTACTAAGTTCACGAGGTTGAGTGTTATGATGCAATTATAAACTCTTAAAGCTCAAAATTGGTGTCGCAATTAGAGTTTCACTTCAATGTTATCTTTGTTAAAGGAAATTCTTCCTGAAAGCAACGAACTTCCAATTTCAACACATCAAGCAAAGAAAATAATGTGCCCAATGGGAATGGAGGCTAAGAATATTCATGCACGTCCAAATGATTGTGTTATTTTAGAAGGACTCTAGTAATTTGATAAATTATCCAAAATGTGGTGCGTCAAGGTACAAGACCACAAATTTAGTTAATGCTAAAAATGGCTCTCCTGCCAAGGTGATGTGGTATCTACCAATAATACCATGATTTCAATGTTTATTTGCTAATTCTGAAGATGCACAGAATTTGTCTTGGCATGGGGAGTTAAAGGGCAATGATGATGGCATGCTACAACATGCATTTGATTCATCGTAATGGAAGAAAATTGATTTATTATACCCTCAATTTGGTAAAACACCAAAAAACTTAAGACTTGGACTCTATACTAATGGAATGAATGCTTTTGGTACATTAAGCAGCCAACAACACTTGGCCTATTATGATTATTATAGACAATCTTCCTCCTTGGTTGTGTATGAAAAATAAGTATGTCATGTTGTAAATTTTGATATCAGGGTCCAAGCAACCTAGAAATGACATTGATGTTTACCTTCAACCTCTAATTGATGACCTAATGAAACTATGGGAAGAAGGTGTTATGACATATGATGCTTCACATGAAGAGATCTTTAGTTTGCATGCTGTGTTGTTTTGCACGATTAATGACTTTCTAGCTTATGGAAATTTGTTTGGGTATAGCATAAAATGATACAAAGCATGTCCTATTTGAGAGGAAAATACTGATTCAATCTGACTGAAACATGGTGGTAAAATCGTATATCTTGGTCACCTGAGATTTCTCTCACAAGTGCATCCTTATCGAAGGCAACACAAAACCTTTAATGGATCAACTGAGGAACGAAGTGCTCCTAAACCTATACCAGGAAATGTTGTATATGACAGAGTGAAAGATATTGTCAATGAATTTGGAAAGAATTCAAGTAGTTGTACTCTTTCATGTGACAAATCTCTATACAAGAAGAGGTCAATATTCTGGGATCTTCCTTATTGGAGATTCTTGTCAATTAGATACTACATTGATGTCATGCATGTTCAAAAAAATGTTTATGATAGCATCATTGGAACACTATTGAATATACCAGGAAAGACTAAAGATGGCATCAAATCTAGAAAAGATTTAGAATTAATGGGTATAAGAAAAGAAATATCAGTGGAGATCAGGGGTCGCCACACATATTTACCACTAGCTTGTTACACTTTCTCAAAGCAGGAGAAAAAGACTTTATGTGAGTGCTTGTATAATATTAAGGTTCCACAAAGATACTCTTCTAATATTCATAGATTGGTATCAAAGAAGGATTTGAAGTTGATAGGTCGCAAATCTCATGATTGTCACACCTTAATGCAACAAATTTTACCCGTGGCTATTCAATCTATATTGCTGAAGCATATAAGGTTTGCAATCACAAGACTTTGTTTCTTCTTCAATGAAATGTGCAACAAAGTGATACATCCTGATACTCTCGATAAATTACAAAAAGATGTAATTGTTACCATGTGTCAGCTTGAAATGTACTTTCCTCCTTCATTTTTTGATATCATGGTTCATCTTGTATTACATATAACAAGGGAGGTGAAGATGTTGGGTCCAATTTTCTTACACTGGATATATCCATTTGAACACTACATGAGTGTTTTTAAATGTGATGTTCCGAAATGTTATCGTCCTGAAGGGAGTATTATTGAGGGTTATGTGGCCAGGGAGGTGATGGACTTTTGCAATGATTTTTTGAATTGCAATGAAACTTCTAGAAATCTAAAAACTTTCCATCACACTGAATCTTATGGTGGCAAAGGAACTCTGGGAGCACGAGTGAAAGGAATTAGTCCTGAGTTGTGGGAACAAGCACATTTGTATATTTTACACAACATCGATGAAGTTAGTAGCCACATTAAAACACACAACGATCTTATCAAGAGAAATCATCTGTGATCCAGTTCAATGTGGCTTGCAAGAGACTATAATCGAACATTTATTAGGTGGTTTGAAGAGAAAGTCTTTAATCAACTATCTGAATCACCAAATAATGTTGCTGAGAAGATAAAATGGCTCGCCTTTAAGCCAAAAATGGATGTCATGTCATATGAAGGATATGACATAAATGGATTTTTATACTTCACAAAGCGTCAAGTTGAAAGTAGTGTAGTCCAAAATAGTGGGGTCATTGTTCAAGCTTGTTCGTTGTATTTTTCTAATGCGAAAGATAAAAGACCACGCGAAGCTGAGATGTCGTATTATGGAATCATTGAGGACATATGGGAATTGGACTATACAAATTTGAGAGTTCCTATCATTAGGTGTAATTATGTTGATAACAACAAAGGAGTTTTAGTGGATGAGTTGGGTTTCACATTGGTGAATTTTGAAAAGATTGGTGAGAAAGATGAACCATTCATCATGCCAGACCAAGCAAAACAAGTATTCTATATTGATGACCCGGAAAATAAAAATTGGTCTGTCATTCTTCATGGAAAAAGACAGTTTACTGTAGATCCTATAAATGAAGAAGAATACTACGAAAAGTATGATGATTCCAGCCCATTCTCAGTTGGTTTGCCAAGTGTAAATGTTGAAGTTAACACCGATGAATACTATAAATGTCAAGACCATGCTGAAGGAATTTTACTTGACTAACAACTCAACCAATACTAGAGGCATGTATTCTTTTAATTATTTATATTATTACCATTCACGCACGTAATCTTTTAAATATACATCATATCACCACTTGTGCTTTTATTATCACTTATGTTTCTTTCATCATGTATACTTGTAGGTTGTCCTAAAATGGCAAGAGAAGATGAACATTCTGAGCATGAGCACCATGAGGATGGTAGTGGTGTTGCTAAGAAATGTAGAGGTCCCAAACTGATGCATAGGCTGCAGGAGCTCAGGGCCAAAGGAGAGAAATTGCCAATCCAATTTGATGTCATAGGAGCACCTATTGGGGAACATGATAGTGCTTTCAAGCATTACATAGGGGCGACAATGCCCAAAAATGTGGCAATAGATATAGAAAATTGGCATGATGTTTTTGCTGCCTTAAAAGACCTCCTATGGAAAGATATATCTGAGTTGAAGTGATATTATTTTAATATTTTTTGTTTATTGATTATAATTTAGTTTGCTTGGAAAGACATATCCTTTTTAAAATAACATTATTGTGAATGTATAGGGTGTTTTTCATCTAAATGAAAAAGATCACAAGAAAAAAGTGCTACAACGTTGTGGTGTACGATGGAGGGCTTTTAAGACATATCTCAAAAGGGAATTTATAGATAATCCCAAACAAAAGAAGAAAGCAATAGATCTATATATTTTTATAGATCTTGATGTGTGGGAAAGATTTGTTGCATCTAGGAAATCGAAAGAGTATCAGGTAATAAAGATTGTGATGTACTATATGAATCTTTTTATACAATTAAGGAGTTGAATCTTTTTATATATGTTTGCCAAGTCTAAATTTCAATATCCTCATTTCAAATGATCAAACTATTCACGAGGCCCAAAAGAAAAGACCGGCCAAAAATGTACATGACCATAGCTTGGGCCCCAGTGGTTATGCCTTCCTCCACCAATTACAAGAGAAGCAACTCTCTTCAGGAGAAGAGTCTAGTACAACTCAAGTTGAGCGTCCACCCCGACACTTGTAGTGGATTGATGCTAGAAAAAATTGAGCAGGTGAGATTCCCAACCGTGCAACTAAGGAGGTGGCACAAAAGATGGTAAGTTCATCCCAACTAAGTAAAGTGTAACTCCCACAAACTTTTATTTATATATATCTAATTGATTGTGATTTAATATTTTTATTAACTATGAATAGATTAATCTCCATTAGAAAAGAAAGGAAGGAAAGTTCATCCCAACTGGCTGCATGGATGAACTATGAGTTGCTCTTGGTATGAAGGAGCATCCTGGCTGTATTAGGGGATTAGGAGCTGGCATAGGATTCAATTCTTATTTTGGCCCCTCACAATCTAAAAGAGGTCGTATAGGAGGTCTTACACAATAGGAAGTTGAAGCATTAGTAGAACAGAAAGTAAAAGAAATAATGTCTTCATTTTAACATAATCAACCTTCTCAACCTATTCAAACTGTGTGTCTCTCAGATGATGAGGTACAAGCCCGTGCTCCAGTTGTAGAAGGTCATGGGAACACTCCCAATGACCCACCACAACAATCTGCAGTAAGTTTGTTCTATATGTTGTGTTATTAGTATGATATATTTATATATAGTTGTAGTAGGTATCTAGTTTACCGCTTCGTATATAACTTATATATTAAATTCTAGGTTGGTATGAACTGTAAACTTGTAGTGGAGGTTCCAGAATATAATGTTGTGGCAGCGGGCAAGGTATACAACCTTGGTGGTACATTGCATTGCCAACCAATTACTGATGACATTTGTCAGGTGTCCATCCATCTTGTATATGACCTAATGGGGGACAAGCCACTACCCATATATAATCCTAAATATAGTATAATTGAATAAGCAGAAGGTGTAATGGTGGGTTGGCCTAGACACTTTGTTATCAATGACAAGGTATACTTGAATTCTACCATATTTTTCATATTTGACTACATATATGAACTCGTGTAATATAAGTATGTAATTTAATTAACAGGTTTTAAAACCAAAAAGTAAAAATTCTACTAGTTGTCCTCCTATACCCATGCCATCTTTTATTCCAAAATCCACATTCGATGACTTGGGAAGTAAATGTAAATGTTTGTGTCGATACTTAGCCAACCAAAGCTCGGGATCACAAATGTTGATCAATTTAACAGAAGATGCAACTGGGAGGGATTTTGGGAATTATATTTTTCTTGATGATATTATATAGTTGTTTCGGTATGATTGGCTAAATACTTCGATATTAAAAGTATGGATAAGGTAAGGATCCATCAATATAGAAAATTCCAATACACATTTTAAACTTATATCTATATAATGAAATGATTACAAATGTTTTACATCCATTTATATACCGAGGTCATAAACTTTGATATAAAGAATGTTGGATTCTTAGTTCCTTCAGTCACTAGTCAAGTGGAGACACATATTGAGGATGTGAATTAGTACTTCTCTACTGCATTCAAATATTTTGCTAGTGCGGGAAAGGAAATTATTCTAATTCCTTTTAATGTCTAGTAAGTATTATTATTCAATATAATTTTAATAATGAATAAATTTGTTTATTTTAATGTTTGTTTTATTCTTACTCAGATCTAGACATTGGGAATTATTGGTGGTTATCCCAAAATTGTTGACTCTTTATTATCTAGACCCAATGGGAAAAATAACAAGGGGCCATAAACTGAAATTGCCAACTATGGAGTAAGCTTAAATTTAGTCATTTGTTATGCTTCAACATGATATTTCTATTTAGAATTTCTATTTTACCAACTATTGTAATTATTTAATTGATAGGGGTATAAAGGCTTTTCGTGAAGGTGGAGGACAAATACCCACAAAATTAAAGACATTGACTTTGAAAAATGTCAAGGTAGCTACTTTGACAACTGCTTAGTCTTATATGTCAACTCTTATAGTCTTAACTCTGTTTATAGTAGTTTACTACCATTATTGTAGTGTCCTATACAAAATAATGGTTGGGCTTGTGGCTACTATGTAATGAAATATAAGCAAACTATTGTCAAACAAGCATCACATGACATTCAGATTATAGATCAGGTAATAAAGAATAACATCATAAATTTACAAGTGAGTTGTAGTCATTTTATAAAATATTAGCATGTGCATTTTCTATTGTAGATCTTTACAACTCAGCCTTACACACTTGAGGATTTAAATGAATTCTGATAAGAGTGGTCAGCTGCTTTTCTAAATGAAGTCAATATTGCATTGGATTGAATGCATATGTCAGCACCTTTTATGTATGTAGTTTTGTAACTCTTTCAAATTTACTTATGTATCTGACATGAATTCTAATATCATCTCAGACTTGCAATCTATCATTTTGTGAATGTTATGATGTGCTATGTGTATGAACTCAACTAAATGATATATGAATTATTATTTTTATGAATGTGTGTGGTTTGGAAATTATTTCGAATAGGATTGGACATAAAAACTAGTGACAAGCCTTAAAAGTGGGTACAAGAATGGAGTCATGTCTAGGTATTAGGACTTTAGAAATTTATAATACATGAATGTTGAAGACATCCTACAACTAGCATAGGGTCGAAATAGTTTGGGGTCAAATACAGGGATAGGCAGAAGGACGATTCAGAACTCAAGTTTTACTTGTCTAAGCTTGTAAAAAAGGTTGAAGGACAAGGGTTGTTGTAACAAGAAAGAATCATAAAGAATTAAACTAAAAGTATATCTCCAAAAAGAGTTACTAGAAAGATTAAGGTTTTAAGGTTTAGCAGTTTTCATAGAGATTTTGTATATTGGAAATCGAGGAGACAAAACTATCGTCGGAGTAAGGAATGTAGGAGGAAAACTTAACCGTCACAAGTGGCAGAGGAATACATCATGCACCCTCTTCTCTCAAAGAAGATGCCTCTAACTATGCACCAATTCTCTCTCTCAAGAGTCATGAACATAGACTAGAGTGTAAAGATATGTCGGGGCAACCCTGATCCTAGGTACTCTCATACACATGAATCAGACCAGGCTCTAGAGTTTACGACATCCCTCTCTCAAGGGAGTCAAAACAGGAAACACGATTTGATAGCTAGTCTTAAGCGTGATCCAAACAGAAGAGACTAGAGCTCAGATGCTATAAAGAGAACGTCCAACAAAAAGGAACCATACAAAGAACAATATGAGATAAACTCCATAGATTCCATAAGCATAAGGAGATAAAAGGTTTAGTTACAATGCAATGGTAAATGAAAGTAAATTGTTGAATTAGGGAAGATAGGTATCTGCCTCCTTGATATAGGAGGTTGATATACATAGCAACTGACCCCTAAGGTAAGGCTAACCCGGTACCGAGAAGGAGCCCTATCGAGATACGACCGTGTTGGGTTCTTTACCGTGTCTGGTCGTGAACCGTGATGGGTAAAGGGCGTATCGAGATAGGACCCTCTACCCGATATGGTCCTGTCAGGCGGTAAGCCTTATCAGGATGTAGCCGCAACGGGTAGGCCATATCGGGATGGGTATCATGTTGCGTTAGGACATATGTCAGGTTAGCTTTGCCTTAGGTTCTCAGTTCCTCGTGTCAGGCATGGTTGGGTAGACCGTCTCGGGTTGAGAACAAGCTAGCGGCCTGACATATTTATAGTGGACTTTAAGGTCATATCACTCTGCTTATGCTACCGGGTCGAGCCCTAAGTGAACTCCTCCCGCCCCTCTCGGGTTGGGGGTGTGTTCACCTAGTGTCACCTGACAGGGCTTGGGATTCAATGTACTAGCTCATGTGCTGTCGGAGTTAGCTCCCAAGGGTTGCGATCCTTCCCATTGGAGTCATGTAGTTGCTATTCATAGGTACCGACTAGCGGGAGTTACAAACCTTGTTGGGCCATGTGTCCTTTGTCTGCTCCGTTAATGTGGCTTTAAGAGAGGGTCGACACGTCTACCGCTCGACACGGATGGCGGAGGCCGTCGCATGTCGAGTTGTGAGTAAATCACACTGGATCGTGTCGAGTAAAGACTCTAGCAGGCTGCTGCAATGAGGGGTGGTCGTTCACACGATAAACTCCATTGGCCGATGGACTGTGGTGGGCAAGGCTCCTTGTCAGGTAACAACGTGTAGTCCATCAGGGCTCCCACGTGACACACCAGTGTCGGATTGCTACCATATAGGGTAGAAACCCTGATGGGTAGAGGGCATATCGCTTCACCACTTTGATTGACCGGGCCAGTTAACTTGTTTTGGGTTGGCCAGGTGAGGCCCATTAGCAATCTTTTGGTGGAAAAATAAGAGAAACGCTGCAAAAGATAGGAAATGTTGTCAGGAGCATAGTGGGCATTATTTCTATTCAATAAATAAGATAAAATGGAGAGGAAGTTAGGTTTGGAGGCAGTTTTGATAGTAAAATATAAGCTCTAGCATCCATAAAATGGGTGTTACCAACTCCCCCAAACTTAGCATTTTGATTGTCCTCAATCAATCTGTGCTTATTTTAAAACTGTGTTTGCAATACTTCTTCAAAACCGGATGTAGTCTTAGAACAAGGGGTTTAAGAGAATTTTTGAGATGTCCTAAGGCAAATTATGTCTGACTATGAGAAACGGACTTTATTTTTCCTGCCCTATTTAAGCAAAAATTTTGTCTTCAGTTTCGGCAAGATTTTGGTGCATGATTTCAAAGTTAGCTTTCACACCAAACAACTTGGGCGTAGAAGGTGGGGTTTTTGGGAAGGCTTAAGGCATTTTGGGTTTTTCTTGCTTCCCAATGTTCCATCCAGGTACGGGATCATTAATTGGCAAGTGGTCCTTGCAATCCAAGCTAGTTGGCTTTAGAGCAGTGATTTCACATCCTACGTACCACTGCTTCAGATATACCATGCCTAAAGATGGGTACTTTTGGAAAGACAAGTGTTTTTTTTCTTTTTCTTTTTTTATTCTAGGAACAACTCTCATGCTTTTATTTTCTCTCATAAGGTTTTCCTCTCTCTTTTTGGGATTTTTATGGGTAGGGAAAAGAAAAAGAGTTTACTGTTTGGGCAGGTTTTTCCTTCACATGCACATCTCTCAGCTATTGTGAGATTATTTTTCAAAGTCGGCATAGAAAAGTTGTAGCCTTTGTCATTTGAGACTGTGTTTTCAAAAGAGCAAAATAGAAATAAGCACTGCCTTAGATATGAAGAGAACAGACTGGAAGAAGTTGTACCAAATTTTTACTATAGAGTGTTTTTTACAGTTTTCAAGAGACAAGTAGTTGTGTATGCATTATTTTCTATCGAACATTTATATGTATGTATATACAGAGTATGGTAAGAAAAGCATAAGAAAAAAGGGGAAAGATTTTGAGTACCTCCCTCACTAACTCTATGGAGTACCCCTCACCAAACTTACCCCACACTCTGTCCCAGAGTTGTGAGATAAAATAGGAAAGGATAGGCATAGATCAATGAGGGTTCAGTAAAAGTGGGCTGCCTCATGAGATAAGAACTCCATCACATACTCTTTGTGTTGTATGTGGTAGACTAAGTGGTGGAGCTTATCTAGCATCTTTTTGAGGGCTACCGTGCAGTAGATCCAATGCAACACGTAGACCCCGCAGTCATTTAATAACGGAAGTTGTTGTGGACAACAGTGGTAATATTGCAATTTGTGCCACTTAGCCACCAGATCTTCAAGATATAGCTTGATCAAAGACACCACCTTGGCATAATATTTCCTTGCTAACCACTGGAGGGATGTCATCGGTGTGGATGTACTCTCCATCGAATGATCGTTGTTGGCGTCAGAGCTGTTGTAGAAGAAATCAACACGTGGATGGATGTACACCATTAGGAGCGTCTAGTGTTTGTCGTACAGCATAGGCAGGAAGATGATGCACGACAGACACTTCTTCATTTTGATCTGAAATAGTTGGCGCACTCATGTTTCATCATCCAGGCATAGGTCGTTGAACAACAATGGATGGGCAATGTAGGCGTGTTCAAACTTATTCTGTAAGATGGGGATGTAAGCTTACGCCACCGTCATTGCTAGACATCCTCCAGCCTTGACTAAGTCTTGCAGGTCATCAATGGGGACCACTGTGTTATCCTTTTCATATATGATGTCTATGGTATTTGAATCAATGAGTCAGAGAATCATTTTATTGACCTGTTCATGAGATAGAGAAGTGCACGTGAAACGGTCGAAATTACTGATTAGGGATTCGGAAATGGCATGAAAAGTCGACTCATATTCAGTAGCGTCGCCTTCAGTGGTGAGTGCGGTCTGTATATTTTCTATCTGCTTGCCTACCCCATAGACATCCACACTCTCGACTTCTTCCCTTGGAGGGCTGTCAGGATGGGAAGATTCGGTTTCAGCATCTGTCTCTAGCAGCTCCTCTGAAAGCTCTATGTCTCAGAAATAACACTTGTCCTTGATAAGAAACAATGCATACATGCTTCTCAATCGATAGAAGTCTTGGTCCTGGAGCTACCTTATGTATATGAAGTTGTTTAGCTGCTCCATGGCACGCAGGATGACGAAGGCACTATTTCTGCTTTTTGGCTCTTCTTGGATTGGGAAGTCTCAGATGGCGTAGAAGTTTCATATGCCGCTGTGGCGTTGGATTCCTTACTTTATTACGTGGTGAAGACATAGAGGAAGAAGTCCGTCATGCTTGTCTTCGGGGCATACGAAGATGTTTCCTCTATGTGGGACCTCCGCAGTGTAGCAGTTGAGGAGTGTGACGTCATGGTTGAGGAGGTCTACCACACAGAAGAACAAATGCTTCCTAAGCTTGTAAGGGGCCAACACTAGGTGTGGATTGTGCTCTTCGATATGGTGCAACATTTCGGCCACCTACTTTGAGTCATACGCTCCTGCTAGTAGTCTTCTTGCCAAGGCCGGGGTGGTGTTGTAGAATGACTGTCAGCCTATTCTGATGTCGAAATTCTCTAGCATCGCTCCTTCCAGGACCCTGAAAAGAATCTTCCCTATGATGACTAATGAGCATAACATGCCTTGGAGTGCTCTGTGTCGTACTGAGAAGTATCTGTCACTCCAGATGACGGCTTCTTCATCTTCCTGCGGCCTCAGGACCATATTCAACAGTTTTTGGTCCCAAATTGATAGGTAGTTGATGGCGCGCCTATTGAAATTGGCCATCTCAAAGAGACAGATCTCTGACGGCACAGAAAACACATTTTTCGTTGAGGTCCTTGCACTAGGAGGCTACTCACTGATCGAGCAATACAAATCCCCCTTCTCCCTCTGATTCTTTAGATGAACCCTCCACTCGGCTGATAGAAATTTCTTCTTCATCTTCAGCTGGGTCTAGTGGGGGTGAGGGAGCAGATGTATCTTCACCTCAGACACTCTCTTGTCCTGTTGGAGCCCCATTGGTGATTTTTCCCGTCGTCTCTTCCTCAGGCACTGTGGAGGGCCCGCTGGAGGTGGATGAGGATGATGAACCAGAGGAGGATGGCGATGACGATGGTGGAGAGGCAGAGGCTAGTGGCGATGGTGGCTATCCCTTTGATTGAGCCTTTCCTCAATGGCGTTGAGGCATTGGAACATCTCCTGCATCATGTTATTCAATGCATCTAGTTGGCCGGGGAGAGCAATTAGAGTCAGTAGATGGTGCTCCTGCTTGTTCAGCCTCCTCTGAAAGACTTGAAACTTGCAGGTTAGGGAAGAAAATGTAGCAATATGATTGTTTGTTACCTCCCACAAGTTATCAAACTCAAAGCCGAAGGCCTATCCCAATGAGGAGGGGACTACTGCCGATCGACTTCGGCTTCTTGTTGCGCTCCTCGCATTGCTAGCATGGCCTGATGAGTATGGATCATCATCGAGGCCAAGTCCATATGAATTGTCTGTGAGGGCATGGCCTCCAGACGGTGCATTCACATATTAGTAGTTGCCTCCACCTCTTCATCTTGTGGTCGCTGAGAAGGTTGCGGAGTAGGCAAATGCTAATCCATCATTTGGCTCTTTGCGTCCTCCTCCATAGTGATTGTCGGTGTAGATGGTGGCGGCGTCGGAGTTGGTTGTACAACCCTAAGCTCCACCTCAAGGAGCTCAGTGAATGCCTCGTCGTTGGTGTCCCGCTGCACCACTGCCTCTGCCATTTTTGGCAGGGCTGAAGCTTTAAGAATTGCGGCCATTTCATCTGCCACAGTGGCCTCCAGGGTTATGATCGCAGTAGCAGCCCCGATGGTGTCGAAGACCTCCCCGATGGTAGACACTTCTTGTGTAGCCGCGGTGGGTGTTGCTATGGTTGCCGTGGCTGGTTCGGTGGCAGCAGCAACAGCAACCACTAAAGTGACTGATGTTGGTTGTGTGGCGATGGCGGTCGGCTCGGCAGTGGTGGCGACAAGTAGGTCTTCAATGATGGTTGCCGATGATTTGTCTTGTCGAGTGTCAAGGGGGGTGGGCCTTCCTCCGGCAGACACATTTTCCTGGATGGCCCTCGTGATGGCATAGCTTCAATGATCACGACTTTGATCTCTTCTTTTGTGAAGACCAACTTCTTTACGTCATAATTGGCACAGAGAGGGAGGGGCAGGAGGATGTCCGTCCTCACGAACTTGTAGAAGAAGCACTGACCCTCCTTCTTTATGATGTTCACCCTTTTGAGGAATTTGATGTCAATCTTATCAGCGCCCCGAGTGCGTGACAGGCTGAGCGGCTCCTTCGGGTAACCCAGTCCTGTCGCAATCAGGTTGACGACCCCCCCCATGTTGTACTCCTTGGTGGCATCCTTTATCGGGTGCAACCGGTTTAGCAAGAATCACCCTAAGTTGATCGTTCTACCCTCCATCATGTACCAGATAAGATGGAGCACTTCAGTATATAGGTTGCTAGTTTCGTATTTACTAAAGATGAGGATCGCCACAATCTTGTGTATGATCCTCCAAAAACACGAGTGGACCGCCACCATCTTGCTCCCTGGCTTGAAAGATGATTTGCTAGTTAGTCTCTTCCAGAGAGTGATTGGGTTGAAGTCGTCACCTTCGGTGATCCGGGCACCGTTATTCAGAATCTCCCTCTCAACCTCATTGGAAGAGAATATCTCATTGAGCAGCCTCTCCGAGATGTCGTGGTCAGCGTTGTAGAGGTGCCCTTGTAACCTGTCCACCCTGCCGAACCTTTTGGTCTCTTCGGGGGTATTTGGAACTCGGAAGAGGGAGGAGATGAACTCCTTGGTGAGCTCAGTGTAAGAAGAGATGTAACTGAAGCAAATGTTCCACAGTTCGGTGGCTACTAAGACACTCTCAACCGTGTCGAAGATGTCGATCTGGAGGAAGAATGCTTGGTGGAAGAACCAGATTGGCCGGTAGACTTTCCTTTCCAACTCCGCATATCGCCACCGACGTTCCTCATCTCTGGGCACAAATTGGCCTAGTGAGTGGGCCAGGGGCTCTAGTTCTACCGTCAGTGTTGGGGTCGGGGTTGCTTCTGTTCTAGGCCGCTTCTCGGCCTCAGATGGCCCAACTGTCTTAGGGTTTGGGCATTTGTTCCTTGCGGTGGCTTGAATTGTGGCCTCGGGGTTGACCCTTCGACCTTGTTTGTCAACTTGGTCGACACACTGCTTTGTATGTGCCATTTTCTGTAATAATAACTAAACAAACAAGTTAAGTCAAAAAGGGTTGCTCGTCGAAACTTACGTTTACCTGATATCAGGCAAGGAATGAAGGTAGGAGTGTTGCCCGATATGATTGGGTGATACCCTTAAAAATGGTATCGGGTTGGCACTTAAGGAAAAATTGTCATGCAATATGTGAGTGCCCAGCACCAGAAGGTCGATATTGGGCAGGAGGTAAAAACATCGCACAGGTAGGGTCGTCATATGATAAGGTTTGTTCGATATGTAACACTGATATCGGGTAGCTTCCTCAAAACTGATCCTGCCCGGCATAGATGCCCGATAGGGGTGTCACGCGATATGGGGCGTTGTGCGGCAAGGTTGAAAACATGATGCATCTATATGTGATAACAAAGACGAGGCACGTTGCGTCGTGTTGGGCGATACTCGTGTTGCCTGACAGGAGTCATAGCTTGTGCAAAACGAACTGAGCAATAGAGTCATTGTCACGAGGTTGTGGTTTTTGCCCGATATAAACACCTTTGTTGCTTAATCACGCGACACGGGTGGCGCGCGACACGGGAAGTGCGCAACATTGGCAAAAGATTAGTGTAAATCAAGGCAGTAAAGAGAACCAACAAGCTTATCGTGTGACAACCAGAAACTCAATACACGTCAAAGGGTTCTACCCGACATGGGCCAGAAAATGATAAGGTAGCGCGTGACACGATTTGGCCGATACGGTCCGCGAGGCACAAAGGTGCCTCAGGTTTTACCTGTATCGGGCAAAAACATCTTTAATGTGACATGAAGGTAGGTAGACGAAGGCTGATATGGGAGTTGGAATGGTGAAGAGAATGCACGATATGGGAATAAAAAGTAGGTACATTGGTAATCTGACACGGTTAACTCGATTTACTATATATAGCCGACCGCGAGCGGGGTAAAATGGGTAAAAACCAGGACACATGTCATGCATGCACAAAAATCATCTTCTAGTGCACAGTAAAACCTGTCGAATCTGTCAAGTCGCGAAGATTTCAAAAAGGTTTTACATCGTGTGAGACACGTATCGGACGACAAAGGTGTGTCGGACGATATGCGCCACCTGGTGCACTCCTTTCGTGACAAGGGTCTGCGCGACACTCACGTCGCGCAGCGGGGCAATGCGATGGGTGACAGGCATGCCCAGAATGTGTGTTAGGAAATCAGGCTAAACCTTACAAGTGTGGGGCATGCAAGCCAATATGGCCTAGGCGATACATCAGCTCAGGCCGCATATCACATGACACATCTTTTGCCCGGCAAGCCTATGCAAAACTATGTAACATTGAAACTAAGGGGTTGCCTAATACTCATCAGGGTGGGTTGCGCAACACAACTTTTGCAGAATTTGTCACGCTGAGCAAAATCAAGGAAAAAGGTATCATTCATGCCCGATATGCTAGCAAAAAGGGCTTAGAGGAAAAACAAAAACAAGGATAGAAAAACTAATGATCATAAGGCACTTGATGGGTAAAACATCATGGGCCTAAGGGAAATCTTCAGCCTCAGGTAGTATTACTCTCCAAGTCAATTAAACTAAGTCACTGGCCCATGATACAGAGTTTGCACTCATGGTGCGGGCAAAGACTCATGCCTTATTACAATTAGATTGTTAATAGTGTTCTTTGTAGGAAAAAGGAAATAACATCCTATTCTAGGAAAGTAAAAGCTCAGGCTGCCTCCTGAGGAGCACTATGGTTTCCATCGTCAGCTCGACATCTTCGGATCTTGCTATACTCCTCCGGTTGGTGAAGCTTCAGCTTCGTTCAGTGTCAAGTCTGATGGTCTCAGGAAGGCTTCGTCTTCATAGAACCTCTTCACTCTGTGTCTGTTGACTGGAAAAACTTTTGTTGGATCATATTTATCATAAAGTTCCATCATCCCGAATGGATATATCTTTGCTACTATGAACGGTCTGGACCATTTGGTCTACAATTTTCTTGGAAAAAGGTGAATAGAAGATTTAAATAACAAAACATTATCATCTTCATTGACATCCTTCTTCCTCAGGTGGGAATCATGCCAGACTTTGGCTCTCAACTTGTATATCCTTGCATTTTCATAGGCATGAATCCTCAGCTCTTCAAGTTCTTGGAGCTGAAGAAACCTTTTATTTATGGCTAGTGTTAGGTCCAGGTTGAGACATTTGATGACCCAGTGTGCCTTATGATCCAACTCAAAGGGCATGTGGCAAGCTTTCCCATATATCAAGTGGTACAGTGTGGTGCCCAAAGGCGTCTTGTAAGTAGTTTTATATGCCTAGAGAGCATCGTCTAACTTAGTTGACCAATCCTTGCGAGACTTGTCAACTGTTTTCTCTAAGATCTACTTGATCTGTCGATTGGAAACTTCAACTTGTCCCGATGTTTGTGGGTGGTATGGCATAACGACTTTGTAACGAACATTGTATCTATGCAACAACGATTCAAACTGCCTTTCTACAAAATGAGATCCACCATCAATGATGATGGTTCTCGGCACTCCAAATCTTGGAAAGATTACCTTGGTAAAAAGCTTTATCACTACTTTGGCATCACATGTGGTGCTGGGTATAGCCTCCACCCACTTAGAAACATAATCAACTACAACAAGGATTTATTTGAAACCACAGGACGAGGGGAAGGGTCCCATATAATCTATCCCCCACACATCAAAGATTTCTACCTCGATCCATTCTGACAGTGGCATCTCATTCTGACGGGAAATGTTCCCGGTTCTTTGACATTCACTGCAGGACTTGACATAAGCATGATCGTCTTGGAAGAGAGTCGGCCAATAAAAGTCTAACTGGAGTACTTTGATTGCAGTCCTTTCACCTCCTAGGTTCCCTCCATAGGGGGAGGAATGACACTCAAACAAAATCTTCAGAGCTTCATCCTCCCGTATACACCTTCTGTATAACCCATCAGCACAATGCCTAAACAATAGAGGGTCCTCCTAGTAATAGTTCTTCAAATCAGAGAAGAATTTCTTCTTCTAATTGTAGGACATTTCCAGGGGTAGTTTCTTGTAGGCCAGGTAATTGCAGAAGTTTGCATACCATGGCCCTTCAGGGTTGGCCAAGTGGGAAACATAGATAGATTCATCGACATAACTTTCATTTATTGGCAGTGGGTGGTCATTCTCCACCCAAATCCTTGAAAGGTGGTCGGAGACCTCATTCTCGGAACCTTTCTTATCTATTGTTTCATGATCGAACTCTTGTAACAACAACACCCAACACAACAACTCTGGCTTCGTGTCTTTCTTCTGCATTAAGTAATTGATGGCCTTGTGGTTTGTGTGAACTATCACCTTAGAGCCCAAGAGGTAGGATCGAAAAATATCAAAAGCATATATAATCGCCAACATCTCTTTCTCAGTAGTAGTATATTCAGATGTGCCTCATCTAGGGTATTACTTGCATAAAAGATCACGTGGTGCTTTTTATCTTTCTTCTAACCAAGGACTGCGCCTATGGCAAAGTCACTGGCATCGCACATGAGCTCAAAAGGAAGATTCCAGTCGGGGGACTAGAGAATGGGTGTGGATACCAAAGCGTCCTTCAAAGTAGAGAATGCCTTCATGCACTCATTTGTGAAATCAAATTTCTCATCTTTCATCAACATATTGGGAAGGGGATTTGTGATCCTCAAAAAGTCTTTGATGAACCATCGATAGTAACTGGCATGACCTAAGACACTTCGAATACCGATAACAAATGTGGTAGGAGGTGATAACACCTATTTTTGTGATGTTTTTGCCCTTTATTCTGTTATCAAAACTGCCCTTTTCTGCTATTTTCCTCTCTTTTATTAGCACTTTCACAATAATTGGCCAAGCAATGCTCTTAATCCAATTTTTCCATCTTTTACAGAGTTTTCCCTCATTTTGGTACAATAAGGCCGTCCTATCCCGGCCCACAAATAAATGCAAGTCTGTTTCGGCCTTCCTGACGCCCGATACAACCTTTTCCTGACAGGGTAGAGTGACACAATGACGCACGACAAAGGGGGGCCGTGCAAGAAGAAGCTGACGGATGACAGGCCTTCTACCCGACAGGGAGCCAAGCTCACCACGACAACCTAGCTTGTCGGGTGACACAGCCACCCACCGACAGGCACGCCGCCCGTCACGTGATAGATAGTCGACACCCCTGTTCCGAGCGATACCCGTATCGGCCGTCAACTGACCCGCGAATAAGGAGGACACGTGGCGCTTCGAGCACCATAACTTCCCCCAACCACTGCCTATAAATAGCATCTATAGGAAGTCAAAAAGAGAGGTTCGGACAGTTGGGAACTTGAGCAATCTTCGAGGGAGAACTGCGAGAATATCATGCCCCAGTGCTCATGTCGGGCGACTCTAGGTGAGCTCTTCCTCATCCCGTGAGGGAGGGGATGGTTCACTTAGGACCGTCCCGGGCGACACTGCGGGCCGATATAGGCCAACGTTGATAAGTGACACGAGCGCCTGACACAAGTGCCCGACAGTAGAATGCGTCGCTCCATTCCCGACAAGATATTGAACCAGATACGCTTCGACCGTCATGTGTGCCGCCCGAGAGGATGCTCCGCCCGACATGAGTATATCGGCCAGGGTCCTTAAGCGATACAGTCAGCCATCAAGCATGTCACCCGAGAGGGTGTGCCGCCCGACACTACTGTATCGGGCTAGGCTCCTGACCGATATCGGGCTGGAGAGCCACAGTAGCCTGTCGACCTTCTACATCAAGAAGGCGACATCTATATTTAATTATGTTACTTAATTCTTTATTTATGCATTGTAATTAAGACCTTTAATGTTTATGGAAATAGAATAGCTTAATTTCTTGTTTCTTTATGCTTGGTACATGTGTTGGATGGCTTCTATGTATGATATCCGAGCCCTAACTTGCATGTTTGGATCGCGTTTCGCTAGCTACCAAACCGTGTTTTTTCCGTCACAACAACTTCGAGAGTTGTGTTGTGGATCTAGTGTTTGGTCCGATTCTGGAGTACGAGAGTGCCTGGAACGGAGTTGTTTCAGTAACATTCCACTCTAACTTAAGTTCGACAACCTCGAGAGGGGTGTTGACGCTTGGTTAGTGGTACCCGCTCTGAGAGGAGGGGCACAGGATGTTACTGCTGCCGCTTGTTTTACTGTAGTCTTATCCTTCGTACCTCGCTCTAGCTCTAGTTCTATCTTTCTCTTTCTATTGCATGAAACCCCCTAAAAACTACTAAATGACTAAAAACCTGAAATCTCTCTAGTAGCTCCAGTTGAAGATAGTTTTCTTTTTTTGTTTGTGACATCTTGTTGTTTCCCTTTTGGGGAATTTATTATCTCTTTATACCTGTCAGAGTGTAGCGTGTCGATTCTAGGTTCTCAACACTACCCCCCTTGTCCCTGTGTTCGACCCCGTATATCTACTTCGACCCCATAAGCAAAGTTGCGGGGGCCTAGAAGGATTCGGGTTTATAAATGTAAAACCTCGACTACCTCAAATCCGCCTCCACTTTTGGATGTACGATTTAGGCCGGTCAACCTTTTGGCACCATTGTCGGGGACAAGGCAAAAATGGTACTATAGACGAATCTGAATCCACTAACTACACCCCTGTGCCTCAATCTTAGAAATGAGTTTGACAGTACTCTTTTTCGTTTTCTTCTTATTGTTATTCTTTTAAAAGTATAAATTCAATTTCCTAAACTCGATTTTTCGTGCCGTTTCAGGAACCCTGAAGAACAGTAGTCCGCTTCCCCGAGTTCTGACGCCACTCAACTATCCAATCAAGTACAGTTAACAACGATATGCCTCCCCGAGTCAACCCACAACACTCTGAAGGGGAACGGCAAGGAAGATCTAGGCATGAATCACCTCCACCAGATGACAACGACCGCTATGACGGCAATAACCAGCTCGAAGATCAGGAATCAGAACACTCTGAGGAAGAACACCCTTGAGCTAGGCGTCGCCACCGCCACCGAAACTAGAGAAATCAAGATCAGGGACATAACTGATGAGACAACGACAGTGATGACTCCGATGAGGAAGAAAAGACGTTGAGAGAGTTGGCATCAACAAAAGCCAACAACTCCAGATGTCCCGTCATCACCCCACGATTCAACGCAGCCAATTTTGAGCTTAAGCCTTCGGTGATCTCTATGATCCAGAACAAAAGCTTTAGGGGAAGTTCGAAAAATGACAACCCCTACCACCACCTCGATGCCTTCAAGAACATTTGTGACACGATAAAGATGCGGGGGGTTCCCCAGGAGGTTATATATTGCAAAGGCTTCATCTTTTCACTAGAGGAAAAAGCACTATCCCGGTACCTCGGGTTACCCCACCGGTCCTTGAATGGGTGGGGAGTGTTAGCTAAAGCCTTCATAAATAAGTTTTACCCCACCGAGAGAACGGTCAGAACCCGGTAGAAAATAACCTCCTTTATGCAAAAGCCAAACGAAAGCCTCCGCGACGCCTAGGAGCGGTTCCAAGAGTACCTGAGGGATTTCCCCCATCATAATTACAAGAAGGGCTTCCTTGTTACCACCTTATACAATGGCCTCTCCCTATGAATGGGTGTAACTGAATGCGGCAGCAAGAAGTGACTTCTTAGGGAAAAATTCGAGCAAGTCTGAAAGGATCATCAAAAATATGGCCGAGCTGCAAGCCGACGCTGAATATGATAGATCTGACAGAGGACAGGCGAAAAAGGTCGGTGGAGGGTCCTCTCTTGAGTCCAAGGCTCTAGAGACCATCACTTGTCAAATTCAGAAAATAGCCAAGGATGTAAAGCAGCTGAGGGAATCCAGCGTGAAAGGGAAGAAGCATGTGGAAAAAGTAATGAAATGTGTAACATGTGGAGAAGGTGGTCATGGGATAGATAATTGCATCTACACCCGACCAGAAGCATCAAGCGACACTGAGTCTGAGGTCGAAGAGACTAAAAAAGTCTCTTTCGTAAATTTCAAAAGGCCAGACCACCCTAGTTTCAGCTATGGCAACAAGGAGGCAGCTGAGAATTCTCATCAGCTGCATAACTCCACTAGGGCGCCCCAAGCTTTTGAGAAGAGGGGATGGCCAAGTCAATACATCAAAAACACCGCCTTCCATCCGAACAAAGGAGGTTTCCAGGGGCAAGTTAAGTATCAAGGATCAGCCAGAGAGCAAGGACAGGACAAGGCTTCGAACCAAGCAGATGTGGTGGGACAGTTGTTTGATTTTGTGAAAAGGCAGGACACAATTAACAACCAGCTGGCGCAGAGCTCATTATCAAGTTCTGGTGTTTTGAACTCATTGCAGGTTCAAATGGTGGATATGCAGACGCACCAATGCCAGATGGACCAGCAATTAGCTCAAATGGCCGAATTAATGAAGAATCCCTCAGGAAAAATACCGTCCAACATCGAAACTACAAAGAAGGAAGGGATGTGATCAAGAGGAGAGCAGAGGTCAGTCTGCAAGATATGGGCACAGCCGAGGGTGGAGCAAGATGATCCTACATCAGTCGAGTTGGCAACGCAAACTTCAGCACTACTCAGGAGGCAGCCCGAGTTTTTCTTTCTTTCATAGAATAGGATGCATTTTACTCTCCTGTAAAACAAACTTTATGGACTGTAATAAGGCCCGAGTCATACTACGCACCGAGCGTACCGACTCTTCTATTTTATGGGTCATCGCTGAATTTTGCTAAGCATTGAGGGTAGTTCTGTCTGAGGTGAGGGGCTCTACCCTAAACCGATGATGTTTTGCCCGTCAATTGCTTTTTTCCGCCTTGTTTCTGGCGCCTTCTTTTACGACGTGTCGAGCAGCAGCTCAGCTGGCGCACAATCACGCCTATATCGGGCCGCAGCTTCTTGAGCACCGCAAGAGCCACGAAGGATGGAATTCCCGAGCAACAGCCATATTGTGCATGGGAATAAATGCCCTTGATTTGATCGAAGGGACTGTCATCTCGGGAACGCCATGTCTCAATCGGCCGATGCGTGCCCTGGAAATGCCCGATTTACCCCTAGCTGAGTTTGCTATAAATAGCAAGAAAGGGCCTATCGTGTCGGGCCACTAGACTTACTCTTTTTAGCCACCTGTAACACATGCAGTAATCCGCCCTTTTTGCTCGTGTGTCGGCTAGCTTGCCTTCACTCTGGTATCGGACGATGGCTCCTATGAGCAAGGGTATAGCCCGACAGGCTCTTTGCCCGACATGAGTTTTTCATATCACGCGCTGCTTATTGGGTTTACGAGCCTAGTCGATTTTCATATCGCCTGACGCAGTTAAGCACGAAATAATGACCGATAGTGTTCGTTCGATGTGCCATATCGGGCGACACATTTTTGACTTCCTGGCAGGCAGTTGATCTTTGGCGACCTTATCGCTCGATATATCCGTGTCAGGCGGTGTGTTGTGTCACGCAGCTCTCCTCGTATCGTCCAACCCTGTATCGCCTCGAGCTTTCTTTTGATGGATGATACCTGGATTTTGAATAAGTCGAGTTTTATAGAGTTTCTTTTGCTTTTCTTACCTAACATTTAAATGGTTAATGAACTTGATAATAGGTACGGATCGCAGAAGAATCAGAGTTGCGACCGCAGATGAAGCAACAACTGTCGGACAGAAACATGACTACCCAGAAGAGGAGTACTTCCTTATTATAGTTTGTCTTCTGTGGTGGTTTAGGACCATCTTCAGATACAGCACAAGTCTTGCCCCGATGGATTCTGGATCTAATCTGGGCACTCCGGTTCCATCTTCTTGAGGAGGAGGGGGCGTCCATAAGTGTTTTCAAGAGCTCTCGGTCTACCTTGTGCAAGCTTCGAGCTTCCTTCTTGAGAGCTTTGCACTTGTTTCGGCTGCTTCCAACTGGGGAAATAAAAGGGCTACAGAAGAGAAGCATATTGCAGCTTCTCGAAGGCACAAGCGAGCCTGCTACACAACCTTCACTGAGATAACATGACCTCACCCGGTATACTTCGCTACTTTGGGACAGAGTGCGGAGTAAGTTTGGGGGGGTACCCATGTACCAGTGAAGGAGGTATAAAAAGTTCCTTCACCTCCACCCTTTGTGCCATTTTGTCCTTACTCTTTATCATTTGTATGTACTCATGCCCGCACGAAATGCCATGCTCATACCAAAATTTTGAAAAAAATTTCTTTTATTGTCCATGCTTATGTACAAATTCGCTATAATAATGAAAACCTATTGCGACTTCTTGCTAAGTTAGTTTTCTTTGTGCTTAACGAGATGCAAGTTCTTTTATATCTTTTTGATAATGCTGCTTCAAACGGACAAAAGAGTATGTTTTTCCATGTCAAAAATTTCGAAAAATATAATAATCTCGCAAAACAGCTAAGAGACGAGTATGGAGAAGGAAAAAGCTGCCCAAATAGCAGAAATCTCTTTGTTTCCCCTCACCCAATGAAAATCTCAAAAAGAGAGAGAAGCCTTATGAGTGTGAATAAAAGCAGGAGAGTTGTGCCCAATAAAAGAAAAGAATATATATTTATATATATATATATATATATATATATATATATATATATATATATATATATATATACATGTTTTCTAAAAGTACCCATCTTTAGGCATGTCTGGTAGATCTGAGGCGGTGGTACGTAGGATGTGAAATCACTGCTCCAAAGCCAAATGTCTTGGACTGCAGGGACCACTTGCCCGCTAACGGACCCTTACCTGGATGGACCGATGGGAAACAAGGAAAAACCCCAAAAAGCATTAGCCTGCCCGATACACAACTTTCTGCCCCAAACAATAATGTTATTTTGTGTGTAAGCTAACTTCGGAATCATACAACAAAGTCTCATCGAAGCTGTAGAGAAAAATCTTACTTAAACAATAAGCAGGAAAAACTAAGTCTTTTGTTCATAATGAGACAACATTATCTTTAAGGCATTACGATTCTTGTCTCACCTTTTGAACAGAGAGCTATTCTGAGCAGATGAAGCATCACTAAATATAGTTTAAATATTGATTGAGGACAATCAAAACGCTAAGTTTGGGGGAGTTGATAACACCTATTTTTGTGATGTTTTGCCCTTTATTCTGTTATCAAAACTGCCCTTTTCTGCTATTTTCCTCTCTTTTATTAGCACTTTCGCAATAATTGGCCAAGCAGTGCTCTTAATCCAATTTTTTCATCTTTTGCAAAGTTTTCCCTCATTTTGGTACAATAAGGCCGTCCCGTCCCGGCCCACAAATAAATGCAAGTCTGTTTCGGCCTTCCTGACGCCCGATACAACCTCTGCCTGATAGGGTAGAGCGACACAATGACGCATGACAAAGGGGTGCCACGCAACAAGAAGCTGACGGACGACACGCCTTCTACCCGACAGGGAGCCAAGCTCGCCACGACAACCCAGCTTGTCGGGCGACACAGCCACCCACCGACAGGCACGCCGCCCGTCACATGACCGATAGCCGACACCCCTGCGCGAGCGATACCCATATCGGCCATCCACTGACCCACGAATAAGGAGGACATGTGGCATTTTGAGCACCATAACTTCCCCCAACCGCTGCCTATAAATAGCAGCTACAGGAAGTCGAAAAGAGAGGTTCGGACAGTTGGGAACTTGAGCGATCTTTGAGGGAGAACTGTGAGAATATCGTGCCCCAGTGCTCGTGTCGGGCGACTCTTGGTGAGCTCTTCCTCATCCCGAGAGGGAGGGAATGGTTCACTTAGGACCGTCCCGGGCGACACTGCGGGCCGATATAGGCCAATGTTGATAAGCAACACGAGCGCCCGACACAAGTGCCCGATAGTAGAACGCGTCGCTCCATGCCCGATAAGATATCGAACCTGATACACTTCGACTGTCATGCATGCTGCCCGAGAGGGTGCGCCGCCCGACATGAGCGTATCGGCCAGGGTCCTTGAGCGATACAGTCGACCGTCAAGCGTACCGCCCGACACTACTGTATCGGGCTAGGCTCCTGACCGATATCGGGTTAGAGAGCCGCAGTAGCCTGTCGACCTTCTACATCAAGAAGGAGATATCTATCTTTAATTATGTTACTTAATTCTTTATTTACGCATTTTAATTAAGACCTTTAACGTTTATGGAAATAGAATAGCTTAATTGTTTGTTGCTTTATGCTTGGTACATGTGTTGGATGGCTGCTATGTTTGATATCCGAGCCGTAGCTTGCATGTTTGGATCGCGTTTTGCTTAGCTACCGAACCGTGTTTTTCCCATCACAACAACTTTGAGAGTTGTGTTGTGGCTCTAGTGTTTGGTCCGATTTTGGAGTATGAGAGTGCTTGGAACGGAGTTGTTTCAGTAACATTCCACTCTAACTTAAGTTCGACAACCTCGAGAGGGGTGTTGACGCTTGGTTAGAGGTACCTGCTATGAGAGGAGGGGCGCAGGATGTTACTACTGTTGCTTGTTTTATTGTAGTCTTATCCTTCGTACCTTGCTCTAGCTCTAGTTCTATCTTTCTGTTTCTATTGCATGAAACCCCCTAAAAACGGTTAAATGACTAAAAACCTTAAATCTCTCTAGTAGCTCCAGTTGGAGATAGTTTTCTTGTTTTGTTTGTGACATCTTGTTGTTTCCCTTTTGGGGAATTTATTATCTTTTTATACCTGTCGGAGTGTAGCGTGTCGATTCTGGGTTCTCAACACTACCCCCCTTATCCCTGTGTTCGACCCCGTATATCTACTTCGACCCCGTAAGAAAAGTTGCGGGGGCCTAGAAGGATTCAAGTTTATAAATGTAAAAGCTCGACTACCTCAAATCTGCCTCCACTTTTGGACGCACGATTTAGGCCGGTCAGGAGGAATCCTGTCTATCGCCTCCACCTTGTATAGATCGACTTCAATATCTTAATCATCGAAGGAGTTGTCATAAACACTGAAGTCATCCATAAAGACCTCCATTTTATCCTCTAGAAAATTGGCAAAGATGGCATTCATGCACCGCTGAAAGGTGGTGGGTGCATTACAAAGCCCAAAGGGCATTCTTCTGAAAGCAAAAGTTTCATAGATGCATGTAAAGGTGGTCTTTTCCTGATCGTCAGGGTGAATAGGGATCTGATAGAACCCCGAGTACCCATCCAATCAGCAAAAGTAGGAATGATGGATCAGGCGCTCCAGCATCTGATCGATGAATGGGAGGGGGAAATGTTCCTTGCAGGTGGCGGTGTTGAGCCTTCAGTAATCAATGCACATCTGCTAGCCGGTCACCATCTTGGTAGTGACCTCGACTCCATTATATCTTTTAACTAATTTTATACCTCCTTTCTTTGGGACAACTTGAATGGGACTTACCCACGTGTTATCACTGATGGTGTAGATTATTCCTACATCTCGTAGTTTCACCACTTCTTTACTAACCACTTCTCGGAGCTTCTCATTCAGTATCCTCTGCGGTTGGGCATACGGCTTGGAGTCCTCTTCTAGGTAGATCATGTGCATACACACAGAAGGACTGATCCCACGTAGGTCTCTAATTGAGTAACATAGGGCCTTTCTTTGTAGCCTCAACTACTCAAGCAACTGATCTTTCTAGTTATTAGTAAACTCTGAGTTGATAATCATCGAATTCATCTTCTCCTCATCTAGAAAATGGTATTCCAAGCCTCTCGGCAAAACTTTCAACTCAGGCGGGGTTTCCTTCTCTTGTTCATCGGCGGGGTCTTTACGGAGGGCAGTGTACATAACTGTCTCCACAAGGTCTTCTTCTTCGGACGAACCTTCATCTTCTAGAAAAGCCAACAATTCCTTGACTGCTAGATCCTTCACCTCTTGTGCCTCGCCAGATAGCACGTGCATCAGCAGGTCCACCATGGCCTTTTCTTCCCTTACTTCATTGCATAGATGTTGATAGCCTTCAACGAAATAAGAGGATTCAAAGAACAAATGGGCTTTCATACAATCTCTAATGTTGAAGTCGATGTGATCTCCTCCAACCCTGATCATAATCATACCCATCTCTATATGGATGAGGGTCTGGCCGGTTGCTAGGAAAGGTCGCCCAAAGATAATAGGGCAGCTAGGATCTTCTATTGTATCAATCAAAACTATATCACATGGTATAAATAATCGCCCGACTCGAATGGGAACATTCTCAACTAATCTGACTGGCCTGGTAAAGGTGTAATTAGCCAGCTGAATCCTCATTTTGGTGCTTACCATATCAGTGAGTCCAATCCTCTGGGCAAGGGACAAGGACATCAGGCTGATACATGCCCCTAGGTCGTCCAGACCTTTATGGGTTATGTTATCCCCAACTTGGAAGGGGATGACAAAGGATGCATGATCTTTCTTCTTTGATGGCATACTTGCTTTGACGAAGGAACTGGACATCTATGCCAGCTTTACGGTCTCAACATCTTCACCTCTCTTCTTCCTTGAAATTAGATCTTTCAGAAACTTGGTGTAGGTAGGAATCTCCTCAATGGCATTCAAAAATGGGATGTCAAGGTGCAATTTCTTGATCGCGGCCATAAACTTCATGTATCTCTTTTTAAGCTGGGCTTTCACCAACTTATGTCAGAATGGTACGTGGGGTGCATACTGGTCCGGACGTTCTTCAGAAGAAATGTCATTGGCTCTTTATTTGGTCACTTTCCTTAACTTTACCGGGACTTCCTCTGGTACCCCTTGGATAACCTCCTCAGCTAGTGATGTCACTATTGTCGCTTCCTTTTCAATGGTTGCATGTACCACTGTTCCTGACTGTAAAACAACCATATTTCGGTCTCATGTCCACCCAGATTTGTTTTGGTATTGGAGGGAAAATGTCCCACCTGATGATTGATGGTCCGGGCGAGGCTCGCTAGCTGTTGGTCGATCTGTTTATTATGTTGTTGGAGATCCCCTATCTGGGCTAAAAAGCCTCCCATCTACTGTTGCATCAATTTTAGCAAAGTCGTGCTATCTACAGAGCTTTTATGCATTTTCTCATTAAGTTCATTCTGCTTCTTAGCGAAGGACATCAACTTCATCATCATAGATGATCTCTACAGCTGGTTCTGCTGGGAAGTCTATTGTTGTTGAAACCCTATTTGATGGTCCTCCCAAGGGATTTCTTCCCACCAGCCGATGAGAGTTCTCAGCTGTGCTAGTATTTCCGTAGGAAAAACCAGCGTGATCAGGGCATCGTTACATGACATAACTGACATTTTCTGTACTATCCTCATCGAGATCTCCTTGAATGGCTATTTGTGGGCAGAAGTGAGACAGGTGGTCTGGCTCTCCATAGGTGACGCAACTTCTCACTTCCTACCTTACTTTTCCTTTATAACCTTGTTCCTTTAGGGTTTGGACATCGGTTACTATTTTGTCTAACTTAGCTGTGAGGGATTCCATCGCTTAGGATTCTCCCGGAGTGGTATGGCTTATAGACTCTCGGTCGTACTCACTATCCTGCTGATTAGTGGCCATGTTATCAATAATTTCCCAGGCCCTCTGAGCACTGAGTCCCAGAAAATCGCTCCCAGTTGTAGTGTTCAGGGATTTCCTCTCGGCAGCACACACCCCATTATAGAATGTGGTGATTAGCTTAGGTTGGGAAAAACCATGGTGTGGGCACTCCCGCTGGTAACTTTGAAACCTCTCCCAGGTCTTGTGCATGTTTTCTGAGGGTTTCTGTGAGTACCTTGTTATCTTGTTCTAACACTTGATTGTTCTTTCAATGGGGAAGAACTTGGAGATGAATGCATTAGTGAGATGCTCCCAATCGGGAAGACTCCCATCTTGAAGACTTGTGTACCACTCCAACACTTTGTCTCTCAGAGAAAAAGGGAAGCATTGGATGTAGATTTGTGCTATCAGGACTCTATTGAACTTGAAGGTGTTGCAAGTCCTTTTGAAAGTTGTGAGATGGTTGTACGTGTTTTCTTCAATAGTATTCTTGCTAAACCTATTGTGTTGTAGCAGCTGTAGGAAAGAAGGCTTCAACTCAAATTTGGTAATGTTGAGGGGTTGCACATCCACTGGATTCCTTTCTTCATTTTCCCAGACTTGGAAAAACGAGTGTAGGGAGCGGGCTTCCGGAGGTTGCTCAGCCATGACTTGAAAAGGTGAGAAAGTACCTAGAAAGAAAGAAAAGTGTAAAGGTATTAGTATGTTGTATTAACTACATGTAGTAAATATGTGCAATATTATATGCATATGTATAAGGTTTTTGGCAAATTGCAAGCAAAACTCAAGTTCGTAGAATGATTTTTATTGCCTATCACCGGCAACAGTGCCAAAAAGTTGGCAAGCCTTAAACGTGGGTCCAAGAATGGAGTCACGTCTCGGTTATCGGACTTTAGAAGTTTATAATACCTGAATGTTTAAGACATCCTACAACTAGCACAAGGTCAAAATAGTTTGGGGTCGAACACATGGATAGGAAGAACGACGCTTCAGAACTTAAGTTTTACTTGTCTAAGCACATAAAAAGGTCAAAGGACAAGGGTTGTTGTAACAAGAAAGAATCATAAAGAATTAAACTAAAAGTATATCTCCAAAAGAGTTACCAGAAAGATTAAGGTTTTAGGGTTTAGAAGTTTTTATAGAGGTTTTGTATATTGGAAACTGAGGAGACAAAACTATCATCGGAGTAAGGCACGAAGGTAGAAAATATAACTGTAACAAGCAGTAGCAGAATACATCCTGCACCCTCTTCACTCAAAGAGGATGCATCTAACTATGCACCAATTCTCTCTCTCAAGAGTATTGAACATAGACTAGAGTGGAAAGATATGATGGGGCAACCCTGATCCTGGGTACTCTCGTACACCCGAATCAGACCAGGCTCTAGAGTTTATGACATCTCTCTCAAGGGAGTCAAAACGAGAAACACAATTTGATAGCTAGTCAAAAGCATGATCCAAACAGAACAGACTAGAGCTCAGATGCTATAAAGAGATTGTTCAACAAAAAGGAACCATACACAGAACAATATGAGATAAACTCCACAAATTCCATGAGCATAAGGAGAGAAAAGGTTTAGTTACAATGCAATGGTAAACTAAAGTAAATTGTTGAAATAGGGAAGATTGGTATCGGCCTCCTTGATATAGGAAATCGATATACATAGCAGCTGACCCCTAAGGTAAGGCTAACCCAGTACTGGGAAGGAGCCCTATCGGGATACGACCGTGTCAGGTTCTTGATCGTGTTAGGCCGCAAACCGTGATAGGTAAAGGGCGTATCGGGAAAGGACCCTCTACCTGATATGGCTGTGTCAGGCGGCAAGCCCTGTCGGGCTACAGCCGCAATGGGTAGGCCATATCGGGATGGGTATCGTGTCACATTAGGACATATGTCAGGTTAGATTTGCCTTAGGTTATCAGTTCCTCATGTCGGGCATGGTTGGGTAGACCATCTCGGATTGAGACCAAGCTAGCGGCCCGACACGTTTGTAGTGGCTTTGAAGGTTGTATCACTCTACTGCTGCTACCGGGTCAAGCCCAAAGTGAACTCCTCCCTCCCCTCTTGGGTTGGGGGTGTGCTCATCTAGTGTTGACCGAAAGGCCTTGGGATTCTACGCACTAGCTCCTGTGCTCTCGGAGTTAGCTCCCTAGGTTTGTGATCCTTCCCATCGGAGTCCTGTAACTGCTATTTATAGGCAGCGGCTAGTGGGAGTTGTGGCCCTCGTCGGGCCACATGTTCTTTTTCTGCTCTGTTAATGTGACTTTGGGATAGGGTCGACATGTCAGTCGCCCAACACAGCTGGCGGAGGTCGTCGTGTGCCGGGTTACGAGTAAATCGCATTGGATTGTGTCGCATAAAGACTCTGGCGGGCTGTTGCACCAAGGGGTGGTTGTGTCGTGCGATAAACTCCATCGGCCGAAGGACCGTGGCGGGCAAGACTCCTTGTCGGGTAACAGTGTGTAGTCCGTCAGGGCTCCCACATGACACACTCGTACCGGGTTGCTTCCATATCGGGCAGCGACCGTGGCGGGTAGAGGGTGTATCGCTTTGCCACTTTGATGGACTGGGGTAGTTAACTTTTTGTGGGTTGTCCAGGTCAGGCCCATTAGCATTCTTTTGGTGAAAAAATAAGAGAAACTCTACAGAATATAGGAAATGTTGTCGGGAGCATAGTGAGCATTATTTTTATTCAATAAGTAAGATAAAACGGAGAGGAAGTCAGGTTTGAAGGCAGTTTTGATAGTAAAATATAAGCTCTAGCAGCCATAAAATGGGTGTTATCAGCTAGCAAATGTGGCTTTGGAATGAATTTTTTGCTTGCATCATTGTATTTACAAGTCTACTTTCTATTATAGGTTTTGATCTTTGTAAAGAAGATTTCTATTCTGTAGGTTTTTTTTTCTGAAGATTTCTATTCTGCAGAATTTTTCTTTTAAAAAAAATTGTAAACTCTAGGGTCGGTTATTTTAAAAAACCGACCTTATAGATCTAAAGGGTCATTTTTTTAGGAATAACCGACCTTATATGCTTTGGGAAGCTTAAAACAAAAACTTTCTTGGTCGACAATTTTCTCGACTAAAATCCTCTCGGTCGACAAATTTCTCGACCGAGCAAGTTACTGTATTGACCTAAAAGTGATCTTACAGTACCTCTGTTGCTTTATAGGGTCGGTTTTTTAACTTCTAGGGTCAGTTATTTAAAACAAACTGACCTTTTAGATTTATTGGGTCGGTTTTTTAGGCCGACCTTATAGTTTCTGGGATAAGAAAGCTCATTTTTTGTACTCAATTGGTCAAAAAATTTCTTGGTCGACAATTTTCTTGATTGAAATACTCTCGGTCGACGTATTTCTCGACGGAGCAAACCTCTGTTGCTTTATAGGGTCAGTTTTTTTTAACAATAACTGACCTTACAAGACCTCTAGGAAGCTTAAGACAGTATTTTCTTGGTCGACAATTTTCTCGACCGAAATCTTCTCAGTCGACGTATTTCTCGACTGAGCAAACCTCTGTTGCTTTATAGGGTTAGTTTTTTAGCAATAACCGACCTTACAAGACTTTTCTAGGGTCGGTTTTTTAGGAATAACTGACCTTACAACTTCTTCTTTCTCGCTTGGGTTAGGTTTTTTACAACCTCTTGGGTCGGTTTTTACTCTATAAGGTCAGTTTTCTTTGGTCAAAAAACTGAACCTATAGAGCAAATTCTATAGCGACGGCTACTTAGGCGTCGGTTAAAAAGTGACGCTATAGGATTAACAAAACCGACGCTATAGACCATTATTTTAGTCGTGCTTTACTATAACTTCAATAATCTAACATTGTCAACTAATTAACAATAAATCAAAATCAGATATCTATAGAAAGAACTAGTCCTAAAACGCGTATTCTATTTCATATTACAATAAGTTATCTTATTGTCATATCATGCTTAAAAATGTCACTGCAAGCTAAAAAATACAGCCACACCATAAGCTAAGAAGCACTTCTTGAGTAGAGCTACTAAAACATACAATAAATGTGATACATGGCGGCCGTGCATGTAAGATTGTCTTTTAGGATTTGTACAAACTGTGTCACATCTCAAGTATTTGATAGTCGATGATGTCCTGAAAAAACATGATGACCTGGCAAGTAACAAATGCCCTTACATACCAAAACAAGATATTCTATAATCAGCAGCATACCATTTTTAATTATACTTGTTGACGTTGCCACCCCTCAAGTATTCAATATTCAATGAAACCTGACAGCAAATGATAATGCGGCAAGTAACAACTTATTTTGTATTCAAAAAAACAAAAATGTGCTCAGTGTGGGACTATAATATATAATATTGTAGATAGTAACAACAAACCATGCCAACCAAAATCAAATATATTATATTGTAACTCAACTAAATCCCACCTGAATCACATCAATCATTCCATATAAGACTAACTATTTTGATTCATAACGGGCCTCTTCTCGTCTCAAACATTATATATTAGACAATACCCAACTACAAACAATGTTGTGCCATGTAATAATAATCGATACACATGGTAACAATGTATGGTCAAACGAAATTAGTTATATGAAACAATTTCTAGAACCTATTTGCAACGTTTTTTCGAACTTGATCATTTACACTTATCCCACAAATCTACGACAAAGCAAAATATATATCATACTACCACCCCGCAATGTAATGTTAAAGGAAACAAACATATGACACACACAGAGTTATGGAGTTGATGTACTATCTCATCATCACATATTCGAGCAACAGTATACTGATATAGCACTTATGTAGTCATCATACCTGATTGATGGTAGTACCACCAACTTTCATCATGTCCACACAATCTTTCCACAAGATACTTGCATTTTCACTCTTGAAAACATCCCCCTCATTCTTATCTCTTCCTGCAAGCTAAAAAAGAACAAATGCTGCCTAGACAACTCCTAAAATCTGAAGAAATAATTTGTAAGGCAAAGACATATGTATAGTGCCTTCTTAGGTTTCAACACATTTTTAGGTTTGACCCACTTGACTACACACTCATCCCAGTTTGCCATCACCTCGATCTCTTTCTTCTTTGAAGGAGACATCAACTTTGCCTTACCATATCAGTGATCATCCTTGACTCTTCTATCCAAGGAATTCGGGATGTTAAATTTTTCTTCTGGTGTATGCATTATTTTGGATTCCTCCGAATTATTTTCATTGATGGTAATTTTATCAACCAAATATTTGACAAGTATCTTTGAATAACGAACACGACATAAGAATTTGTGTACCCTTATTCAATAAATGAAGTATGAACATAATATACAATTATACTTGTATGTACCTTTTCATCAGCCTTTTTTTTATATACCACAACCCATTCAGCCTTGGTTGCCTGCTTTAATTTCCACTCATTTGACACAGAGAACACAACCAAGGTTTGGGTTTTTAATACATTGAGTACCTTCTCAATATCACCATCAATACCTATTTTCTTCCACCAATCTTCTACCTACGTGATGTATATTTGTTTCCCTTTAGTGAAACCTCAGTTATAGACACCATCAACAATTTGTTGAAGAAGTTATATTATTTGTATAACCTTTTACAGCCACTACTAGTTTCTCCATGATGATCTGATGTGTTTCCATGTTTTTCCTCGCCACAACGTGAATTCATAGTTGTATCCATGACCGGCGTGCCATAACCACCTTTGTCCAAAACATCTGGTACAAAATTGATTGGATTTTATTTTTTATTTTTTGCAAAAACATTATGTTATTACGATATATATACTTCAACTACATGTCCATGCCCGCCATCATTCTGTACATTCAAATTTGCGTCAAATATTATTGTCAGTTTTCATGCAGGCGTTGTTTTCACACAGCTTTGTTTGGTTACTCATTTGCAATCCTGCAATAGAGGTCACGCAGTATGTATCATTGACTAAATGCTATGTTGCAAAAGAACTAACATAACAAAACAACCGAAGTATCTGTTTCTCTATCTGGGCTGAGAGTTCATTCCGGTGACTGTAAGCTAACATTATAGCATTAAAACTATCTTTAAGGGATTGTCCAGCAATATCAAAGAGTGGGTTGTCATAACATATCTTGTCCATAAAAAGATGAGAAGCATAAACAATTTATTGATGTAAGAATCTAAATGGAAGGGTTTATATTGTTGGGTCAGCGACCCTATTCTGTTTTCCAGCCCAATCTGGAAGGCCCATTAGGACATGCATTGCTGTTGTGAGGGAGTTACATATAACCCCATGCTATTGGCCATAAAGAAAATAGCCGCAGCCAAAGATTAAGAGAGTCGCTGTCTTATTTCTAGATTTGAGTTGTGTCCAAGTCGGGAAGAATAGAAACCAAGGAAGAAGAAAAGGAAAGAGGGCCTAACACCATTCTGGTTTCTTCATTAGTCTCTATATTGACTTCTTCACTATTGTCTCTGTTCTTATCTACCCGGATATTCTCTGCGAAAATGTATTTTTCCAGAAGGCCTTTTGATGTGTGACATACCAATATGATATAATTTTTATCTCTTTTTTTCTATATTCCTCAAATTTTGGGTGAAAACTTGGGACGAACTTTATAATCTATTGATTAGTGGATTTCTCCGTCAGGCTTTGACCCCGTAGTTTTTTCCTCACATATTGTGAGAAATTTCCACGTAAATCTTGGTGTTCTTTGTGATTATTTGTTCGTGTTTATTTTTTTTTATATGTGGTTGCATACAGATCTTGCCTATTATGTTGTTATGTTGTGTTAGACATATTGGATATTGTGTACTTAGTCCATACATACAGGTTATTCTGCATCTTTTTAGCATGCAACAACCCCTTTAAGCGGTATCAAAGTATTTTTGAGTTACATGAACTAGGTGGATAGTGCAAACAAATGTTGAAATTGATGACATCTAATTGTCCAACGTGGAAGATAGAGAATGAAGATCTTCTTTATTGCAGTGATCTATATGAACTGGTCAAGCGAGATGCAAGCAAGCATGTAGGTATAAAAGATGAAGACTGGAAAATATAGATAGGAAATGCATCACACTCATCTGTTGTTGGATTGATGAGTCACTCTTCTATCATAGCAAACGAGACTAGTGTCCACTCTCTATGGAAGAAGCTTGAATCGTTGTATGAGAGGAAGCCAATAGGGAACAACATGTTTCTTATTAAGAAACATGTTAATCTAAAGTTCAAAGAAGGCAACAATATTTCTTTACATTTAAATGATTTTAGAAGTATGGTAAAATAAATAGCCACAATGGATTTGTCTCTTGATGATGAGTTATAAGCACTTCTATTTTTTATTCTTGACCAGATATGTTGGTATGTATGTCCAGAGAGCCAAACATACGATAATTGTAATGGCATAATATGTAAAAGGTTTGATTAATAAATAAAGGAAAGATTTCAATTTATTCTGTTTGATTCAGTTATAAGATAATGATATAATATTATAAATGTCTAGAGAATTATGTTACTCAATGTCGTATAATTTCAAGTACAAGATTTGAACGATGAGATCATATGAATATTAAGAGTATACATATACATTCTCATTATGTCTCTGATCATTTTTTATTGTGGAAGGTTGATAGACAACAGTAACACTAAGATTATAGTGTGAGTTGGATGATGACATAATCTCATTAGTCATGATATAGAAATATCAAACCAAGCACACAAATATATTTTAGGGAATAGTGTATCGCACAGACCCACCATGAGACTGAAACATGGAAGTCATTACCTTGGTAGTCATAAGCTCTCATAATGATGGTGGTTCTTAGACCTGAAGTCACTACACTCATCACATGTCGTTTGGTATGCTTTGACATCATCAAATGTAATCCTTAAATAAGGATTATTATAAAGGTGATACTTGGGTAACTATGACACATGGGGATAGACTGTGAATGATGTAGATGAGATGTGTCCCTCCTAAATGAGTATAATATCCTAGTCCTCTTGATTAGAGAGACTAAGAAAAGAATGGCCATGTACATATGAGTCAATGTGACATTGAACTTACATATATCTTAGACAGTCTGCTTTGGTTCAAGGAACAAGATTGAATGTTGACGATGATGACTACTCCATGTCTTGAGTTCAATATGGATATTAGAGACAAAAGAACTATACAAACACTATAATACCATACAAATATTGTAGGTTGAAGTTGCTCTTTAACTTTTCATTTACTTGTACATCATTGATGTATGATTAGGCACCGCTCATTGCTTATGATGTTATAAGTTGTTATGGACATTCATTGTCAATGTAATATGGGACCTATAGTGTCACACATATAGGTCTTGAACTAGAAGAGGAGTTTAATCTTGAGTAATGATTGAATTGAATATTAAAGTGTTTAGGTATTCAATTCACACAACAAATCAACTGACTGGACTGCCAACCGGTCACCTCACCCAGTGAGATGACCATTTGGAGTGTCAGGTTGATTGGAACTGAATTGGCTTAAGTTATGCATGAAACAGACACCAATTGATCGGCTCACCAGGTGAACCGACTGGCTCAGGTAGAGAGAGACAACCGGTTCACCTGGTGAAGGTTGGGTCAGAGGAAGGTTCTAGTAACTTTTTGAATTTGTGAGAAACTTTGATCATTTCATTTGCTCAATCCTATTGATGTAAGGAATTAATGTTTAGCATTAACTAGAAAAGAATTGCCAAATCCATGTGCAATCGGGAAACTGTGAAATGACTGTCTCACTTAGCAAAATGATTGGCTCGCATGCCAAATGATCATCTCGGCTTCTAGCCGACCGGTTCGGTACTCACAAGTTGCAAAAATTCAAGATCATCAGGTCCCTTCCACTCCCACACAGATTGAGAACCCAAACCCTAACCCCTCCTATAAATAGAGGGGTATTGGGGGTTTCCCAAAGGACAACTCAATTGCCTCGTACAATTTTTGTCCTCTCTGGTTGTAGTAACCAATAGAGGGTATGACCAAGTCCTACCCGCTAAAGAGAGAGATTGCTAAGGAGAAATAATTATAGAAGAGCAAGTTGGTGATTAGTACACCAATGGGAAGGACAACTCCTTCTTGTCTGTTCTGGTAGGATGACAAGAGTTCTAGGAAGTCCGTGTGGACTTCATAGAGGTGTGAAGGTTGTTGTCTGCTGCTAGGAGGACAACATCAACCTGCAGTCCATGATGAAGACCAGGAGGCACACCAGTCAGATGAGTCCTAGTACAACTACAAGACAGTTGTGTGTCTACAATGACAAGGAGATGTCATTGTACTTTCTCTAGGACCAAGTATATCCTTGAAATCATCCTTCCCATCTTATAGTTATTGACACAATATGTTGGTTCATGGAAAATATTGTATTTAAAACTTTTGTTTCTGCTGCCTATTCTTTAGCCATATTTTCCTATATTGATAACAGGGCCATGTCAATCTACTATATTTTAGGATAATTGATATGATCGGATTTTGATTTTATCGCTTAATTATTGCATGCGATATTAATAATTTCATGTCCAATCAAATACCACGATAAATCCCAAACTAATATATATATGATATATATACAATTTACACACATCGTCCTAAAAGTGAGTTTTGATGGATGTGTAGCATGATTAGGGCCAATAACCCCTATTATATGTGCATAGTTGTGTGTTCGATTAATCTTATTTTATCTCGGTCTGTGTACCGAGCTTCTATCTTATCTTCCTAAAATAAAGTTAATTATTTCCTACCCTTTCTACCCTTGAATGTAACTCAAGGTTTCTCTATAATCATGTAATAGTAGGATAGTTTACTTTTCTATTATGATGAAGAATAAAGACATTCAGCCGACTGCCTAGAGGATCAAGGAGGATAAGAAGGACAAAAAAAACTGACTGGCTGGTTGACCCAACCAATATGTTGGAGGAGCCAACATATGGTGGATAGAAGAATGAGACAACCGGCGAGACAACTAAATGAAGGGCCAGGAGGTAAGTTGATCGATTCAAAGGTTGAATCGATCTGCATGTGATGTTGACCCTAGGTTGTAGTAATTCCTTGTGGATCTAAGGAATAACATTAGGCTGGACATAACCATCAATTTTCTTTTATTGCATTTTTTGTTGTGGGATATAGCATGTATATGATACATACTATATATGTGGTGACTGGATGAAGTATATGAATTTATAAATACAAACTCCGTTGAATATAAAAAATATTAAGCACTAGATGCTTTCTAAAAGTAGAACACATGAAATGCTTGATCATCCAAGTGTAGGTTACACCCTAGCGTTGTGTGTCATCTATCTTGTTGAAGTGTGATGGTAATAATGTAGGTTCTGCCCTAGCGGGGTGCATTATTATCGTGCCGGATTTTGGGTCAGGCTTAACGGGTGATTCTTAGAGCGTCTAGGCCCAAAGGCATGCAGATGATTATGACAAGGAGTTGGACATATCATTTATTCGAAATTGCATATGATGCAATTGAAAAAAGTTTCCCACCATGATAATTGACTATGTATTATGGTGTTGGTCGGGCCGTTGTTGAATTATCTTGGATCTTGGCCCACTAGAATATTGTATGCTACAATATTCAAAATTGATATGTGAGGGCTACTATTTTGAATAAAATAGTGGGAGAAGTAATTAATTAAAGACCTAATTGTTATATTCATATCAAATCAAAAGTTTTTAACAAATGCAAATTTTCTCTTGTAGAATCAAATGACGAACAAATTTGTATTTTGATCGGTCCTTAGGAAGGACACATTTTATGGGACAAATTTCCATGACTAGTTTTGGAATATTAAAAGAGTTATGTAAAGACTAGGCCCACTGCACGAGGCTCTAGTAGAGTTTCAGGAATGACGACTAGCCCCACAGACCACCACTAGCCTTAACTGCGCAATTTGTCCTCACTCACGCATAAGCCAAGATAAACTTCCCAATTGGTCACCCATCCTAGTACTACTCCAAGCTAATCACACATAACTATGGAGTTCTTTAGTGATGGGCTCCCAAAAAAGGAAATGCACCTTCGTGATATGGGTAGTCCAATCATTCCTTTTAAGATCGTTTTATCTACGACATTAAATCCTGGGACTTTACAATCTCCCCCACTTAGACTCTTGACGTCCTCATCAAGGCTCAACTATATGGCCTCATAATATTTCCCCATTTCAGTGTGGACCCAGAATGGTCCATGGACACCCAGCTCCTGATCACAGAATACCAACACAAGGTTGGCTACATCAACCATGGACAACCCTTTCCAACATGCCTGGACTGCATGGCTCAAGACTGACATGCCCCATGCCCATATGGGCCCCACCTACTGGAGTGGAATTGGCTCTGATACCATTTGTAAAGAATGGGCCCACTACCCAAGGCTCTAGTAGAGTTTTAAGAATGACGACTGGCCCACATACCACCACTAGCCTTAACTGTGCACTTTGTCCTCACTCACACGCAAGCCAAGATAAACTTCCTAATTGGTCACCCATCCTAGTACTACTCCAAGCTGAGCATGCTTAACTATGGAGTTTTTTAGTGATGGGCTCCTGAAAAAGGAGTGCACGTTGGTGATATGGGTAGTCCAATCATTCCTTTTAAGATCATTTTATTTGAGGCCTAAAATCCTGGGACGTTACAAGTTCTCAATAAAGAGTACAAGATCTATGTCCTAGATGAACTAGTGCTAGAAATAAATGTTCCTGATGTACCTAGGACAATGGTGGATGCTTACTGAAAGCATGCCAACGATGCCTTGGAGATCAAATGCCTTATTCTTAGTTGCATGAACTATCAGTTGCATGTGCAGTGTGAGGACATGGGTGTTCTTGATATGGTAACACATCTTAAGAAAGTAAACCAAGGCCTTGCAAAGAAAGAAATGGATGATATCATAAAGGAGCTACTTGAGTCTAATATAACAAAGGGAACCTCAGAAGAAGAACATGTGCTTGATATGATTGGACATGTGTATAATCTTGAAGAATAGGGATTCACTTTCAGCCAAGAGTTGGTCACAGATATGATTCTAATGACATTTCCAGAATCATATAGCCACTTTATTGCGTGTTATCACATGAATAATATGGACACATCAATGTCAAATTTTCTTGATATGCTGATACATGCCAAGGTAAGAATGAATAAGGACAAATCTATGATGATGATTAGTAGAGATGTGTCCAAGGATAAAAGAAGGGCCGTGAAGAGTTCTCAGGCCAAGCCCAAATCCAAATCATAACACTAAAGATGAGGAGAAAGAAAAGTACAAGAGAAATCTATCCTTTATACTTGAAAGCATTTAGGAAGAAGAAGATGGAGATGGTGATCTCCACTTCATAGTTATATGTTATTGAGATAAATCTATCTACTTCTTCATCATGGTTACTAGATACTGGATTTGGATCTCACATATGTTTGAATATGCAGGATCTTAAAAGAAGAAACCCTATGGGAAAAGGTGAGGTGGAACTGTGAGTTGCTAATGGTGTAAGAGTTGCGACCATTGCATTTGGAACTTATGGTTTATCTATGCTCATAGGGCTTGTAATAGAGTTAATGAACTACTATTATGTACCTACTATAAATAAATACATCATTTTTGTATCTTGTACGGACAAGGATGCATTTGAATTCCATATTAAAAATGGTTGATGTTCTATTTTCAAAGATGGGAACTTTTATGGAAGTGCCCCAACGTCTTATGTTCTTTGCTTGTTGGATATAAAGACAAATGTTTATAATATTAATACCAAAATACTAAAACTCAACAACTCAAATAAAACATATCTTTGGAATTTTCGTCTAGGGCACATAAATGGGAATCATATATCTAGACTCCATATAGATGGCTATCTAGACTCTTTTGATCTGGAATCAATAAAGACATGTGAATCTTGTTTGTTGGGCAAGATGGAAAAGGCACTGGTGCGTCTCCGCTAGAGGAGCAACACACTAGCCGATTTGACTCGACTAGATGCGCCCCACGAGGTCGGAACACACGGGATGTGATGGTTTGCTTTCAAAATTTATAAAACCTAAACTAGCTACCTACGTCTACTAAAACACTACACCCGCAAGCGCACGGGGTCGTGTTGTAGTATAGGAAGGTGGCAAGTAAAGGGACGATCCACAGGGAAAAGAGGGGGCACTAGAGCTAGGTTAGTTTGGCTAGGTTCCTACTGCGGAGACTAGGGTTAAGGGTTTAAAGGTTGTTTTAATTGTTAAACTAAGGATAAACAAGCAAGAAATTAAAGGCAAGAATGAAATCTACGTTAACCCTAGATAAGATTAAGGCTAAGAAAGCAAGAAAGGATTAATCTAGGTAGGAAAAGGCAATTTACACTAAGGCAAGCAATAGAGAAGCAAAAGAACAACTAAAGAACTAAACTAGAATAAACAAGGCAAGAGCAAGGCAAGAAGCTAACTAAGCAAGAAAAGAACTAATTAAGCTAAGCAAGCACAAAACTAGGGTTTTAAGCAGTAAAGAGATGTGTGGGTTGTTTAGGGGTATGAACTTATCACTTAAGTTGGGGGGTGACATGTGAACATTATGATTCCATTTAGATTATCCAAACCAAACAACAAGTTAGAGTCTAATGAATTAACCTAAGCTACTAACTGGCCATGGATATGCTAGGTTGTGTATAGGGGAACTAGTCCCTAACACCCCCTACTACCCTTACGAGGCTCAATTGGGTTAGGGATTAGGTTTAATCCAATTAGAGTCTAATCAAGTCTAGGTTTCTACATTAGACATTCCTAGGGCAATTAGGGGCCGAGGGTAGTAATGGGGGGTGAAATTAGGGTTTTGGGCCCCAATTCCCCCACATTCTAGCCTTGAGAAGGCTCCATGCTAATTGCACTAGAATTATCCAATCTAGCTACTTAGATCTCTCACTTAGGCTTAGGGAGATTGATTAAGATGTAGGAAGATGGGAGGCAGCCTAGGGATCCAAGAATTGGACCTAGGGGCAAATCCCAAAATTCACACATATAAGCAATTTGCCTAAATTCCTAAGTGATTTCACACACAAACCAACAAGCAATCCATGGAGAATGAGATGCAAATAGAACATAATCATTAAAAATGGAATTACAAAGTTTACATGTCATTTTCCCCCAACATGGTATCAAAGTAACATATTTGACCCCAAACAGCCCACCTAAAGGGGCCTAGCTACTCATGGAAATAGAAAATACAAAAACAAAGGAGAAGAAGATGGAGGTGGCCATGGAGCTCGAAGTAGTGGTTGTCAATCCTCTCTCCAGCAGAAGCAGGTCGTCCTCCTCCTTCTTCTTGAATGGAATGGAGTGGGATCATGGTGGGAGGTGGATGGAAGGCTTAGGTATGGGGGGTTATGTGGTGGAAATGGTGAAATGGAGTGGATTTGAGGTGGATTTGGAGTGGAATGGAGTGGGTGGCGATTTGGGGAGCTAGGAGGTGGTAGAAGTTAGCCAACCTTGTGCCCCAGCCGCCACCTAGGTATATATAGGTGTGGGGGAAGCACTAGGTTAAGTTAGGGGCAAAATGGGCAAAACAGTGAAAAAGTGGCTGGATTTTGTGAGTAGCACGGCCGTGGTGGGTCACCACGGTCGTGGTGGGTAGGGTAGGCCACGGCCGTGGTGTATGGGCACGGTCGTGGGAATTAAAATGGCTAAATGTCAGGTTGGTGGTCAAATTTGGGCTGAAAAGGCCACGACCGTGGTGGTCACCACGGCCGTGGTGGGTTGAGGGTAGCACGGCCGTGCTGCGTAGCACGACCGTGGTGGGAGTTGATAGCACGGCCGTGCTGCGTAGAACGGCTGTGGTGGAATCTGGTAGCACGGCCGTGCTGCGTGGCACGGCCGTGGTGGGTGGTCGCAGCATGGTCGTGCTGCGTAGCACGGCCGTGGTAGAGTTCTGCTTGATTTGGAGGTTGAGCCTGTCAATTTCTAAGTGACCTAGCACGGCCGTTTTGTTCCACCACGGCCGTGCTGAGTCCTGGGGCAGCACTGTGAGTTGGATCTTTGGATTTTCTTGGACATCTTTGCTTCAAATGATCTTTGTCCACTAAGGGTAGGTTGAGGGAGCCTTGGACTTCACTTTGGGTCTTCTCCAAGGGCAGATGAACCCTAGGATCACTCCTTCTCTCTCTCTTCCATCAAGTGTGGTCCAAATGCCTGAAAAACACGCAAATGATGTCCATAAGTGCATTTTATACAAATAAGCATATTAGGGGGAATGACATGCAATCTAACAGGTATAGATGTGATTGAAGAGAAATATAACACAACATGTAGCCCTAAAATAGGGCTGCATCACCACCCCAAACTTGAAACATACTTGTCCTCAAGTATGCTCCAACTCAATCTCTCTACAAACTTTTCACATTCAAGACATGACAAATGTAATGTAAAAGGTGATTATTGCTGAATGGGCTCAAACATGACTAAGTACATGCATTCCACCTCTCTCCTCTCCTACTTTCACAAACCAATCATGAAAAGAGCACAAAGCATATGAACTTCAAATATAGTGCTTAGAATACACAAGTTATCCATATTTCTTTCATGTAGTTCCGGGTAGACCGTTTCATAATGGCGTTAATCCAAGATGACTAGGAGTGATGTTTCACCTTCATACTTTTAATCTTATGCTTCGAATCATGTCAAATGACCCACGTGGTTGCGGAAAAGGGCAAAATGAGCTAGGTTTGATGTTTCCTAGCTCGATGGGTATGAAAGTGGAAGAAAGGGTTGTGGTAAGCTTCTTGGAGTGCTTCTACACACTCATCTTTTCTTTATTTGAATGCTCTTAAACAGGAGCATCATTTTATTTTGTTTTTGCTTTTCTTTTTCTTTTCTTTTCTTTCTTGCCCTTGGTGTAGATAGGGCATATGGTGGATAGAGTGAAGCGGTGAGGTAGAGATGTGGCCACCCCAAACTTTTGGACGCCACCCCAAACTTTTGGAGGTGGCTACGGCTGATATGTGCACTTTGGCATCCTTTAATGAGGCGGAGGGGTAAGAAGATGGTGAGAGAAAAGTCGAGTCAAAGGGGGGTCATAGGTATGATTCTCCACATAAGACATCCTGCATGAAAATTAATCCAATACTTCATCCTAGATATCACACCACATGAATGTACAAGATGAAATTGATATATCAAACAAGTGATTCCACAAGCACTAAGCATTCAAAGCTTGCTCAACTTCACAATTCAGCCATATCAATCACAATCCTAAGAGAGGTGATGCACATGTAAAGAGTCAAGAATTGATACCATTTAGAAATAAACAATGATAAGTCACTTGCATTTGTCAAAGGTCATCATTTTTACTCAAAATAGTAGAGATTGGGTCAAAACACACTTTTTAAACCAGAAATCTCAAATTTGGGCAAAATTGGCCAAAATGGTGCCAAGTTGCCTCCAATCACATCTAAACCTATATTATTGAACTTAAAATAGCAAACAAGAAAATCCTAGCTAAAACATGCAAAAATTACCAAAAATCTACATGATATGCAATGCATGGCAAAAAGAGCAAATTTTTTGAAAATTACGCAAAAATGGCAGGAAAGTAAACGACATGGCATGCAGGTATGCAAAGCAAGCACACAAAGTATGGATGCACAAATATGAGAGCTGGTTATACTGTTCAGTCATCTTGAGAAAAAACTTAGAACAAGGAACATATAAGAAAGTGGGGTAAATAGGGGCTTACCGCCCTACCACCCCAAACTTTTAAACCATGTTTTCCTCAACATGAAATAGAAGCTCAAAATGGTAGGGTAGATGGCATGGAGTCGTGGTAGATAAATGCCAAGAGGGAAGAGAGATCCCAATGTGTCCATTGAGCAGGGGATAGCCTCCACGGCCGTGGTGTGCACCACACCCATTTTGGAATGCATGCAACACGGCTGTGTTGATATCCTTTTCGTAGCTTCTCTATTGATTTGCAATTTTCTCTTCATTTTTGTTCTCCTCCTTGTCAATATCATCCATGCATCACTCTCCTTTGAATGTACCTATCCTAAAATGACATAAACAACAAAAACCATCAAGCATAAAGTGAGTGTGTGTTTTCTTGGAAAGTGTAAAAGCAAAGCAAAAGTATCAAAAATTGAAGTTTGGGTGAAAAAAAATCCCAAACCTAGGTGGGTTGCCTCCCACAAGTGCTAAGTTTCATGCCTTCAGCTGGGCTTGTTGTTCTTTCACCATCAACCATGGTCCAAAAACAAAATATTTTCACCCCCATCATAAGCAATCCTCTCAAATGCTTTCCTTGATTGATCTTCCTCCCAAGGGTCATGCGAGCTTCGTAAGTCTTTTTCAGCAATTCTCTCTCCTTGGGGATCATCATCATATATCTTAATTATCCTTAAGACCCTCAAAAATCTCATGCCATAGGTTTTCTCTCTCTTGAGTAATGGGTCTTCATAGGCACCAAAGAGAGGGGTCTCAATCATATCCATTTGCATATGGGAAGTAGGGGGAGCATGTGATAGTTGTGGTGGTGGCATCAGTGTTGATGGCCGTTGGACTTTAGGTGGAGGAGGGCATTGAGGTTGGAAGGTGAATTGGTGGGAGGGTTGTGGTAATGGAGTTGGTAGAATGAATTGAGGTTGGAAGGTGAACTGGTAGGAGGGTTGTGGCAATAGAGGTGGTGGTAGTGTGTAAGGCTTAGGATAGCCTTGGAGGTAGGGTAGTGGAGGAGGGAATTGAGGTTGGAAAGTGAAGTGGTGGGAAGGTTGCGGAAATGGAGGTGGTGGAGGTGTGTAAGGCTTAGGATAGCCTTGGAGGTAGGGTGGTGGAGGAAATGGATGGGATTGTGCATTTTGGCCTTCCATCTTGTCTTCTCCGAGTGGCTTGTCACATGCACAAGGCACAACCAAACAAAAGAAAGCAAGTTAGCAAACCAATATACACAAAGAATGCAAAGAGTAATGAATAAAGAATAGCAATGATGAGGGCAGTAGGAAAAGTCAAAGCAAAACTAACTAGCTAGGTCGAGCGCCTCTAATCCCCGGCAACGGCGCCAGAAAGCTTGGTGCGTCTCCGATAGAGGTGCAACACACTAGCCGATTTGACTCAACTAGATGCGCCCCACGAGGTCGAAACACACGGGATGTGATGGTTTTCTTTCAAATTTTATAAAACCTAAACTAGCTACCTACGTCTACTAAAACACTACACTCGCAAGCGCACGGGGTCGTGTTGTAGTATAGGAAGGTGGCAAGTAAAGGGTCGATCCACAGGGAAAAGAGGGGGCACTAGAGGTAGGTTAGTTTGGCTAGGTTCCTACTATGGAGACTAGGGTTAAGGGTTTAAAGGTTGTTTTAATTGTTAAACTAAGGATAAACAAGCAAGCAATTAAAGGCAAGAATGAAATCTACGTTAACCCTAGACTAGATTAAGGCTAAGAAAGCAAGAAAGGATTAATCTAGGTAGGAAAAGGCAATTTACACTAAGGCAAGCAATAGAGAAGCAAAAGAACAACTAAAGAACTAAACTAGCATAAACAAGGCAAGAGCAAGGCAAGAAGCTAACTAAGCAAGAAAAGAACTAATTAAGCTAAGCAAGCACAAAACAAGGGTTTTAAGCAGTAAAGAGATGTGTGGGTTGTTTAGGGGTATGAACTTATCACTTAAGTTGGGGGGTGACATGTGAACATTATGATTCCATTTAGATTATCCAAACCAAACAACAAGTTAGAGTCTAATGAATTAACCTAAGCTACTAACTGGCCATGGATATGCTAGGTTGTGTATAGGGGAACTAGTCCCTAACACCCCCTACTACCCTTACGAGGCTCAATTGGGTTAGGGATTAGGTTTAATCCAAATAGAGTCTAATCAAGTCTAGGTTTCTACATTAGACATTCCTAGGGCAATTAAGGGCCGAGGGTAGTAATGGGGGGTGAAATTAGGGTTTTGGGCCCCAATTCCCCCACATTCTAGCCTTGAGAAGGCTCCATGCTAATTGCACTAGAATTATCCAATCTAGCTACTTAGATCTCTCACTTAGGCTTAGGGAGATTGATTAAGATGTAGGAAGATGGGAGGCAGCCTAGGGATCCAAGAATTGGACCTAGGGGAAAATCCCAAAATTTACACATATAAGCAATTTGCCTAAATTCCTAAGTGATTTCACACACAAACCAACAAGCAATCCATGGAGAATGAGATGAAAATAGAACATAATCATTAACAAATGGAATTACAAAGTTTACATGTCATTTTCCCCCAACATGGTATCAAAGTAACATATTTGACCCCAAACAGTCCACCTAAGGGGGCCTAGCTACTCATGGAAATAGAAAATACAAAAAGAAAGGAGAAGAAGATGGAGGTGGCCATGGAGCTCGAAGTAGTGGTTGTCAATCCTCTCTCCAGCAGTAGAAGGTCGTCCTCCTCCTTCTTCTTGGATGGAATGGAGTGGGATGATGGTGGGAGGTGGATGGAAGGCTTAGGTATGGGGGGTTATGTGGTGGAAATGGTGAAATGGAGTGGATTTGAGGTGGATTTGGAGTGGAATGGAGTGGGTGGCGATTTGGGGAGCTAGGAGGTGGTAGAAGGTAGCCAACCTCGTGTCCCAGCTGCCACCTAGGTATATATAGGTGTGGGGGAAGCACTAGGTTAAGTTAGGGGCAAAATGGGCAAAACAGTGAAAAAGTGGCTGGATTTTGTGAGTAGCACGGCCGTGGTGGGTCACCACGGTCGTGGTGGGTAGGGTAGGCCACGGCCGTGGTCTATGGGCACGGTCGTGGGAATTAAAATGGTTAAATGTCAGGTTGGTGGTCAAATTTGGGCTGAAAAGGCCACGACCGTGGTGGGTTGAGGGTAGCACGGCCGTGCTACCGTGCTACGTAGCACGACCGTGGTGGGAGTTGATAGCACGGCCGTGCTGCGTGGCACGGCCGTGCTGCGTGGCACGGCCGTGCTGCGTGGCACGGCCGTGGTGGGTGGTCGCAGCATGGCCGTGCTGCGTAGCACGACCGTGGTAGAGTTCTGCTTGATTTGGAGGTTGAGCCTGTCAATTTCTAAGTGACCTAGCACGGCCGTTTTGTTCCACCACGGCCGTGCTGAGTCCTGGGGCAGCACTTTGACTTGGATCTTTGGATTTTCTTGGACATCTTTGCTTCAAATGATCTTTGGCCACTAAGGGTAGGTTGAGGGAGCCTTGGACTTCACTTTGGGTCTTCTCCAAGGGCAGAGGAACCTAGGATCACTCCTCCTCTCTCTCTTCCATCAAGTGTGGTCCAAATGCCTGAAAAACACGCAAATGATGTCTATAAGTGCATTTTATACAAATAAGCATATTAGGGGGAATGACATGCAATCTAACAGGTATAGATGTGATTGAAGAGCAATATAACACAACATGAAGCCCTAAAATAGGGCTGCATCAGGCACCTTTCCCTGGTAAGAATGAGAGGGCTAGTGATCTACTAGAACTCATACATACTGATGTATGCAGACATTTTTGAACAAATTCTATATAACTACTTCATTACCTTTATTGATAACTTCAGTAGGTATGGCTATGTTTATTTAATGGAACATTAGTCAGAAACTCTTGACGGGTTCAAGGAGTTTATGAATGAAGTACAAAACCAACTTAGGAAAAGTATTATGGTGCACACTTCATTCTGATCGAGGTGGAGAATACTTAAACCAAGAGTTTGAGGACCTTCTTAGAGCCCACGAGATCATATCCCAGTGGACTCCGACTGGGACACCTTAGCACAATGGTGTATTAGAAAGAAGGAATCGACATTGTTGGATATGGTGCAATTAATGATGAATTTAGTTGAGCTTCCGACTACCTTCTGTGAGTATGTTCAAAAAACTGTCACATTTACACTAAACTGGGTACCATCTAAGTCGATTCAAAAGACACCATATGAGATATGGTATGGGAAGCATCCCAATATGTCTTTATGAGGATTTGGGGTGTTAAGCTTACATTAAAATAATGTTTTCTAAAAAGCTTGACCGTAAATCGTATAAATATTATTTTGTTAGATATACTAAAGAGACAAGAGGATATTACTTTTATTCCCTATCTAAAAACAAAGTGTTTTTTCCAAGGATGGTGTATTCCTTGAGATGTATTTCATTTCAAAAGGAATCAATGGTAGAAAAGTGTAACTCAAAGAGATTCAAGACCAACAAGAAAACATTGAACCAATAGATGAACAACGGGAACAAATAGAATCACAAGGTGTTGTGGAATCTCAAATTCCTCAAGTTACACAAGTACCTCATAGATCTAATAGGACACACCTTGAGCCTGAGAGATTTGGATATCTTGTGACTTAGGATGGCAGTGAGTTGGTCATAGATGATGAGCCAAAAACCTATGTAAAATCTATTGAGGGACCACAATCTAAGAAATAGCTTGAGGCCATGAGATCTAAGATGGAATCCATGTATGCCAACAAGGTATGGAACTTGGTGGGTCCACTTGAATGGGTAAAACCCATAGGGTGCAAGTTGTCTTGAAGAAGAAGGCTAACATGGATGGAAAAGTTCAAACCTATAAGTGCAGATTGGTTGCAAAAGGTCTCAAAAAAGTTTAAGGTGTTAACTATGACAAAAAAATTTCTCCAGTGACCATGGTTAAATCCATCAGGATCATGCTTACTATTGCAGCTTATCATGACTATGAGATTGGGAACATGGATGTTAAAATTGCATTCCTTAACGGGGATCTTCTTGTGGATGTCTACATGACACGGTCTGAGGGTTTTATAAATCTAAAGGATGCAAATAAAGTTTATAAGATACAAAGGTCAATCTATGGATGAAGCAAGCATCTCCGAGCTAGAATCTTCATTTTGATGAGACAGTCAAAGAGTTTGGCTTTATTCAAAATGAAGATCAACCTTGTATGTATAAGAAGGTTAGTGGGAGCATAGTGGAATGCATCATATTATATGTAGATGACATAATTTTGATGGGGAATGACATCCCTACTTCACAAAAGGTAACGACATGGCTGGGAAATACATTTTCCATGAAAGACTTGGGAGAAGCATCTTACATATTGGGGATAAAGATCTATAGAGATAGATCTTAGAGGCTTCTTGGACCAAGTCAAAGTACATACATTGACAATGTGTTGAAGTGGTTTAGCAAGGAGAACTCAAAGAGAGGAAACCTGTCCATGCTACATGGATTTTCCATCTCTAAATTTCAAAGTACCAGTTCTTGTGAAGAAAGGGAATGCATGAGTTTAATTCCATATGCCTTAGCAATTTGATCAATAATCTACTCAATGTTGTGTACTCGTTCAGACGTCTCGTATTCCTTGAGCATGACGATAAGATATCATTCAGATCCAGGTAATGCACACTAGACAGCCGTGAAGAACATCTTCAAGTACTTGAGAAGGAATAAGGATCAATTCTTAGTCTAAGAATGAGAGGAAGAGTTTGTGGTAAGAGGTTACACCAATGCAAGCTTCTAGGCTGACAAAGATAATTACAAATCGCAATCAGGATTCGTCTTTTATTTAAACAATAGAGTTGTAAGATGGAAGAGTTTCAAGAAATAGATAGTTGTTGATTCTAAAATAGAGGCCTAGTATATTGCTACATCAAAGGCATCAAAGGAGGCTATTTGGATCAGGAATTTTATTTCAGAACTTGGGGTCATTCCAAGCATCAACGACGCAATTGAGCCATATTGTGACAACAATGGAAAAATTGCACAAGCTAAGGAACCCATATCGCATCTGTGCTGAAAGCATATACAATGGGGTTCCATCTCATATGAGAGATTGTACAACAAGGAGATGTAAAAATTTCTAGAGTACCAACTGAGAACAATATTGTTGACCCCTTGACAAAGGCACTTTCACAGTAGAAGCATGGTGGACATGTTAGATCAGTTGGAATATGATTCATTGGTGATTGGCTCTAAGTTCAAATGGGATTCTATTGGTACGTATGCCCAGAGAGCCAATCACATGATGATTGTAATGGCATAATATGTAAATATTTTATCAATAAATAAAGGCAAGATTCCAATCTATTATGTTTAATTTAGTTATGAGATAATGATATAACATTATAAATGACACGAGAATGATGTTACTCAATGACGTATGTTTTCAAGTACAAGACTTGAACGATGAGATCATATGAATGTTAAGAGTATACATATACATTCTCATTATGTCCTTGATCAATTTTTATTGTGGAAGGTTGATAGACAATAGTAACATATAAGATCAAAGAGTGAGTTGGTTGATGACAGAATCTCATTAGTCATGATATGGAAATATCAAACCAAGTATACAGATACATGTTAGGAAATAGTGTGTCAGATAGACCGACCATGAGACTGACACATGGAAGCAATTACCTTGATAGTCATAGTCAACTCTCATAGTGATGGTTGTGAGTGTGGTTCTTAGACCCGAAGTCACTACACTCATTGTTACAACCCCAAATTTTGGGTTCCTTTGGTGAGAAGTGTAATTTCTCATATTAAAGATGTTGGAACAAATAATGATATGATTTGATAGATGAATTTCGTTTACAATAGCCTTGATGATTGCTTTTTGGGCTTTATTGGCTATTGGGCCCAATAACAAAGAAAAGGACAAAGGAAATTCTATTATTGAGTGAATAAGAATATAGAGGAAAGAAAAGTGTGGAAACCTCTAGAAGGCAAATCTGAAGAGGGAATTTCGTGCCTCTTGGGTTCCTTGGATTCCAAGGAGTCCAAAGTTGCAAAGATAAAGCAACAAGAAAAGAAAAGATCAATTAAGTACTTCCTTATTAAGAAGGAAATTGAAAATAATGATAAAATGTGGAAAATATGTGAAAAGAAGTACAATTGAGTTATCTTTGATAGATTTTCGTATCCATGAGGTTTCTAATGTTAAAAGGAATTCCAATAAGGAAAATAATAAGAGAGATAAAGAGAAATTCTCAAAAAGGGATATTTTAATAAGAAAAGTAAGATAATAAGAAAAAAAGGGATGAAAGATAAGGAAAGAGGCTAAAGAAATATTCCCAAGATGGGATTTCGAGCCATTAAGGTTCCTTGAGGTTCAAGGAACTCAAAATAATAATTTAATAGCAAAGGAAAGAGAAAATAGGTGAACAATATATATAATTAAGAGATATCTTCCACTTAAAGAAAATGAACGTTTCCTTTGAGATAATGAGCCCAATTTTGGTACAGAGGTATATAAAGTTATTATGGACTTTCCCTCAAATTTTGGTATTAATTGGGTAATCGATTTGAGAGTTATGCTTATTCCAAAGAAAAAGAGAATTCTTTATTTCTAAGGGAATTATCCTATTATTCCTATTTTCTGATCTTGCGCGTGACATTACAGTCGTTGGATTCAGATCCAACAGTGGTTGTGTTGTCACTTTCCTTGTTCAAATGTGGAAACAGGGGGCATGAGTTGGGGTTTTCCAGAGCGATTATCTTGAAAGATAATGGACGGATCAGAAAGGAAATTAGTCCAGTAGTCTTAGGAGAGGAATCTGAACCTAGGAGACCTAGGTTTTGGTATGTTTCGTGGATGCCAAGAAAAGCACCCAAAACTGATCAGGCTCTCCTTATCCACCTGCCCTATATATACATAGGGGCTACACGCATTAAGAAAAGACTACAAGATTTCCTTCGAGTTCGCGTAGAAGAAACAAGTTGATTTGCTCAATCAATTTCGAGAAGGATCTCAGCTTTCACTGTTGCCTGGAGCAACTTCTTGTCAGGGAGGGACTTCTCCATGCCATCGAATCGAGCCACGTTTGGCAAATTGGAGGGCCCCTTTGGGTTCGGAGGAGCTCGGCGGTGGTGCGGCAGCCTCCACCGGAGATTGGGGGAACCTGATGCTCGGGGTCAACCCTGAGGTTGACCACGGCAAGCACTAGTTCACGCAACAGGAAGGGGAGCTCGCAGGGAAGAAAATGACTTGATGAAAGGACGTCCTTGCCCTCAGCCTTGTAAATGTGTGAGAAGGGCAGAAGGGACATCTACCTGGCCCATAAACAAGTCGTACCCAGCATAGTCTTAGGTGGCACGCTGCCATTGGCCCAAAGTAAGTGAGTTTTGATAAACTCATAGTAAATAACTGGTAGTTCGAATAAGGACATGTTATACATGAAAGTTGATCATAAAAACGTGAAGAATCTATTAAAAATATAATTGAAGCTTGATTCCTCTTGCATATTTGAAAAATAATGGAAGATGTCAACTTTAATGTATTAATGTTTAAAGAACCCTATTTTGATATGAATAATATATTTATTAGGGTTTAATGAGTGTTTAAAGTTGATATTAACATGTTTATGATGAAAAGGAACATTAATATCGAAAAATATGAACTTTGCCTATAATTAGTTTAATTGAGGGTTCATGCGCATAAATAAGCTTTAATGGGCCTTGAAACCCTAATGTTGGTAATTAGGATTACAAATGGCTTTAATTACTCGATTTTCATGTATAGAACTGAGTTTTCATGACTTATAAGCTATTTCGAGCATTAAATTTCCTAATTGTGGATAAATACCCTAAATGTAGTCATTAGGGTTTTCTCATGAATAAAAGGTAGAATTAATGATAAATAGCGTTCATATGAGTATTAGAGCATAATGACTACAAATTGATGATAAATGCGTACAATGATCTTGTCATTGATTAAAGGGATAAAAATAGTAGCTTTAATGAAAAAGAAGCTTAATTGATGATTAATGAGCCTGTAATATGAAAATAGGGTTATATGTTGTTAAGATAACCTTAATGTTGAAGAATAGACGAGATAATTAGGGTTTATGAGTAATGGCATAAAATTAGGGTTTAATATGGTAAAAGATGAAGGGAAACCCTAATTGCAAAATGAAACCCTAAAATGGTTACAGAAACCCTAGAAAGTGAATCCAAGTTAATAAAGTAGGTTCTTGATAAAGTGTGTAATAAATAGAGTACATATTCTTTTCAGGAATTATGTGATTGTTGAATTTCTTGGATTGCATGCTTGGTTGGATTTTATTAATGCTTCTGAAATCATCAAATCAGGTATGTGGTTAATTATGAATAACCGCCTTAGTTTCCCGTGGATTTTCCGGATGGTTAATCGCATTGAATGCAAATTATCTGTTGGATGTTCATACTTGCAAATCATAAAGTCAAAAAATAGAAGTATGTAATCTCGCACCTACCTGCCACCCTGATGGATGATGCCAAAGGTCAGGCCCAGATGGGTAGACCAATGGACACCATGAGTGGTGACCCCAGGCCCCAAGCTCAGGAATGAGAAGGTGGCCTATGATATTGCATGACTAGTGGGCACCATGAGGGGTGACCCCCAGGAACCAAGCTCGGGATTGAGAAGGTGGCCTTAAATCATTGGCAAAGGGAACCGTAAGGTGGGTATGCCAGGGTTAGGGCAAAAGCGGTGGAGAATGTCATACTGAAAAGTGTAATTTGGCTTGTTAATTGATTTTTTTGTGATTATTAAATTGTTAGGTATATTAGCAAGTTTTTGGTTGTTCCCACATACCAGTATATTTCGATATACTGACCAACGTTTTGTTTGTCGGCGTTTTAGGAACAACAATTGAAAGAACAAATAGTAAAGTGACACATTGTGGAAATAAGAAATAGAGTGCAAGGAGGATTAGATAGAATAATTCAAGCTCTGGATAGATAGATTTCCAAAGTTTTCAAAGGTAAGTAAAGTTTTAATTTTTACCAAATTCCAGTTAGTTAGTAGAATTTCATAATTATTATTGATTATTTGTCAAACCTTTGATCATGTTAATTGAATAACGGCTCTAACCTTCAGGTCTCCATTAATTGGGGGTTATCGGGAGGTGGGGTCGTTACACTCATCAAATGTTGTTGGTATGTTTTGACATCATCAAACATAATCCTAAAATAAGGGCTACTATAAAGGTGATGATTGGGTAATGTGACACATGGGGATGGATTGTGAGTGATGTAGATTGGATTTGTCCCACATAAAGGAGTATGATATCCTAGGCCTCTTTATTAGTGAGATTGAGAAAAGCATGGACATGCACATGTGATTCAATATGTGATATTGAACTTACATATATCTCAGATAGTCTACTCTGGTTCAAAGAACAAGATTGAATGTTGAAGAGGATGACTACTCCATGCCTCAAGTTCAATCATGATATAAGAGACAAAGGAACTATACAAACATTGTAACACCATTCAAAGATTGTAGGTTGAAGTTGTTCTCCAAATTTCCATTTACTTGGGTAGCATTGATGTACGATTAGCACTTCTCCTTACTTCTAGTGTCATAAGTTGTTTTGGACTTTCACTGCCAACATAATATGGGACCTATAGTGCCACAAACATATGTCTTGACCTAGAAGAGGAATTTAATATTTAGTGATGATTGAATTGAATACTAAAGTGTTTAAGTAATCAATTTGTGCAACAAATCAACTGATTGGACTGCCAACTGAGTGTCTCACCCAGTGAGAGATCGTTTGGAGTGTCAGGTTGAATGGAATTGAATTGGCTTAAGTTCTTCACGAAACATGCACCAACTAATTGGCTCACTGGGTGAATCGATCGGCCCAGGTAGAGGGAGATAATAGTTCACCTGGCGAAGTGATCAGCTCGGTTGGGCTGGAGGAAGGTTCTGGTAACTTTCTAAATTTGTGAGAAAGTTTGATCGTTTCGATTGCTCAATCCTATTGATGCAAGGAATTAATGTTTAGCATTAACTGGAAACAAATTTCCAAATCTGTGTGTAATTGGGAAACTATGAAATGACTATCTCACTAAGTGAAATGATTGGCTCACGTGCCAGATGACCGCGTCAGCTGCCAGCCAACCGGTTCGCTACTTGTAGGTTGTGAAAATTCAAGTTCTTCAGGTCTGTTCTACTCCCACATAGATTGGGAACCCAGACCCTAACCCCTCCTATAAATAGAGGGTTACTAGAGGTTTCCCAACACACAACTCAATCTCCTTTGACAATTGTTGTCCTCTCTAGTTGTAGTAAGCAATACAGAACCAGAGCAACTCTTACTCGCTAAATGGAGGGATAGTAAGGGAGAAACAATTTGGAAGAGCAAATTGGTGACTAGTACACCAACAAGAGGGACAACTCCTTCATGTCCATTTTGGTAGGACAACATGAGTTCTAGGCGGTCCGTGTGAACTTTCATACAGGCATGGACGTTGTTGTGTACCTCTAGGAGGACAACGTCAACTTGCAGTCTGTGGTGGAGAATAGGAGGTGTAACAGTTAGATGAGTCTCAGTGCAACTAATAGACAGTTTGGCATCTACAATGATGAGGACATGTCACTGGACTTGCTCCAGGACCAGGTATATCCTCGAAACCATCCTTCCCATCTTATAGTTATTGACTTAATTTGTTGGTTCATAGGGAATGTGGCAGTTAAAATGTTTGTTTTTTCTTTCTATTTTGTATCCATATTTATTGGTATGTATGCCCAGATAGCCAATCATATGATGGTTGTAATGACATATCATGTAAATGATTTATGATTAATAATGAAGGCAAACTTCCACTTTATTTTATTTATTCAGTTATGAGATAATGATATAACATAATATATGTCTAAAGTAAGATATTACTCAATGACATATGTCTTCAGGTTGAGGACCTGAACGATGAGATCATACGGATGTCAAGAGTATATACATTCTTGTTGTGTTCCAAATAGACAACAATAACACATAAGACTAGAGTGTGTGTTGGTTGATGAAAAAATCTCATTAGTCACGATATATAATATTAAACCAAGAACAAAGATACTTGTTAGAGAACAGTGTATCAGACAAACCCACCATGAGAGTGACACATGGAACCATGAATGGTAGTTAGATTCATATCTCATAGTGATGCTGGTGATTGTAGTTCTTAGACCTCAAATCACTATACTCATCACATGTCATTCAGTGTGCTTTGACATCATCCACCATAATCCTGAATAAGGGTTTCCATAAAGGTTGTGCTCGGGTGCACTGTGAGATATGGGTATGATTGTAAGTGATGTAGATGGGATTTCTCCCTCCTATAAGAGTTTTATATCCTGGCCACTTGATAAGCGAGACTGAGAAATGCCTAGCCGTACTAGTTGATTCAATATGTCTTATTGAGCTTACACATATCTTAGATAGTCTGCTCTACTTCAAGGATCATGGATTGAATGTTGAAGAGAATCACAATTCCATGCCTCAAGTTCAATCTGGATATCGGAAACAAAGGAACTATACAATTACTATAAAACCAGTTACATATGATAGGTTAAGTTGTTCTCCAACTTCTCCAATTACTTGGGTAGCAATGAAGTCTTTCTAGATACCAATCATTGCTTGTGAAATCAAAATATGACTACAAATATCACTACAAACGTAATGTGGATCCTATCGGGTCACACACATAGGATGTGATTGGAATTGGAGTATAATTGTGGATGAGATTGGAAATGTTCCAAATCAAAATGATTACTAAAACTTTTATGTAATATTCTATAATAATATTGGAATATAATATGAGTTAATTGGTTAAAGTGTTTAAGCCAATTAATCAGATTCCATAATTAAGTTAGTTGGCTGATCCAGAGTGATTAACTACATATTGATAATAGAAATAATTAATCCAATCAATCATTGGTCCACGAGTGACTCATTTTAAATGTAGATGCATCCCTTTTGTTTACCCAAGGGTTTTGGGAAACCCTGCTACCTTCGGTCGGCTTTTGATTAATACTAATATGCTCACGTTGCGGTTGTGTTCTTATATGGGAACCCTAACTGTCATCGTCTCCAAGCGAGAAAAGGAGAGCAACCGACACTAGTACGTCATTTAGCAGGAGGCTTCTCCTTCCCACTGGCATAGGAAGTCTGACGTGGAGTTCCAGTCCATCTGTGTGGATGAAGTAGAGATGCAGACATTAAGCTTCCTGCATTTTGAGGACTATTGAGGGTCATTTGTGCATGCTAGGAGCAATGCACATCACCGCACCAAGGGACATCACCAAACTTGTTTTGGGGTGAGTTATATCCATTCCCCACCTTCCAAATAAGTTATTATCAGTTAGATCCTCTGGAAGGGTATATGGAGAAAATTGTTATTCCTTCCATTGCACCTATCTTCTCCAAAAAACTCAATAGTGGTATTAGAGCTGCGTCAATCTGTGACATATTTAGATTTAATTCGATATGATCAGAATTTTTGTATAGCATTTTCTGTGGTTTCATACCATGTGAACCTAAACTATTGACATACATATCTGATCTAATTTCACATACATCGTAGACCTATTGTTTTGGACTTATCAGATGGGGTTGACTATGGAAAATATCTATTTTCATAGTACATGAAAATGAAAATTTCATAGACCTTTCAGGCGTGCTTTGATGCAATGATTCTGAGTCGCATTTATAGTCGGGTTTTACTTGCGTTTTATGTGTTTATTGGTCATTTTGGTGGTTAATATTGCATAATTCACTTACTTTAGTCTATGATCCTTCTCAGTGTCAAATTTCTCTTATTTTATTGTTTTGAGCATAAATGATTACAATAATAGGTTTTATTCCGGCTTATGTGGTTTTGTTTTGCAATTTCAGGAAAAACACATATTTGCTGTTGTCGATACCATCGACAGCAGTCGATACTATCGACACAGCCACAGGCAGGCAGCCGCAAGGAGTAGTGCATTGTCAATACCAACGATAGGGAAGTCGATGGTATCGAGTTTCCATAAGGTTGCCAACAACCATCCAGTCGATACTATCGACCCCAAAGTCGATACTATCGACCCCAAAGTCGATACTATCGACACATTCAACTTCAATGACGGAAAAGGGATAAAACCGACGACTAAGGGTGTCGATACCATTGACCCACATCGATGGTATCGAGTCAGCATCAGGCGCAATGAAGAAAAGAAAAGAAGGCTTGCCAATATCGTGAGGGTCGATACCATCGACCCGCGTCGATGGTATCGACATCGTCAGATCAGAGTTTGTTCCAGATCGGCTCTAATCCAACGGTGGTGATATTTTTGCAACCTAACTCGGTGATTATACCTAATGACGGTGGCCAAGAGTAGGGTATCACATCATTAGCCGCCGTATACGTCCCGAGAAGGTGTGGAGAGAAGAACGGAGCCCAGAAGCACGCCCCAGCCGTTCTAAAAATCGAAGAAGATGTTTTCCACAGCCGAAAGGCTGTAGATCGCGCATTATATGCCAAGGAATGCTTGTATCTTCTCCGTTCTGGGGTTTCATTACTTATTCATGTTTTTCTCCATGTTTCCCCTTTCTTCAACCATGTCTTGCTTCGAGATGAACATGCGGGACTAATCTCCTTTATCTTTAGGACCGGGAGTAGCCCGGGGAAGCATTGTATGACATTTTTAGCATAGTAATTCATAATTTATCTCTTAAATCCGTGGTATGATTTCATTTTCTTAATTATATTGTTATGCTTGATCACCATAATGATAGTCTAATGCCTTTAATTACTTTGAAAGAAGAATTAACAGTTGAAAGAGATGAAATTCACATTAATTAAAAAATCCCTTGAACAAGGTGATGTAAGGTTAATGGTGGAAACTCAGAGGTCAATTCTAATGCACCTAGTTTAGGATATAGGTTACTACGATGGTGGAACCGACCTAGACATAGGTAGTGAATTGTACCACGACAGTGGACAATTCTAACTACAGGCCACTACCCAGATTGAGAGATGAACCTGTTTAACTATGTGGAAATTCATACAATGACAACCCGCGGTGAAACCACAATCCTAAAGATATCCATTTGAATTGATTAAACTAAACATTTAATCGATTGCTTTGTTTTATTTTATTTTCTTTTATTTCACAATAACTCTCATAACCTTTTTATTGGTCTAGCTGACTGCGAGTAGTTAGTAGTAGTCTCCGATAATTTAGTGGCCCTGAGTTCGACTTGGGCCTCACAAGGGCCTATACTACATTGACGTGTGCACTTGCGTTCTATACACGGTAAAATCGTGTCAAGTTTTTGGCGCCGTTGTCGGGGACACGACAATCGTCGGCACTACGAGTGCTGCAAGCGGCCATTCTAGGCCATTTTTTTGTAATCATTTTTGAAATTCTTAGTTTATTTTTCACATTGTGTAATCGTCTAGCACGGTACTGAACTGAAAATTATCATTTTGCAGGTACTGGTGCAGGGTGAGGACGCGTAGTACAGACTACACGCAGCAATCACTAGAGGTTCCACTGTCAGGACCAGACGACGAGAAGAACAACGTTCAACCCCAACTGGAAGATATAGATTCGGATTCTGAACCAGAAGCCATGGTAGAAGAACAGACAATATGGGAAAAAATAAAAGCTTCTTCCTCATCCGCTTCAAAGGGGACAATAAAGAAGCAGGCAGTCAATATTCCAACTTATAAAGTTGATCCTGCATTAATAAATTTGGTCAAATCAAATGCATTTCACGGGCTTAAAAACAAAGATCTGGTGACTCATATAATCCAGTTCGTGGAGAACTGTGATATGATCAAGATAGACAGGTTTCCACAGGATCCGTTGTACTTGAAGTTGTTTCCCAGCTCTCTGGCGGGAAATGCACGAGAATGGCTACATAATCTTGATGATGAGTATGTGGAATCATGGAACCACATGGTGGAAGTGTTCTTTAAAAGATTCTTTCCACCTGAGAAGACAAATGATATGATCAGAAAAATTCATAATTTTAGTCAGAAGGCAGGGGAGACTTACTCCGAGACCTGGGAACGGTTTCAGATGATGCTAAGGAGGTGCCCACATCATGGGCTGGATAAGGAGAAGTAGGTAAAAATCTTCTATTTTTCTCTTTCCGAGCATGATAGAAGTAACTTAGACTTTGCAGGTTCAGGTTTCTTCTTAAACAACACAAGAATGAGGTGTTGGGAAATTTTGAAGTACATGGCCAAGAAGCAATCTTGGGGTGACAGCGACGTCGTAGAGCATGTTTGGGCTGCGAGGGAGTCAAAGGCCATCAAAGAGCTAAATGAGAAGATGGACCTTCTAGCAAAGAAACTGCTTGCAAAAGAAGACGCAGAATCAGATGATGAGGCTCAAGTGAAATTCATGCTCCAGCAACATGGGTAAAGAAACAACGATTATTCATGGAGGAAAGACAAGAAGTTTTCCTGGAAGGACCCAAATAATTTCTTGTAGGACCTCGACGCAAAACCCCAACCGGCATCATAGGATAAGAGCACTGAGTTGCTCAACCAAGTTATAAAGCAGAACTAAGAACTAATGAGCATGTTTGGCCAGCAGATAAAGCAACAAGGGGATTTATGAACCAATTTGGGCAGACCTTACAAAGTCATGGGGCTCAAATGAGGACTATAGAGACATCCTTGGCGCAGATGGCAACTGAGATAGCAAATCTGAAGAAGTCAGCGCAGTAAGGCTTTCTGGGTAATACAAACATTCTAGGAGGAAACCACCAGGCTAAGGCAATGTTTCTACGGAGCGGTAAGAAGATTTTAAACCCCAGGGCCGATGAACCAAGCAAACCCCAGTCATAAACCACAGGTGAGGCCACAGAGGAGGTTCTGATCCCAATCACCGAGTCGGTAGAGGAAGTTGCAACAAAACCCGTCATTGTTGAGGAGGAGACACAGAAGAGGATGCCATATGTGCTGCCACATCAGAGGGCATCGAATGTCCCGGTCCCATATCCCAATAGTGTGAAAGCCAAGAAAGTGGATGCTCAATTCAAGAAGTTTCTAGATAGCTTTAGAAAGCTATCTGTCAACATTCCATTGTTAGAGGAAATAGAGCAAATTCCCTCTTACGGCAAGTTTCTGAAAGACATCATTACAAAGAAGAGGAAGATCCCTGATACCAAGGTTGTGTTTCTCAAGGAGCAGGTGAGTGCTTTCATCATGGGCACATTGCCACCTAAAAGGCAGGATCCTGGCTGCTTCAATATTTCATGCTATATTAGTAAAGTGAAATTCGGAGAAGCACTATGTGATTCAGGGGCAAGTATAAACATGATGCCTCTCTCTACGTTCAAGAAGCTGGGATTGAAAGAATCAAGGCCGAGAAATATGCCAATCCAGTTGCCGGACAATTCCGTGGTGAAACTGTATGGTATTTGCGAAGATGTGTTGGTGAAAGTTGATCGGTTTGTATTTCCAGCAGTCTTTGTTGTAATGGAAATGCAGGACGAGCAGGGTAATGAGTTACTCCTTGGACGACCCTTCCAAGCCATTGCTGACATGATACTTGAGATGGGGAGAGGTTGTTTGACCTTGGGTTTCGGTGATTATCGGTTTGAGATGGTCATGCCCTCAAGCACAACACAATCTAAAGTAAAGGAGCAATGTTGCATGATGAAGCACTTTGATCAAAATATTTCTATTTGTCTAGGTAAGCCATTTTAGATATGGCTCATGTAATGACTAAGGTGGAGAAGGGGACACTGGCTGTAGACATCATCGAGCAGACCAAGGTTGTGTCTCTTAGCAAGGCGGTGGGTTTTCCCAATGATGAAGAGGAGGACATCCCACCTTCTACTAAAGATGAGGCCATAGCAAGTTATGTTTTCAATGCATATCCAGAACTGCCTCTTGAAGCTTGCCTAGTTAATATAACACATGATTGGATGAGAAGCAAGTCACTACAAGAATGTGCCAACATGCTTCAGGTGCTGCCGTGTTTCTACGCTAGGTACTATGAAGACCTTGGAGAACTCCCACCACCACTCCAGTCATCCTTGATCAGCCCTCCAGATTTAGAATTGAAGCCACTGCCACCTCATTTGAAATATGCATTTCTAGTTGAGGGTGAGAAGCTGCCAGTGATTATTTCGGCATATCTGAGTGTCGAGGAGGAGGATCAACTTTTGATCATGCTGAAGAACCACCGAGGTGCATTCGAGTGGTCGGTTGCAGATATCAAGGGGATCTCCCCTACACTGTTCCAGAACAAGATCTGACTTGAGGAGGGAGCCAAACCTATAATTCAGCCACAATGCCGACTAAATCCTAGCATGATGGAGGTCGTCAAGAAGGACGTGATCAAGCTCCTTTCTGCAGGTATCATCTATGCTATATCTGACTCAACGTGGGTGAGTCCTACACAGGTAGCCCGTAAAAAGGGGGGAATTACTGTTACGCATAATTTGTTAAATGAGCCAGTCATGACCTGTCTGGTAACCGGGTGGCGTGTATGTATAGATTACCGTAGATTGAATGTTTCCATGCTTAACGATCATTTTCCTCTCCCATTCATTGATCAGATTTTAGAGCGATTAGCAGGTCGATCTCATTTTTTTTTCTCGATGGTTATTCGGGCTACAATCAGATTTCCATTGATCTTAAGGACCAAGAGAAGTCCACCATCACTTCTCCCTATGGAACATTTGCATACCACCGTATACCCTTTGGTTTGTGTAACACACCAGCAACCTTTCAGCGTTGCATGTGTGCCATTTTTTCCGATATGGTTGAGCATTGTTTGGAAGTCTTTATGGATGATTTCTCCATCTATGGTGCGTCTTTCGAAGAATGTTTATACAATTTGGATAAGGTTTTGTAATGATGTGAGGACACACATTTGGTTCTCAATTGGGAAAAATGTAATATGATGGTTAGCGAAGGGATCGTTCTTGGACATAAAGTATCTAGCAAGGGGTTGGAGGTAGATCCGGTGAAGATTGAAGTTATTTCCAAATTGTCACCACCGAATTCGGTAAAAGGGGTAAGGAGTTTTCTAGGTCACACCGGGTTTTATCACCGCTTTATAAAAGATTTCTCAAAAATTGCCAAACCATTATCTGAGATGTTGGAGAAGGATGTTGTCTTTGATTTTAATTAAAAGTGTTTACATTCTTTTAATGTGCTTAAAGAAAAATTAATTTCTACTCTGGTTGTGCAAACACCGGACTGGACAAAACCATTTGACTTGATGTGTGATGCATCGGATTTCGTAGTGGGGGCTGTTTTAGGACAACCTGTGGACAATAAACCCGTTGTGATTTTCTATGCATCCAAAACTTTAAATGAAGCACAACTAAATTACACGACGACAGAGAAAGAGCTTCTCACCGTATTTTTTGCTTTTGAAAAATTTCGGCAATATCTTGTAGGATCTAAAGTCATGGTATGGACGGACCACGCCGCCATAAAGTATTTGATGGAAAAGAAAGATGTCAAACCTAGACTGATTAGGTGGATCTTACTGTTATAAGAATTTGACATTGAAATCAAAGATAAGGCGGGAATAGAAAATGTGGTTGTGGACCATTTGTCTAGGTTGGAAAGGGTAGATGAGTAGGACATGCATATACCCATTACCGAGATGTTTCCTGATGAACAACTTCTTTCTGTTAAATCTAAAGATCCATGGTTCTCTTATATTGTAAATTATCTTGCCTGCAAAATTATCCCATATGATTGGACATACCAAGAGAAAAAGAAAATTTTCCATTCTTTACGATATTATTTCTAGGATGACCCCATTCTATTGAAGCAGTGCAGGGACGGTGTGTTGCGTAGGTGTGTACCAGAGGTGGAATATGAAAGTGTCCTTCGTCATTGCCATACTCTACCGACTGGTGGCCACCATGGTAGTTACAGAACGACGGGAAAGGTACTTGAGAGCGGCCTTTACTGGCCTACTTTGTTTCGGGACGCATATGACTATGTGCGGCAATGCGATTCCTTCCAACGGGCAGGTAACATTTCAAAGCGACAAGAGATGCCCCTCAATGTATTTCAAGAGGTCGAGGTGTTCGATCTGTGGGGTATTGATTTTATGGGACCCTTTGTGTCCTCCAAATCTTACTTGTACATTATATTAGCTGTTGACTATGTATCGAAGTGGGTAGAGGCAATACCCACTAGGACTAATGATGTCGCTGTAGTGTGCAGGTTTGTCAAAGAATACATTTTCTGCAGGTTTGGTGTACCTAGAATGATTATTAGTGATGGAGGTACACATTTCCGCAATCAGAAGTTCGCGACATTGTTGAGAAAGTACGGGGTAAAGCACAACATTGGTACCCCGTACCACCTGCAGACACAAGGGTAAGTGGAAGTCTCCAATAGAGAGATTAAGAAGATCTTGGAGTGCATTGTGGCTTTGACGAGAAAAAACTGGAGTACATTGCTACCGGACGCTTTGTGGGCGTACAGGACGGCATTTAAGACACCTATAGGCACTACACCTTTTAGGTTGGCTTATGGTTGGGCCTTCCATTTACCAGTGGAATTGGAGCATAAGGCGCATTGGGAGCTAAGAAATCTGAATTTGAACTATGATGAAGCAAGGAAGAAATGCTTGTTAGAGCTCAATGAACTCGACGAGCTGAGGATAATGCCTATGAAAGATCGTGGATTTACAAGGAGCGAACGAAGCTGATTCACGATCGACACATTCAGATGTGTGTCTTCAAGAAGGGAGATCGTGTATTCTTGTTCAACTCAAGGTTGAAGATGCATCATGGGAAATTGAAATCTCGATGGAGTGGACCTTTCACTGTAGAGGAGGTCAGGCCACATGGATCAATAATGGTGCGTGATGGAGAGACAACATTTTTGGTTAATGGGCAGCAATTGAAGTTGTGCTTCGGTGAGGATTACACGAGGAGAGTGCATGAGGTTAAACTCATTGCACTTACGGATGCATGAGGAGCTTGATTTCGTCTAGCCTAAGATGTTAAATAAGGGCGCTTGTTGGGAGGCAACCCAGCCATTGGTAATTTCGTTTAGTTTATTTCACAGTTGTAAGTTAGTTTGATTCGATTTTGTTTTTAGTGGAAAAAAAGATACCTTGATCATTTGTTCAATGTGCAGGACTGAGGCAGGGTTGATACTATCGACCCTTGTGTCCATGGTATCGACATGGGCACAGTTAGGCGGCTGCAAAGATCTCTCTCAGTCGATACTATCGACGGCCTTGTCGATGGTATCGACCTATCATCAGGTTGTCTGCCAGAACGGGGTCGATAGTATCGACATGGATATCGATACTCGCGAGATCCCTGAAGATATTCAGACGAAATTTGTCTCAGTGAACGACGGGCCTGTCGATGGTATTGACCCAGTTACAGGCAGAGAGCGGCGGCCGGGCCTTGTGAGGGTGCTTGCCCTAAGCAGAGTCGATACTATCGACCCGCATCGATGGTATCAAAACGACATGTCACCGATCCGTGAGAAGAAATCAACGACGATCGCTGCATCAAGAGAGTCGATCCGTGGGATGGGTCGATACCATCGACACCCGTTGATGGTATTGAAGCATCATCAATCTAGGGCCCCACATCAGGCTATCGACAGTCGTCGATACTAGCGGAAGACCAGATTATGCTACATGTGTCGATACCATAACCCATGTCGATGGTATCGACGGGTGCACACACTAGTAAAAATTGGGCCATTATTCACGAGTGAGTCCTTTCACAAACCCCTCTCTACATGCCCTCACAAATAGGGATGGTTTTGAGTCTGGCCCTCACAAATGGTCTGTGAAGAGAACTCACGTGACAAATACCAGTGGCCCTCACAAATACAATTGTCACAGACCAACTGACCCTCAAGAATGTTATATTGAGGGACTATTTAGCCTTCATAAATACATTTTTGAGGGACTATTTAGCCTTCATAATAACATTATTGAGGGCATGTTTAGTTCTCATAAATATATTATTGAGGGACTTGATGGTCTTGGAGAATATATTTTTGAAGGGATAATGCCTTCATTAATATTATTTTTGAGGGGCTATGTGGCCGTCATCAATGCAATTTTGATGGACAATCTAGATCTCAACACTACATTTTTTAGGGACTAAAGACCTTCATCAATATATTTATGAGGGACTACTATAAATGATTTGGTTATTGATTATTGAATGATTTATTAAATGTTAATTAATTGTTACTATAGTGAATATCAAATTTTAAATAAAAACTTTATATACATAACCTCAAGCAATATTTTTATACTAATTCACATGACATCATAAGAAGATTCAACACCAAAATGACACATAAAAATGTTAAATCACCTCAAATCAATTTCTATTATTGAAGCAAAATATTATCCATATATTGTGTGCTCAACGTTGATATAAATAAAGAATACATATGGTTCTAAAATTTGAGATTGATGACAATCAACATATCATGCTAGAAACTCTTAAGATCTATAATGTCTCCATATTCCTTCAAATGGTGTGGTGCTCTTCATCAATGTCAGGCCTCATACGAATTGATTTCCATCTATTTTTTTAGATTTCTATGTCAAACATTTATTTTGTGGAATCAGAGTTAGGTACTTGAGTATTCTTCTCCAAAAAATGACAAATCATTATATTAATAGAATTTAAAGTTTATACATACGTTGAAAAAAATGGTGAAGGCAAACCTTTATTACTAAATCATTTGATCTTCTATTTATGTGTGTTGCATATTTGTAAATACTCTATAAAATCTAATTTTCATTAGCTGTTTATAAATGATATGAATACCATATGCAAGTTCCTCTACCATAATCAATTACCATTCTCGTGACTTGGAGAAGCATTATTTTCTGCAACTTCTCTTACTGGTGTGCTTTTTGATGACCACTGCTCAATGGGACGGATAATAAGTGCCCTCGGGTTCTCCCTAGGAACAAAAAAGGCATCTGCTTTTGGAGTACTTGGTGTCTCATCTTCATCACAGAAGAATGGTACCTGCATGAAAGATAAACATGCTAAAAGGAGAAATTCTACATGTGGGAAAGCAGATCCTGTAACATCTTATCAAGCTCACCCTTGGACCATCAACTTTTAGGATAGTGCCTGATGCAGATTGTCCAGAGCTTGGCCCACCTGAAAAAATAAAAATGTAGCTTTTGTGTGATATTCAATTTGATTGAAATCAATACTTAAAGACATACACTTAACTCTCCGTCGCATCTCAAAAGTTAGCTTAATTAACGAAGCCTGTTTTGCTTGTAACTTCAACCCCAATTGCAGGCTACTCTTGATGGATTGGGTTCGTACAAATATACTGAAAGGAAAGGTAATAGAAATCTGGAAGGATATAGTGTTATGAATACCCTTCTCCAGAATGCATACATAAATAATCACAAGAGGCCAACTGACCCATTAAAATCCAGAAGAATTCGTTTTTGCAGTAGATGCAAGTATTTAGTACTTTTTGAGGCATGATCGCTCATGAGTCATGACTAAGATGCAAAACAAATGAACTTGAAAAACTATAGCATGATTCATTTGTCCCACGGAGAATACTCAATTGAAAATATTACTAAAAGAAAGCTAATGCAACCTAAATTTAAGGAAGGCACTAACACAAATCATATAGGAAGACTGCAAAAATATATTATGCTGGATGAATATGTCTTGTAGAGATTATTGTTGTCTCCTACAACAATGATCTCTTTAAAGAGTCCAAATAATCTACCTTTTCTATAACAAAATGGAGTTATCCTGCTTCAGTCAAGCTGCTACTCTGCTTGGATGAGCTACTCTGGCTTACCGCACTAACTTTTCCTCACCTGCTTAACTGCTTTATTGACAGCTGTGCGCATGTTTGTAGATTAACAGCTGTGCGCATGTTTGTAGATTACATCTCCTGATAGCAGCTAGCAGATGCTTATTATCTGAGCACAAATATTGTCGGCGTACTTCTGAATCACGCATCCGAGTTCACCTGCTTTCAGTCTAGCTACTTGCCTGCTAGCTTCAGCTGTCTGTCATGATTTCTGATGTTTATCCCATCAAGTTTCACGGTTAAAAAAGCGAAGACTGCTATTTTGATCTAACTATTTGCTTTCCTCATCCAGTTAGTTACTTGCTGGCTTCAAGTGCTTATCAGCTTGCGGAATTCAGTTGGTCTCGGTCTACCTACTTGCTAGCCTGGTCCAGCTGCTAGCTTTTTGTATTTTTTTTTTATCATTTTAGCTGCTAGCTTCTGTAATCGTTTTTGTATTTGGTATTCGTACTCTTATTTTGTTCGTTTACATTGCTTGCCTACCTGACTTAGCAGCCACCCATCATAGTAAAGGATGATGGGTTTTCTACACGTGGTACAATTTTAGGGTTGTATGCTGATGAGTTATGTTTGTCTGTAAGTTACAGTAGACTACTTGCGTGCTGATTAGCTATGATTGTCTGTGTCCTAAGCAGTTTGAGTGTGTGCTAACTGGTCCAGTTAGTTTGTATGTCTGAATAGGTTGTTTGCGTGATAATCAATTAGGATTGTGCGTATCTAAATGTCGGAGAGAATTAGGCTGGAAAGAATCAGTCTGTTGTTAATTGAAATACTCTCCCTTAGTGGGTCCTATGTTACCTATTGTGCATGATAGTTAATCGAACACTTGCACGTGTGTTCTAACAACCTAATAGTGTGTATAAATCCATCGGGTCAGTGTATGTTCAAGCATTTTGTAAGAAAACTTCTTCAGTATTAATTAACCGTCAACATGCATGTGCCCAATAGAGAGAGCACATTTACTTTGACAGTGACATGCTACAGATTAAAGAAAGTCAGTTGGAAGTTAGCATTTTATTCTTTTTGCGGGTTGATCATTATCTTTTTATAAAATAGAGGTAACTTCGATAATCACATGCTACATGTTGCAAGGAGTCAACCGAATTTAACTAATTATTCTCTTTAACGGATTGTATGTAAATTATTGTGAGCAGTAAATATATATTAGCGGCCAACATGTATCATTTGTCCAGTATATCAGCGTGTTTCAACAACTTTGTTGGATGCTCATCTGTCCAGTTACAACAATGATGACAGTTGTTATTCTAACCGTTTCTTCTATGAATTTTTAAATTATTTTTTGGAAAAATATATGAAAGTCAGTGTGATTACTATGGATAAATCTTATAGGAGAATAACACAATATCATTCAATTTGGAGTTTCGAAGCACTACCATTAAGGTTTTGAAACCAACCCAGCAGGTTGAACCACCCCCCAGCAAATCTAGCAGGTCAGGTAGGGATGAAACCCATGTATGGCCAAGATCCAGTTAGGCTTCGTTGTTTTTATTTTTCCCTCCCTCTATCGTCATGTGACTAATTATGTTTTGCTTCCCATCAAACCAATATTCCACATATTTGAATTTAGTTATCAAGTTATACATAATGTGTCTTGTGCATTGCAAAATCATTCCATTGGATTATTGGTTTATGCATGAATAACTAATTTTGTATGTGTTCATTAATTAATGATGCCAAATTGTTGATTATACACATGTAAATATGCATATCCAAAATACATTTTATATCACAGGTATATATACATACACATTATGTTTGTGCTATATTCCATTATATAATATGTGATGTCATGTTGGTGTCATCGAGTCTACCTAGTGTTTACCAGAGAACCGAGAGCTCTATCAGATCGAGCTCTGAACCGGATCTTAAACCTTGACTTGCATTGCTCATTTTTTCCAATCAATGAAAAGTTTTCTAGCAATGATCAAGGTAGATGTACACATGGCTACAAATTTCTAGAAGTAATGCTAAGATTCACAATATATGTGGTTGGTCCAAAGATCAAAATAAAGAAAGAATAACCCCAATGAATAGAAAATGAGCATGGGTACATTTTTATAATACCATGGTTGTTTACTTCTTTTTGTGCGTGGGCGCGTCCCTCTCTGTTTGTGTGTGTGCAGGTGCATCTGAGTAAATGAGAGAGAAAAACAAAGGACACTTTTTATAACATGTTCATACATGCACAATGAGAGATCTTGAAGTTGGAAGTGTTATTATGTTTATTAAAAAATGGACAATGTCTGCACTTGTATGATATCATGGTTTTCATTACTCATTGTTACTGTTGTTTGTGTGTATCCACACACGCAAGAGGGCACGTGTGATTTCTATTGTGCATAAGATATGTGCTTTCTATAACATGTTTGTATAAGCTTAATCGTTGATCCTAAATTGGAAAGAATTATCCTACTAGAATAAAGCAAACATGTGTGCATCTATATGATACCATGTCTGCATACATGTGTGATCATACTAGGACAAGTACAGGTACGGATAAAATGTATATATGTACTTGTGTTTCAAGATTCGGAGACTACTTAATAGGCGTACAATGAAGATTTCTATTGTACATAAGATATGTGCTTTCCATAACATGTTTATATATGCTTAATAGTTGATCTCAAATTGGAAAGAATTGTCCTACAGAAAACAAAGCAAACATGTGTGCATCTATATGATACAATGTTTGCACACGTGTGCTCATACTAGAACAATTACAAATATGTGTATAATGTATACATGTACTTGTGTTTGAAGATACGAAGACTACTTAGTAGACGCACAATGAAAGAATCTAGTAAGACTAAACCACAGAAAAGTGAACTGTAGGGAACTCCATTTATCCTAAATAGACCTAGTTTGACTTGAATTTGCCTCAAGCAAACATAAACATACATATTACATGACAAAGATAATCCAACTTAGATGACCACTTTCCGCCTGTCTATACATCCCATCTATCCCTAGAAATGTGTGGTGTGTGATGTGCATGTGCACTCAGATATAACATATATAAGCTGAGGTTCTTAAGGCATCTCCTGTAGATGCCAAGAAGACCAAAAAAGGGAAGGCATCTCTAGAGGCATGTATCATTTAGCTCACACATTTGACTTGTGTGAAGATTGTACATGCATGTTAGGCTTCTATTTCACTCTCACTTGATAGTTTAGGCCTTTAGGGTGTAGATGGTACATGTAAAAAGTAACAAACCAACCTGGTTCGGTGGAGACACAGGGAGGGGGTAAAGGTAGGTGCAATGTCTGAGTTGGGGTAGCTATATGTATAACCTTGACAACCATGAGGGGGGGGGACTAAGCCTCCTTCTAACTAAAAAATTCTCTGATCTAGCATCTAGAAAGGCATGTAGGCTATAACTTTTGCAGTATGCCAATATAAAAAGGGAGTTCTATCAAGTTACAGGCAATTTCTATCAGTGGAAGCATTCTCTGATCTGACGTTTAGAAAGGCATAAAAGTGATAAATAATGCAGTAGGCCAATGTACAAAGAATTTCATTAGGAGATCTCTGCAAGAACTTCTTCAAGTTCCAGATTATGCATAAATCAATAGGAATAACGTACAACATCACAAATGCAGTTTGAAAAAGATTTTAATTCTCACCTTTATCACCTCGTTGATAATCTTCCCACCTCAATTCTTCATGACTTTTCTCTTTATAGGCAGCCATAGCAGATATTGACTCAAGCTTCCCAGTACCCTGGGAACCGGTGGTGCCGCCATCAGCTTCAGGTGTCGCACTGTATGGCACTGTAGCTTGAACCAACATAGGTGAATGGGGTGGGGGTAATGCAAAAATGCTTGTCACATTAAGCATTACTAAAGCTGAACTTGCAAGGATCTATTTGACTTGGTCTTGCTGATAGTAATAATTTTAGAGCAGATGTTGTGGAAGCAGACTCCATGTTGACATGTATAAATGTTTAAGGTAACTTTTTTCATTGGGCCCTTAGGATCAAGATGATGATAAGGCCTACGAGGAAGGTGTTCCATGTTTGTCGAGAAAGAAATAGGGTGGCTAATACTCTATCTAAGGTTCACCTTAATAACATAAATGGGGTTTATAATTGTGAATTTTCCTAATGAGATCATTGAGCACTTAGTACCACCTTATATATTCAATAATGTATGAATCTTAGTACCCTCTCACAATATGTAGATGCCTACATGAATACTCATTTCCCTTCCCCAACTTTCTGACATTGGGGAAGTTATTTTGATCATAATGGGTATAGTAAGTAATTAACATTCCACTCATTACTTAACCTTTACTCATCTTTTTTTACTTTATCATAATGAGGGATATGAGAAGTTGACTCAGACTAAAAAGGATAGACTATGACTATGTCATAAAGAGATCCAAAAATGATTTAAATGGGTTCTCATCTTCATATAAATATCATTTTATTCATTATCAATATGCCACATTCCTTCCATCCTCATTGTTCCCACTTGAAGCTTTCATAGGGCTTATCATCTAGGCCATATGCATCTTTGTTATAGATACTCAAATGTTAGTATCAAATTAGGCATCATTATTATATAACTTGATCTATCATACATATTCATAAACTCATGTAAGGGGAAATGAGATAAACCATAAAGAAAAATACATGTATATGCAATTTGGATGGATAAGGTTTGCAAGATAGTATTTTTTTATGTAAATTAAAAGAAAAGGAACAAGAATATATGCACTTACTTGTAGAGGAGAAGATCATGTAGTAACTTCATCCTTCTATGCATGTCGACTAGCTTGAAGCATCTTCATTATCTACGTGAACTTGACAAGGATCGGTCTACATTATTTGCATGAACACTTGACTTACGAGAGATTCTAGTTCCAGAGGTGCATTGACAAACTGGTTCATGTCAAATGTCTCATTAATGTAACTTTATGTGGTACTTATGCGGCTAAGCTGCAAACCAATCAACAAAAAAATAATTAAACAACAACAACAAAATAGATTAATCTATGTTAGAAATAAATTACACAATGATAAAATAATATTGTGAAAGTATTGCCATCCACCATGCTTTTTGTTTCCCTACATCAGAATTAAAAAAACCTTTTTCACCTTTGATATTGTTGGAGCCTATTACTGGCTCATCGATAATATCAAAATAACCAGATTGCAGCAAGTCAATCCATGCACGGAGGTTGACCTCAAACAACAAAACCTGAAGGAAGTTGTCCCTATAAAAGAAACCTAAATTAATAAGTATTTGAGAACAACTACTATGTATACACAAACCGAGGGACTTCAATTGAATTGAAAAAGCAACTAAAAACCTAACACGTATGCTTGTTTATAGGAAATAGAATGGAAATCCAAACGAATCTGATATTACACCATGTATAAAATAAATTTGTCTTACCGAGGCATCAAATGGTAGATGGGCATAAAGAAAGATCAGTTTCATTAGAGACAAGAAATATATTTATCTAAAGATGTAAAATAATAGATCTATCAAGCTAAAGACATTATGAAGAGTGAGATGACCAACCTCTAACAAACACTCCTTCATTGTGCATGGGGACGTGATACTTTTCCTTGGGTATGACAACAACATATATATTACACTTGACGGCTCTCATGGACACCATTGAGACTAAACTTGGAAGGACCTATAATAGTCGAGGCATGTAGAAACTGACATAGTAATCATCTCTCATGAAGCAAAAAGAGGGCACCATTGGGAGCCGTGCAGTGAGAAAAATAATTAACAAGAATTGAAAACTCATCCCCATGTCCGAGAATGACCATGGATAGCTAGTATGATAAACATTATTGCTTTACCTTACAGTTGCCGCTGAAGAATTCAGACCGCAACAATACCTCGGTATATCTTTATTTGTGCTACGTACACAGTAAGGAAATTATATGGCTCCTAATTTCTTCTCAATCTCGCAAGATAGAAATAGACGATGGGTTCCTACATGTTTCCCTCATCGTCCTCAACAGTGGGCAATGCTTCCTGTCAGGCCGATTTGATGTGCTTCACACACCATTTTTTTTATCCAAGATATTGAAGTTTGTTCATATCTGCCAATCTTTGCAGCAGACACCAAAAGTTGGAAAATAAGCTAGCTAAGAAAATAAGTGTTGTTCGCACTTTGTAATGCCACACTTGAAATTAGGGGATGCATTTCTATCTAGAGTTTTAGACCGTCGGGAAAGAAGGGAGATTTACCGGAAGCATAGAACTATTAATTATTGTTAATCCCAACGCCCTAGAAACTTTGACAAGCGATTATACTTTGAGGAACATTTTAGCAAACACTTAATGAGTAGCTACATCAAACCTCAGCAGATGCACATCTATTTCCTGAACCGCATGCTGCTCCAAGGAAACTTCTTCATCCTGTCGCCTCTTGTGCAAGAAGTGGTCCCCCGAGCTTCTGATTTCCCGCAAGACACTTCTTCAGCAACTCCATCTTATCACGCCTTCCCCGGTGTTCCCTATCCCACTTGTTCCTGCCCACCTCGAAGACCTCGTCCTCTTCATCTATCCAGGGCCTCTTCACCTTGGCTTCCTCCACCATGCCAAACTTACCCTTGTGCCCCCTCTACTGCTGCTCCAGAGCCTTGCACCGCTCCTCCTCGATCTGTAGGATGGGGAAGAAGCTCGTCGGAATGGGTAGCAGCATGCGTAGGGTGACGTAGACCTTCTTGTAGTCAGGTCGAGCAAGGAGGATACCACCGCACTTCTTCTTCTTGCCCTCCATGTTGATCGTTCAGACTTCCTCCATGTTTACAGGAAAAAATGGAAATAGGGAAAAAATGGGAAAAAGGTAGAGAGAAGATCATACGAAGAAAGGGGTATAAATAGAAATAAAGAGTTGGGGCAGAACTTGTCGGCGGCGGCGACCTCATGCAGAACCTGTTGGCGGCGACCGTAGTGGAGTTGGGGGCAGCTGTCGGCGCAATGGAGGTGAGGGCACCTGTCGGCGGCGACCGTAGAGGTGTTGGGGGCGTCGGCGGCTAGGGTGAGGAAGGAACGGAAGCACCTCGTGATCGGCTAGGGAGGGAGCGCGGCGCGGGAGGAGCACGGCGCGGGAGGGAGCACGGCGTGAGAGGGGAGGGTTTATCTTTTTTTTATTTTTTATTTGCAAATGTTGTCTTTTAGAATGGAGGGAAGGGTTTTGAGATGGAGGGAAATATTTGGCATGGCATTTTTCACGGGGTGATTAGTGAGTAATGTATTTGTGAGGGATTAGTGTTCACATAAAATGTCTAAGGATGTAAAAAACACAGTTGAGGGACTTGGTCCCATGTTTGAAGGGTGATCCCTCACAAATAGACATCATTATTCACGATTTTCGGTTCCTCACAAATGTTCTTCAATAAAGGCCAAATTTTTTGTAGTGACAATAGCGCTGGTCGTGGTTATAAAAGAGAGGGTTGGTTGTCATATGACGTCACACCTTCAGAGCCTTTGCCCTCCAATTGTGTCGTATGTCTTGTTGTGTGACCGGAGCCCGACTACGAGCATCCAAGGAGCGTGATCTTCCCCGAGCCTTCACCGAGCAGAGATTGTCTTCTCCGACCTTCACCAAGCTCCATCTTCTATTCATTCTTTCTCGGCGACGATGGTGTGTACATCCGGTGCATCTTATTCATGGGCATATCCTATGGAGATCCCCGAGTTCATTCCTCCACCTACTGCATCTATTCCTCGTCCGAGGATTGTCCATCCTTCCGCAGAGGTCCGGAAGGTCTACGAGGAACTGATGAAGAGAAAGATCGAGCCCACGCGCTATGTTAATCGAGCGATGGTGTGTGAGCTGGGGTTCGAGGCCAACCTCGCCTATGTCTTGAAGGGGTAGGCGAGACACACATCCAGGAGGCCCGACGAGCTACAGTACCACGCCGACGTCCAGCCTTTCTTCGGCGAATGGCTGACTTACAAGGAACTCATGGTGGAGTTCATGGCATCATTGGACATCAATGTGGTGCCCAATGACTTGATCGCCACTGACAAAAAGTGGAGGAAAGGGCGGGTGTAGTTCATACTCTACAACAACAACTACACCCTCACTCTCACCCAGTTCAATTCAGTTTATAACTAGTTTCATAATGACTACCAGCACCGGCGGCCAGACAACCGGACGGACTATGATGCTATCTTCGCCCAACTGGTGACTGCACCCCCTAGCAAATCTGTGCGCTATCACAATGCGGTAGTTGCGGACTTTGAGCATCCGTTTGTGCGGATTCTTCACTGTATGCTCTGCACCATGTTGTTTACTCGTGGCGACCTGTCTCTCAGTAAGTTTCAAGAGACGGATTTGTTCTTCCTCTACAAATTGCTGAAGCGTGAGGAGTGCAATTGAGGCACGTTCTTCTTAACACACGTGTTGGCGGTGAGGAGGAGTACGCGGAAGGCTCCAATCCACTTTGGAGGGCTCATCACACCACTGGCCCTCTATCTTGGGTTAGATTTCTCCCAGCTTACTCCCCTTTCTAATAGGAGCAAGTTCAACCTCCAGCACCTGCACTGCTCCAACCTCCTCCTGCTCCATGATGGCTTGGCATATGCACATTGCCATGTCAATCAAGCATATCAAGAATGTTCGCTTCTAGACCCTGCCTTCAACATTGAGGGAGCTCAGCATTTCCGATGGCATGTCATTGCCATCTACGACTCCAATGAAGACGACGGTGATAATGACAACAATGACGAAGGCAATGAGCATGAAGAGGAAGAGGAGGCTTTCACTCCTCTTCGGGTACGAGTAGCACCCCGAAAGCGTCCCCGTATGCATCCAGGTGCATCATCTTCTTCGCAGCCTCCACCACCTCCGCCCTATCATCAAGGAGAGGATGCCTACTCCATGCAAGGGATGTACTCGATGCTACAAGAGATTCATCAGACGCAGTAGCAGCATACAGCTTCATACGCCGGTATTCAGGATACAACAAACCGACTGTTAGATAACCAGAGGGCCATTTTCGAGAATGAGTGCCTCCTCCTCGACAACCAACAGCACATCCACGACAGGTTGCATAGGATGGAGATGTAGCAGCAGCCCTTCTACGATCATTACTGGAGCCAAAATTATTTTGGGGGATATCCGCAACCTCCACCAATGCCCCAGTACGATCCGAGCTTTCAGGGGCAATACCCATCGTGGGACCCCACGGCTCTGCAGTACCTGCCTCCTCCTGAAGAATGATCGGTATCACTGTTCCACCTTTTAAGGTTGTTTTTTACTATGAGGCCATAGTCGAATTCAAGCTTGGGGGGGAGTTGGAACAGCTCTATCCTTTATTTTTCCCAGTTTTTAGTTTTTATTGTTGTGTCTTTTGTCATTTATTTCTTTTTGTTTTTAGTTTGTTTGTAGGATCCACACTCTATCTAGTGTAATTGTGGATGTCTAATGGCTTGTGTCATCTCGTTGCTTGTGCATGGGAATCAGGGGCAAATTTGAATTTTTTTAGTGTTTTTGAAAGCTTGTGTTGTTTAACTTTGAGCACATAACTTAAGGAAATAATTGGGTTTGTCAACTCTAAAACAGGAAACACAACTGTACATTCCTAGGGTTCATGAAAAGTGGATAGAACTGGTTGTTTGAGTCTAAACCGACCAAATGATAATGAGACCTTAATTTGAAATAAGAGAGAGAAACCTCTTAATTACTACACAAGTCAGTAAGGAGGGACACATAATATTTTCCAAAGGTTTAGTCAATTAATCTTGTGATCTATCCACTCCATTGTTTTCATATTCCACCTTTTGAACTGGAAGTACATTACAGTTTTAATCTCTTTGATTGCATCCCATGTAGGTAGGCTTTGCATTGCAACTAATTTCACATATTTTGCATGAAAATGAAAAAATAGACTAGTTATACATGCACATTATCCTTAGGTGTGTGTCATTTAGTTGCATAATTATTATTTTGTAGCTGCATTCACATCTTTTGTGCATATAGTACATCATGCATCTTATATCTTCTGACATAAAAGGTGATGAACTTGTTCCATACCTTCTGAATGCTTCAAATGTATAAGTTATGCAGCAATAAGTGAGCCCGACAAATAATTTGTTGTCAGCTATGAAAATAAGGGCTTGAAAAAAAAAAGTTGAAAAAAAAGAGTTTCGAAAAAAAAAGAGTATTGAGAAGCAAGTAGTAATGAGAGGGAGAAAGGGACATAGTCTCACTTGCATTTTAAGAAGAATAAGTACATGATGAAGTTCTCTTAGATATTCCATCTCACCTTGAGATGGAATGATAGTGCATGCATCATCCCACCCAAATGTAGGCATTAGGGCATTTTCACTTGCATATGCATCATTTAGGTCATTATTGTTTTGTGTATGTTAAAACTATAAAATGCTTCCATTTCTTCCACTAGCCACCCATTCCATCCACCCGTTGCTCGATTTGGTAGGCCACCATGATTTTCTATTCACTCATTAATACCAGGAGAGCTACTTCCATGTAGATGGTAGTTAGGGCGAGCAACGTAGACAGGAGATCACAGGATGCACCGAGTATGGACTGGAGGATTTTATTATGTTAACTTCCTTATATGATAGTGTTCATCAATTTTGAGGTAGATATCCTTTATGGATGATTATTGTCGCCTTTAGGGTAATTATCATTTCGGGGTTAGTGAGGGTCGGAATGTGAATGTCTGGCGGGGATCATATGGTGATTTCTGTTGTGATAATATGTTCTTTAGTTGACCCTCACAATTATATTCTAGAGTGTTGTTGCTCGAGGACGAGCAATGTTCAAGCTTAGGGGAGTTTGATGCGATGATTCTGAGTCGCATTTATAGACTGGTTTTACTTGCGTTTTATGCGTTTATTGGTCATTTTGGTAGTTAATATTGCATAATTCACTTACTTTAGTCTATGATCCTTCTCAGTGTCAAATTTCTCTTATTTTATTGTTTTGAGCATAAATGATTACAATAATAGGTTTTATTTCAGCTTATGTGGTTTTGTTTTGCAATTTCAGGAAAAACACATATCTATTGTTGTCGATACCATCGACAGCAGTCGATACTATCGACACAGCCACAGGCAGGCAGCCGCAAGGAGCAGGGCAGAGTCGATACCATCGACAGGGAAGTCGATGGTATCGAGTTTCCATCAGGTTTCCAGTGACCAGCCAGTCGATACTATCGACCCCAAAGTCGATACTATTGACACATTCAGCTTCAGCGACGGAAAAGGGATAAGACCGACGCCTAAGGGTGTCGATACCATCGACCCACGTCGATGGTATCGATTCAGCATCAGGCGCAATGAAGAAAAGAAAAGAAAGCTTGTCGATATCACGAGGGTCGATACCATCGACCCGCGTCAATGGTGTCGACACCGTCAGATCAGAGTTTGTTCCAGATCGGCTCTAATCCAATGGTGGTGATATTTTTGCAACCTAACTCGGTGATTATACCTAATGACGACGGCCAAGAGTAGGGTATCATGTCATTAGCCACTGCACACGTCCCGAGAAGGTGTGGAGAGAAGAATGGAGCCCAGAAGCACGCCCCAGCCGTTCCGGAAGCCGAAGAAGACGTTTTCCACCGCCGAAAGGCTATAGATCGCGCATTCTATGCCAAGGAATGCTTGGATCTTATCCGTTCAGGGGTTTCATTACTTATCCACATTTTTCTCCATGTTTCTCCTTTCTTCAACCATGTCTTGCTTCGAGATGAACATGCGGGGCTAATCCCCTTTATCTTTAGGACTGGGAGTAACTCAGGGAAGCATTGTATGACATTTTTAGCATAGTAATTCATAACTTAACTCTTAAATCCGTGGTATGATTTCGTTTTCTCAAGTATATTGTTATGTTTGATCACCATAATGATAGTCTAATGCCTTTAATTACTTTGAAAGAAGAATTAATAGTTGAAAAGAGACGAAATTCACATTAATTAACAAATCCCTTGAACAAGGTGATAAGGTTAATGGTGGAAACCCAGAGGTCAATTCTAATGAACCTAGTTTAGGGTATAGGTTACTACAATGGTGGAACTGACCTAGACTTAGGTAGTGAATTGTACCATGATAGTGGACAATTCTGACTACAGGCCACTACTCGGATTGAGAGATGAACCCATTTAACTATGTGAAAATTCATACAATGACAACCCGCGGTGAAACCGCAATCCTAAAGATATCCATTTGAATTGATTAAACTAAACACTTAATCGATTGCTTTGTTTTGTTTTATTTTCTTTTATTTCACAACAACTCTCATAACCTTTTTATTGGTCTAGATGACTCCGAGTAGTTAGTAGTAGTCTCTGATAATTTAGTGTCCCTGAGTTTGACTTGGGCCTCACAAGGGCCTATACTACATTGATGCGTGCACTTGAATTCTACACACAGTAAAATCATTTCACGCTTCCCCTAAGATCCCCGCATAGGGGTGTTTCCCCTGTGTACCCCACCTTGTTTGTGTGGGAGTCAAAATTATTAATGGGGAATGTCCCGCATTGAAAGGACTGCAATCTTAATGTGTGTGTGTATATATATATATATATATACCTATAAAATCATATACGTCTCCATTGAAAATGTTTTATGTGATGAATGGATGCATGGTTATGGCCTAGAACCCCTTTTGTGAATGTTTTGGATGGATGTATATGCTTGTGCTTGGATCCTTTTGTATAAGTATTTAGCTTGCATGCCAAGACTCATCTTTTATCTCAAAGTGTAATTAATTATATTCCCTCTAAACTCCCCTTGAATGTAACTCAAGGTTCTCCCTTTTACACATAACATAATCAAGATAGGAATAGATTTGTTTTTGAAAGAATTGAGAAGAAGAGGCAACTTGAAGGTCCAAGTCCAAGGAGCATCCATGAATCTATTCATGATGATGTTGATCACATGTAGGTTCATATGATATTCACACATTGATGTTGCATGAGATGTAAAAAGACCATTCATGGTTAGTAATCATGTGTGGCTCCAAAGGATTATAGTAGTATGGCCATAACCATTGCTTATGCGTTTGTGGATTGCATGTCTATGATTTGTGACTCAGAATATGGTATGTCTATGATACATATTATAAGTATGTGGTGTTTGGATATGTATATGTATTTATATATAAAACCCATCAAATAAAATATTAAGTCTCAGATTCTTTCCATAAGTAGCATACATGAAAATCTTGGTCAACTATGTGTGCGCATGCCCTAGCGTGGTGTGCTATCTATCTCGTGGAAGTGTGATGGTGGATATGTGGGTCTGCCTTAGCAGGGTGCATATTATGTCATGTTGGCATATGGTTCGGGCATAACTGGGTGACCTTAATCAGATTAAGCACCTAGAATCATAAGGATGGATTATGACAAGGAGTTATGCATTCCATCTATCAAGAGTTGCATATGATGCAATTCACAAGTGTTGCCTACCTAAATAATCAAGTTATGGGTGACAACCCTAGTTGGCTCATGATTTTGATGAAATATGGATCTTGGATCACTTTAAGGTTGTTCACTGCAATATTCCAAATTGATAGAGAGTGCTATTAATTTGAAGAAAATAGTGGGAGCGATAATTAATTAAAGGCCTAATTAATATCGTTAAAACTTTATCAAATCAAAATATTGACTTGTGTAGACATTTTGTTGTAGAATGGCAACAACAGCAACCACAACTTTTCATTGTGATCAGTCCATGAGAAAGAAAAACTTAATAGAAATAATTTTCATGGCTGTTTTAGGACTCTAAGAGTCATTCTCACTACTCATGAGAAAAAGCTTTATGTCCTGGACAAACCAGTACCAGAGGAACCAACTCCGAATGTGCCTAAGGTAGAAAGGGAAGCTTATCAGAAGCATGTTGATGACACCTTATACATCCAATTCCACATGTTGTGCTCCATGAATCATGATGTCCAGAAGCAACATGAGAACATGGGAGTAACATCTCCCTAACATGTATCAAGAACAGGCAAGGCAAGAGTGGTATGTTGTCTCCAAGGCATTGTTTAAGTGCAACATGGCAGAGGGTGATCCATTAGGGCCTCATGTGCTCAAATTAATTGGGTATGTTGAAAGCCCAACAAGACTGGGATTTCCTTTAGGCCAAGAGTAGGCTATGGATGTAATCTTGAGATCATTGTTGGAATCATATAGGCAATTGGTCATGAGCTACAATTTGAACAACTTTGACAAGTTTTTGATAGAGTTTGTTGGCATGTTGAGAACTACCGAGGTACAAATGAAGAAAGACAAACCTAATTCTGTGTTGATTATCAATAAAGGAAAGGGGAAACCCAAGGGCAAAGGCAAAGCAAAGAAGAGTTCTAATGCTGGCCAAAAGCCTAGATCTTATGCACTTAAATCAAAAGGAGGTGTGAGTAAAGAAGGCACCTGTCACCATCGCCACCAGCTTGGACATTGGAAAAGGAATTTCCCTATTTACTTAGAGGAATTGAAGAGAAAGATGAAGGGGATAGATATCTCCACTTCAGGTATTTATGTTATTGAGATAAATTTATCTACTTCATCATCTTGTATACTAGATACCGGATGTGGATCTCATATTTGTTCAAATATGTAGGATCTGAAAAGAAGTAGACCCTTTGTTGAAGGGAGAAGTAGAGTTGCATGTTTCCAATGGAGCAAGAGTTGTTGCCACTACCATCGGAAGATACTATTTATCTATTCCAAGTGGGCTTGTAATAGAGTTAGAGAACTACTTTTTCATACCTACTATAAATAGGAACATTATTTTGTATTTCTTATTTGGACAAGAATGAATTTGAATTCCATATTAAGAATGGTCAATGTTCTATTTCTAAAGAAGATATCTTTTAGTGCAGAGCCCCTATGTCTTATGGGATTTACTTATTAGATCTTGAGAAAAAAGTATATAACATAAATACTAAAAGGCTTAAACTTGATGACTCAAACATAACATATCTTTGGGACTGTCGTCTAGGGCATATAAATGAGAAACACATTTCTAAACTCCATAAAGATGGTTATCTAGACTCTTTTGACTTTGAATGAACAAAGACATGTGAATCTTATTTGTTGGGCAAGATGACAAAGACTTCTTTCACTAGTCACAGTGAGGGAGCGAGTGATCTATTAGGACTCATACATACTGATGTATGTGTACCTTTTAGAACAAATGCCAAAGGTGGTTACCAATACTTCACTACCTTCACTAATGGTCTCATTAGGTTTGGTTATGTATTCCTGATGAAGCACAAGTCAGATTCCCTTAAAATGTTCAAGAATTTCATGAATGAAGTAAAGAACCAACTTGATATAAGTATTAAGGAACTTCGATCTAATCAAGGTAGAGAATACTTAGTCTAAGAGTTTGAGGACCTACTGTGAGCCTGTGGTATCATATCACAATGGACTCCACCTAGAACACCACAACTTAATGGTGTGTCAGAAAGAAGGAATCACACATTACTAGATATGGTGCGATCAATGATGAGTTTTGCAGATCTTCCAGTTTCCTTCTGGGGATGTACTCTTGAAGCCGCCGCATTTACACTAAATCATGTGCCTTATAACTCAGTTCAAAAGACACCATATGAGATATGGCATGGGAAACGTCGCGATGTGTCTTTTATGAAGATTTGGGGTAGTGAAGCTTATGTATGAAAATAGTTTCCCAAAAAGCTTGAACCCAAATCAGATAAATGTTACTTTATTGGAAACTAGGGGTTATTACTTGAACCATCCATATGACAACGAAGTAGTTGTTTTCAGGAATGTCGTATTCTTAGAAAAGGAATCTATTTTGAAAGGAAGAAGTGGGAGAAAAGTAGAGCTCAAAGAAGTTTGAGACCAACAAGAAAACATTGAACCTTTAGAAGTACAAGAGGAACATGAAGAAGCATAAACTATTGTGGATTCTCAAATTCCTCATGTAACACATGAACCTCGTAGATCTAGTAGGACACTCCTTGAGCCTGAAATATTTGTATATCTTGTGACTCAAGAAGGCGATGAGTTGGTCATAGATGATGAGCCAACAACCTACTTAGAAGCTATTGAGGGACCATATTTTAAGAAATGGCTTGAAGACATAAAATTTGAGTTGGAATCCATGTACACTAATAAGGTATGAACCTTGGCAGATCCACCTAAAGGGGTAAAACCCATAGGGTGCAAATGGGTCTTCAAGAAGAAGACCGACATGGATGGTAATGTATAGACTTACAAAGGTTGATTGGTTGCAAAGGGTTACAAACAAGGTCAAGGTGTTGACTATGGCGAAACCTTTTCTCTAGTTGCCATGGTTAAGTCCATTAGAATAATTCTTTCCATTGTAGCTTATCATGACTATTAAATTTTGCAAATAGATGTTAAAACTACATTCCTTAACGGGAATCTTCTTGAGAATGTGTGCATGACATAACCTGGGGGTTTTATAAATACAAAGGATGCAAAATAAGTCTATAAGCTACAATGGTCAATCTATGGATTGAAGCAAATGTTTGTGATCTACAATCTTCGATTTGACTAAATATTCAAAGAGTTTAGCTTTAGTCAAAATGAAGATGAACATTGTGTTTACAAGAAGGTTAGCGGGAGCATGATTGTATTCCTCATATTTTGTGGATGAAATACTATTGATGGAGAATGGCATCCCTACTTTATAGAAAGTAAAGGCTTGTCTAGGAAACACCTCTATGAAAGACTTAGGAGAAGAATTGTCACAACCCTGATTTTTTTTTTGCACATATTTTCATAATTGAAATGTAATGATTTTATGAATTGGACTTAATTAAAAAAGGTTGTATGTTTTGCTTCAAACAATGGATCACTTTGCAAATATCCCTTTTGATAGGAATTTTATGATTCCTCTTATTAGATTAATCCATTAAGGGATATAAAAGAGAAGAATGGAGGAAAAATCCAAATAATAGAAAAGGATACAAGATAATGACTATTAAGCAAAATAATTATGAGAAGTACATGGAAATCTCTAGAAAGTGGCATTAATGGCCACAATGGAATAAATTTCGTTCATATGTGTTTTTCAAATAAAAGAAATAGGAAAAAGAGGAAAGGAAATGAAAAAGAATGAGAAATCCTTGCAAAAGAATATTTTAATAAAGAAATAAAAAGGTAATGAGAAATAATGGATGTAGATGCATCTAGAAGGGTAATAAATATCTTTAAAAAGGAATTTCGAAATAAATGAAATTCTTGGGGTCCAAGGATTCCCAATGAATAAGATAAAGGAAAATAAAATACATGATAAGATGAATAATTAAAGGTTTAGTCATCTCGCCAAAAGAGGCATCTTTTAATGGTTATGGAAAGGTGCTAATGTGCGCCTTGCCTTTGGAAACCTTTCTTGTACTCCAAGGGAGAAGTGATAAAGGAAACAAGAAGGAAGGATATGGGTTTAATATAGATCCACGTTCTCTCAATAAGGAAAAAGGGAAATAAAGACTTTCCCTTATAAACCGTAAGGTTCCTTCCTCTCCCTTCCTTTCATACTACGTAAGAGCCATTATGGCTTTCTTGAGGTATGTATATATAAAGGCAAAAACAGCCCTTTCCTTCAGGGACGACTACCCTTCTAGGAGAGATACACCCTCATCTCCTTCCTCGGGTCATTTTCCCTATAACCCTAATATAACGTCTGCTAAGCCATCTTCTTCTAGCCCAAAGCCTACTCTACAAGCAGCAACGCTGCCTTATGCCAAAAGGACCAAAGAGGACAGATCCTTTCCAGATCCAAAACAATCCATGAGTAGGGGAGTACGGCTCCTTCATCTTCATAGGGCATGGGAAGAACACATCCGCAGACCCAGACGTATGGAAGGAAATGACGAGCAAGTTGTTGCACCCTCGTCTTGCACGGCCCTAGGGAGGAATCCTCTAAGACGGTGCCCAGGGTGGTTGGCCCCTCACCAAGAACTCTCTGTCAAGCAGCTAGTGTGGGTGACGGAGAAGACACAGTTGTCATCCTCACGTGAAGAAACCCAGCCATAGCAGAGACGACCGATCAAGGGAGGAAGAGAGTGAGGGGGGAACGATCTGTGGGCCTATATTAGGAGGAGTACGGTAGAACCGGGCCGGTAGAGTTTGTGTAAGCCTCTCTATGGCCAGCGTCGATGTCGCCAACAAATGTGTGGAGGCCAGCGTCGAGGACTCTGCAGAAACGGTGACCTTCTTGGGTCCGTCCAGAGAGAAGGAAAGTGACTGGTTTGCAGCATGACGGTGGGAGGTGTCGAGGTGAGAGCATGGGTCAGTGAGGAAGAAGCCTTGGGGACGTCCCCCTTGGCTATGAGGCCTAGCGTCGGAGGGCACCCAGCGCCGAAAACGTAGCATCACTGCCATCTTCATGTGATGAAGACGAACCAAGAAAGAGGGGACGCGACCCATGTGCCTGGACCGGGTGGCTGGACTGGCCGGTTCAGAGGTAGATTGAACGGGGTCTTTGCCCACTCAACCAGCTGGACGCAGGTCCCAAGTGGCGTGGCCCAATAGGAGGCCGCCACATCACCCTTGGCAAAGGTCAAAAGGTTTAATCTTTCTCAAATTATAGAAAATGCTAGGAGTGTCCGAAAATAGCAAATCTATATATCAAAATGATCGAAAAAATGAGGGGAATACAAAGAAAATATGTTTGAAGTCTTTTATGCTACCTGTTCTGAAAAATAGGGTAATATATATATATATATATAGTGAAGATTTATAAATGGAAACCCTAGATTGGATATTAAACATGTTAATTACATTAAAATCCCTTATTTTATGCTCTTATCTGAATTTGTTTAAACAATATGAGAAATGAAGGTGATCATGTTAATGATGTTGAAAAGATATGGTGTCCCATATGTATAATCATGCTTATGAGAATTAGGTTTTAAAACTAAGATGTGGTTAGTGAACGTAAATTGGATCTAAGAGATCATAATAGATAGATTTGTGGGATATGGTAATTAGGGTTACACATGATGTCTAATTGGGACTAATACCTCTAATGAACAATTGTGCGATGGAATTAGGGTTTGTACATCTATTCCTTAACCAAACCCTAATACCCTAGATTAGGATCGATTAAGATTTACTTGGAATAATACGTGATGGTGACAATTTAGGATTTACATACATGCAGATTAAACAATCATTTGCTTGGTTGCTTGCTCGACCGGTTGATTGAATCTACTTGAAGTATAACTATATATTTTGTATGGAAAAGGTATGTGGTGACGCTTATGAATAATCGCTCTAGTTTCACAGTGATTCCCAAAGTTTTAATCGGTTGCTTGAAAATAACTGTTGGATGTTTATTTATTTTATGCAACTATAAAGTGACTATGATTATCACTATAAATGTGCATTTATAACTGACTAGATCCGGGTCCACCTCTATTTCTTTGAAAAGGCTAAAAAAAAGGGGTAATCCTAGAGAAAGGTCTAGGTTACCGAGAGTTAGAAATTGGGATACCTACGTGTAGTGCCATGAGACTCATTAGCCTGCTATGAGTAAAGGAGTGGGCTACTTACGAGTAGTGCCATGTGACTCAACCCTAGAAATTGGTTCACCTATAGGTGGATCATGAGGGGTTTAATGGGGACAACATAGAGGATAGGGTACTCTTAGATCGCGGAGTTATATCTAAAATGTAATCTTGGTTGTTAAACGATTAATCGAATGATTACATTGTTAACGTATTTACATAATTATTGTTTCCCCCACATAGCAGCTTCGGCTGACCGACGTTTTCTTTGTCGGCGTTTTAGGTACAAGCCAAAAGGACAAACACTAAATCGTCATATTGTGAAATACATGAAGTAAAATACAAGGAGGATTAGTTAGAGTAAAATCCATAAGTGGATAGAAGCTTAGAGATCCAAGTTTTCAAAAAGGTATGCGAAAGTTTGTTTTCTTACAGTTTTCCCGTTTAGTCTGTTACAATTTTATAATTATTCTTGGTTAATTGCCGAATCTTTTATCCGGAAGTTATGGGTGCGGCTTCGACCTCTCGGTCTCCCTTAATTGGGGGTTATCGAGAGGTGGGGTCATAACATTTGGTATCAGAGTGTAGGTTCCTCATTTAACCATTAATAATTATTAAATTTTACAAACTCCATAGAACCCAAGGGAGTTATTAGAGGATTATCTGAAAGACAGAGGTGTCTAGAAAAGGATCACGACCGGGGGCTGGCAATATTTTCCTCCACACCACTAGTCAGAATACGAGGACTCCCAGATCCGTGTGACTACCTGGCCAAAGTCTTAGGGTATGAATCGAAATAAGATACCTTTAGGACTTTCTCATCTTATTCATCCCTTCTCATCACGAATTCTGTTAAGGACCTTAAGGATTAGGGTTTTCCCTCTTTTCCTCACCCTCTTAAGTTATTGGTAAGATTAATAAGGTCTAAGGAATCCTCCATCAAATTAATGAAAAGCATGTAAATAAGATGTTATGGACATAAGCTTAATAGATTAAGCGCAAAATAAAGGATAGATACATGCTTAGGTCGTATGACATAAGTTGTTATGTCCTTAGAAGAGAGATGAGGCTAGACCTTCTTATAAGGAGGATAAGTTAGTCTTGGAGATAGAGATCTCCATTGCAAGTAGAGACCTGGCACATCCTCTGAGGATGATGTTAGCCCTAACCCTAAGTGAAGGTTAGAGAGGGAGAGCTAGATGCCTTGGTAGAACAGGTGTTTGGATGGACATGCTTGCGATGCCATATGAGCCATGAGAGGTTGGATGACCGAGTACCTCTGGAAACTCAACCCTAGGAAGGGTTGTGCATGTTAGAGTAATGATAGCTCCTTCATAGATGAGGTTAAAGAAGAACCTATGGAAACCCCATGAGCTTATATGGGCATAATAGGCACCCAGGATGTACCAGTAGTGCGAGCTATAGGTTGAAACCCTGGCCGGGAGAGTTTGAAGGATGGCTTATGAAATAAGCATAAAGAACTATGGATAACCTTGAGCAAACATAAGTTGAACATAGGCTTCATCCAGGTAGGGGCATGCTTTTGAGGTTGACCCTTCACGAAGATAGGACCTCTAATGGTGAGGTTGGTTGTAGGGTTAGCTCTAGAAAGAGAGAGTCAGAAACAAGCAGGAAGGTTGGAATCCTAAACTCTAAGGTATGTAGGGAGTTGAGGATGATGCGACCTAAGTGGATGATAGTGGTTGCCTCATGATCGATTCCTAGAAGTTGATGATATCTTGGTTGCCTTTAGAGGGACCAAACCCTAGAGAGAAAAGATGAAGCTTCTGGTACCTATGTACCTACGGTATAGGTGTTTACCTTTTGAGGTAGGAAGAAGAGTTCCTTAGACCTGGAGAGGTATAGTAACAGGTTATGAGGCCTTATACCTTGTTGGTTGTCCTTGAGGAGGACTCAACTCTGAAGTGTTTATCGAATAGAAAGATGACAGGAAGTGCATGTCATGCCTTTTGCATGCTTGGTTCGTGGTAAGAGATAGAGCATGCAGTTGGATACCTAAAAGTGAACCTAGGATTCCTAGGCCTAAGAGGGGAAGTGGTATACCTAATGCTTATGACGAGAATTAAGTTGCTATAGTTTCGAGCATGGTACTCCTCATGTATAGAGGAAAAGAGAAGCCCCTTAAGTTTAAGGTATGTTTGGCACACCCCTCACAGCTAGGTTGATGATAAAGGAAGGTATGATCTTGATCCAACATTGAGGAACAAGGACAAATATGACCTAGCTTGGTTCGGTAGGTGATTTGTTGTGTCTTAATAGCTTGCTAGGGTTAAGTAGGCTCATGTGGATGTAAACCCTAGACCTAAGAGATTTTGTGACCATGTTGTCAAGAGATAGTTTTCCTCCCATCCTGGGAGAGGGACCCCTTTGGAAGGGTGTATACCAGTTTTGTGGGTGTTGAGGAAACCTAAAAAGGTCTCATAGGATCTTGAGAAGCTAAGTGAAAAAGTACATGGTATGAGAATGAACTTGTAGACCCAAAGATATCCATCTCTAAGTGCAAGTGGATGTGTTACCATGGAGGTAACCGGTATGGGGCTTGACCAGGGTAGGCAGGTTTCCATGATCCCTATGAATGGATAAAAGTCAGCCCATGAATGTAGAAAGAGAGAGGATGAAGGCTTGTGTAAGGTTCTAAGATGGACATGTACTATAAGAGAATCCTAAGTCTATCCTAGGGTCAGGTAGGGATAAGACTGATAGAAGTAGGAGTTACCTAATTCCCTATGTTGCACATGACCATAGGGTCGGGAGGTAACAACTATCATTGTCTGAGGGCCATGGGTTAGGAGATTGATCACCTTCATGAACTCATGGGACCCAAAGGGCAGATGAGTAGGGCACTCTCTTGATGCATGAGGGAAGAGGGATGACCCCAAAAGTGTCGGCACCCTATAGACCTAGAGGAGATGACCAAGGGATGTGTGTAAACCTCAGTAGGTTCAAGACTAGTTTTCTATGGAGGTAACTTTGATGTCAAAATGATTGTGATGTAGAGACATAAGTTGCACGTTTCAACTTAGGTTTGAAGGTGTACTGGCAAGGTGGGATGTATTATCTCTACTCGTGGAACATGAAGAACTTTGTATTTGGACGGCCGCCAAATGCTTATTTCATCTTGTTATGGGAGTGAGAGATAGGACAGTATGCATGCCATACACTAAGGATAAAAGATGATGTGAGTTGGAACGTTGCTATGAGGTATGAGGACAGAGAAGATAGCATACCCTAGTAAAGTGAATGATACATGGATGGTTTACAAACACTAAGAGGAATGAGGTAGTCACCTTATGAAGATGTTTTATCTAGAGATATGAGTCATACAAGGTTGAGCTTGATCACCAAAAAGATGAGCTCAAAGTGTTTTCAATGAAGATAGACTTAGAGTTCGAGATGATAAGTGAAATACATGGAAGTGTATGTCTTTAATGTTACCTAATACCTAAGGATGTGAAGTGGTAATGGAAGGTCTGGTTGAGATACATCTGACTTGTTGACTAGAATCTAGAAGAGGTTGTTTGGCTAACCCTAAGTTTGGAAAGGAGAGGTGTTTGGATAACACTCAGATGTAACGAGATACGTTGAAAAGTTAAGGGTTGTTTGGTTAGCCAGTCTAGTCCTTTATACGATGAAAGGATGGTGGTAGAATCTCAGGTGCACTTCTTTGGAAAAGAAGGTGATGAAACCCCGATAGAATGGTTTAGGGTTTTTGAGGTATTGATCTTGAAGAATAATGACATACAGGAGATCATGATTTTAAGATCACCATACACCGTACCACGAAGGTAATAAGTGACAATAGCACTTTGGATGCTTAAGATGAGGTTGTAGGTGGTATGCGGCCATGCATGATAGAAGGTGAAGGGTGAGCACTGGTAACCCAGTGCATTGATATAGAGGATAAAGAGTTCCCGAGAGGGAATGGGAGTTCATCACTATGGATGTTGTGATAGGTCTCCCCTGGACCAAGGAAGGTCGAGATGCAATATGGGTTATGGTAGATCGCCTTACCTAGATGACATGAGAAAGAAAGAGTACTATCAAGGGACAGATCGGGTTGAGCTACATATGAGAGAGATGGTTCAACTACACCATGATGTGAGTTCAAAGGTCCTTGAGTTTGACCTAAAGTTCACTTCCATAAAGTGGAAGTAGGTACATGAAGAACTCAATGTTAGTATAGTTTATCACCCCTAACTATGGTTAGTATGATCCAGACTAAAGGGTCTGATGAGGGTATATGTGCTCGATTTGGGGTGATAGTTAGAGACAATTCTTGTCCTATGCAAGATGTGAAGTTAACCACCATAGCCAATGTTGGGATTTAAAGAAGCTCTGTAAGAGAGGTTGTGTCGGTCACCACTTCAGTAAGGTGATGTTGGTGAAAGGACCACGTGATGGTTAGAAAAGGGCCATAGTGTGTGCAAATGAAGTTGCTTTGATCATGCAATGGCTGAAAGGAGCCCAGGGACGACATGAGTCGTAAGATGATGCAAAGTAGACTGACATGCAGTTCACTGTGGGAGACATGAAAATCTGACCCCTCTAAGTTATAGCTAAGAGAAGAATCCCCGATACATGGGTCCTTTTGATGTGGTTTGGTGGAGAAGGTTAAGTTTGATCTTACCCCTCAGGATAAAGTAATGTGTGATGAGTTCCATGTGTCCAATTTAGAGTACTATGTGAGGTACCCCGACCATGTGCTGAGCAATGAACCTAGTGAGCCCCAAGGGAGGCTGAAATGACCTGAGTCACCTGTGCAGTTTATAGATGCCAGAGTGAAAGAACTCAGAGAAAAGAATATGTGATGATAAAGGTTCCTTGGAAGTGCCATGGGTAAGGTAAATCCACATAGTGTCCAATGATGGATATGGAAAAGTCTTGCCCTGAATTATTTGTTTGCTTGATGGAATTTTGAGGACAAAATTCTTATAAGAGGGGAAGGATGTTACAACCCTGATTTTTTTTTTTGCATATATTTTCATAATTGAAATGTAATGATTTTATGAATTGGACTTAATTAAAAAAAGGTTGTATGTTTTGCTTCAAACAATGGATCACTTTGCAAATATCCCTTTTGCTAGGAATTTTATGATTCATCTTATTAGATTAATCCATTAAGGTATATAAAAGAGAAGAATGGAGGGAAAATCCAAATAATAGAAAAGGATTCAAGATAATGAATATTAAGCAAAATAATTATGAGAAATACATGGAAATCTCTAGAAAGTGGCATTAATGGCCACAATGGAATAAATTTCGCTCATATGTGGTTTCTAATAAAAGAAATAGGAAAAAGAGAAAAGGAAATGAAAAAGAATGAGAAATCTTTGCAAAAAAATATTTTAATAAAGAAATAAGAAAGGTAATGAGAAATAATGGATTTTGATGCATCTAGAAGGGTAATAAATATCTTTAAAAAGGAATTTCGAAATAAATGAAATTCTTGGGGTCCAAGGAGTCCCAATAAATAAGATAAACGAATATAAAATACATGATAAGCTGAATAATTAAAGGTTTAGTCATCTCACCAAAAGAGGCATCTTTTAATGGTTATGGAAAGGTGCTAATGTGTGCCTTGCCTTTGGATACATTTCTTATACACCAAGGGAGAAGTGATAAAGGAAACAAGAAGGAAGGATATGTGTTTAATATAGATCCACGTTCTCTCAATAAGGAAAAAGGGAAATAAAGACTTTCCCTTATAAACTGTAAGGTTCCTTCCTCTCCCTTCCTTTCATACTATGTAAGAGCCATTATGGCTTTCTTGAGGTATGCATATATAAAGGAAACAGCAGCCCTTTCCTTCAGGAATGACTACCCTTCTTGGAGAGATACACCCTCGTCTCCTTCCTCGGGTCATTTTCCCTATAACCCTAATATAACGTCTGCTAAGCCATCTTCTTCTAGCCCAAAGCCTACTCTACAAGCAGCAACGCTGCCTTATGCCAAGAGGACCAAAAGGGACAGATCCTTTCCAGATCCAAAACAATCCATGAGTAGGGGAGTACGACTCCTTCATCTTCATAGGGCATGGGAAGAACACATCCGCAGACCCAGACGTATGGAAGGAAATGACAAGTAGGTTGCTGCACCCTCGTCTTGCACCGCCCTAGGGTGGAATCCTCCAAGATGGTTCCCAGGGTGGTTGGCCCCTCAGCAAGAACTCTATGTCAAGAAGCTAGTGCGGGTGACGGAGAAGACATAGCTGTCATCCTCAAGCGAAGAAACCCATCCATAGCAGAGACGGTCGATCAAGGGAGGAAGAGAGTGAGGGGGGAAACGATCTGTGGACCTATTGTAGGAGGAGTACGGTGGAACCAGGCCGGTGGAGTCTCCGTAAGCCTCTCTATGGTCGGCGTCGATGTTGCCAACAGATGCACGGAGGCCAGCGTCGAGGGCTCTATAGCAACGGTGACCTGCTTGGGTCCGTCCGGAGAGAAGGAAAGTGACTGGTTTGCAGCACGACGGTGGGAGGTGTCGAGGAGAGAGCATGGGTCAGTGAGGAAGAAGCCTTGGGGATGGCCCCCTTGGCTGTGAGGCCTAGTGCCGGAGGGCACCCAACGCCGAAAATGCAGCGTCGCTGCCATCTTCACGCGATGAAGACGAACCAGGAAAGCGGGGACGCGATCCATGTGCCTGGACTAGGTGGTTGGACTGACCGGTTCAGAGGTAGATTGAACGGGGCCTTTGCCCACTCAACCAGCTGGATGCAGGTCCCAAGTGGCGTGGCCCAATAGGAGGCCGCCACATCACCCTTGACAAAGGTAAAAAGGTTTAATCTTTCTCAAATTATAGAAAATGCTAGGAGTGTCCGAAAATAGCAAATCTATATATCAAATGATCGGAAAAATGAGAGGAATACAAATAAAATATGTTTGAAGTCTTTTTATGCTACCTGTTCTAAAAAATAGGGTAATCTATATATATATATATATATATATATAGTGAAGATTTATAAATGGAAACCCTAGATTGGATATTAAACATGTTAATTACATTAAAAGCCCTTGTTTTATGCTCTTATCTGAATTTGTTTAAACAATATGAGAAATGAAGGTGATCATGTTAATGATGTTGAAAAGATACGGTGTCCCATATGTATAATCATGCTAATGAGAATTAGGTTTTAAAACTAAGATATGGTTAGTGAACGTAAATTGGATCTAAGCGATCATAACAGACATATTTGTGGGATATGTTAATTAGGGTTACACATGATGTCTAATTGGGACTAATAACTCTAATAAACAATTATGCGATGGAATTAGGGTTTGTACATCTATTCCTTAACCAAACCCTAATACCCTAGATTAGGATCAATTAATATTTACTTGGAATAATATGTGATGGTGACAATTTATGATTTACATACATGCAGATTAAACAATCATTTGCTTGGTTGCTTGCTCGACTGGTTGATTGAATCTACTCGAAGTATAACTATATATTATGCATGGAAAAGGTATGTGGTTATGCTTATGAATAATTGCTCTAGTTTCACAGAGATTCCTGAAGTTTTAATCGGTTGCTTGAAAATAACTGTTGGATGTTTATTTATTTCATGCAACTATAAAGTGACTATGATTATCACTATAAATGTGTGTTTATAACTGACTAGATCCGGGTCCACCTCTATTGCTTTGAAAAGGCTAAAAAAAAGGGGTAATCCTAGAGCAAGGTCTAGGTTATCGAGAGTTAGAAACTGGGCTACCTACGTGTAGTGCCATGAGACTCATTAGCCTGCCATGAGTTAAGGAGTGGGCTACTTACGACTAGTGCTTTGTGACTCAACCCTAGAAATTGGTTCACCTATAGGTGGATCATGAGGGGTTTAATGGGGACAACATAGAGGATAGGGTACTCTTGGATCGTGGAGTTATATCTAAAATGTAATCTTGGTTGTTAAATTATTAATTGAATGATTACATTGTTAACGTATTTACATAATTATTGTTTCCCCCACATACCATCTTTGGCTGTCCGACATTTTGTTTGTTGGCATTTTAGGTACAAGCCAAAAGAACAAACAGTAAATTGTCATATTGTGAAATACATGAAGTAAAATACAAGGAGGATTAGTTAGAGTAAAATCCATAAGTGGATATAAGTTTAGAGATCGAAGTTTTCAAAAAGGTATGCGAAAGTTTATTTTCTTACAGTTTTCCCGATTAGACTGTTAAAATTTGATAATTATTCTTGGTTAATTGTCGAACCTTTGATCCAGAAGTTATGGGTGTGGCTTCGACCTCTCGGTCTCCCTTAATTGGGGGTTATCGGGAGCTGGGGTCGTAACAAGCATCCTACATCCTAGGAATCAAGATCTATAGAGATATATCTAGAAGACTTCTTGGACTAAGTCAGAGCACATACATTGACAAAGTGTTGAAGAGGTTCAACATGGAGAACTCAAAGAGAGGCAACCTACCCATGTCTCATGGAGTTTCTATTTCTAGATCTCATATACCAATTATTGTGAAGAAAGGGAGCGCTTGGATAAGATTGCATATGTGTCTGAAATTGGATCTATAATATACGCAATGGTATGTACTCGTCTAGATGTCTTGTATGCTTTGAGCATGATAAGAAGATATTAGTCAGATCCCAGTGAAGGTCACTTGACTGCTGTGAAGAAAATCCTTAAGTACTTGAGAAGACCTAAGGATCAGTTCTTTGTCTACGGTATAGAGGAAGAGTTTGTGGTAAAGGGTTACACTAATGCAAGCTTTCAAACTGACAAAGATGATTATTATTCGCAGTCTGGATTTGTGTTTTTCCTTAAACAACAGAGTTGTGAGTTGGATGAGTTCCATGCAAGAGATAGTTGTGGATTCTATGATGGAGGTTGAGTATATTACTACATCCAATGCAGTAAAGGAAGTTGTTTGCATCAAGAAGTTTTTCTCAGAATTTGGGGTGGTTCCAAGCATCAGCGAGGCAATCGAGCTATATTGTGACAACAGTGGAGATATTGCACTAACTAAGGAACCTAGATCACATCAGCATTCCAAGCATATACAAAGGTGAAATTGTACAACAAGGATATGTAAAGATTTGTAGAGTACCAACTGAGAGCAATGTGGCTGACCCCTTGACAAAAGAATTTTCATAGCAGAAACATGAAGGGCACGTTAGATCACTTGGTATCAAGTTCATGGGTTATTGGCTCTAAGTGCAAGTGGGAGTTTGTTGGTATGTATGCCTAGAGAGACAACCATATGATTTTTGTAATGGCATATCTTGTAAATGATTTGATTAATAATGATGGCAAGCTTCCAATTTATTCTCTTTATTCAGTTATGAGATAATGATATAACATAATAAATGTCTAAAGAATGATATTACTTAATCAAGTTTGTCTTCAGGTTGAGGACCTGAATGATGAGATCATACGGATGTCAAGAGTATATGCATTCTTGTTTTGTCCCTAGTTGGATGTTATTATGGAAGGCTAATACACAGTAATAACACAAAGGACTACAGTGTGTGTTGGTTGATGACAGGATCTTATTAGTCATGATATATGATATCAAACCAAGCACATAAATACTTGTTAGAGAATAGTGTATCGGACAGACCTACCATGATAGTAAAACATGGAACCATGAATGGTAGTTAGAGTCATATCTTGCAGTGATGGTGGTGATTGTGGTTCTTAGACCTGAAATCACTACACTCATCACATGTCGTTCGGTGTGCTTTGACATCATCCACCGTGACCTTGAATAAGGGTTTCCATAAAGGTGGTTCTCGGGTGCACTATGAGACATGGGGATGAATGTGAGTAATGTAGATGGGATTTGTCCCTCCTATAGGATTTTGATATCATGGCCACTTGATAAGGGAGACTAGGAAATGCAAGGCTGTGCTGGTGTGAGTCAATATGTGATATGGAGCTTACACGTATCTCAGACAATCTTCTCTAGTTTAAGGAACATGTATTGAATGTTGAAGAGGATGATGATTCCATGCCTCGAGTTCAATTTGGATATCAGAGATAAAGAAACTATACAATCACTATAACACCAGTCACAGATGATAGGTTAAGTTGTTTTCAAAGTTCTTCAATTACTTAGGTAGAAATGAAGTCTTTCTAGATACCAATCCTTGCTTGTGAAATCAAAATATTACTATGAATATTACTACAAATGTAATGTGGAGCCTACCGGGTCACATACATAGGATGTGATTGGAATAGGTGTATAATTGTGGACGTGATTGGAAATGCTCCAAATCAAAATGATTACTAAAATGTTTAGGTAATCTTCTATAATAATATTGGAATACAATATGAGTTAATTAGTTAAAATGTCTAGGTCAATTAATCAAATTCCATTTTTAAGTCAGTTGGCTGATCAAGAGTGATTAACTAGAGATGGATAACAAGAATTAATTTAATAAATTAATATGATTAATTGGATTAATTGTTTCTAGAATATTCTTTTTATTAGTCCATGAGTGACTCGTTTTAAATGTAGATGCAACCCTTTTATTTACCCAAGGGTTTTGGGAAACCCTTCTTCCTTTCTCTATTATTAACAGGGGCATGACGGTGGGCTTTTGGTTAATGCTAATACGCTTGTTGAGGTTGTCCTCTTGTACCCAAGGGTTAATGCTAATACACTCGTTGAGGTTGTGCTCCTTTCATCTGGCTTAGGAAGTGTGACGTGGAGTTCCATTGCATCTGTGTGGATGAATTAAGGGCGCAGATGTTGAGTTGCCTACATTTGGAGGATGCTTGAGGATCATTTGTGCACTTTAGGAGTGACACACATCACCACACCAAGGGACATTTCTGGACATTATGTGGGATTGGTGATCTGTGCAATGAGGCCGAGTTGGGTTGTACCATCTTGCTGAAGAATGTTAGACATATTCCTGCAATTTATTATAACATCATCTCCGACTATAGAATAGACATTCAGGGCTTTAAATATCATTTTGGTGACTTGAAAATTGTTGTCCCCAAGGGACAATTGGTTGTGGATAGAGGCAAAGTTTGTTGCACCTTGTACAAGATGAATATAAAGGTTTGCACTGATATGTCAACATTGTAGGCAGCTCTAGTTCTCTAGATTTATGACACAAGCAGATTGGGAACATGAGTGAGAAAGGACTACAAGTGCTTGCAGAGAAAGAATTAATCCCATGTTCAAAAAATGCACTTCTTAGTCATTGTGAAATTTGTTTGCTTGGGAAGAAACATAGGGTCCAACTCAATGCATAGTGTGAGAAGAAGTTCTTTTAGATAAGATTTACTCTGATTTTTATGGTCCTATGGAATTCAACTCTTTGGGTGGAAGTAGATTCTTCGTGACTTTTATTGAGGATGCATCTAGAAAAATGTGGGTCTACTGTCTACAAAGGAAAGATCATGTGTTTGAAAGCTTCAAGAAATTCCATGCTATGGTTGAAAGGGAGACAGGTAAAAGTTGAAATGTCTTTGCTCTGAAAATGGAGGTGAGTATACCTATGGAGAGTTCAGAACTTATTATGAAGGATCTGGTATTCAGCATGAGAAGACAATTCCTAGAACCCTACAACACAATAGTTTAACTGAAAGGATGAACAAAACCATTATAGAGAGAGTCAGATGCATGATGAAGAATGTAAAATTACCTAAGGAGTTCTGGGAAAAGGCATTGAATATTGCGTGCTACTTGATTAATAGGTCACCATACATACCTTTGGAGTTTGATATTCCAGCGAGTGTGTGGATAGGGAAGCCAGCTTCTTACTCTCAGGTTAGAGTATTTGGGTGCAAGTCATTTACACATGTTCCTAAGGAGAAGAGACAGAAGCTGAATGATAGATTTACTCCTTGTATTTTTCTTTATTATGGTGATGAGTAGTTTGGCTACAAGCTATGGGACCCTAAAAATAAGAAGATGTTCAGGTGCAGAGATGTGAACTTCATTGAGGATCAGATACATTTTTATACTATGAATATAGAGACTAAGCAGCTTGTAGATGATTTTGTGTTTGATACACTAATTCCCTCTCCAATCCAACAAAATGCTAACAGAGACCAGATTGAGAATGATGAGATCCCTCATGATATGACAAAGGATGATCCTGGTGCAGATAATGTCTAAAACCACGAGGCTCCTAAGCAGGGGGAGAAACACCAACAAGTAGATCAAGCAGAGTCACAGTTGAGAAGTTCTACCAGAAAGAAAAGGGTGTCTACTAGATATTCCGATTCAAAATGGCCATTGATCACAAAATAGGGGGATCCAGAAAGCTATGAGGAAGCAAAGTATCATCAGGAATATGAAAAGTGGTTGCATGCAATGCAAGATGAGATGAACTCATTGAAGGAAATTGATACCTATGAGTTATACAAGCTTCTTGAAGGTAGAAAAGCCTTAAAGAACAAGTGGAACTTCACGATAAAGAAAGATGGAAATGAAAACACTGTTAGATACAAAGCCAAACTCATGTCGAAAGGCTTTGGACAAAAATAGGAGATTGACTTTGATGAGATATTTTCTCCAATGTTGAAAATGACTTCCATCCACACAGTTTTGGGATTGGTAGATAGCTTAGACCTTGACATTGAGTAGCTTGATGTAAAGATAACCTTCCTCCATAGTGAGCTAGAGGAAGAGATCTATATGCAGCAACCTTAAGGAATTTCTATGCAAGGCAAAGAACACATCGTTTGTATACTAAACAGAAGTCTCTTATTGGCTGAAAACAAACACCAAGGCAGTAGTACAAAAAGTTTGATTATTTTACACTGAAGCAAGGTTACCACAGGACAGAGGCATATCATTGTGTTTACTTTGGGAGATTTTCAGGTGATAGTTTCACCATTTTCTTCCTTTATGTTGATGATATGTTGCTTATTGGCAAAGATGCTCAAATGATTGCCAACCTGAACATGGGATTGTTCAAGTCTTTTGACATGAAAGACTCAGGACCAGACAAACAGATTATTGGCATGGACATCGTGCGTGATAGGAAAATGAAGAAATTTTGATTATCACAAGAGAAATATGTTGAGTGTGTACTTGATAGGTTCAATATGAAGGGGGCAAAGCCAGCTGAGACTCCCTTGGCGAATCAATTTAGATTGAGGAGAAAAAAATCTCCTTCTACCGAGAAGGAAAAGCAATAGATGGTTTACATACCCTACTCTTCTGCAGTAGAAAGTCTTATGATAGCTATGGTGTGCACTAGGCCTGATATTGTACATGCAGTTGGTGTGACTAGTAAATTTTTATCTGACCCTGGTAAGCAGCATTGAAATATTATTAAATAGATACTCAGATATTTGAGATGTACATCTAGTACTTGTTTATGGTTTAGAGGGGCACCACCAGTTCTTATAAGTTTCACATATACAGATTTGATAGGTGATCTTGATCGTAGGAAGTCTACCTCAGGTTTTCAATTCACTATTACAGGACGAGCTTTTAGAAGGAAAAAGAAAAGGGAAGAGGGCCTAACACCGCTCTGGTTTCTTCAACAGTCTCTATAACATTTCTCCACTATCATCTCTTTCTTATCCACTCGAATATTCTCTACAAGGAGGTATTTTTATCAGAGGCCTTTTGGTGTGGTGACGTACCAATTTGATATAATCCTTGTCTCTTCCTTTTTCTCTATATTACTCAAGTTTTGGATCAAAACTTGAGACGAACTTTGTAATGTATTGATTAATAGATTTCTCCATCGGGCTTCGACCCCGTGGTTTTTCCCTCACACATTGTGAGGGTTTTCCATATAAATTTTAGTGTTGTCTGTGATTGCTTGTTCGTATTTATACTTTATCTTTGCTTACATACAGATCTTACGTATTAAGTTGTTGTGTCACGTTACACATATTTGATATTGTGTACATAGTCCATATGTACATGTTATTTTGTATCTTTTTGACCTACAACAACCCTTTTAAATATATTATTATAATGTTATATATCTAAATAAGTACTATATTTGATACAATCTCTTTCTTCTTTCTTGATAGTGTTTCCAGATATGTTGTCTGTAATTCGGCCAGGAGGTTTCCAAACTAACCTGATAACAGTAGTACGTAACAATTAGACATCACGTCACATAAACACACAAACACCAAGTTTCATAATAAACCATTAATTAGCCGCACAAATACTTGTTGTACCTTATTACGAGTAATTCTGTCATTAAACGACTCACACCGACTTTCTTACCGGTAAGATATATGCATCTTACAAAATGAGCCCATTGTACTTAATAAACAAAAAATCTAAACAAATAATAATTTATTATATAATATATCATTGTACACCCTGGTCATCCTAGAATAATGTATTCAATACATGTTATGTTACAAAACAAATAACATAACTAGACATCCGAACTATACCATTTTCCTATTTGTCCTGGCTGCAATCTGGTGATTGTAAGCTGATAGTCTTAACGTTCAAATTGTCTTGAAATTCCACTCCATCAATATCTTTCTATTGTGTGTCATAATGCATCTTTGTTGTTAAAGTGAGAAGAAGTAGAAGAAGAAGAGGAGGAATATGATGATAAGAAAATGGTGTTGGGGATGTTGTACCGATACAGTCCCGGATGTGATGAAAAGTTGTCACGGAAGCGCTACCAACAAGCGTATAAAACCCAAAGAAGAAAAACACCAGATTTAACGTGGAAAACTCTCCCCTCAATAAGGAGAGAAAAACCACAGGGCAATCCCGCTAATAAGCACTATGTAATAAAATTACAATTCACACCTCGCAGATTTAATTACCCCTAAATCCGGGTAGCAACCGCCAACCGCTACTTTGCTTCAAGGCAAAGTCGCTGGCCCTCTCTTATAAACCAAGAGAGCTTCTCTACCAGTTGTTCTTGTTCTCTGGCACCCTCTACCACAAAAGGCACCAACAAGCAACTGGAGAACTCACACCACAACCGGTGGATAATCCAAAGGCCTCCCCAGGGGCCTCTATTTATAGGCCCCATGAATGTGATTGCAACTAGGAATTCTAGTCCTAGTTCGAATCCTAGTCCAACTGCATGTTGCACAAAGGAAGTCATATTCCTACTATTCAAGATTTGACTCCTATTAGGATTGGTAGCACAAACCAACCCTCCCAAGTCTAAATCCCACTAAGACATGGGCTGGATTATATTCCTAATCCCAACAATCTCCCCCTCCAGCCCATGAGGGAGATGTGGTCTTCAGCGATCATCATTGGGAATGTACACCGCAGAGCTTCTTACAAAGCTCTAGCTTGTCTCGTGTCACCACCTTGGTCATCATATCAGAAGAATTCTTCTCAGTATGGATCTTTTTCAGAGTCAACAACTTCTTCTCTATAACATCACGAAGCCAGTGATATCTCACATCAATGTGCTTTGTCTGTGCATGATGCATTGTGCTCTTGCTCAAGTCAATGGCACTCTGACTATCACAGAAAATAGTCTGGTCAATCTGAATCATCCCCAGCTCCCTTAGAAATCTCACCACCTAGAGAATTTCTTTTCTTACTTCCGCTGCTGCAATGTATTCTGCCTTTGTAGTTGAAAGTGCAACACACTTCTGCAACCTGGACTGCCAAGATATGGCTCCCCCTGCAAAAGTGAAGATATACCCAGAAGTAGATTTCTTGTGATCTATATCACCTGCCATGTCAGCATCAACGAAGCCCTTTAGAACTGGTTCTGAATCACCAAACATCAAACACGTGTTGCTCGTGCCTCGTAAGTATCTGAAGATCCACTTGACCGCCTCCCAGTGATCTTTTCTAGGATTTGAGAGAAACCTGCTCACAACGCCAACTGCATGAGCAATATCAGGACGGGTACACCCCATTGTGTACATCAAACTCCCTACAGCAGAAGAATAGGGAATCATTGCCATCTTCTCCTTTTCCTCATCAGTAGATGGGCATGACTTCTTACTCAGCTTGAAGTGACCTGAAAGTGGAGTCCCCACGACTTTGGCTTTGCCCATGTTAAACCGCTCAAGTACCCGTTCAACATAACTCTGTTGTGACAACCACAACTTGCGCTGTGTCCTGTCACGTGTGATCTGCATCCCTAAAATCTGTCGTGATGGTCCCAAATCCTTCATCTCAAAGGCTTTGGAAAACTCTGTCTTCAATTTTCTGATCAAACTGAGATCCTGACCCACTATCAACATGTCATCCACATAGAGTAGTAGAATAATGAACCTGTCATTGGGAAACCTCCTGATGTAGACACATGGATCTGCACTTGTCTTCTGGTACTCGTGACTCTGCATGAAAGAATCAAACTTCTTGTACCACTGTCTAGGAGCATGTTTCAACCCGTACAAACTCTTCTTTAATTTGCAGACTAAGTGGTCTTTCCCCTTGACTTTAAAACCTTCTGGCTGCTCCATGTAGATCTCCTCTGTAAGGTCACCGTGAAGGAAAGTTGTCTTCACATCCATCTGCTCAAGCTCCAGATCTAGACTAGCAACCAAGCCTAGAACCAATCTGATAGAACTCATCTTTACAACCGGAGAAAATATCTCATCAAAATCCACTCCTGGTCTTTGACCAAGGCCCTTGACAACAAGTCTGGCTTTGTATCTAATGTCACTACCAGTGCCGTCATTCTTCATCCTATAGACCCACTTGTTCTTTAGTGCTCTCCGACCCTTGGGAAGTGCCACAATCTCATAGGTGTCATTATTCTGCAAAGAATTCATCTCCTCCTGCATCGCCTGATGCCACTGTACTCTGTCTCTATGAGTTTGTGCCTCCTGAAAAGTCTCTGGCTCCCCCTGATCAGTAAGTAAGATATACTGAGATGATGGATATCTGGATGAAGGATGACGTACTCTGTCAGACCTCCTCAGCTGCTGCTCTGAGGACTCTGCCTGGTCCTGATCCTGCTCCCCCTGCCCAGAAGTCTCTTCCTGTGAAGTTGAATCACTCGTCTGTGCGGCTAGAACTGGACCACTTGATGTGCTATCACTCTGCTGCTCATGGTGATTATGTTGCTCTTCTTTATCATTAGAAGACTGCACATGTGAAGAAGCTGAATCATCCTCATACTCATCGTCTGAAGAACTGTCACCTGATCCCGCAGCCTCTGCATCATCAATCTCAGGCTCTGTCACTGTCTGACTCTCACAGAAAGTCACATCTCTGTGTCTGGTCATGGTCTTTTTCACTGGATCCCATAACCTATACCCAAACTATTGATCTCCATAGCCAAGAAAGATACATGGCACTGCTTTATCATCCAGCTTTTGCCTCTTTTCCTTGGGAACATGAGCATATGCCTTGCATCCAAATACTCGGAGATGTGAGTAGGATGCATCCTTACCTGTCCATACATGCTCAGGTATATCAAACCCCAAAGGAACTGATGGAGATCGATTTATCAGATAGCAGGCAGATCTCACTGCCTCACCCCAAAATGTCTTTGGCAACTTTGCAGTCTTCAACATGCATCTGACTTTCTCGACAATAGTACGGTTCATCCTTTGAGTTGTACCATTGTGTTGTGGTGTGCCGAGCTCTGTCCTCTCATGCCGTAGGCCATGCTGCGTGCAGTACGCCTGGAACTCCCTGGAGGTGTACTCTCCTCCATTGTCCGTTCGGAGACACTTTAATTTTTCACCGGTCTCCCGCTCTACCATGGCATGGAACTTTTGGAAACATTGAAAAATCTGATCCTTGGTCTTCAGCAAGTAGACCCACACCTTCCTAGATGCATCATCAATGAATGTGCCAAAATACTTATTGCCTCCCAGTGAAGCCATCTCAAACGGACCGCAGACATCCGAATGAACCAACTATAGAAGCTTTGACTTCACCGCAGACCTTGTCTTGAAAGAAACTCGTCGTTTCTTTCCTGTCTGACATTCATCACATGAACTGAGACCACTATCCTTGCCACAAGTAATCAACCACTTCTTGGATAGAAGATTCAAGCCCTTCTCACTCATGTGTCCTAACCGTTTTTGCCATAGATCTGTCTGGTTATCCTCAACTGCATGTATACTGCCGTCTCTAAGTACTTTGAGCTTGGTCTTGTATAATGTGCGAGACAGTTTGCCATGTATAATAACCAAAGCCCCCTTGGTGATCTTGCATTTGCCGCCACCAAAATCAAGATGACAACCTTCTCTATCAAAGAAAGAACCAGAGATCAAACTCAGCCGCAAATCTGGAACGTGACGAACATCCTTCGGCGTGAGCATGCAACCAACACTTGTCTGAACACAAATGTCACCAATCCCGACAATTCTAGAGAAGCTGGAATTTCCCATGTTCACCCTCCCAAAGTCTCCCCTTCTGTATGAAGTGAAGAACTCCTTACTTGGTGAAGCATGATAAGAAGCTGCAGTATCCACCACCCACTCAGAATCATCCTCATCAGCATGCAAACACTGTTCTTGGACTGTTAAGACCACATCGTCATCATCGCACCTATCATCTGAGATTGTCACTGTAGTATTCTTGTCGTCATCTTGCTTGTCTTTGGCTTCAGACCTATGTTTCTTTTTCCAAATCTTGCAATCTCTTTTGAAGTGACCTGGCTTGCCGCAATGGAAGCACCCTCTACCATTCTTTGACTTGGATCTACCACGAGACTTCTCGCGGTCTTGGGATTCACCGCGGCTCTTAGATCTACCACGGTCTCTCGCTCTATCAACGCCTCTGTCCTCTGTGAAGTGCACCTCTGATCCACTGTCGTCTGAGGCTCGTCGTCGAGTCTCTTCATTCAGTACACTGCTCTTCACCTGGTCAAGTGTCAACTTGCCCTCCTGTGCAGAATTGCTGACTGTCACTACGAGTGTCTCCCAACTGTCCGGTAGCGATCCTAGAAGAAGTAGAGCCTGAAGTTCATCATCAAGAACCATCTTCATGGACCCCAACTGATTTACAAGGCTTTGGAATTCATTCATATGCTCGGCGATGTTTGTACCATTCCGGTACTTGAGGTTCACCAACTTTCGGATCAAGAAAGCTTTATTTGTGGCAGTCTTCCGCTCATATAACTTCTTGAGTTTTTCCCACAGATCTTTGGCATTGGTCTCTTCTGAGACGTGATGGAATACGGAGATGTCGAGCCACTTCCCCACTGTTCCGACGGTTTTCCTGTTTAGCTTCTTCCAATCTGCATCAGATGTAGTCTCTGGCTTTTGTCCCTCTATCGGATCGTATAGATCTTTGCAATAGAGAATATCCTCCATTTTGGGTTTCCAAATCTGTCAATTTGTGCTTGTCAACTTTATCATCGTCGCATCTTCATCTTTCCCCATCTGAACTTGTATCTGCAACCTCGCTCTGATACCACTTGTTGGGGATGTTGTACCGATACAGTCCCGGATGTGACGAAAAGTTGTCACGGAAGCGCTACCAACAATCGTATAAAACCCAAAGAAGAAAAACACCAGATTTAACGTGGAAAACTCTCCCCTCAATAAGGAGAAAAAAACCACGGGGCAATCCCGCTAATAAGCACTATGTAATAAAATTACAACTCACACCTCGCAGATTTAATTACCCCTAAATCCGGGTAGCAACCGCCAACCGCTACTTTGCTTCAAGGCAAAGTCGCTGGCCCTCTCTTATAAACCAAGAGAGCTTCTCTACCAGTTGTTCTTGTTCTCTGGCACCCTCTACCACAGAAGGCACCAACAATCAACTGGAGAACTCACACCTCAACCGGTGGATAATCCAAAGGCCTCCCCAGGGGCCTCTATTTATAGGCCTCCATGCATGTGATTGCAACCAGGAATTCTAGTCCTAGTTCGAATCCTAGTCCAACTGCATGTTGCACATAGGAAGTCATATTCCTACTATTCAAGATTTGACTCCTATTAGGATTGGTAGCACAAACCAACCCTCCCAAGTCTAAATCCTACTAAGAGATGGACTGGATTATATTCCTAATCCCAACAAATGGATGGACAGAACAATAACTTATTCTATTATAATGTATCCAAATAAGCATCGTATTGGCTGCAATCCCGTTCTTCCTACACGACAGTCCTCCCGGACAGCTGTGAAGTCATTCGGCATGGGGATTTCCATTCCAGGCTGGTTATAGAATCAGTTCATCATCAGGGAACACCTCACATAACAAAACAAACAACAACATTCGTAATAAACAATTTACAAAATATATAAATTCTTATTACACTATTTTACTAACAGATCTTATCATACACCAATTGCCTTCACCTACAAGCAGTTAGTTTTCCTGTAAGATATATTCATATCATATAACGAGCCCATTATACTTAATACACAATCAATCTAAACGAAGCGTTACATCATACATTAATGTATAATCTTGGTCAACCCAACACCTACACTCTCAATGATGGTCTCCCGTGACTGGGTGTTACGTCACATATAGCGATCAATGACTTATTGCTAAGGCATAGCCTTTTCCTAGTTTTACTCATCTCATTTTTTTTTTTAATTCTATACCACAATGTGGTCCCTCCACGCAGGTAGCAGTGCTCTAAATTGTGCCAGCATGGCACTATGAACAAACATGTTGCATTTGTGACTATAAAACCTCATAAATATTTGATATGTACCTGAAGAAAATCCATGTGGTATTACTTAAATAACATATTAGTATGTTTTATTAAAATAAAGGATCAAAAAATAAATATCGTTTGTAACTATAACATGTATGTTATCTAACAAACGGACAATATTTTCATTCTTTTGTCGCCCCCCCCCCACCCCGTGTTATTTATTTTGGTTTGCAATAGTAATATGACTATTTGCTGCATCAAATTGCAACTGATAGTCTATTTCTTATCTCATATCACGGAATACAGATTCAAGTGTTGCAAACAACACTGCCAATCACCGTACACAAAATATAAAAATATACCAAATTTTATACTCATTTCATTCTCTTGGAACTCAAAGCTTGGTTTAGTAGTTATTTTTACCTTTCTTGCTTTGTCACCTTGGTTTGTTATTCTCAAAATGTCTTCATATGAAGCCAAACTTCTCGGACTTGACCTTGTGCTATGTAACTACGTAAGATACTGGAACAGTAAAAAAAAGCGAATGGCACATACATAATAAAGGTATAATAAAAAATTGTGTTTTCTACATTGATAGGTGTTATAAGATCAATTATTGTCACACCACCCCGAGTATTGATGTGCTGCAAATTATTAAATTGACTTTTATAACTTGTATTTGTTACATAGTTTTATTTTGTTATCATTTATCCTTATGGCATCCTTTTCTTGGTCCTTCCGGTTGTGTTAGGTCCACTAACAGAATCACATACGCCTACATTTTCCTGCAAAACACGAAACAAAATCAACAGATATTGACTAACAAACTAAACACATCTGAGATACACACACAACTTGCCACATCAATAATGTTCCCCTTGTGACGTTGTGACTTATTTGAAGTGGAATTTTGTTTTAGAAAAAAGTATTCTTTAGAAAGATATATCTGAAGGGTGAACAAAAAACAATAAGAGAATCCATATTGGAACAAAACTTAGATCCAACTTGTTGTCCATAGTGTGTGATTCAATCGGTTCTTGTTACACCAAAAATATCCTTTTGCCGTCCGATTGCATCCCCAATACATGTCAATACAAATTTCATTTTGCATACATAAGTACACAACTTATAAACCACGATACAAGATACATGCATACAATGATTTATGCATACATTTACATACTACCAACACCTTTGAGTTAAACCATATCATTTCCAACAGCAATCCATTTAGTATCCAATGATATGTTACATAACATTACATTTTCTGTTGATTATCAACTAATTGTCAGTAGAAAGTTAACTAAACATATTAAAGAATATATAAATTATCTTGACAACCTTTTCATTTTCAGACCCATATCGACTTGTTAGATCATCACCAAGGGTATGCATCCAAGTCAAAGCCACATAATAGTGTTACAAAATTAATGCCAATTTACAAAGATGGATAAAATAGGAGTACATGATAACTAATTTGACATACTAATTGGTTATCAAATAGAAGAAATAGTACAGTATGTGGTGGATTATATATGGGAGTAGATGGTCTCACCATATGATCAACATACATGTAGTTAAACTTCATCCATGATTACCCCCACGTGAATCATCACTTGTATGAGTTGTCTTTAAGATTTTCCAAAAGTAATTATAGGAATCATATAAAAAGAATGTGAAAATGTATTACATACCTTCTTCTCACCCATTTCATTGTCTCTACCTATTGAAAAACATCAAAGTTTCTCAGAGCAACAGTTGGATCATAAATTTGTATACTTTGTAACTCCAACTTGATGTATCGATCTCAAAAATTTTGGCATCATGTGATGCTTTAAAAGAAGTTAGCTCATCATTCACCAATGTGAGTTTTTTTTCCAGATTTCTTATCTTTTTTTTTGGAGATATGCAACCTCTTTCGCAAGGTCCTCCTTCATTACGTCTACCTTATTCTTTAGTTTCAGATTGTTTAGTTTCAGATTTTTGGCCACAATCTATAAATGAATTGGTACTTTTTTATGAGGTAAATTTAGTCTATATCCAATCCCAACCACAACCAACAATAAATAAAAAATAGCACAATACTAACAAGAATAAATATGATAACTAGGGAACATGATAAATTACCTCTCCATCTAGGTCACCACACTATAATCTATTTTCAACATCCTTTACCCTCTTACTTGAATTTGTTTTTCCCTTCAAATAACACTAATGAATGTATACATCATCCAGGGTTCTGATAAACATTTTTCTAGCTAACCAACGATGCACTAAGCCTATTCGTATAGTCCCAACAATCCACTATGGGATGAATCATTATGACTAGATTTATGGTTGGTATGAGTGACCTGCGTAAACCAAACGATCAATATAACTGAGAAACCCATCAAATACTCCTACTCCCCATTTTAGTCATTCTCAGGTGCAAGAATGTATAGACAGAATCCCCCTAGTTGTACTTACAAGGTCAATAGGACTAACATACAGATATAGAAACGTCACCATCAAGACAAATAACCTTATCTATACAATTTCATATATGGCCTTTTTGTCTACTCTAGTAGATAGTGACCTTAACACCACCAAGGCAATTGTAATCTTAACCTCACCATCGAAGTACTCAACAAGTATGACAAAGTATTTGGTTTTACCTTGAACCTCCCTTAAAATCACCTACAACACAAAATGTTCTAGCTGATTTGTTATACAAATTATTTGAGAGTAGACAATGAGATACTTTATGCATTTAGGGAATAATCCTAACAATTATCAGGTTGTCCAAGAATTTGACCAACTTGAGTTAAGTCAAAACGCACAGGGCAGTGATTAAGTCTAAAACACTTCATTTCACCATCATAGGTTTCCACCAAGTCCTTTATTGGAGAAAGATTGAATGTATTTGAACAATTTGATGCAATAAATTGTCCAAATACTATATCCTTGAGAAAATTCTTGTTCCTCAGTTGCCATCAAAAAAATCATGTTATCTATGAGCAACGGGTATTGCACCCTTTAGGTTGTTGTATTTCAATCTATTTCATATTATCTACCATAACAAGACAAACTTCAGGGGTGGAAAATTAATCAAAGTTAATATTTTTTCAACACATTTAATAGTGCTAACAAAAAAAGCATAATAAACTATATAAATAGTTGTCTTTATATGCATAGTAACATTTATTTGCATTTTATATAAGAAAATAAGTTCATTACGTAACCACTTAATCACTAATCTATAACCAATCATATTTATCCCAAGTAGAACCACACATCTCATAAAGCATATCACTTACAGAGTATCTTTGACCTAGTTTGGAAAAGTGTATTAGAGTCAAGTATAGTGGGAGTTATATCACAAATTGTATTAACCCCAACAAAAGAAATCATTGTGTTATGGATTCATTTTACTTCATAACCCTATAATATAGCCTATTATCATATTTTTTAACAAAATAACAAAATTTACAATCACAAGAACAATTTACATACTAGCATGTAACAAAGTCAATTGAGTCCCTATAATAATTTACCAAGACTTTTGTGTTGTATGAAGCACTTCCACCGAACAACATCATAACATGATTACATGGATGCAATTGTAGAACTTTTGGATACACATAACAACATCAACTAATGATATGAAATGATAATGTGGAGTGATCATCCTTGCTTACTTGCATTGCACTCAAACATGTCAAGTATAACAATATATATGTTGTTGTACCTCGTACTACTTACTTAATGCATTGTTGTTCATCCAATTCCATAGGACTACTATTGTCACATATACCCATCAGTACTTTGTGCAACTTGTTGTCTACATTAACCAGGAACAAACCAAAACAGGATTGAATTTATGTCTCAATTGAATATATGGTCCATCTCATAAAATATAACCAACTAATACACTATAAGTAACACCATATTCAATATGGACTAGTTAATGCACGTGCTTCACACATTTCTACTATATAAGTAGCAATAAAAATAGCTTTCTTGAGTATTTAAAATAATTTCTTTTTTGTCCATAGGTAAGAAATATATGAAATTAATTCATATTTCAGAGTCTTCTCTATTTTTCATTGTTATATTTTCTTCTATGACCTCGTTGACTTAATAAAAAAATTTGTGAAGTATAATTTCATTCACATGAAAAGAATAAGATCATTAGAAATTAATTTCAACATTTAAAAAATATATATTAAAATGTACATAAAGTTTAGATTCAATGCTACCATAATGTCGGTTCTATATAAAAGAATCTAACCTAAAAGACTTTTTAAAGACCCAGTATTTATATTTATCTTTTTCATAAAAACAAACAACTTTATGTGGGTTTAGTACACTTAGGGCATGTTTGGTATGTGATTATGGGGGGAAGGGAACAAAGAGAAAAGCCTTAAGATGTTTGGTTGGATAAAGTGATGGGGAAGGGAGGGGAATTAATGAGAATGAAGGGGAATGAAGGGAAAGAACCAAGTGTATTTTCAACCACTTCTCTCCCAACCAAATAGGAGTAAAGACAAAGGAAACGGAAAATAGTGGGAAATTAATCAAAAAAATCAGAGGGAAATATGAAATGTGGGATGGAGCACTTAAATAATATGGTGGGGAAATTAGTATAGTCTATAACCAATGGGAATTGAGAAGATATAGTCTCTAGGGTATATTCTATATCACTTGAAGGTACACATGGAATGTTGAAAAATGACTTAAAAATACTTCTGACATAAAAATTAGAGCAATAAACAAAATAAATTAAAATACAAGGAAATGAAAATAAAATTTTATTCACAATTTAGAAATAATTTAATATTTTCTTTATAGGAAACCTGAAATTTTGATATTATTAAAACTATAATCATAAAAAGTAAAATTAAATATAGATAGTCAGAAGAAATCTGAAGGGTTGTGTAGGAAAATCTTGAACCATTGAATGAATTTGATGCATAGAGGAAGCATTTGTTACAAATAGAGAAAATGTAGAGGTAATTGTTTGTAGAACTACAATGAATATAAAAAAAAGAATAGATTATCCCATTTTTGTGTCACTAATGTTCCATGTGACCAATTTTTTATATATATTTACATTTGTTTTCATGTGATCCTTCTCTTCCCCCTTCCCATGCTACCAAACATATTACAATAATTGTCCCATCTACTCCATTACCTTCCCCTCCCCTCCCCTCCCTTCCCCTCCCCATCATTCACCACATACCAAACATAGTATTAAATATTGAGCCTAATAGAAATGAAGTCATTCATGGTATTAAGAGGGTCATGTAATGCAAACCCCATAAAGGATACATTAGAACTTAATGATATCTACTATATGGATAATTGTTTGACCATTAAATATATTTTAATATCAAAGAATAATTGGGGTAGTTTATTGTAACCAATATAACTCTTGAAATTGACATATATAAGCTCTACCTATTCATGCAATACAAGTATTTCAATGAATATGAATGTATTTTGTATATATATTCACATTGCAAAAATAAAAACTTAAAAAGGGTGAAAAACAATTCATACTATTTAGCGCATGTGTTATACATGTAAATATTAAAATTCTCTAGGTTAACATTTATATTTACAACTACAATGCTAAAGATATTTCCTAATTAAAATCATATAATAAAACCTTCAACATTCCAACTGAAAGGTTGTATTAATTTTTGTTTCCATCTGCATAGATTCTTTCACCAATAATTATGTATGTTCATTAGTCGAAGGTTTAGAAAGAACACAATATGTTTAATTTGTGTTGCAAAATCAAAAAATATCTCTATTGACATATCATTAGATAAATATGTAATGAATGCATGTATATGTGTGTAAAATTATTGTGTGCACTTTCTATGATGGAAAACATATATTGGATGCACATCATAAGCTAGTTTATCTTTTTGATAATTTATGCAACTTGTCATGCAAAGTTTATATGATCATGTGTTCTTTCCTTCTACAAACATGAATACACATAAATATCACTTTGCAAATGTTTAGCGATGTTGATGTGACAAAACTTCAATGATCCATATAACATAAAGTAGTAGTCCCAAATATTTTTCAAATATATACCTAGATTATCTCTTTATTCTTGACGAGTATATATTTATAAAATTTATCTAGTTTTCTTCTTTTTTTCATATATATATATATATATATATATATATATATATATATATGTCTAATTTCATGAACTATCTTCATTTAATTATAATAAATTGAATTAATTATAAATTATTGTTTCTCCAACAACAATATTAGTTCACTAAATAATACACACACAACCTACTTATTGGATTGACATCAGCTTAAAAAAAGCATGTTTCAAAGTTTTAGGCACAAAAAATGCACCATCATTATATATATTGAAGTAGTGAACTCTACTATACTTTTGATTTCTTTCGATTTTCTCTAAAATGATTCAATTGGTGGATCCAACTTGAATTTTAGAAAATGAATTTTCCTCTACTTCCTCAAAGTAAAGAAAATTGTTGCTCTTTCATGTCTTACGTGCTTGCCATAGAATTTTTTATTTTTAAAATTATAAAATTATTTATTATATATAGTAATTAAATCTTGTTAATAATGTGGCTAATCCTTCTAGAAATTCTTTCTAATTTTTACTTATTCAATATACTGTTATGTTTTTCTTATATAGGATGTGAAGTTTTTGGATTAGTATAGACAACACTTTGGATTTTAAAATTTACCTGAGTTGTTAATTGTGAATTTAAAGTCATTCAATAATCTTTCATACTGCCTATTGATTACATGTTTAAGATCATGTCATTTCATGCCATATTGTTTTTCTTATTTGTTTCATGGCAAAGTCTTCGCAACTCATGCTAGTTCTTTTATTTTCTTGTTTAATATTAATATAGAAATAGCTAAATGTTCTCTCTTAGATTTTTTAACACTTCATGTAACATTTTCTCCTTAAAATTATTTTTTTTAGATCCTCCCAGTTTTAGAAGAGAATAATAAATGATGTAGGCATTCATCTTTGTGATTTCACTGACTTTTATTTGGGTCGTAGTTTTCTTACTCAAAGATATGATCTATATATATCCATTGTGATTTAATATGTGAAAGATCATTGTACTAAAATCTATGGGTAACTTTTGTTTTATTATATACTAAAGACCATGGACTTAGATACATATTTTTGATACACTTAACAAATATAAGCATCACAATCCCTTGTCCCTGATTTCCTGATATAATTCTCTTTCAAATATGTATAAAAGAAAATTCAATCATAAGTCACACCCACTGTCTTATCAATTAATTGATTTCGTAGAAAATAAAATTGGCCACTCAATTTGAATAATTAAACATTCTTTGATTTAAAAATATATACAAATGTTCCTAAAGACCATCATTACAAGCACAATTTCTAGTTCAATCCTGTACAAAAGTTAGCTCACATGGAATTCCAAAACAAATAATAGAAACATACACATAACTCTAAGTGTGCTAAAATGCAATATAACCTTTTCCATGACCTAAACTATATAATAAATGAATTTTGTTAGTATTGAGTTATAGTTATGCAACCAACACAGCTAAGACATTAACTAGAGACAATTTTTTCACTAGTCTTACAAGGATCCACTATACTTTGTTTTCATATAAATATATTTTAGCACTCCAAACAAATCAATTTGTCGACTTGAATACTAAGGAAAAATAATGATATAAAAAGTAACACTAACATAATCAGATCTAGAAGGATGATTTTTCATCTTCCGCAACTCCAGTTTATCTTTTTAATACTTTGTTTGCCATATTTTTTTATGTATTGTTCTAAATGACAAAAATATTTATCAATTATGTAGCATTTATTTTTTAAGAATTTTATTATTTTTACAAATCTATATATTTTCACATATATAAACGCATGGATCTAGAAAAAGATACCAATTCTACAAAAAATTGCCTAGTTAGTTAATGATTAAAACCATGAGTAGTGGAATTAATCTAGTTTGATATGACATTGGTATATACATGGTACAATGTGGGGATTATGCCTCTCTTCCTTAGGATAAAAATGCACTCCTAATTTCTATTATATTTTACATTCATTAATGCAAATTGCATAGGAAGTGCATCGAAATACATATAAGCTACAAAAGCATCGCTTCGAAAAACATAGTAGATGAAGGATTTTGAAAGAAAAAAATATCCACAAAGCATCATCAGTAGTGTGTAGTCTTAGATAATATAAAAATTATTTGAATAGAGTATCACTCTAGCATAATTGTCCAATGTTTGTTAGACATGTTGGTCATTAAAAATATAATTATTTTTGGTCTCTGCTATTTTTTCCATAGAAATCCATAATGTGAGATTTTTCAGGATCAAAAATAATGCCATACTTTTGCAAAGATAAATGCATTGCAGATCATATATATTTTTTATAACAATGATGAAAGACAATGATTATAACAAATTCAAAGATACATCCACCCTCATTGAGATATGATTTCATTAATATCAAAACCAAGTGACAAACATCCTACTAAGCTACCAAGAACTTGAGATATTAACCTTTATGCAACAAGAAAATAATCTATTCTTTAAAACAAGTATAAGAAACCAAGCAACACCAAATACAACTACTATTGAAAATGCAGAAGCAGATGAAACGAGCTTGTAAGTAATCTACTCACCTTAGAATACTAAAGACTAACATCCAATGGCAGCGAAATGGGTGCCCTTGTGTACAAAAACTTTGTATTTCAACATTTAAAGATAAGTTGTTAACGAAGGAGAAGAAATAGATGTTGGTGAGAAAGGTTCATAGACAAGCTAGTGTCAAAAGTATTTAGATACAATTTTTTTTGAAGTAGTATATAAATATAGAAGTATCACGACCTCTTGGCCCATATTTTTTAATCTAATTTATTTTAGAAAAGTGTAAATAAAAATTCAATCATAATTCACTCCCATTGTCTTACCAATTAATTGATTTCCCAAAAAGTAAAAGTTGGCTTCTACTATTTTGAATTATTTGACATTCTTTGATTTAAAAAATTGTAAATATTCCTTGATATCATCATTATAATTACAACTGCTAGCTCAGTCAACTATACAAGTTATAGCCCTCATGGAATTGCAAACAATATAGAAACATACACATAAATGTTAAGTGCTAGGCTAATATATGAACAATGTAATCTAACCTTTTCAATGAACTGAACTATATAATAAACAAATTTTATTACTATCAAATTCTAATTATGAAACCAATACGGCTAAGACATTAAATTGTCTTTGAAGGATTTTTTCAAATTGTCTTCCAAGGATCTAATATGCGTTGTTTTCTTAAAACAATAGTTTAGAATTCCAAACAAATCATTTTTTTGATTTGAATACTAAGAAAAAATAATGAATTAAAAAACACTAACATAATGGAGATCTAAAAGGATGATTTTTCATATTTTGAAACCCTAATTTTCTTTTCTATTATATTTTTTCAGTCACATTATATTTTGATGTGTATTGTAATTCCATCAATTATATAGTATTTGTTTTTTATACATTTTAGTATTGTTATAAATCTATGTGTTTTCACATAAATAAACATATGCATCTAGAAAAAGAAACTACTTCTACAAATTATGTGGTATTAGATAAAAGATCTACTTATTTCATCAACCCATGTTAATTCGTGGGAAATTCTTAGTAAACCAGTAATTTTGGATATTGCCTAGTTAGTTAACAATTCAAACCATGTAGTATTGGAGTTAATATAGTGTGATATATCTTGGGTATACATGGTAAAATATGGGTATTATGCCCCTCTTCTTTAGGGGAAATATACACTCTAGTTTCCATGATATCTTACATCCACTAATGTATTTTGCATGGGGAGTGCATCAAAATACATATAAGATGCAAAAGTATGGATTGAAAAAACATGGTTGATGATGGATTCTAAAGAAGAAAAATCTTCGATGAACCCTCATCACTAATGTGTATTTTTAGATAATATACAAAATTATTTGATAGCATACGGCTCAAGCATAATTGTCCAATGTTTGTTAAGCTTGCTAGTCATTAAAAACATACTTATTTGGTTCTCTAATATTCTTTTTCATATAAAGGCAAAGTGTGAGCTTATTTAGGTTCATCAAAGAGTGACAAGCTTGGGAAAAGATAAATGCATTCTAGCTAAGATATCTCATTTACAAATACGATAAAGGACATCGACTAACTAAATTCAGATCATAAATCTATACTCATTGAGATATGGTTTTGTCAATACTATGACAAACATCCTCCTAAACTACCAAGTACTTGAGATATTAACCTTTTTGCAATAAGAAAATAATCCTTTCCTTAAAACAAAACATTGGAAAACAAGCAACACCAAATACAACAACTATTGAGAATGATTCTATTAAAATCATTAACAACGGGGAAGAAACTTCTTTGTGGTATGATCAGTGGGTCCCAAGTTGTAGTAAACTTATCGACATGTGTTCTAGGAATGTGAAACTTGACATTTAAGATATGAAAGTATCCAATCTGGTCAATCAAAACAGATCCTGGAATATGACCTTTCTCCAAGAATATGTTCCTGCAGCCTATTTCGAGTGGATTCTAAATCAACCATCCCCATATCCGACGGCTCCACCTGATACTTGGGCATGGAATGATGACTATGGTAACTATACTATTGGATCGGCCTACAATACCATCCATAATAACACCAGCAGAAGAGAAGGACCCTGGGATAAAATCTGGCACTTGGAGGTCTCTAGAAAAGTCTGCAGGTTTATGTGGCTTACCGCAAATGAAGGTCTTATGACCAACATGAGGAGGAAACAATGTTACTTTACAGATGGCAACCTATGCCCTCAGTGTCTTGAGGAGGAGGAAACAATTCTACATGCACTCAGAGAATGCAACTTCTCTAGGTTCACCTGGATGCAATGTACCCTAATCAGAACTCAACTTCACCTTCAAAGCTTATCTATATGTGAGTGGCTAGAACTTAATGTGCAACAAGATGCCAATTATGGCACTAGATTTGCACTATGTTGTTGGATCATCTGGAAGGTGAGGAATCACTGCGTGTTTGAAGGAAAGGAAAGCATTATGGCAGACAAATGCTTGAGTTGTCCAACAATATCAAACTCAATACTCAAGCGCTTAACAATTCCAAGAGAAAAACTCATTCAAGGACATCTATGGAAACTCTTAGTCTGAATGACCCTAATAGTAATGAAGTTGAAGAGGATATAATTGTTGAGAGGATGGATATTGTGGTATCAATACAAAAAAGCAATAGTTGTTATGATAAGCAGAGTAGATGGCACCTAGCTTAGCAGAACTTCTACGAACATCAAAACTTCTACAGTTGTTGAAGTAGAAACTCGATCTATGTTGCTAGCAGTGGACCTAGATAGAACATTACAATATGAGAAAGTTATTTTTGGTGGCGATAGTAGTAAGGCCATTGGATCTCTTGAAGAAGACAACACCAAAACTCACACTCTCGATCTTAATATATGGAGACAAAGAATTGCCAAGGTATGGAAGGAATGTAAGCAGTTGAAATACATCAAGATTGAGAGGTCATAGAATACCATGGCAGATTCTTTGGCCAAACACCATCTAAAAACTTATAAATAGGATCTATTTTACATAGACCCTCCCATCGACCCAGTGGGTCTTCCTCTCCCCTCTTCTTGTAATGGTAGAAGTTCTACCAAATTTATCTTTTTGACATATGTAATGTCTTTGAAGGATCTCCCTGCAAGAGAGGGTTGGATGACAAAAAACATCTCCTGACTTATCTAAAAAAATATTGACAATGAAAAAGCAGATGAACTAGATTGTAAGTAATCTACTCACCTTAAAATATTGAGTCTCAACTTCTAATGGCAGAAAAAGTGGCACCTATGTGCACAACAACTTTGTTTTGGTCTTATTTCTGAATCCAAAACTGTATAATTTGATGTGCTCTAATGAACAATACAAGGAATTGACTCAACTCATATGTAACAAAAATTTATTTTAGACAAATATCACTTATTTTGTAGTCTCCCATGAAGGCTTGCACTCTTCGACTCCTAGCAACTCCAAAAGGTTGTTGCTAGAAAAGTTGGTATATGTTGGTGCAAGCTACTGTATTGTATGTCGAGTTTTGCTCCATTAGATTCATCACTATGGTTTCCTTGTAGAGTTTCTATGATCGATTTCTTGGTTTCAACATTTAAATGTAAGGAGAAAAAATATACGATGGTAAGAGAAGTGCATAAACAAGCTAATGTCAGATGAACCTATAGATCAGAAATATGTACTGGATGCACATCCATTAATCTTTAAGACACCATTTAGCTAATTCAAAACATGCAGTTGTTGCTTAATTACACTTACAAAAAAAATTGTAGCATTTTCCCCATATGTTCCTTCTGTTAATGAATGTGTTTCCCACCACGACTGTCTCAAAAATCAAATTATATCTCCATGCATAGGTCATACTAGGCATCGATGGCAAATATGTGGCACTATCTTGATATTCTTCTCCAGAATCCCCAATGAATCGATCATATATATATATATAAATGGTTCAGTGATGTGTGGATGTGGTAATGTTTATTCATCATCTCAGGTAGAGAAAGCTTAAAGGTTGGTCAAATTTGTTATTACATGCTTTGACGATAGCCCAAACCATAGACCAGGTTTATATACCTCCGAAGATGGTAAGGGAAGGACATATATGGGATAAATGTGTAGGTAGAGTTTGCGCTTGTGTGAAACACAACAACACCACTATCTCAGGCTTCGATGACTCCCTAGATCACGGAGCAGGTTACTACACCTCTAAAGAAGGTAAGTGGAATAATATGATAAAAGGACAAGGATGGAACCAAAGTGTAAGGGGTATGGTTTCGTTGTTGGGAGGCCATCCAACAGAAGTGAGCATCGCTCAATCTTTCCAAAAGATGATCGAGGGGAACATATGTCAATCACATCCTAAAACAATTAGAACATGGTAGACCTAATATGAAGGAATTGGGCTATAGGAACGACATGTACTGATTTAATGTTTTCTTCCAAGAGTCCAATTCAAGTAGGGAATCATGGTGAGGATAGAAATAGATTGTGGCGTTTAATATAGTAGTATAGTACTTCCAAGAGTCCATTTCACAGAGGGAATCATGGGAAGGACGGAAACAGATGGTAGCATTTAGTAGAGCAGCATAGTAGATATAATGGAAAACAAGTTTCCTTTGATAAATTTGGGAAATACAATCATAGGCCGTCCATTTTTATTGAAAATATTTATCCAAACTTTCAACACCCTAAATATTAAAACAATTATAAAAAACTACCCTTCATGTAACAACTAACAATATTTAATTTATGTAATAACAAAACCTTTGGGTAAAATAACAAGAGATAATGGGTGTACCTCACAATGAAGCCTAATTGTCATTCTATATTTCTCATATAACACTATCAAATGACAACTATAACTCAAAATGTTTGTGATTATACCTGCTTTCAACTTACCCAATCCATTATTGTTTTTTTTAGGAGCCACACAACTACTATACTCTCAATGCACATATGTTTGGTTGTGAATTTGTTGTCTACATTAATCAGCCCATCCGCAAAACACAATATATTTTACCTCATATGATAATAAATCAGTCTTTTCAATAAATATAACATGCTAATACATGACTGGAAACAGTAAACTTACTACACATAACAACACACATTGACACTTTGCCTGAGTTACTGACACCATGTAAGTACACAACATAGCCCCTCCACTTTTATAAGAAATACTTAGATCGAAACCGATTACCATAAGTATCTAACCAACTATAAAAAGTTGTTTATACATTTACCTGACTCACAATGAAGCACAGAATTGTCACAATTTAGCCTCCAAATTGGGAGGCGTATAAACAAAGATTTTAATTCATGTATAATAAAATATGGTCAGTGTACTACGATTATCCACTTTATCATTTATATTGTCAATTTGGTAGATATGAACCTATACCACACTATAATAGCACTATAGACTCATTTACCTAGCCATTGATATTTTATAAATCATTTCTATCAAAAAAATCATAATAAGATCATGTTGATGTAATAACAATTATCTAAATGCACAGAAACAACAATTAATATTATATGTCTCACTATGCTATCTAGTAAAAAATAGTGGTGCAAAAGAAGAAGAACAAAAATCCTACCAATACATTACTTTTCTTGTAACAAAATGATTTGCAAATTTGTTATGTCTAAATTTTGAAATTTTCCAACCCAGTGACCATATAAGCATGTTTATACTTTGAAAGTATCAATTATAACACAATATGCAGCCATAGTACCAACAAAAAAACCTTCTTTCATTTGTATGGTAATTTTGTGCAGCACATGATTGTACATATTTTTATTTTGAATATTATTTGCAAGATCTACATTATTTTGAATTAATACATATCAATTAAGATATGATCATAATAACACTTTAGCCAAACATACTACATCCCCTAACAACATATGTACTATTTTATCATTGATGATTTGTACCGTTATGTCAATTAATTGACATGTTATCTTAAAAAAGAGGTCAGTACAACATATGTTAGTACAACATATACAAATCAAGTACACAACAAACTTCAAGAATGAGGGTTAAAAAAAAAATCAATATGTATATTGATGCACATCAGTTACTTTTACTACCAAAAGAATTCTATGCATATAACAACACACACCATTGGATGCACTACTATAGAAATGGCTTATAAAGTCAATTTTACAGGTGTCGGTTGTATAAATAAACCGACATCGACACTATACAGTGTCGATTGATAACATAAACTGACATCCAATCTATGAAGGGCGCCCAGACACGGGTACCGCTTCTATTCAGTGTCGGTTACTTATTAAAAAATCGACGCCTAAAATTAATCGCCAAATCTAAAATTTCCAGCGGAAAAAATTACCTCTAAAATTTAACATATGGCGTCGGTTGATAAATAATAAACCGACGACTAAAGGTTATTCACGAGACATAAATTGGGCACATTTTGGTCATCAGTTTAACCACAATGACTGACGCTTATGAGTTTTCCTGCACTGTCTATGGGGAATTTTTCACACCCTTTAAGCGTCGGTTGTCAGAAGACACTGATGACTATGGTCATTGATCGAGAACAATTTTTTTAATCAGCATATGTATTTAGACGTCGGTTGTTTTGTAGTTACAACCGACGACTATAGTTGAGAATAGGTGTCGGTTTTTGTGGAGAACCGACACTGTTAATTCTATGTGTCGGTTTATTTGAATAATCGACGCCTATGGTACAGTTAATAGCCCCGCAAAACAGATCTCTTTTCCCCATTATCTCTATTTCATTGCAACTCTGCTAGGTCTGGTGATTCTGCTCCCCGTCGTCGCCGCCGCCGTTGCCCCGAATGTCGTTGCTCCCCCGCACCGCCAGCACTCCTGGTCGATGCCCTCGTCGCCGCTCCTGCTGCTCTCCCTTCCTCCGCCGCTCCTCACCGGTGCCTCTTCTCTCCTCGCCGCCGCCCCCGCCGGTGGCTGCTGTCCTCTCCACGCCGCCCTCATCGCCGTTCCTCTCCTCTCCTCGCCGCCGGTGCCGGCTGCCAGCTGCTGCTAGGTCTTGCTCTGGCCGCTGCTCTCCTCTGCCCTCAAGGTATGCCCGCCCTGCCTTCTTCCTTCTTCCTCTGCTTCGGCGGCTGCTTGGGCGGTGCCAAGGCATGCCTAGGCTGCTGTTGGGCATTTTTTTATTTTTTTTTAAGTTGTTTACTTATTTGTGTTTATTTATGTACTGATTTTGTTATGATTTAATCATCTACTTAATGAAATTTATTTATAAACTGATTTAACTATATTTTTCAATTGATCTGTATGTATTCATCTAATGTTTGTATTTATTTATATACTGATTCAGTAATTAATTGATCATCATCTACTTATTTATATTAGTTTATCAATAGATTTGTATTTATTCATCTACTTATTTGTATTTTTTTGTCTACTATTTTTATTTAGTTATCTAATCATTTGAATTTATTTGTGTACTACTTTTGAAATTATATAATCATCTAGTGATGTAGCTTTATAGTGATGTAACTTTATCACAAGCTCATTATGAACCATTAGATCTGGATCTTAATTAGGGTATCTCTACCATCCTAACTATGAAATTGGTAACTTGTTTCATTGTTGAGTATATTGAGAATCCTAATCACCCTTCTTGCTTAATGATGAACTGTAATGCACACATGTGACATGCTTGGAATGTAAATGATGAACTTTTCCCTAAATTTCCAATCACACTTTCAAAGACATCAATAATCACCCTAACTTGAAGAACTAGGATTTTAGGTGTAAGAATGACAACACATGTATTTGTTGGCCTAGAAACCCATCCAAGATTTACTCATTAGGAGTAAATCTTGGATAGTCCCCGGTTTGGGACTGTTCTTGAACACCTGATCTCGCTTAGGATGTAAGTGTATAATGTGTATTGGGTTTTTGAGAAAATTTTGGCAGCATTTCCCCGTTTGTTCTCTAAGTACATATGTACTTAGAGAACAGCGGGGAAATGCTGCCGAAATTTTCTTGAAAACCCAATACACATTATACACTTGCTAGTGAGATTAGGTGTTCAAGAATGGGATAGGTGGTACACATTTATTATATATAAGAATGACATCACATGTATTTGTTAACCCTAGACCCTAATCTTATTGTAATGTATATTTGATTTCTCTTTGATCATAGAATGGATAGATCATGGATGTCCATTCGCAATCGCTGCACCCTAGAGTTTATTTCTGGTCTTGACCAGTATATTATATTTTTCAAGGAACATAGGAAACAACCTGGAGATAGGTTCTACTGTCCATGTAGGCATTGCAGTAACAACTTGAAAGTCAGCACTGGTGATGAAATCAAAAGTCATGTCATGTGCAACGGGATTATACAAGGTTATACATAATGGCACTGGCATGGAGAGATTTCAAACCCGAAACCAGTGGATGTCGATAGCAGTGCTTGTGGTGCTTGTGTGGAAGAAGAAATTGCCTACGATGACGTAGATGTGAATGAACCAGTTCCAGTAGACATCGTTGATGCGATGCTGGATAGTTGTGGGGTAGAGCACACTGATCCACCTCCCATTTTTAGAAACATTGTGCATGATGATGAGATACCGTTATACACAGATTGTACTAAGTTTACAAAGCTTAGCGTTGTGTTGAGATTGTATAAGCTGAAAGCTAACAATAGATGGAGCGATAAAAGCTTCACGTCATTGTTGTCTTTGTTGAAAGAAATGCTTCCTGAAGGAAACAAGCTGCCAATCTCAACATACCAGGTAAAGAAATTGTTGTGCCCAATGGGAATGGATGCCAAGAAGATACATGCATGCCCAAATGATTGTGTATTATTTCAAAAGGACTATGCAGATTTGAAAGATTGTCCAAAATGTGGTGCGTCACAGTATAAATTGACGACTTCGGGGGAGTCCAAAACTGGTTCTCCTACCAAGGTGATGTGGTATCTACCTATAATATCACGGTTTCAACACTTGTTTGCCAATCCGATAGATGCGAAGAATTTGAGGTGGCATGCAGATGTTAAGAAAAATAATGATGGGATCCTACGACATGCGTCTGATTCCCCACAGTGGAAGAAGATTGATCTATTGTACCCTGAATTTGGTGAAGAAGTCAGGAATCTAAGACTTGGGCTTTGTACAGATGGGATGAATTCGTACGGGACATTGAGCAGCCAACATAGCACTTGGCCACTGATGCTTGTTATATACAATCTTCCTCCCTAGCTGTGTATGAAAAATAAGTACGTAATGATGTCGTTGTTGATATCGGGCCCTAAACAACCTGGAAATGACATCGATGTTTATCTTGAACCTCTGATTGATGACTTAAAGAAACTCTGGGGTGAAGGTGTGATGACCTATGATGCTTCACAAAGAGAGACATTTCGTTTGCATGCTATGTTGTTTTGCACTATTAATGACTTTCCAGCATATGGGAATTTATCTGGATATAGTGTCAAAGGAGCTAAAGTGTGTCCTATATGTGAAGAGAACACTGATTCAATAAGACTAAAACATGGCGGTAAGACTATATATCTTGGTCATCGAAGATTTCTTACAAAATTCCATCCGTATCATAGGAAGCGCAAAGCATTCAATGGATTGAATGAGGAACAGAGTGCACCTAAACCTATACCAGGGGAGGTTGTTTATGAAAAAGTAAAAGACATTGTCAATGAATTTGGTAAGAGATCACAATGTACTATGGCCACACGGAGTGACAAATCTTTATTAAAGAAGAAGTCAATATTTTGGGATCTTCCTTATTGGAGTTCTTTGACAGTCAGGCATTGTATCGATGTCATGCACGTTGAGAAAAATGTCTGTGATAGTGTCATTGGTACTTTGTTGAATATACCAGGTAAGACTAAAGATGGGATAAAATCCAGACTGGACCTACGTGAAATGGGAATAAGGTCAGAATTAATAGAATTTCATGAAATGGACAATCGGAGAACATACTTACCTCCCGCTTGTTACACATTGTCTAGAAAGGAGAAGAAAGCTTTTTGTGAATGTTTGGTAAATGTTAAGGTGCCATAGGGTTACTCATCCAACATCCGTAGATTGGTATCAATGAAAGATCTGAAGTTGATATGTCTTAAATCTCATGATTGTCACACTCTAATGCAACAAATATTGCCTGTGGCAATTAGATCTATATTGCCGAAGCATGTAAGGTTTGCAATCACCAGACTTTGTTTCTTTTTTAACAGTCTGTGCAGCAAAGTTATTGACCCTGATACTCTCGATAAATTGCAAAGAGAAGTGGTTGTTACCCTATGTCAGCTTGAGATTTATTTTCCTCTGTCATTCTTTGATATCATGGTACATCTTGTTGTCCACTTGACTATGGAAGTGAAAATGTTGGGACCAATTTTCTTGCATTGGATGTATCCCTTTGAATGATACATGAGCGTTTTTAAAAGTGATGTTCGAAACTGTTATCGGCCTGAAGGGAGTATTATTGAGGGTTATGTGGCGAGAGATGTTATGGATTTTTGCAATGACTTTCTCAGTGGTAATGACACTCCTGATAATGACAAGAATATTGACGAGCAATTTGGCAAAGGAATTTTGGGATCACGTGTGAAAGTAATCAGCCGTGAGCAGTTGGAACAAGGTCACTTGTATATTTTACACAACATGGACGAAGTGAACGTTTATATCGAGGAACATACTAATTTCATCAAGAGACAATATCCTCGAGCCAATACAATGTGGCTTGCTAGAGAGCATAATAAGACATTTATTAAGTGGTTTGAAGATAAAGTATTACATCAACTATCTCAAACACCAGATGATATTACTGAAACTATCAAATGCCTCGCCTTTGAACCAAAATTGACTGTTATGTCTTATGAAGGGTATGACATTAATGGATTCACATATTACACAAAGCGCCAAGATGATAAGAGTGTCGTCCAAAATAGTGGGGTCACCCTTCAAGCATCGACTATGTTTTTTGCAAGTGCAAAGGATAAGAGTCCACGTGAAGCTAAAATGTCATATTATGGTGTCATTGAAGACATATGGGAGTTTGACTACATAGATTTCAGAATTCTTCTCTTCAAATGTAATTGGGTTGATAACACCAAAGGAGTTATAGTGGATGAATTGGGTTTCACTTTAGTGAACTTTGAAAAGATTGGCGAGAAGGGTGAACCATTCATATTGGCATCACAGGCGAAACAAGTATTTTATATCGATGATCCTGCAAATGATAAATGGCCGGTTGTTCTTCATAGTACAAGACAGTTCATTGAAGATCCTATAGATGAAGAACAGTACTATGATAAGTATGATGACTCCAGTCCATTCTCAGTTGGGTTGCCAACACCAGCAAATATTGAAGCTAATGATGACTTGTATGTGTGCGGAGATCACAATGAAGGATTGTTAATTGATAAAAAATCACAATATTAGAGGCATGTTTATATTTTTTTATATGTTTTATTTTTCTGAATATGTGAACTTTACAATGTGAATGTGATAGAGTCCTATATACTCATTAAGGTGCTTGGAATAATTAATTACACAGTCCTATATACTCATTAAGGTGCTTGGAATAATTAATTATAAACATTTTTTAGTCTTTTTTATTTTTCCAGAAAAATCTGGCCGGTCGAGTTTGTCTCTCTCAGAACTCGACCGATCAAGGTTCTGTTGTGATACAAAATGTCTTCCAAAAATTCTAAAAATTTAATATGTTGTTCAAAACTGAGTATCTCCTGATGTGAACTTTACAATGTGAATGTGAACTTTACAATTTGAATTACTTTACAATTTGAATTACTTTACAATGTAAACTTTACAATGTGAATTACTTTACAATTTGAATTACTTTACAATGTGAACTTTACAATGTGAATGTGAATTTTCAGATGGCGGAGCATTCTTCTGATGACCGTGCTGATGATTACCGTGAGGGTGAGGACATCAATGCGCCGCCTCACAATGTAAGTTTTAAAAATATATCATATATTTATATCTATATGTACATTTATAGTTATATCTTGTGAATGTGTTTATTTTGTCAAATTTTAGGTTGATGATGCTCATGTACCATCTGAAGCACTTGAGGCACTTGATCAGCAGCACCAAAATGTTGACAAGAGAAGGGGCATCACTATGATGAAGAAGTTAATAGAGCAAAAGGGCAATCGACCCAAACTTGTTGTGGATTTTGATAATGCAGGAAATGCATCTGGTGTGAATCGCAATTTGTTTGTTTCATATCTTGGGTATGTTACTCGTAGACATTGCGGTTGTAAGATAGATTCTTGGCATAAAGTTTCTAAGGAGAAGAAATTTGTAATATGGAAGGATTTATGTGAGTTATTATTAATTTGCAATTCTATTTTGTAGATTACTAATTTTTTGGATACTAGTTAATAGCAATTCTATATATTTTGCAGAGTATATTTGAATTGGATGAAAAGCTGCGTCGTAAATGCATGATGTAACGCTATGGGAGAGTCCTAAGGAACTATAGGACAAATCTCACCCGAGAATACATAAAAGAAGCTGACAAGAGGAAGAAGACAGCCACTGAACAGTGGAACTTCCTGGACAAAGAAGAATGGGACGCATTTGTTGCTTCAAGACAAACTGATGAATTCAAGGTATTAGGCGTCAGTCCCAATCTCATTAATATATGTTGTATTCACCTATTCAAGATTAACATTTACTGTTACTAACCAAATCATTAATTTGCATACTAACTAGGCCCTCAGTGAGGCACAAAAATCAAGGCGTGCACTGAATGTGCATGACCACACAATGGGTCCAAATGGGTATGTAGGCATTCGCCAAAGACTACAGTCTGAGGCTACTGCTCAGTCTGCTGCTACTCAGGAGTCCTCTACTATAGATAGCACACCTCTGCCTCGCCATGATGTCTGGATAGCTGGGAGGCAAAATAAGAAGGGAGAAATAAGGACGCCCGCAACTGTTGAGGCGGCTGCAAAAATGGTAAAATACAACTCTTACAGCAATCGTTTGAATATTGATTATTTGTGGTGTTTACTTAATTACAAATTTTTGTTTTGGCAATTAGAGGGAGCTGCACTAGCTGAGAAAATAAGGCAAGTTCATCCCTGAGGGCACAAGGGATGAATTGACAGTTGCTCTGGGTAACCCAGAGCATCCTGGACGTGTTAGGGCTGCAGGCGCTGGTGTGGGCATCAAATCTTTTTTTGGGCCATCCCAGCGCAAACATGTCCCAAAAGTGGGACTTTCACAAGAAGAGGTAACATATTCTTTCTTTATAATGTTACTGTAAAAAGAGAATTCAATCATTATAAGCTAATGTTTCTTTTATCCATGTATAGGTAGATAAGCTAGTTGATAGGAAACTCGAAGAAGCACTGAAAAAGTGGCAGGCATCTTAGACTGTCACTCAGCAAACAGTACCTATCATAGCATCCCTCTCTACTCCTACTGTAGAGGTTGGGAGTAATCTTGACCCACCACCTAGCACATCCGTTGTAAGTATTTTTATGACATAGTAACTAGTTTTTTAATTCAAAATGATATGTATATATGAAATTGTAGTCGTTTAAAAAAAAGATGATATGTATATATGTATATAACATTCTTTACACAAAAATTTGTAGGTGTTGAAGCCATGCCATCTAAAAAGTAAAGAATATGTCGTTGTAGAGGCGTCAGCTTACCCATCCCTACCAGGGAAAATATTTCACGGGTCTCCATTACCAGCTGGTTGGATTCGTGTGAGCCCGGTACATATATTCTCCAAGTGGATGGATCTTCCATTGCCATATGCCCACCCAGATTGTGACACACTTGGTGAGGTAGAAGGCGGAGTGATATTGTGGCCAAAAGAGGATGTCCTCTTTACTGAAACTGTATGGTAAGTTTACATTACGTTAAATTGTTAGTGTGTGTGTATGATGTCAGTTGATATGAAATTATATATATATATAGGTTAAAAAGAAGACACCCACAACATCTAGGCCTCCACCTCCACCTCCTACATTACCCAGTTGGGTTCCACAGGACCTACCTGTCCTGTTAGGTCCTAACTGTAGGGGTATGGCAATATGGTTAGGCGAACATGATATAAATTGCCCTATAATTGTTTCTATAGATTCAGATGTTGCAGGTCAATCATACGAAAGCAAACTATTTATACAAGATATTTTGGAGTTGTTTCAATATGATTGGATAAATACATATGTGATAGAGCTATGGATAAGGTGAGATCTTCTTTATACACCCATATACCATGTGTAGGATTTGGTGATCTGGTTTCTTATTTATTAATGCATGCTTAATTAATACATATTTTGCAGCTACTTAGACAAGATATGTGCAGATTTTGCATTCGAACATGTAGGATTTTTTATTCCATCTTTGATTAGTCTAGTAGCTAAAGACCCTCCGTCAGTTCAACAATACTGCTGTGAGGCTTTTACAAATTTTGCTCAAAATAAGAAGACGGTGATAATAGCTCCATTCAATGTCGAGTAAGTTTACTTTGCTTATTATAATTTGGACTTAAAAAATTACATTTTTATTGTGGATTTTAAGTTATTAATTTTTAACTATTTTACCTCTAGTGGTATGCATTGGGAGTTACTAGTTATTGTCCCCGGGACGTTCACTGTCTATTATCTAGATCCTAAGGGGAGTAAATTGAATTCAAAATATGGACACATAATGAAAATGGCATTATTCCGGTGAGAAATATTTCATTTTCATATCCGTTAACATATGTTATTACATTACTATTTAATTATACAATGTACTGTGTTACATTAACATGTAGGGGTTTAGATGAGTTTAAAAAAGCTGGAGGAAAGGTCCCCACGAAAAAGAACCAGCCAATAATTTGGAAGAACGTGAAAGTAAGTTCCCGACTGCAATATATGTATATATTATTTATGTGAACAATGCTTAATTAGTTGTATTTTTTAATATTTTGTATGTTTGAATTTATAGTGTGCTACACAAGACAATAGATCAGCATGTGCATACTATGTGATGCGATATATGCACATGATTATCAAATATGCCGCAGTGGACATCGATACTATTCCTGAGGTATTATATAGTCTCATTAGATAATATGAAATATATCAATCTTATTTATAGCTCATTAATTATATATATACATCATTCTCTTTGCAGGTGTTTACAACTGAGCACACTATAGGAAATGCCTTACCAGATGTACATGCTCCCTATACGATGGGAGAATTAAATGAAGTAAGAGAAGAATGGGCAACAACCATACAAGTAGTGGGGGTTTTAACATATAATTGGGATGTTGATAGCAAATAATGACTAAAGAATGCTATTTTGTAAATGAATTTCTAAATTATAATATATGTGTGAATGTTTCTACATGTCTGGATGTTTCTACATGTGTCTGAGTAAAAATGAATGAAACTGTTGGTTGCTATATGAATGTTTCTACATGTGTGAATGTGAAAATGAATGGAACTACAAATTGCTAGCTACATGAATGTTTCTAAATATGTGAAAATAAAATGGAACTGTAGGTTGCATTGCTAAATGTGTGAATATTTTTGTTGTTAATTTTGTAGGTTTGTGGCCTCTTGTTGGCTGATATCAATGGATGTCGTAAAACCTACAGTTCATAACTGAACTGCAGGTTTCTCATCCTGCGACCAGCCATACACCAGGTCTGCAGAATGACAGAAAAAAAAAATAGGTGTCGATTATTTGTATAAAACCGACGCCACATAGTTACAGTGTCGGTTTCTACTCGTAACCGACGTATATTTCCTTAACATCACGGTCGTGCTGGCCAGCAAGGCCGTGGCAGCGGACCAGACACCAAGGCCGTGTTGGGAGTGCACGACCGTGGCAGCGGACCAGACACCAAGGTCGTGCTGGCCAGCACGGCCATGTTGGGAGTGATATGACGTCAGTTTCTTATCTAATAACTGACGCTGATAGTGCCCAAGATGGCGCCCTTCTGTGGCGCGAAGGTATATGGCGTCAGTTTCTTATCTAATAACTGACGCCTATAGTGCCCTACTGGCGCATTTTCGGTGGCGCGCGAAGGGTTTTGGCGTCGGATTTTGAACCGACGCGTAACGGCTGGGCTTTTAGCGTCACCCACATAGGTGTGTCTTCGAAACCGACACTAAAGGCTTTAAATAATCGACACTAAAGGTCGGTTATGTACTAGTGATGTTTCAATTTAGTTTGTGACAAAATAACTACCTACATAGCCCATCCATTTTTTTTCTATAAGAATACATATCAAATGCACATATCACTAATGGTCACTATAATCATAACCATTTCTATATACATCCATTTACGTTATTCATATAGTAACAAATTGTAGTAAGTCAAGTAACATCAGCTACATTGATTACTAACAAAAATGCACTAATGTGTACCATATCCTAGCAATCAATAACAAAATAAAGTTGTGTGTATTACACTATCATTCTTTAAAAAAGTAGTGATTTCTTGACAATTTTTTTAGAAAAAAAATAGAAGTATCCTCAAGGCATGTACAACTTGATTGAGGTGTAGAAAATAGAGCATGCTCAATGCAAGATTATGCACCTAGACACCCTAATATTCCATGTAGGATACGGGCATGCTCAAACTAGGATATGATAATGCTCAAACCAAGAACATGCTATGGGTTAAGATATGGTTCTCTATAGCACATCTTTGCAAGAAACATACCACTTCATGTGTACTTAACTGAAATAAGCATGGACGGAGTGGATGTGTAGGATTATGACATGTTGTTAGGTATTTTGAAATTAGGATCTATCATTTCAATCCATGGTACAATTTATGTTTTAGTATTCAACACCCTATATGAGGGTGAGGGCAAGTGGACGGTAATTATTATTTCAAAAATGTTATGTGGACACAATTTTGGAACCCAAGTAATCCTTTTCCACAAAACAAAGGGTATGAGTAATAAATTATGTTATTTTATTTTAGTACCCTTTGTTTTGTGGTGGAAAGTGACTTGGGTTCGAGTTTGGGTTCCAAATTCTATCCACATAGCAAATGATGACACTGAAGAGATGGTCGAATGTAAAGTGTGGAAATCTACGGTGGAGCTAGATGATCTACGAATGGTGTCACAAGTAACTTGACCCTTAACTAAGGTTCATGGAAATGCTTGTTCCAATTCACAAAATGTACTCTTATATATGGGATTGTATCCTATCATCTAGTTGAGATAATTAAACTAACTTTGATGATATTGTTACAATAACAAGCTAACATCATCACTACACCAAACTAACATCATCACTACACCATTGTAAATACAATTTAGCTATCATTTAATATTGTGATTCAAGATTTTAGTCATTCTAGATAATATTGGTTCTTATATGATGAGGAAAATGACATATTATTCTAGATACTTACCTACTTCTAATCATAGGTAGTCATATAATAACTATATTGAATGGCTCAAGAGAAAGACTAACTCTTATCTTACCCCAATGTTCCTCATAAGTTACTTTAAAAATTAGGATGTCAGTTGGTTGCAAAATGGGATATTGAAAAGTAGAACACATGTTGACGATTCAAAACAAAACAAATCAACAAGTAACCAAATTAAAATTCTCATATATTGGCACAATGTTATAAGTTGGTCGATGAGATTAGTAAGCATGCCAATTTTAGTTTTTTATTAGTACTCAGACTTTTGGGTAGGTCGACTATCTTACAATTTTAACATTTGACACATACAAGAGAATGGGATGAAGTTTCATAATGAAAGAAATTCTCACATATTAGTTAAAACAAGGATGATTGTCGATAGTTATAATCCATAAAGTATTTGTGTGGTAAATATGAAAAATGAACAACTGAAACATATAGTTGTTCATCCATCTATTACTCTGGCAGATAAGTTGAACAGAGGAAAAGAGGAAAATAAAATTTGATACATGTATGAACAGAGGAAAACAAAATTGAATATTATCAATGTAGTACAAACATACTGGGAATAGAAAGGCAGTGACAACAAAGATTGGTCCTTGATGAAAAATAAATTAACATTATGGGAGTATTATATAGCGAGTAGATGTGACTTGATGTATGCAATGTAGATTGACAAATCTTATGCCAAACATAACCCATGGGACAACATTCCTTATAGGAATACCTCACCTCTTTGAATAATTTTCCAAAGACATATACATTATTTGAAATACCATTCACAACCCTCTACACCATAGGCATAAGATTAATTTTTAGCCAGAACCATGGTTGAAAGGTATGGCCCTGATCAACCACTTCACAAACCCTAATATTATCCCTCGTAATCTAAAATACGTCACGACACATAGAGTTGTCAATTTTCTTGGATCGTGTAGACACAATCACTTCAGTAACTCAATTAATCAACTCTTTTTCGCTTCTAACCTGGAGGATATAATGACTCAATTAGACACAGACACTAGATCTACCATTACACAGAAATGGGGCCACAAGTACTCTACATGTATCAACCTACCACATGAAATGAGTTTAATCAAAACCAAAATGTCAAGAAAACACTAATCAATCATATCACCATAAAGGTACAAAATTAAAACCAAAAATAACTTTCTAAATATGTGAGAGAATGTTTACACAAAGTTCCATCGTCTTGCACATAGGTAAAACCATACCAAGTACCTTTACATTTGTTCTTTGGTGTCAACCACAACCTGTTATACAAAATATATTATCCACATGTTTACAATATGTACAAATACAAGTACACTACCAAAATCTTGACTCAATGTAAATCATCTACAAAAATTTCCCGCTCAAACTTGATAGTACAAGGAAAACTCTAGGATTCACTAAACAACCCATCAACCTTATTCCTCTACAAATATCCAAACTACTCCTCCTCACTACTACGGGTCTGACGGTGCCATTAACGATCACCTAAAAAGATCTCATGACCCATGAGGTGAGACTCATGTCTTAGCAAGAGATATAACTTATAAAAACATTTTTTCCTATAGAAGGATTATATAATTTAATAAATTAAAGTAGATAGTATTACAGAGTTCAAAGACTGTATAACTTACTCACAATAACAAGCATAGATGGAGTCATGATATAGTTAACTTCTCTTACCACATCATAAACCTTCTACAAAATAGAAAGAAACAAAGCAAGGGTCATCATCCAATGTGAGTCACCAAGTACCCCTAACATATATGCTACACGAATGGATTACATATTTCATTAAGCCCTGGGCCATTGAGGCATACCACTCAAACTACTAGCTGACTACTACAAAGTCAAAAGCATCTTCGTACAAGATCTAGGATGACTGGAATCCTAAGATCACTTCCCCTCAGTTAGTTTGAGTAACAAGCATAGTGGCACATTAACAACCTACTCTGCCCTGGTTATACAAGCCAAGGCCCTAGAAATAGGGGTATGAACCCAAAAAGTCCTAGTTACGATGACAATCACTCTCAACACATATCAACTTAGAGACATAGCCTCAACCACTCTCTAAAACCTTGGGGTTTGGGTGGCAGAGATATACCATCCCTATACGCACATATACTCAATAGTATACGACTTGAGCCCGTCTTCGGATTACTTATGTCACTATCTTGTAAATTTTTGACACTACAACAGTTCTACAATCATAGGATAGTACATGATTAGGGTTACACTTGATTAATTACGTCTATAAGTAGTTTGACTGCATCAACTAAGTTACATACAATCTCCTAACATGTGCCTACAAAATAAGTTCTAGAGTAAAATTTCAAAAGAAATAAAACATAAGCAATATGTTCTATGTTACTCCATCATGGTATATTCATCCATGTCCATCCACAAAAAGGACTAGATCTTCAACTAGGGTGCATAATGGCCCCAAAATGTCATTTAGGCAAAATAGAATAACCTCTTGTAGGAACTTCATTATCATCCAAAATTTTACAAACTGTTTCAAAATTCATATACAAGAAATCACCCCAAACTTCAACATAAATGTTCACTGCATGTAAGATTAATGGCATTTCCAAGAACTAGGCATTTATGTAACCAAAACGTAGCATGAATGAGCGACTTTCTACATTATAATTTTGTCCAACTATCATTTAAGCATCAAAGTAGTAAATAAAATCATTAAAACCACCATAAGTTAACCACTATAGAGTAAGGTTTAAAGTATGGGTTAGACTTATGTATAGTGGTTACCAAAACAGCACATATATGACATTTTTAAAAGTCATAACACCAATAATATCATATTTCAAACCTTACATGTTCATGAAAATCTTATTTATAGAAGAAACATTTATATGGACTAAGGAAATCTTATCAACTTGTATCATCATCATTCTCATCTCAAACAATGCACAAAAAGGTCATCTTTCCTCATATTATGAGTTTCCTAAAACAAGAATTACACAAAACATGTTATAAGTAGGCAAGAGACATATTAGAGGTTATATCACGCACCTTAAGATGAAGGATACCATCCAAACAACAAGGTATCACAAAGAAGAGAGACTAAAATGTCAAGCTTTATACTACAAGGGCTCCAAGGTAGCTCCTATCTTTAAGAACGGAGTAGATCTAGAACAAAAGAGAGAAAAAATAGTTTCATCCATGTGTACGAGATTCCAACTAGGAACACCATAGATCTTGACATGGTGAAGTGAAGAATAAGGAGAACAGAAATAAAACAAAGTTAATATGGAAGATCTTACGTGTAAGCGGTAAGGAACTAGGCAGGAAGGCTTCAATCTGTCATAGAAGAGCTAGATACAAGTCTTATAGCAACATGCAACCATGATGTAGCAAGGCTTCATCCTCAAGAAGCTTATCCTTTCCCAACTGATGACTTTGGATGAGCTCCAATAGTAAGAACTTGTTTGGAGTGAAAAGGTTTGTTTCAGAAAACATGGGAGGGGTATATATAGCTAGGATGAGAGAGAAAGGAGGTCAAAGGTCGAAAATTGTTTTATTATCGGTCAATGATCAAGTTTTCCATCTATTTATACAACCAGAACAACCATAAGTTTGCATCCTCCAAGGAAAAACCATCTAGTATTGAGAGAAGGGCAACCATCTAGAGTTTGAGTGTAGAACAATCATTAGGTTGCAAAATAGTACAACCATCGCATTACAACTCCTCAAGGAAAACCATCTAGTGTTTGAGTGCAAAACAACCATTTAGTGTTTGAGTGTAGAACAACCATCAGATTGCAAACTAGTGCAACCACTGGATTGCAACTCCTCAAGGAAAACTATCTAGTGTTTGAGTGTAGAACAACCATCTAGTGTTTGAGTGCAGAACAACCATCAGATTGCAACTGTGCAAGGAAAACATCTAATCTTTGAGTGTAGAACACCCATCTAGTGTTTGAGTGCTACAAAACCATCAGATTGCAAACCAGTGCAACCATGAGATTATGAACCCAAACAGCATCAAAAGGTGCAAATTCCTTCACATCCACATAGAATGATCATCAAGGGTTGATACCTTTATGCATAAAGATTTAAATAATTCAAATAAGAAAAACTTTATCATATTATCAAGAATACCATGATGCAAAATATACATATGTTAAAATTGTGGTTCGATCCCTAAAAAGGGGAAAGTTGCATCACGGTTCATACAAGTACATAAATTTTCAAAACTTAAGCAAACAAAGTTAGATTTGGATCAAATTTGAAACATAGCTTTCTCAACTAATATATTAACATAAAACAAGGTTTAATTATGAAACTATATACCCAATTAAATTAAATAAGTAAGTTTAATCATTAAACCAGGTTATAGGTCTTACAACCATAAACCCCTAATAGGGATTTTGCCACTAAAATCCTATGCAAACAAGGATGGGTACTTCCGATACATCTCAACCTTTCACTCCCATGTGGCTTCCTCCATGCCTCGATGATGCCACAACACCTTCACTTAATCTATATCCTTTTTCCTCAGCTTCTTTACATGCTTATCTGAGATCAAAACTAGACCTTCAAAATAAGAAACAACCTTATGTAACTCTACTTCGGTTGGCTTTATCGTCTAGTCTGTATTGGGGTGACACTTGATCAACATAGAAACATGGAAAATATTGTACAAATATGGTGGTAACTCCATCTTGTAAGCCACTTTTCCAATTTGTTCCATGATAGGATAAGGTCACATAAACCTAGGAGCTGACTTACTCTTCTTACCAAACCCCAACACACCCTTCCGAGGGAATACCTTGAGATACACAGTCTCCAATTTAGAACCCCAACAGCCTAGAACGGTTATCGATGTATGACTTCTTTCTATCTTGAGATGTCTTCAGCTATTGTTGGATCACCTTGACCTTCTCGATAGTCTGTTGAACTAACTCAGGTCCCAAAATTTGATACCCACTTATGTCATACCAACAAAGGGGTGATCGTCAATACCTCACATATAAAGCCTTATACAGTGCCATGTCTATGCTTCTCTTATAGTAGTTGTTGTAGGAAAACTCAATCAGACTCAGGTGAATATCCCAAATCCAAAAAAATGAATGAACACATGTTCTCAAAAGATCCTCTAACATCTGAATAGTCCTTTCTTATTGGCAATCTATCTATGGGTGGAAGGTTATGATAAACCTTAATTGCATCCCTGAGGTTGTATGCAGACATTCCCAGAACCTACTCATAAACTGAGGACCTCTTTTTGATAATACGGTAAATGGTATGCCTTGTATACAAACTATCTTGTGAATGTATACATGTGCCATTCTCTATTGTATAGGTTGTCTTGATGGTAAGAAAGTGAGTTTACTTTGTTAATTAATCAAGAATCACTCAAATGAAATCATGACCTTTAGTTTTTCTTGGAAGGCCAACCACAACGTTCATAGTAATGTGATCCCATTTCCACTATGGAATTGGCAAAAGGCCATAACATCCTTATAGGCTTCTAATGCTCCACATTTACATGTTGACAAACTAGGCACTCAGCCACAAACTCTACCACATCATTCTTCAAACCTAGTCACCAGTACAAATCCTTCACTTCCATGATGCATCACATGCATCAAGGAATAAGCCTCCTCAAGCAATATCTCTGTCATACTACTAGTGTGAGGAACCACATATCTATTGTGGAAGCACATTGTCCCATAATCTAACTCATGAAATCCATCATGCTTCCCACTGCCAAACTCTGACCTGATGCTTTGTATCACAGTATCACCCTTCTATGAATCTTTAATATGTTGTATCAATGTTGGCTTTACATGTAACTATGCCAACAAACCTGCTAACAAGGATACCTCCACTGGTATGTTCATTTGTCTAAGTGACACCAACATGTCCTACTTGTGACACATCATGAAGTGTAACTACACTTTATCTATTGACGATGAATAAGATGACTTTCTACTTAGTGCATCAACCACTACATTCACTTTTCCAGGATGATAGTCTATTGTACAATCATTGTCCTTGATCAACTCCACCCATCTCCTCTGCCTCATATTTAGATCTAGCTTTGAGAAGATATACTAAAGGTTCTTGCGATCTATGAAGATTTGACACTTTTACCCATACAGTTAGTGCCTCCAAATCATCAAAGCAAGAATCACAACATCGAACTCCTGGTCATGGGTTGCATAGTTCTCCTTGTGTTTCTTAATCTATAGAGAAGTAAAAGAAATCACATTCTTGTCTTGCATCAGCACGCATCCCAATCCATTCTTTGAAGCATCAGAGAAAATGATGTAGCCTTCCCAGGATCTGGCAACACTAACACTAGGATACTCATCAACTTCACCTTCAACAACTGAAAAGAACATCAACATGTGTCATCCCAAACAAAAGGAGCACCCTTCCCTAGTCATCTTGGTCAAAGGTAGGGCAACTGCACTAAAGTTCTTAATGAACCTCCTGTGGTAACCAGCTAAATGTAGGATACTTTGAATCTCAGTTAGTGTATTATGCTACTCCCATCCCAATATTGACTGCACCTTCTTAAGGTCTATACAGACGCCCTTTGCAAAGATGACATAACCAAGGAAAGACACCTCGGTTAGCCAAAACTCACACTTACTGAACTTAGTATACAACCTATGTTACCTCGACAACTCCATAATTTGATGAGATGTTGCTCATATTGATGATTGTCCCTAGAGTATATCAAGATATCATATATGAACACAACCACAAAGTGATCAAGATATAGTCTGTAAAGTTTGTTCATTAGGTCCATAAATGTTGATGGTGCATTGGTTAGCCCAAATGGCATAACTACGAACTCATAATGACCATACATAGTCCTAAAAGTAGTTTTGGGCATGTCATCTGCCTCGATCCTCAACTGGTGATATCTCAACCTCAGGTCTACTTGGAATATATTGTATAAAACCCCTCGACTGGTTAAATAGATCATATATCCTCGGTAAAGAATATGTGTTCTTCACTGTGACATTATTCAACTGTCGATAGTCTATGAAAAACTTCATAGAACCATCCTTTTTCTTCACAAACAACACTGAAGAACTCTAAGGGGAAGTGCTTGATCGTATAAAACCCTTCTCCATCAACTCCTGCAACTACTTCTTAAACTCCTTCATCTCAGTTGGAGACTTCCTATAGGGTGTCTGAGCTATGGGTTGCATTCCAACAAGAAGATTGATTTCAAAATCAATCTCTCTAGGGGGTGGAACACCAGGAAACTCATCCAGAAAAATGTCCTCAAACTCACAAACCAAAGGTGCATCTTGGATACTAAGATTCATCCCTTTGGTATCTACTACATGAGCTAAGAAAGGTTCACATCATTATCTCACCAACTTCTCTTCTATCACAGTCGACACAAGACATGTAGGAAGAATATTCCTATCTACATGGAAAGTCTAGGATACATCTCCATCACTAAACATCACAACTTTAGAACTTCATTCCAAAACAACCTTATACTTATCCAAGGTATCCATTCCTAGGATCACATCGAATTGACGTGTATCAAGTTGCATGAGATCCACTTGGATGCTCTGTCCTGAGAAAGAAAGAATACAATATGGACACACCTCTCACAACACTGTGAAACCTACCAAAGGGGTTTCTAACAAGACATTATCATCTCTACTACGAATAGGCATATTACAACTACTTATCACCATTCTAGTGATAAATGAGTGTGTTACACCTGGGTCAACCAAAATAGATAAAAAGGTAGAAGAAGATAAGTGAGAATGAAAAAGTTCCATATGACTTGTCACAAACCATGGGTTGACCACTCTTTCTAGCTAACTCAAGGAGTAGAATCTAGTTGTTTCATGTTGTCGTCCACAACCTCTGTTAGATGGTCCTGAAGACCCTTCTGTGATGTTTGTCTACAACCTCTACCAACACCACTACAACTAAATTGTTGTTGTTGTAACCCCCTCTACCTCTACCTCAGTTGTTGTGTCACCTCCTCATTCTTCATGGGGCAAGACCATCTCACATGCCCAACCTGAACGCACTTATAGCACATTCTCGTATCATACAATGGCATAGACGGCCTTTTCATAAACACTGAAGCTGAATTGTTCACCCCTACTGGGGGGACTACAACCTCTCCCTTCACTAGGGGACCATTGTGACTGCACATGTGTATTGGTTCAGAAACTACTAATCTATGTGGTGGCTATTGGTACTAATGTGAAGAGAACCTTGACTTATTGAAATTGTTAGACAATTGTCCTTGGAACTAAGAAGACCTCTTCCTAGCATTGGCTTCTCACTTTTCTACAACCATCCATTCTATCCATCTCAGAAAATTCACAAAGGTGTAAAACTTCTCTCAATTGTCCAAAACAGATGTTGTGGTTTCTAACTTGGCATTCAAACCATTCTCAAACTTCTGACCCTCTCCTTCTCTCTAGTTTCCATGTGAGGACAAATCCTAAAAAACTTCATAAACTTCACCTTGTAGCCAATGATAGGCCATGATTCCTATCAAAACCATTCAAACTGGGCCATCTTCTCCTCCAGATTCGTCTCTGGGAAGTAACAGCTAACAAAGTCCCACCAAAACTCCTCCTCATTGATCATCTCTAGATGTCTCTTTTGCTCCTCAATGTCCCATGAATGGCTAGTGCTACCCTTCAAAAGGTAGACTGCATCCTTAACTTTGTTTTCCTATGAGATATTTAGAATCATGAATGCCTTCTCCAACTTGGTTATCTGCATATCGACATTGTTTGGGTAAGATGTTCCCTCATAATCTATGGCTTCTACCCATTTAAACCTCTCAAAGGTCTTTCCTGGACCCTTAGATTATGCATTTAGGAACAGGGGCCCTTGGTTGAGGTGCTGACATCCTATCCACCAAATGTGTAATCTTCACCATAAGCTATCCAAATATAGACTGAAAAGCTAGATCAACCATGGTTGAAGGGTCAAACATAGGCAGGATGGGTTGTTTTGACCCCATCTCATGTATTGTTCCTTCTTGTTCCTATCTCCTACCACCACCTCCTGGTGCCACAAAGCTACTTTCTACATGCTCTTCACATTCTCTAGATATGTCTGCATAACCATTAACCATAGCCAAATATGTTGGATCATATAAAAATAGACTCAACAACCTAAAGTCCTATGTCCCTATAAACTCAACGAACCCTAAGCTCTGATACCGCCAAATGTGGCAACCCGCCATGCTAAACGAGATTACTAAAAACTAAAACATCGATTTAACACTAATCAATCATATCACTATAAAGGTATATAATTAAATTCTGAATGTGTCATAGAACATTTACATAAAGTTCCATCATATTTCATATAAGTACAACCATACTAGGTATCTTTACATCTATTATGTGGTCTTAGCTATATCCTATCATACAAAATATATTGTCCACACATTACAACATGTACAAACACAACTACACTACCATAATCTTGAGTCGATGTACATCATCTGCAAAAATTTCCCACCCAAACGTGAGCGTACAGGGACAACTCTAGGACTCACTAAACAACCCACCAACCTTTATCCTATACGAATTTCCAAATTGACCCTAAAAAGATATGGTCTGATGTCATTGTTAACGATCATCTAAAAAGATATGGTGACCCATGAGTTGCGACCCATGTCCCAGTGAGAGATACAACTTCTATGAACATTTGTTTCTTATAGAAGGATCAAGTACTTTAATCAATTAAATTAGATAATATAACAGATTTGAAAGACCATATAACTTAAACCTAAGAACTAACATAGCTAGAGTCATAATATGGTTGACTTCTCTTACTACATTATAAACCTTCTACAAAACTTAAAGAAATAAAGCAAGGATCATCATCCAATGTGAATCACCAAATAACCCTAAAAGATATGCTACATGGATGGTTTACTTATTTTATTAATCTCTAGGCAGTAAGAGGTGTACCAATCAAACTACTAGCTGACCGCTGCAAATTTGAAATCAGCTCTTTACAAGATCTATGATAAATAGAATCCTAAGATCTCTTCCCCTTAGTCAATCTAAATAACAAACATAGTGGAACATCATCTCAACTACTCAACAATCGAGTTTGCCCTGGGTACACAGGCCACGCCAGTAGAAATAAGGGAATGAACCCCAAATATATGATTTCTAGTCACAATCACTCTCAACACATATCAACTCTGAGACATGTCCTCAAATGCTCTCTAAAACCTTGGGATCAAGACGGAAGAGATATACCCTCCCTGCAACCCCATATACTCAATAATATATGACTCCAAGCTCCTCTTGAGATTACTCATTTCATTATCCCTCATATTTTGAATTTGGAATTGTTCTACAGTCACAGAGCGACACGTGCTTAGGGTTACACTTGATTAATTACATTTATACGTACTTTGATTACATCCACCAAGTTACATACAAGATCCTAAAGTATGACTATAAATAATTTGTAGAGTATAATTTCTAAAGATACAAAACATTTGAAATTTGTTCCATGATATTCCATCATGGTTTATCCATCCATGTTCAGCCACAAAAAAGACTAGATCTCAACTAGAGTGCATAATGACCCCAAATGTCATTTAGGAAAAACATTAATAACTTCCTATAGGAACATCATTATCATCCAAAATTTTATAGAAAGTTTCACAGGTCATAACAAGACATCACCCCCAACTTTAGCATAAAAGTCCATCAGATGTAAGAGTTATGGCATTTCCAAGAACTAGGGATTGATGTAACCAAAACCAAGCATGAATGAGCTACTTTTAGCATAATAATTTCGTCCAACTATCATTTCAAAATCAAAATAATAAATACAAGCATATAAACGGCCATCAATTAAATAGTATATAGTAAGGTTTAAAGTACAAAAATAGCACATATATGACATTTTTAGAAGTCATAACACAAATATTCTCAGATTTCAGGCCTTAAATGTTCAAGAAAATCTTATTTACAGAAGAAGAAAGGTTTATAGGGATTAAGGAAAGATTAACAACATGTATCATCATCATTCTCATCTCAAACAATGAACAAAAGGTCATCTTTCCTCATATTATAGGTTTTCTAGAACAAGATTTACACAAAACATGTTATAAGTAGGCAAGAAATGTATTAGAGGTTATATCACTCATTTCAAGGTGATGAAGAACATCCAAACACAAAGGTATCATGAAGAAGAGAGAGTAAAACACTGAGCTTTGTACTCCAAAGGTTCCAAGGTAGCTCCTATCTTCAACAACAGAGTAGATCTACAGCAAAAGACAGTCCTTCATCCATGTGTACAAGTTTCCAGCTAAGAACACCATACATCTCGACCACAGAGAAAGGAAGAAGAAGGAGAACAATAAGAAAATGAAGTTAAGAGAAAAGATCTTACGTGTACAGATTAGATCTACCTACAAAAGCTAGATCCAAGTCTTATAGCAACATGCAACCATGATCTGGCAAAGGCTTCATCCTCAAGAAACGTCTCCTTTGCCAACTGATGGTTTTAGATGAGCTCCAACATAAGAAATGTGTTTGGAGTGGAAAAGTTCGTTTGAGGAAAGAGGGGAGGGGTATATATAGCTAGGATGAGAGAGAAAGGAAGTAAAGGTTGAAAATGAAGTTAAAAGAGATGATCTTACGTGTAAGAGGCAAGGAACTATGTAGGAAAGCTTCAATCCATCCTAGAAGAACTAGATCCAAGTCTTCTAGAAAAATAAAACTATGATCTAGAAAGTCTTTGTCCTCAATAATCTTCTCCTTCACCAATTGTTGGTTTTGGATGAGCTCTAGCAGAAAAAATATGTTTGGAGTGGAAAGGTTCGTTTGAGTAAATACACGAGGGGCATATATAGCTAGAATGAGAGAGAAAGGAGGTCAAAGGTCAAAAACTTCTTTACCATTGGTCAAGGGTCAAGTCCATATATTTATACATCTAGAACAACCATCTCTTTGTATCCTCGAAGGAAAAACCATCTAGTATTGAGACCAAAACAACCATCTAGTGTTCAAGTGTAGAACAACAATGGATTGCAAATTAGTGCAACCATTAGATTGCAACTCCTCAAGGAAAACTATCTAGTGTTTGAGTGTAGAACAACCATCTACTTTTTGTGTATAACTACAATCTAGAGTTTGAGTACAAAACAACCATATAGTGTTTGAGTGTAGAATTACCATCTAGTGTTTGACTATAAAACAACCATCAGATTGTATCTCTCAAGGAAAACTATTTAGTGTTTCGGTGCAGAACAACCATCTAATGTTTGAGTGCAGAACAACCATTAGATCACAATGCCTCATGGAAAACCATCTAGTGTTTGAGTGCAGAACAGACATCTAGTGTTTGAGTGCAGAACAACCATCTAGTGTTTGAGTGCAGAAAAACCATCAAATTGCAAACCATTGCGACCATCAGATTGCAAACCAGTGCAACATCTAGATTCTAAATCCAAAAAACATCAGAGGGTGCAAATGCCTTCACCTCCACAAAAAATGATCATCAAGGGTTTATGGGTTTATATTAAACTAGGTCAGGGGTCTTACACTACAAAAGATCCATATTTATCTATAACTTCAAGGGCCAAATTATACCATACAAGAAAATATGGAATATATGTTGCCTGGATAAAGTTCACATCATTGTATAGCCCCTATGGCAAGACAAATACCCTAATGGTGCATATTTTTAGAAGTATAGGTTTTCAAAGTCCATCGACGTGCTTAATATGTCGAGCTCACAAAGCATTAAACCAACATCTTTTTTTGCATGTCACGTTGCCAGATACATATGGTCACACTTACTGCCACCACCATCAAGTCTATCACTTGACTCAATACGGAACATAGGTTTTCATATGACATTACCCATCCTAGGGGTACATATAACAATAAATCTATATCCACTACTATTATTTGTGTTATATGGGATGAGAGAAACAAGTGTTTCTAAGAAAACAACAACTCATCTTGTGAACAACTAATAAGGATGACATAATCTTTATACGATGATTATCTTTATTGTAGATGAGTTAGGCATTATACATCTCCTAGCCATTAAGACCATTCTGGAGGCAGACGGTAATACCAATAGACAACATATCACTTCTATGAAAAAATAGTGAATGAGATGAATGACAATTAGGAGACTTATGTTTTTATATCTCTTATTGAGGGGTGTGTTATAAAGGGTCCCCCACCCTGTGATAGACTTATGCAATTGTATGCTTTATTTTTATCCAAAATGTTGTTGTGCCACCCTTGGTGATTACTACCTGCATCCATAGAACATGTTTACGTACTTTCACTTCTATTTGGTTGCATATAAGTGTGTTTGTGTGTGTGTGTGTATATATATATATATATATATATATATATATATATATATATATATATATATATATATATATACATATATATATATAGAGAGAGAGATATATATATATATATATATGTGTGTGTGTGAGAGAGAGAGAGAGAGAGGAACAATTATAAGAAAACACAAAGGGATAATGTTTTATAGACACAGTTGACAAATGAGAACAAAAAAACAACAATGTAGGTGATGGTGTCCTATTGGCAATGAAAATTGATCACAATCATGTTAAGATATGCATTTGATAGTTTGATGAATTTTATTGTAAAATGTATGTGGAATCAGTTTTGAGATTCAAAATGACACACTTTTTTTTCACACCAACAAGGGACAGAAAAAAAATATCTTATTTGTTTATCCTCCTTTTGTATAAAAAGAACCAAATGTGTCCCATTTTGAATCCCAAATGAGCCTTTATAGAAGATCTCAATTCTAAACTACAAATTGATTTAATACTAAATTAATTCAGTTTGACTCCAACTATGGATGCCAACTCAATCGGATTTTGAGTTATAAAATCAATATAATTTTACATTCTCTATTGTGACATTGAATTTTCAAACCAAAACATGTATTTATATTATAAACATGATTCAAATATCATTTTACTTTTTTAATTACTAACATCTTGGTGGTGTGTTTTTAAGGACTATTTGGAAGGCCATAATCATAACAAAAATTGTGTCTTAGAAAATGTTGAGAACAAATGTATACATTTGAGTTTAAATATTAATATTTGTCAGAGTAAACTATAAATTCTATGAATTTATCTATAATTTTTTGGTATGTCATAAATTTACTATTAGAAGCATTGGTTATAAATTAACTCTTGGTCAAGCATTGTCATTATTTGGTTGGTTAATATATTAGATCTCATTTCTAATTGTGAAGTAGGATGTCACAATGTCATTTATTACCTAAATCCTAACTCCAAATGACTAGAGAGTAAATGGGGATAGGACCTAGGCATCCATCCCTAGCATGGTATTATCAAAGTGCGAATGTGGAAGCATAAAACTTGGCATTCATGAAGAAATGAAAAGATAAAGGCACCAACATAATTTTAACATTCAATAAGTATAACTAATGGAAAAAAAATTGAGAGTACATCATACAAGTTTTCTCATGTACACTATCTAGGATCTTACAACAAGTACACCTGAACATATGCTCACTAGTCATCAACTCCCAAGCTATCTCTAAACCTAAAACATATGTGAAACAAGTGGTTCAACACACAAGGTGTTGAGTATAGGACAAAAAGTTATATATATATATATATATATATATATATATATAACCTTCACGTTGTTTGAAAAGTTTATAGAATTAAACAAACAAGAAATAAACTAAAAAATATTTAGAAAATAGAGAACCCATCTTTTAGTCAATTTACTACAGTTAAACCAACAATATCATGCATTATAAGGCCTTTCACTAGCTTCTCGTTAGAAGGGTCCATGAGAGTGATCAAGATTAGATAACCTTATTCGTAAGGAACATCTAGGCCATCGCTAAGAGCTAACCCGTATATCAACATGGTCCACCCTATCTTGACAACTCAAATAAGATACCCAGCCTAGTTTCCTTACGCTGAGACTATAGGTAGGAGCACATGGTTTGTATAATGGAGATCTATATTATGTGTTCATGTTATAAAATCAACAAGCCAAACATTGAGTACAGTAGTAGAATACTACATGGCAATATTTGAGCAAGTAAGAAGCATACATAAATATCACAGTTCAAGCAAGAAAGGCATAGTCATAAAATTATTTAATCATGTATCTGATTCAAAGATTTCATAACCTATCCTTGACCACCTAGATATCAAGCCACACTTGATTAAGCACAAGGTTGTATACAAGCATTAGATTCTCATTCTTAACCCGAAGTAGTTCCTTTTTAGGGTTTTGGAAAGTTAGGTTTAAAGTTTCTCAATTACATATTTGATGATACTTTATTGATTTAGAGTCCAGCAAAAGGGTGTGCTTCAAGTTTCAAGACATTTTGATGTTCCATGGATTTTATATGGTCCTTTCAAGATCTAAGTCACTTATGCACATTTTAGAGTCAAAAGACTCATAATATGGTTAATAAGACAAGGATTCATAAATACATGAGAACCAATCATTAAAGATGATTTAGGTCAACAAGATTAGGATGTAAGAAGCATATTAAACTTTAAGTGAATGCATTAGGGGACCAAAACCACATTATTTTAAGTATTATCATGAACCATCAAGAGGGTAACATATTCATGCATAATATGTCACATATGGAACAAACATAGTGGCAAGAGATTAGGGGATGATCCTTGAATTATAGAGGGATATTAATTACTAATTTCAAAGTTAATTGGGCAGTTGGGGTCATTAGGAAGAATGATTTTCATTAGTAGGGAAAAGTACATCATTAGACTCTCATACCAATCATAGTATTCAATAGAATCATCCAAGGGGTATTGGTTTAATGACTAGTAGGTAGACTGATCAAAAGGTATTTAACTTTTATAATCAATATGCATTCAATATGGTCAACATAGTCAACATTCGTATTTTTAATAAAATAGGGAACAAGGAAGGGTTCTTGGGGTCTAAACTTATGCCCAAATTATAGTTCTCATCCAACTAATCAATTTGATATATATATTTACTATATTTGGACAAGGGCTGAGCAAGATATCATTTTTAAAAAGTTTGTCCCAAAACCATATAGAAAAAGAAAGACATTATTATCTATTACATGATGGATCTAATCCCTGAGCGAGATATGGCGGCTCACGTGTGTGCCATCTTCCCCTTCCCAATGTTATGTGTCTCGCTAGGGCTGTAAATGGTTAGGGCAGTACATGTGTACCCACTACTCATACCCTATAGGGTAGGGTAAGGGTAACTATATTTTTTACCCACCACTGGTTATATGTTACCCTCTTTATCCACATATAAATAGGGTAGGGCAAGGGAGAAGCTTTACCCTACCTGCTTTAGCTATTTACTCATCAGTATAAGGTTGAATTTTTTAATTTTAGATTCTAATATATGTATTAATGCCTACCAAAACCTCCAACAAGTAATACGATTACTTTCTCAATTTGTACTATCATGATTCCAAAAAAATTAATAGGTGATGGGTAGCATGAAACTACCTTTTATATTCATATTTTTAAAGAAAAATGAAAATTAAAAATGCTAAGCTTTGTCTTTAGAAAAATATTAGGACAACTATTAGTATTTTTTGTTGTATCACAAAAACATAATTATTACTATTAAAAACTAGTTTTAAGAGTGCCTTGTCTTTGATGTAGGGAATATCATAAACATGTTTTGTTAAAAATGTCTTATCTATCTGTAGGTTCTTTTACCCATTTCACCCTTACCCTACTCATTTAACCTGTGGAGAAATGGATGTGGGTAAGTGTAGGAGAAAGGTTTTTAGGCAAAGGGTAATTACCCGACCCACTACCCACATCTTTAACGTGGGTAATGATAAGCATTTACCATACCCTACCATATCCATTTACATCCCTAGGTCTCAGCTAGGATGACCACCCGTGGGTCCTTGGACACCTGTTAGAGTCTCCTCTCTTGACCTATGCCCAGGAGCACTATTTTCTCGTCATCCCTCATCCCATGACCCTTCTTCCTTGAATAGGAATAGAGTAGAAATAGGGGACAGTGCACTAGTCTCCCTCGACAACCATTGTACCTCCATAAGCTCGGGATAGGGAAAGCTCGAGGTGGGCATAGTATTGGGTCCATCGACTATGACATGTTTGCTGCTTCGATTACTCATCTTTTCTGTGGGGGAGGCATCAACCAATTCAACGGGTCAACTGCCCTGATGTTGGTCTTATCTCATCAGTGTTGTTTGTAGCCACAGGAGGCTCAAGGAGGTCATAGCAAAATGGAAAAACAGAGAGCGATCAAGAGGGAAGTAGATATGAAGAAAATAGAATTAGGGGGAAAGGAGAAGATCTGGGCTGAGGAGATCAATATCTCCAAGTCGGGCCTTAGTTGCACTCTCTTTCACAGTGGGGAAGCACAAAGCTAGTTGGGAGGGTCTGCTCCCAGCTTTTCCATGCCAAGTGGACATGCCATTTGGTAGCGTCAATGGAACTAGGGCTGATGGAGGTCAGAGGGATAGTTTCTTATCCAATGTAGGTTGTTCTCATTCCTTCGGCAGCACCACCTAAGGAAACATCCTATGAGAAGAGGTGCAACAAAGGAATGGGCAGTATGGGGGAGTTACAAGAAGCAGAGGCTTTCTAGGGGCCAGTTGTTGTGAGGAGCCCATCTATCTTTAGGTTCTATTTGTTGGGAAAAACAAGGGGGTTGTTTTCTGGCTTTTGGGCTTATAGGGAGATTTACAATATCCTTCTATGCATAAGTTAAAAGTTTAAAAATGTAGGGTGATGGGAGTAGAGGATGGATAGAGGCTAAGTCCTTGACTTTGAGTCCCCTAGTGGGAGGAGGACAAAAAGAGTGACCACATAGTCATTGTATGATTGTGGGTGTAGTTTACTAAAAATGCATGGATAACGTGAAGCCTATTACCAAAGTATATAACATGGTGACATGTGCATTTTCTGTCTTTCTTCTATTCCATCTGACATTTGTAACTTCGACCATGATTGTCAAATTAAACTGGGAATTGAACTATGGTCTCTCACCACATTAAGCCCCTTATGACCAAGTTTGAGTCTAAGAATTCTAACATTTGGTCATGCATTTAAATTCATAAATAACCTTATAATTAAGTTTATACTCCTAAATTAAATATACTTAGTCGTCAATCTTGATTAAACAAGTCCAAAACCGCTTCTTTGGACCATAATGCACCTTATACTTTATTATTAAGTATGGATACATTTGTACCTCAATTCAGTATTTGACTTCATAAAATCCAAAATCAGGGTCATCAGATACACAGTGCCCCACAATTGTTCAGTAGATCAACACTTAAAATAAGTGACTTTTGAATAAAAAAATATTATGATCAGGAGTCCAAAGTTGTTGAAAACTCATGACAGAGTGAATGCAGCAAGACGTCTCCATTTATGCCCAAAAATCCTAATATGATGTGCCCCTCCCCCACACACATGTTTAGTGTAGAACCATGGTGGTTTCCCCAAACTAGCCCACGTGGGGTGTTTTTTTGCCAGTGACATGGTGCAAAAAAAGGACAACGGAGAGAAAAGAATAGGAAAGAGAAATTTATTTTACATATAACTTTCGATCCATAATGAATATTTTCACAAAGTAAAAACTATTAGAGTCATTATAAAAAATACATTCTAGTAAGACTAATGTTTCTAGAAAAAAAACTAGGGTGATGGCCACATGAAGTGGTGGTGGGGGAGGAGAGCGACGACCTCCACCCCAGTCAAGAGGTAGATGAATCCAGTTCCAGAGACAACTAGTTGTTGAGAATGTGAGAGTAGAGGCAACCTAAAAGATTGGTTTGTGCTATTCAAACACCTCATGGGAGATGTGGATACTAGGGTTCTGATAACCTAAATCACCCTGGAGGAGGATATGATCATCATCCCCCAAACATATATGTTGATGAGAATGCTGCTTTGTGGAAGGACACATTAGTAGGATACATTGTGGGCTTCAGGCCACACATTCCTACACTCTAGGAGTACCTTTGAAGGCACTGAAAGCCGGTAAGAACACTGGAGGTCCGGCGAAGGGTGAGTCAAAGTTTCATTATCAAGTTCTAGGAGACGTCTAATATGGATACGGCTCTGGAAGGAGGTTTCTGGTACGTCAAAGGAAAATTGTTGATCATGAAAAAGTGGGAAAAGGGAGAACCATTAGAATAGGAAAATTTAACCTTGGTTCCAGTTTGACTCAAGATCCTTAATCTTCCACTGGAACTATGGAGCGAAAGAATCTTAGCATGGATTGCAACTTACCTGGAAAAGCCACAATGCCTAAGCAGACAAATGAAAGCTCAAAGAAGAATAAATTGTGCAAGGATAAACATTCTGATGGAGGCCACTTCATCATTCCCCAAGTTAGTTAAGCACATGAAAGATTAGGGAGATGATTACTCTTCAAAAATTGAGTATGTATTGATACCAGACAACTGCCCACACTATGGAAATTTTGGACATGACAAGTTGCTTTGTAACACACCCAAAGATAAGGATGATGATACACAGGCTAAAGATGATATGGTACAGTGGGAACCAGAGAACCAATCAATACCAGAACAAACGGAGGTGAGTCAAAATTTACCTGATCAACCTACACAATTAGAGGTAACTCAACATGATCGATAGAATGTTGGATAGAGTATCACTCTATAATTTAATTTAGGTTCTAGAATAAATAAGGAGAAGGATGGTTTTGAAAGGACAAAGAGGAATACTAGTCCAAGGTAGAAGAGAGTTATAATAAATACATGATGCAAGGGAGAAATGAGAAGGAAACCACGTATAGTTTTCATCTCTTGAAGAAACAGACATGATATCTACAGTTGTGGTTGGTGACGGACCAACTCCCTTCCAATGATCAATAAACCTACCATCACTTCTTGGAACATCTGAGGTCTCTCTAATTGGGATAAATAGGATGTCATCCGAGTATAAATGAGGAGAGCAAAGACAGATATTGGTCTACTTACTGAAGTCAAAATAAGGAGAAGTAAACTGAACAAATCCATGAGAATGGCTTGATGCGCAATGGATATATAACTTGCAATCATGCAACAAAGTCAGAATTCTAGTGTTCTGGAAGAATAGAGACTATAAAGTAACCCTTATCATGCAACCTCTAAAGCTGGAAAACTTTGAACTAGTTGTGGAGGACATGAAGGTCAAAATTATAGTTGGGTATGCAGAGAATGACGATGTTAAAAGAGAAGCTCTTTGGAATGATTGTGAAATTATTAAATCCAGTTTGAAAGCACCTTGGATTGTAGGAGGTGACTTCAATCTAGTCCATCTAACTGAGGAACAAAAAGGAAGATCTGCCCCTTTACTCCAATTGATGGGTGGTTTTAAAAAATGCCATCCTTGCAACCTACTTGATAGAGGTATGATCTAAAGGTCTATATTACACTTGCAACAACCAATAATTGGGTGTTAAAAATATGAGATGCAAGTTAGATTGCACATTGTGTTTAATACAGATCTTGAGTGATCATCCAAGCATCTAGGTAGAGATTATGCCATTAGTATATAGTTATCACTATGCCCATGTGATACATTTGCATGCAAAAAGACCAAAAGCTAAATATCTCACTCAGTACTTTAATGACTGACCTACACTTCCTGGAATCAATTAGACTGTGAAGTAAGTGTGGAATACCAAGGTGGAGGGTACCCCATTATTCAGACTCTGCCAAAAAATCAAATGCAGAAAAAAACACTTGCAGATGTGGAATTGGGAAAGAGTTGGTGACGTTACAGATCAACAAAGAACAAGGAGAAAGAGGCACAGATTACACAATCCAATTCAGACAAGAATTTGGGAGATGGTTTGTTATGGGAAATAGCTAAAAGTAAAAAAGAGGAAGCACTGAAAGCAAGGAATGTTGAAGAGTCCATGATATGTCAAAAATCCAGAGTTTAGTGGGTGAAAGAAGGGGTTAGTAGCATCAAGTTTTCCTATGCCTCTATGAGACCCGAAAGTGTAGGAATCGAATAAAAATTGTTGAGCTTGATGTTATTCAACATAGAAAAGAAGAAGACATTAAAGATGACTTTATGAAGCATTATAGCATGGTTTTCAACAAACACACAACTTGTACCACCTACCATACATGGGAAAACCTGCCCAAGCTCTCACTCCAGCAAAAGGAAGAAATGTGTGCTTTGGTTAGAGATTAAGAAATCTATAATGTTGTTAAAAATGCAAGTGATAACAAAATACCCAGTCTGAATGAATAAATGCTCATTTTTACAAATCCTAATGGGATATAGTTGGAAAGGACCTTTGTACTGTTGTAAAGGACTTTTTTGTGAAGGGAAAAATGTTGAAAGTAGTTAATAGAACATACATTGCCTTGATCCCCAAAGTCAAGCTACCTCTAAAAATTGGAGATTGGCGTCCCATATCTCTATGTAATTTTTCTTACAAGGTTATTTCCAAAAACCTGGATAATAGGCTTAGATATGTCCTTCCAACTATTATCAGCTTGAACCAGTGTTCCTTTATCAAAGGGATGTAAATTTTAGATGAAATCCTTCTAGTAAATGAGTTAATCCATGATTTCAAGAAACCCAACTCTAAAAGAAAGATGTGCATTAAAGCCGATTTGAGAAAAACATGTGACTCGATAGATAGAGGTTACACTCTAAACTTCATGAAGGAAATGGATTTTCCACCTTGTTAGTTGCAATGGGTTGAAGAATGTATGAATTCAGCTTCTTATCAAATTCTGGTGAATGGAGTGGAAACTGACATACTACAAGTAACCACGGGGATCCGACCGGGTGATCCGCTAGCCCCCTACCTATTTTTCATTGGTATTTAGGGGCTCACATCTATCCTAAACAAAGTTGTAGATGTTGCAGTCTTATCCTCTATTGAAACTGGTGATATGACAATCTCCCACTTAATATTTGTGTATGACCTTCTCATCTTCTCTAAGGCCAAAGACAAGGATGCAGAAGGTATTTTGAACTACATGAATGAATTTAAACACTTCTCGGGTCTAGAACTAAACCCAAATAAGAGCCAGTTGTTTCTAAGAAAGAGGGCTCCAAAGCATTTAAGTAATTTTCTTGGGATAGTAGAAACTGACTTCCCGTTCAAATATTTAGGCATCCCTCTATTTGTAGGTTGGTTGACAAAATGAATGTGCACATTGCTCATAGACAAATTCAAGATAGAGATGGATTCTTGGAAAACAAAGATCCTCTCTATGGGTGGGAGTCTTGAATCAATCCTATCCACTCTATCTTCTTACCACCTTCTCTAGACCGATGTTTTTCCTCTTCCTAAATAAACTATGGAAAAATAGAGAAGTTACTTAGACACTTGTTTTTGGGAGACAAAGAAGAAAGTAAACATATACACACCATTTCATGGGATGAAATATGCAAACTGATGAGAGAAACAGGTTTGGGTATCCGAAAATTTGAAAATTGGTCAAAGGTGGGTTAGTGGAGGCTACTTTGGGATATTGCTAGCCATAAAAATTTATAATGGATTAGATGGATTCACAACAAAATACTAAAAAGAAACAACTCTTTGGATCAGTAAGGTAAACAAGTTGCAAAGCTAGAGGCAGAAATCCATACTAAGATTCAAAGATGCTACTCTACCTATGGTCAGACATAGGATCAGAATATGGGATTCCATATCCTTATGGCTTCATACATTGGAGAAGTGTAGGTTCCTTCACCTATGTTTAGTTGAGGAAAGTTCATTGAAGTTACACTCCAATCTGAACATAAAAAAGTTAAGCTCCATTATTCAGGAGAATGCTTGGTCTCTTCCTAGTGTATGAGGGATAGAGGATCTGAAAGACTTATGTAGCAACATTAGTTGGCAAAGAAGGTGGTCTATGACACTTCGAGGAACTCACGATGTTTACTCTTAAGGAAGCATGGAATGTCAGTAGAAATTGATCCCCATAAGTTCCATGTGCTATATGGTTATGGAGCTCAAGGGCACCTCAGAGGATGCTTTCAATTGTTGGAAAATTCTGCATGGGAAAACTTCCACAGAAGATTTTCTGAAGAGGAGAGGGTTTCAACTTGCATCGAGATGTTTTCTGTGCATCATAAGCATAAAAACAATAAGGCATATCTTTTGGGAGTATCAATTTGCATTAGACATATGGGCAACAACAAGTTCAATGATCTCCATTGTACTTGTATGCATTGAAGATCTACTGTTGTTGGATAATAAGAGGAGTAAATGTATAGCAATCCTTGTCATATATTACATTTGGCAGACAAGAAATCAAACCATTTATGATGATGTGAGCCCATACACTAATAGTGCATGGGACAAAATTTTCATAGACATTAAAAGATTGCATCGATAGGTTCTTATTTTCATTTTAAGCTTTGCTTCCAACATTTTGTATACATGTTGATAAATAGAAATAGAAGGAGTAACACACTTATTGATAACAAGACTGATGTTCCTATATTTTGAGGGGGAAATGATATAAAATATTAACTTGAGTTTTATTTACATTACTAGTAAATAAAATTAGGATAGAGAAACTTGTTTCTCTTATATCTTTCAATTTGTAATGATTTTTTTGGCAGAATAAAAATTAATATACTCCTTGCAAAAATAAACCATAACAATACTAATGTTGATAAACTTTTAAGAAACCAATACAGTATATAAAAGTGGTTATTACTTATATTAGTAGTAAAATGTTGATAGCTTACTAGTAATGAGATCAAATTTTAGTAGAATGAACCAGTTTTACTAGTAGTGAACCTAAATTTTAGTGGAATGAGCCCACATTTACTAGTGATTCACTCACATATACTTACAAAGCACCTACATTCCACATGTTAATATATTAAAATGTAGGTGCATTACTAGTATAAGTGGCACATTCCACTAAAAACTGCATTCATTCCACTAAAATTTGGGCTCATTTCTAGTATAAGTGGGTGCATTCCATTAAAATGTTAAACGCACTCACTTCTACTAGTAATGGGCCTAAATTTTAGTAGAATGAGTTCACTTTACTAGTAATTTTCCCACTTATATTAGTAAGACACCCACATTCCACATTGTAATGCATTAAATGTGGTGCATTACTAGTATTAGTGGGCGCATTCCACTAAAAAGTAGGCACATTCCACTAAAAAGTGAGCTCACTCCACTAAAACTTGGTCTCATTTCTAGTAGAAGTGGGTGCATTCTATTGAAATGTGGAATGTGCCCACTTCTATTAGTAATGAGTTTAAATTTTAGTGGAATGATCCAACTATTATTAGCAATGCCCACTTATACTATTAATGCACCCACATTTCACATTTTAATGTATTAAAGTGTGAGTGCATTAGTAATATTCGTGGGCGCATTTCACAAAAATTTGGGGTCATTTCTAGTAGAACTGGGTGTATTCCATTAAAGTGTCACTTCGACTAGTAATGAATCCAAATAATGAGCCCACTTTTACTATTAGTGTGTCAACTTATACTAGAAATACACCCACATTCCAAATGTTAATGCAATAAAATATGGATATATTACCAATACAAGTGAGTGCATTCCACTAAAAAGGGGGATCATTCCAATGAAAAGAAGGAACATTCCACTAAAGTTTGTGCTCATTTCTAGTATAAGTGGGCACATTCTATTAAAATATGGAATGCACAGACTTCTACTAGTAATGAGCCCAAATTTTAGTGGAATGAACTCACATTGACTAGTAATGTGCCTACTTATACTAGTAATGCACTCACATTCGAAATGCATTTAAATTTGGGTGTAGTACTAGTATAAGTGAGCGCATTCCACAAAAAGGTGGGATCATTACACTAACATTTGAGCTTATTTGTAGTATAGGTGTGCACATTCTATTAAAATGCAGAAGGCACCCACTTCTACTAGTAATGAGTCTATATTTTAGTGGAATGAGAGACTTTTACTAGTAATGTGCTCAGTTCTACTAGTGCACCCATATTTTACATTTTAATGCATTAAAATATGGATACATTACTAGTATAAGTGTGTGCATTCTGCTAAAAAGTGGACTCATTTCACTAAAATTTGGGCTCATTTGTAGTAGCAGTGGACACATTCCATTAAAATATGGAATGCATCACTTCTACTAGTAATGAATCTAAATTTTAATGAAATGAGCCCTCTTTTATTAGAAATTTTCTCACTTATATTAGTAAGTAATGCAACCACATTTCATATTTTAAAGCATTGAAATTTGGGTGTAGTACTAGTATAATTCGACACACTCTACCAAAAAGTAGGCACATTGTTATAAAAAATAGGCTCATTCCACTGAAGTTTGGGTTCATTTCTAGTAGAATTGGGCACATTCCATTAAAATGTGGAACGTGTCCACACCTATTAGTAATTAACTCAAATTTTAGTGGAATGAGCCAGCTTTTACAAGCAATGCACCCACATTTTACATTTTAATACAATAAAATATGAGTGTATTATTTGTATAAGTGGGTTTATTCCACTAAAAAGCGATCACATTCCACTTAAAAGTGGGCTCATTTCTAATAGAAGTAGGCACATTTCACTAAAATGTGGAATGTGTCTAATTCTACTAGTACGGAGCCAAAATTTTACTGATGGGGAGAGAAGGGAAGTGATGGAAGGGAGGAGATCAAGAATGTGGGGAGGGAAATATTGAGTATAGAGGAGGGAAGTTATGAAGGATTCTAATGTAATGAGAGGAAAGATGTGAGAATGGAGGTGAGAAGTATTAACATGAGAGGAGGGAAGTAAAGAGAGAGAAGTCACTTCCTTTTATAAAGTAGGTGGTTGGTATGTGTTTTTCGTAAGGAATTTAATCAATTTTATTTTTCAAAAAAATCATTGTGGATTAAAATCTACAAGCAAAACAAAAAATAAGTAGATGAGAGGAGCGAGTGAGTGGAGGACGGGTCCTATGTGTTAGAGGAGTTGGTTTGCAGGCGCATAAAACACGCCCCCCCTGCAATTTGAATATTAAACCTTTTTATACCCAACTATGCACCAATCGGGTGTAATACCATTTTATTGATAATGGGACAAAAATGCAATTAAGTGCAGTTAAACTGTTACTGGCTACACCCAATCGCATGTGTAATATCTTCAACTTTGATAAAATTAAATTATATAAATGTAAGCCATCAATTGATAATTAATTTCCTCAATGTCAACATTAATAAAATATTAATGTTCTACACTTTGTGGCATGGGTGCACAGATAAATAAATAAGAGATTTTATGCATAAAGAAAATATCAACGGCCTTATGAAATATTGTAAATAGAAATATGAAATATTGGACATGTTTCCAAAATAAAATAAAATATGTGGTGTTTTACATAATTAAAATGATAATTATCTAGCCAGTTTGCCAGATATGCTTTGAGACATCAATTAGTAATCTTTGATCTAACTTTTGGCATAAATGAAAAATAGAAAGGAAGGATGTCGTAACCAAGTTTTTGACATATTTTTATATGTTCAACTGCAAATAATGAAATATGAAGGATATATTAGAAAGCTTAGTTTGAAAGTGTTATATGGAATTATGTGGAGTTTTTGAGAAAAGTGATATTAAAGGCAGCTAATAGATTAGTTTCAGTTCCATGTGATGTTTAATGAGAAAATATATCCAAATAAGGGATATTGCCAAATTGAGAGAAAAATGATATTCCATGAGATAATAATATTGTTTTAAATAACATTTAGAAATAGGAAATTTTTGTATGGGAAAGACATCTCAATAAATCCCAAAAAATAAATATAATTTGAAAAAGGGCATAAGTGAATTTCCATTGAATGAAGATAATAAATGGGAAGAATATATCAAAGAGACATATAAGATGAATAATCTAGAATTTGTTGCCCAATATGTACCATACATCAAAATTCTTTCCTTGTTGGCTTTTGGTGTGTCCACTAAATAGAAATTGGAATTCAAACATGGATATATGTGATCTATAATGGAGCGATATTGAATGTATTCCTTTGGAAAAGAATACATACTTTTCTATAAGTACATACTTTTCTATAAGTGATTTACCATAACCATGAAAGAGAGATTAGTAAAAAGGAATACATATTACACCATGCAATCATATACATGGAAAGAAGTATAATGAAGTTGGAAAGTATTAAAGGTTGGGGTTTAGGAAAGATACTGAAGAGACAAGATATAGATAAGGCTCCTATGAACATATTTTATAAGGATATAGGTTGTTAACCTCCTCGTAGGATACCCCCCTCCTCTTCTACCTTCATTGTCATCCTTTTCTTAAGACTAGGTTTCCACCCACTATACCTCATATCCACCATGGAACATAAAACTAACTTCTATCTCCCATGAAGGAAGCCTACATGGTCCTTTTGCTTGAGATCGTTTGAGCAATACTTCCTAAATCGGCATGTAAGGCAGTAGCAACAGGTGGTGTTTCAGGGCCCTAGACAGGACTAAAGGCGGAAACATTTTTCCTTCTTCTTCTTCTCGCTACACCGCACTCCAATTCTAAAAGAGAGAGTAGTTCCCCATCAATGTCTTGGAGTCTTTTAAGAGGACTGTGGTTGGTTGTCATGTATGTTCTTAGGCTACGACAATCAACAGGGAGCCAATTGGGCAGGGTAAGCGCTGGTACATGAGGTGAGGGAGAGGGTTAAACGAGAGGCTAGAGTCTTGCCAGGGTCTCCTCTGTAGGAGCATTGGGAAGCATGTGACACCCACCAATTGTCGTCAGGACTTACAAGGACGACATAAAAGGAAGGTTGGCATTCTACAGCTGTGTGAAGAAGTAGTCGGGGAAGACCCAGTGGTGAACCGGTCGAGTATGGGCCTTAATTAGATCCTGAACCGCGGTCCAACCAGTAGATTAGCAAGTGAACCGATTGGATGGGACCTGAATTGTTCCCCAATGTGGTGTTGAGTCATGATAAGTGTGAACCAATGTGAGGGTTCCATGTGGCCTAGATTCAAGGTATAAATGTTCCTTTTGGGAAAATGCCTAGAAAATTCTAGGATAAATGAAATATATGCAAATTATATTTAATTTTGATTGGAAAGATGAGAGGAATCCAAATCAAATAGTTTTGGACTCTAATTATGCTCTCTTTTCTAAAAGTATTACTATCCATGATTAAGTGGTGATTACAACACATAAACTTTGGATCTTGTTTATTAATATGTTGAATACATCATATGCTCTTAGTTCATGAACAAGTCTCATATTATTAAATAATGATGAGAAACAAGGATTTCTCAAGTGGATGATCATTAACATGTGTAATTTGGATCTTGAACATCAATGATGTAACTTGTTATAACCTTAATGTTCCTAATCTGATATAAGTGGTCCTAATATAACAACATGGTGGATTTGATAATCATGGTTACACTTGATATGAATTAGGGTTAAAGATCCTAACTTGCTATGTTGTTAATGAAATTGATCAAATCTAAGTGATCATCGTGAAAGGACATGTTAGATATAGTAATTAGTGTTTTGAAGTACGACTTTAATGATAACTAGATACTAAGAAAACCTAAACCCTGGAACAGGACCAAGTAGGGTTGAATCTATTTAATGTGATGGTAACACTTTGGGATTTACATACATCAAGATTTAATGTTAATTGCTTTATTTTCTTGTTGATTAGAACATATTCTTAAAGTATGATTGCATAATCGGCATGGCTCGCCATTGAGGTATGTGGTTATGCTTATGACTACTTGCATTAGTTGCCAATTTTTCCAAGTGTTTCTTGAAGATTTAAAAATGAAATTGTTGGATGTTTGTTTACATTCTATTCAATTATAATGTCACCGTTACTATCACATAATGGAAGAATATATGAATAAAATTCCAGTTCTTGTTTGCAAGTATTTGATGGAATACATGTTGCTAGTTTATTTGTACACTTTTGCATGCACCCCATGTACACAGTATAACTTGTTATATTGATTTGTGCTTTTGTTTCACGGAATTTTAGGTACATGTTAGATAAGATGATATCAAGAAATGAAGGACATGATAATCAACTAAATTTAATTGAAGACATTAAACTTAACTTGTAAGGAGGATTAAATAGATACTTCTTCTCACATAGTTCTCATATGTACAATTATGTATGATGATGGAAAGGTATGCAACTTCTAGAGGAACATCTTGTAAACAATATATTTAATAAAGAAAAATTATTTATTGTAATTTATTATATGTTATAATATGAATCCTTGGAAAATTTTAGGCAATAGCTCTCATATTTTTGGCCTTCATTAAATGGGGGTTGTTGAAAAGTGATGTCATTACATTTGGTATCAGAGTACCAGATTTTTCAAATAAAATTCAATAGTTTATAATTTCAAGTAATCTATAGAAATATGAGGGCTTATTAGGCATTTTCTAAACACAATGGTGTCTAAAAGGGACCAAGACCTGGGTGCTGGAAAAAAAATCCTTTGCACTTCAAGTCATTTTTTTAGGACTCCCAGACCTGTGCATCCTGCTTGGCCAAAGTTGAAAGATTTTTCCCGAAGTAAAAAACATTTAGGTTTTCTTCCCATCTCGATTCATTCACTTATCATCCTTTTGCTTAATAAACCCTAAAAGGAACTTTGCTTCTTATCTCAAGTTAGGGTTTTTTTTCGAAGAAATAGGATTACGACATCCTCCACCAATATGTAATATGGAAAATATTATGTAGATCTAATGTGGAAAATAATAATGTACATGTGGAAATAATAATATGCATGCAATGTGGAAGTAATAATGTACATAATACTGTACATATAATTTGGAAGTAATAAATGTGCATGTAGCGTGGATGTAATGATAAAGTAAAAAAAATGGTTTTATGAATTACAAGGGTAAACTCTCGATGGGGCTAGGGTTGGTTTAGAAGAACCCTAGGGGGTCAAGGGACATAGAAACCCTAGACATAAAGTGTAGTCTCTAATGCAAACCTAAAACCCTAATTATAGGGAATGAGAGTATTGTGGTGATATAGAACACTATCCATATGAATCTTGAAAAAGAAATAAGAAAATTATAAGTAAATGAGTTAGTTGACTCAGTCTTCCATGCATATGTGCATGTGGAACATGGCATTAATGAGAAAAAATTTAAGAACCATAAGAAACTTATGAATACCACATTTTATGGACTTAAACTACTCAAATATTGTATCGATCTCTGGTGAGTTAAAGAGGGAGCATGGGGTGAATAGTCGGGGATGATCTATGTCCACTATATGGAATAAAACCTTTACAAGAATCCCCTTAGAGAGGGCACACCATTGAGAAAAGAGGATAAGGGGGGCAAGGCTAAAATAAGAAATGCTTATTGAGGATGCATAAAAAATAAGATGTTATGAAACCCTTAGTTAAAATTTTAGGGTTGGTGTCCCAGGCTGGGGTGGGTCAAACCAAGAGTCAGTAAGGGCTTATGGGGGAGGCAAACCTAGATAAATAGGGTCAGGTTATGCTAGAGAGCCTAACCTCCTTGTATTATCTAAGAAGGCACCCTAGATTAGGACCTTCCCTAGAAAGGTAAGTTGACTAAATCAATTTAAAGATTAAGGTACACCTAAAGGGTGGAGATTTAAGGATATAAAATATGATAGAATGTACATTCTTTGAACCCAAGTATGCCATCTTTGAGAGACAGAAGTGGATAATCCCCAGATTGGGAAGACCAATATGGCACCAAGCCCCAGATAGTGAAGGTGGCCTGAGTTCACAGTGTGGACAACCAAGCCCCAGATAAGGAAGGTCATGAAGTGGTCAATCCCCAGATTGTAAAGATTGGTGTTGCACCAATCCCCAAATAGGGAAGGTTGTGCAAATCCAATGTGTAGATGTTTATGATAAAGCCACAGATAGGGAAGGTTCCAGAAAGATCAATCCCCAGATAGGTAAGGTCACAAAAAGATCAAGCCACAGATAGGGAAGGTCACAGAAAGATCAAGCCCCAAATAGGGAAGGTCACAAAGAGGTCAAGCCCCAGATAGGGAAGGTCGACATGGAACCAAGCCCCCGATAGGGAAGGTGGCCCAAACCCAATGTTGGGACATGAAATGGATAATGTGTACTCAAGAAAGAGATGAAGGAAATCTGGGTTAAAGAATTACATGAGAGGATAATGTGCTTAAAAAATGTTAAAGTTGTGACATGTCAAAGAAAGCCTTGGAAAGGGTATAGCCCTAAGTAAATCCTATGGTCAAGTAGAGAGTACTAAAGGTACATGGAACCGATGGGATTAGGATTTGATTGTTCCCTAAATGCACAAGACCATATGGTCAGAAGGTAACAACTATGTTTGCTTGAGGCCCATGTCTTAGGAGATTGACCACCTTCATAATGTTCATGTGGCCAATGGGTGGATGTGACAAGCACTCCCTAGATGTATAAGGATGAGATCACTCTGAAAGTACTTGTACCCCTAGATACCTTTAGGAAGTGGCTAAGTCACACAATACCTGAGGAGTAAATGTAAAAGGTACAAAGAAGTCATGTAATAATGAAATCTTAAGAGGAGTTGTGTACAAAAATCAAGAGTGAGAAAGGCATTTGACCCCATGAAATATAAGAATATCAGAAATCAAAAGGTATGCATGGTTTGGAGTCATGTTTATAATGATTAAACATGACAATGAAATTTTAGGATAATATGTTTATACCATCTCTACTCTTGGAATGGATGAACTTTGTCTATGGGATGCTGTCAATAGCTTATTTTATCTCATTATGAGAGAGAGATTGGGTAGACATATGTTATGCTTAAAATTGACATATAAGAATGAATACATTAAGTTGAACTTAATGATATGATCTAGGGATGGAGGTGTTACCTCACCTTACAGGGAAATAAATAATCAATAGGTTGGAAGCCTAGGTGAAAAGGTAATCACCAAGTGAAATTGAAATCACAAAATGCAAATGAAGTCATTAGGAGATGATAATATGTAAATACTAAGGATGTGGTTATACCTTAAATTGGATTCAATTACCAATCCTAGTCAAAATGTGTGGTGATTGTGTATTCATAGTAGTTCATAAAGACATCTAAGTAGGGTTGCTAACCTAAGTTGCAAAAATAAGATGAGTTTTTGTTCACATTAAAACTACTAGGCTTGAATTTTGGGGACATAATTCCTTTTAAGGAGAGGCGAATGTAATATCCTCAATTTTGATAAAGTTGAATTATATAAATGTAAGCCATGAATTGATCTGTAATTTCCTCAATGGAAAAACTAATAGAATATTAATTTTTTGAACTTTGTGGCATGGCTATACAAGACGAAGAAATATGAGATTTTATGCATCAATAAAATAGCAATGGCCTTGTGAAATATTATAATATATAAATATGAAATATTTGACATGTTTCTAAAAGAAAACAAAATATTTACTAATTTAGATAATTAACATGATAATTATCTAGCCAGTTTTCCAGCGCATGCTTTGAGACATCAATTAGTAATGTTTGATATAACTTTTGGTATACTTGAAAAATAGAAGGAAAGAATGTTATTACCTAAATTTTTACATTTGTATATGTTCAATTGCAAATAATAAAATATGAATGATATATTAGAAATCTTGGTTTGAAAGTGAAAATAATCCATAAAGAACGGATTTTGTGTATTTTACTATTTACAATAATTCATTGATAGATAATGGATAAAGAAAGATCGCAAACCCAATAATAAAGGATTCACTAAAAGAAATTCTTAATTAATATTTTACATACAAAATTATGTGGAGTGTTCTAGAAAAGTGATGTTGGAAACAACTAATAGATTGGTTTCAATTCCATATGGTGTTTAATGAGAAAATATACCCAAATAAGGGACATTGCAAAATTGAGAGAAAAAGGATATTCTGTGAGATAATAGTATTGTTGTAAATAATGTTTAAAAAGGGGTAAGTTTTGTATTGGATAGACATTCTTATAAATTTCAATTACTAAATATAATTTAGAAAAGGGCATAAGTGAGTTTTCATGGAATGAAGATAATAAAATGAAAGAATATATGTAAGAAAGATATAAGAATAATCTAGAATTCGTTACCCAATATGTATTATACATTAGAATGCTTTCTTTTTTTCGTTTTTGGTGTGCCAACTAAATAGAAATTGGAATTCAATCATGGATATATGTGTTCTATAATGGAAAGATATTGAATGTCTTCCGTTTGACAAGAATACATAGATTTCTATAAGTAATTTTCCATAACCATGATAGAGAGATTAGTTAAAAGGAATACGTGATTAAACCATGCAATTGTATACATGGAAAGAGGTAAAATGGAGTTGGAAAGTATTAAATATTGGGGTTCGGGAAATGAGGTTGAAGAGGCAAGATCTGAAGAAGGCTCCTATGAACATATTATATAAGGAGATGGGTTTCTCACCTTCTCGTACGATACCCTCCTCCCCCCCTTCTACCTTCATCATCATCATTCTCTTAAGCCTAGGGTTCTACCCAAAGACCATACAAGGGACCACTGGAGTCTATACCTTGTCTCCACCCTAGAACATAACACTAGCTTTTGTCTCCCACAAGCCTACAGGGTTCTTGTTTCTTGAGATCGTCTGAGAAATCCTTCCCAGATTGGCCTGTAAGTAGTAGAAGCATGTGGTGTTTCGGGGCCCTGTCCAGGATCGAAGGAGGTCGTGTTTTTCCTTCTTCTTTTTCTCTCCACACCACACTCCAATTCTGCAAGAGAGTGCACTTCCCCATCAATGCCTTGGAGTTTACTAGAGTACCAAGAGTGGTTGTCGCAGATGCACCCAGGCTGCGACACTTGGCAGCAATCGGTAGGGAGGTTGTTGGGAAGGGTAAGCGCTAGCAGATGAGGCGAGGGAGAGGGGGACGAGCGACAGGTTGGAGTCTCTCCAGGGTCTCCCAAGTAGGAGCATTGGGTAGCGTGTGGCACCCACCGACTGGTGTCAGGACTCATGAGGATGAAGGAAAGGGAAGGTTGGCGTTCCGTGGATGTGTGAAGGAGTCTGAGAAGACCCAATTATGTGTGTGGGCCTCAATTAGATCCTTAATTGCAGTCCAACCAGTAGATTAGCAAGTGAACCAGTTGGATGGGACCTAAACCACACCCCAATGTGGTGTTGAGTCATGATAAGTGTGAACCAATGGGAAAGTGCCACGTGGCCCAAAATACAAGGTATAAATGTTCCTATTTGTAAAAAGCCTAGAAAATACTAGGATAATTGGAATATAGGAAAATTAGATGCCATTTTGATCGAAAAGACAAGAGAAATATAATATAACATATATTAAGAGTCTAATTATGCTTTTTCTTCAAAAGTAGTACTATACATGATTAAGTGGTGATTAATGACATGTTTAGTACATGGTGAATGGAAGAGGAAGGGGAAGGGAGGGGAAAGAGCTTAAGTTATTTAGTTGCACATGGTGAAGGGGAAGGGAAGGGAATGGAGGGGAAAGAATCAAGTGTATTTTCAGCCACTTTACTCGCCATGAAATCGAAGTGGAGACCAGGGATAAGGGAAAATCTTGGCGGGAAATTTATTATAAAGTTTGGAGGAAAATATGGAATTTGGAGGGAAAATATAAATAATAGTGGGAAATACTTGTATGTCTCACAACCAATGAGAATAAAGAGCATGTAGTCTCTCACCTCACTTGGAGGGATATATAAAATTTTAGGGGAATTTGGAGGAAAAATTTAGAAGGAAGAAGAATAAAAAATAAAAGGAAACTAGAATAAATAGGCACACGGTTTAGAAAGAATCTTAAAAAGTCAAAAAAAATTTGGTAGAGAATACGGAAAGTTTGAGACATATAAAATTTGCAAACATAATAATGTAAGGAAAAATAGAAAATGTAGGAAATTGTGGAAGTAAATAGAAGAGTATTATAAATTATTGATGGATATGTTGTTAAACTCCCAAAATGTACAATTCAATAATGTTAGATATGAGAAATGTATCTTCTTCGTTAACATATCAATTATATGAATAATTTTGTTTTGATCACGAGACACGTGACTTTAATTTATCTTAATTTTTTATGTGTTAATATGTGTGTTGTGTATGTAACCTTTTGCGATAATATGACCTTTAAAAAGTGACATGTTTTTTTTATATTTTTATGTTCTCTCTCCTTCTCCTCCTCATGCTAACCAAATAGACTAAAATAAGTGCCCTCTCCCTTCCCCTCCCCTCCCTTCCCTTCCCCTCCCCTCCCCTCCCTTTCCCTCCCTTTCATTCACCGCATACTAAACGTAGCATAAAGCACATAAACCGTAGATCTTGTGTATTGATATGTTGAATACATCATATGCTCTTAGCTCATGATGAAGTCTCATATTGTTAAATAATGATGAGAAACTAGGATTTCTATAGTGGACAATCATTAACATGTGTAATTAGGATCTTGAACATGAATGATGTCACTTGTTATAACTTTAATGTGCTTAATCTAATATAAGTGATCCTAATCTAAAAACATGGTAGATTTTATAATCATCTTTACACTTAATATGAATTAGGGTTAAAGACCCTGACATGCTATGTTGTTAATGAAATTGATCAAATCTAAGTGATCATCATTATTGGACATGTTGGATATAGTAATTATAATTAGCATGACTTTAATGATTACTCGATACCAACAAAACCTAAATCCTAGAATAGGACCGAGTAGGGTTGAATCTATTTAGTGTGATGGTGACACTTTAGGATTTACATATTTGCATATTTAAAGTTGATTGTTTGATTTCCTTGTTGATTGGATGACGTGTTTAAAGTATAATTGCATAATCTGCATGGCTCACCATTATGGTATATGGTTACACATATGACTACCCGTATTGTTTTGCCAGAGTTTTCTTAGTGCTTCTGGAAGACTAAACTACGAAACTGTTGGATGTTTATTTACATTCTATTCAATTATAATCCCCACTATGAGTATCACATAAAGGAAGAATATGTGAATAAAATGCTTGCTCTTATTTGTAAGTATTTAATGGAATATATGTTGTTAGTTTACTAGTACAATTTTGCATGCACTCCACGTACACAGGCTAACTTGTTATATTGATCTGTACTTTTGTTTCACAACGTTTTAGGTACATGCTAGATAAGATGATATCAAGAAATGATGGACATGACAACAATCTGAATTTACTTGAAGACATTAAAGTTAACTTGTAAAGAAGGATTAGATAGATACTTATTCTCGCATAGTTCTCATATGTAAAATTCGGATGATGAAAGGTTATGCAAATTCTAGAGGAACATTTGTAAATAATATATTTATTAATAGAAATTATTTATTATTATTTATTATTTGTTAAAATTTGGATCCTTAGAAAAATTATAGATAATGACTATTGTCTTTTTTATCTCCCTTAATTTGGGGTTGCTGAAAAATAAAGTCGTTACAGCATGGTACCAAATATAAATTATTCTCTAACCCATTACTTTCTAATGTTTAGAAAACAAAGAGCATTGTCCCAAACAAGTCCTAAGAGGAAATGCACATGATACCTAAGACGGACAAGACCAAAGCAAACTCAATTAGTGGCACTCGCCGCAGCATGAAAGAGAGTGGTCGGGGTACTGGCCGAAACAAGAGAAACTCGTGGTGTGAGGGTGGGCCGGGAATGTATGGCGAGTATGATAACGGCGAGCTTCGATCCAGCCCGGCAGTTGTCGTGGATAAAGTGGAAAGGGATCTTGATTCTTGAACAAGTCCGCCTAGTGCCGAGATCTGTGATTGGTTTGCAGAGTTGCATCTAGTCCGCTCTCATAACCACAATCCACGGCCTCGCGCCACTGCCTATAATAAGCATCAAGAAGCCTAAAAGAAGAGGTAGCATGGGGCAATGGAGGAAGCTCCTAAATTGAGCAAAAGTTGCGTTTCCCTTAACTTTCTACGTATAATAAGGCCTAGTTTGGCCGCATATTTCTTGACTACTGGTATTTAGTATAGTAATCCATACCATATCACGCTGTAACCAGCACTCATGACTACCATCCCTTAATTGGTGTAACGGTAAGAGCTTCCTTTTCGAATCACGTCGGTACTATTGAGAATACCACCATTATGCCCGCCATTTCGTCTTTCTTACACGGGTAGACAACACTAATCCTGCTCTCTCTACCTTACAAAATAGTAACACCGTGCATCAGAATATTAGAATTTAGGAAGTCGGCAGCCAAACTAGACCTAAAAGAAATGACGGTGTGGTTTGTTTTCTCGGTATGCGCTGGAAGTCCAGCAAACCAAGAATTTAATGAGATGACGTGCCCTGTCATGCATCTTGCTCCATAACATGCTCATGTGAAGTCGCAACTATGAACCATGCTCATTTGAACTAACACCAATGATTCATTATAATAACTATACGCAATGTAATAGTAATTTGATATTATCAAACAATTCCCTAATATTGAAGGCTCCCCACATGCTCTCAAAAATAAAAAGGCTTCCCACATGTCAATAAACTAACAGCGGCTCCGAACGCAAGTCCACAGTTTAACGATTCAAAGACGGAATTGATCATTTTGTCTGCAATAGGTATGCGAGCACGTTTCCCCCGTTTTGATTTAAATGAGAAAATAAGATCAGAAAAATACATTTGAGTTTATATGCTCACCAAACCTTCTATACATCACATAAAATTTACATCTTCAAGACGAGCAATTCTCTCTTGACAGTTGACACTACAACAGGTACGCGTTTTCGCTATTTAGCACTTCTCCTCAAAGGCTCTTTAATTTTACTCCCTCCAGATCGCATGAATCATGTGCAGAGCCAGGAATATATTGTTGTTTTCTGTAACTCCATTCATATTATATTTGAAGTAGAAAGAGTATGCCAGCAGCGCATATCATCACAGGGAGCAGGACTAGAATTGCCAACAAAATAAAGAAAGAAGATAAAACTAATTAATATAAGCAAGCACGTACAAGCGAGTTAGGAGTTGATCTCTTCACGGCCACAGAAAATACAAAAATGACGGGTTCCACCCATGTACCAATCTTGAAGTCGAACCAAAACCCCTGGGACAGAATGGTTAGAGAAGTACAAAGTAGGAAACCCAAGGAACATAACAAATTAGGAAAGTAGCACCAAATTCACAAAGGAACATTATGATTATCAACCATCAACTACCAACAACATTTTCATCAGGGTCTATTGCCTCATGGGGGAATTGGTGCATGTCACCATCCTCATCAAAATTGATGACAGGTATCGGGGTTGATGCATAGGCTTCCTGGTATATGGTGAAGGCTGCAGGTGTGTAAAGTCCGAGCATATTTCTCAAGTCTCTAGTAGAGTTTTAAGAATGACGACTGTCTCCACAGACCACCATTAGTCTTAACTATGCATTTTTTCCCCACTCATGCACAAGCCAGGATAAACTTTCCGACTGGTCACTCATCCTAATATTACTCCAAGCTGAGAACGTTTAACTATGGATTTCTTTAGTGATGAGCTCCCAAAAAAGATGTGCACATTGGTGATATGGATAGTTCAATCATTCATTTTAAAATCATTTTATCCGAGACTTCAAATCATGGGATGTTATAATCTCCCCCACCTAGACTCTTGACGTCTTCGTCAAGGCTCAACTATATGGCCTCATAATATTTTCCCATTTCAGTGTAAATCCAGAATGATCAATAGGTATCCAACTCCCGATCACAGAATATCAGCGCAATGGTGGCTACGTCAACCATGGACAGTCCTTTCCAATATGCCTTGACCGCACGACTCAAGAATAACATGCCACATGTTCATATGGGCCCATATAGAGTTATACCTTTGATACCATTTGTAAAGCCCCCAGCACACTTCCCAAGCTCTAGCAAGTTTTAAGAATGACCACTCGGCCTACAAACAACCACTCACTTTTTCCTCCCTCATTCGCAAGCCTGTCACCCATTCTGGTATCACAGCCAATGGGCCGCCAGCGCTGTGAAGGTCCGAGGGCTGAGGAAGACGATAACGTGCAAGGGAACCTTGGACATACCTGGGTTTGCGAGATGGTCTGGGTCTCGAGGAATCGATATCAGTAGAACACCTCCTCTTCCCAACGACAGCCAGCCGGAGGGCTCAATGCTCCTCTATATATTCATTACTTCCCCGAACTAATAGAGATGGACGGAAGAGTCAGGGGAGGCAAAGGAAAGCCTTTGAAACCATCTCCAACGCCATCCAACTATAACGCGACGCTGAGGGAGTATCAGGTTTCAGAATTTTGCCAGAGCAGACCATGGTGTTGTGGCCTCAACCTGGAGCAGCATGGCCTTCCTGGCTGTGAAGACTCTCTCTAGAATCCGTCCGCCACCCACAAGTATCCCCAAGACACCCCTTTTTTCCTCGTCGGCGTCTTCAGCACGCGACGCTCAACTGGTGAGCCACGGACTGTCTGATCACTTGCGGAGGCTCTCTGCAGGCGGCGACCGGTGTCTCACGCGAGAGCGGAGGACAGATCGTGTTGGGAACGCGAGGGTCCGAGTCGGGAGAGAGGGAAAGGTGGGTCGCCCGGTCCAGCAACCAACCAGCCGAGCGGGTCTGTGAACCAGCCAGCCCACTTGAGCCAGCGGAAGCAGTCACAACGCTAAGGCCAGTGTGGCCGATCCAAAAGTGCCAAATCAGGTTGTGGAGCCCATCGCATAAGGTAAATCATTGTATATTTCTAAAAAATAGTTTTTCCTTAGAAAATAGTTCTCATGGCCAATAAATCCTCGAAAAATACCTCTAGATCAAAAAATTGTATACTATCTTATGAAACCCCTACATCAGACTTTTGAAATAATATTACTATTGGTTTTTAACGTAGAATTAAATGCTTCTTTTAGGGTTCATATAATTGGAATAAATAGTACCCGGTTGAGATTAATTATTAGAAAATTATACTAGAACTCTAATAATGATGAAAATCCATTTGTGAACTCTTTTTTGGGTTTTATTGATCAATATTAGGTCTTTTCTGATTAAAGACTAATTAGATGCTTTAACCCTCTTATTAATTATAGAAAATAGGACAAGCCTCAGAAAAATATGAAATTCATATCAGACCTTTATAATGACATATAGATCAGACTAAAAACATTAGCCACCATCCTAATATCAGATTGACCTAAGTTTGACCAAAACCTTAATTTTTGGACCTAAAAAATCAATAATATAATGAGTCATGTTTTAATGATGATTAATTATTATTAATCAGGTGACGACTAGAGTAGTAGATGACCTTAGATTTATAAGGAATCTCTGAACTCAGGTATGTGGGTTTTATTAAATATATGACTAGTTTTCATAGATGGATAATGATATGATGCACTTTGGATACTTTTATTTGTCTATAAATTCTTAGATGTGTATTAGTAGTATATGTTTCACCAAAACTTAATGAAGCATAAATGAGCATTTTGATGAGTTGTAACTACTAGTACACATGGCCCAATATGGATGTATGATATATTTCCTAGCATGGATGTATGATGAATTTCCAATGCTAGATGTATGATAAAGTAAATTTACCCATATTGGATGTATGATAAGTGCTTATAAAATTATAGTACAATTGCATCTAATGAAACGTATAAAATATGTATTTACCTGATTATCACATTAAACAATATTTTCCTTTACTCTTTCTTTCTCAAGCTATTTCAATTATCAAACATATTAGTATGTATCTTTCTACCCACGTACACAACACATTACGTTTATTCGTTGTTTCATGTATGTTTTAGGTTCAGAGATAGCATGGGACAGAAGAAGGGAAGTGAGAAGTTGTCCAATTTGTACCTTTTATGGAGATCATGATTAGCATACATGTTCATAGACTTGTAAATCTTCTTTTAATATGTAATTGTAATATATGTTGTAATAAGTCATCTTGAATTAATATACGTGTTAAATGTTGAGAAATGTTATGGTGTATGTTATGGTTGTATGTTCATGTATGCGTATGTCACTTCCGCATCGCTCTCTGAAACGATTGCCTAATGTTTTTGGATACGTCCTCTCTCGCTTTCTAAGTCTCGAGACGGAAAAATTTGGGGACGTTACAAGGTGCGTCTTCACTTTGAGAACGAATAAAGCATCACATATATAGTAACGTTGATATCAGATACTGATAGAATTGTATATATCAGTGATGATGGCATTATTTTCTTTTTGATTTGAATTGAAATAACATGGATTACACTCAATTCAATTATGTCACATGATTCATGTTTTCAGAGCAATGGCATTTTTTTATAGTGCATGTCCAAGTAAGAGTCTGCACTAAATAAGGATCGTACTTGAATATCGTCATTTGTCGCTTATGTAGTATTTATGGGAAATGCTCAGTTCTCTCAGGAAAAAGAACAATCAAAGTAGATATGTTTAGTATCTCCACACTTTTATGGAGCAAAGAAGACATATATAGGGCCCAAGGAAACCTTTAATCATACATACATATCCTCAAGTATGGTATGACCAATCAGTCATAACAACATCTAGAATTTTCTGGGGAAAAAGTATTCCAAGAATGTGATCCATACAAAGATTTATGTCCTAAAAAAATAATTTACAGGATTTATTAACAGTTTAAGTTGAACCCCAAATCCACCCCACCTGAGGTTTTCTTATGGGGTTTATAAAGGATTGTGTAAAATATGCAATGTCCTATGATAGTCCTATAATGTCCAATTGTGTCTTGAGTTCATTCTTCCTAGCAAATGAATACAACATGAAGGTCTTATTTAAGTTGATTTTTTATATTTTTTGAGATATTGTGGCTTGGTCTATATCATCTAACCATTCAAGTTTAGGTCAAATGCTTGAATAAAATGCATTGGATCTCAATCATAGGTATGAATAAATATTGTCCTTGATCAAACCACCACAAGTGTTAAGATATCCCCAAATTGTGATATTCATTTGTAATACTTAATTTGTTTTCTAAGAAAGTGTTTAATGTAGTATTCATATTTTGTGTATGTAGTCCAAGTTGTTTCTTTTTTTCTATCTGACAAACAAATATTTTGTTGAAGAGATAATAATAATAAAATGTGAGAATGATTAAGCTCCATCCTCGTATCTTAGGTTTGTTGAGTAAATACAATTTGAATAAATGATTTACTTTTTGTCATGTGTGCTTCCCCCGAACAAAGTACCTTCACATTTTGTCTGTATGATTTTCAACCTTTTCGGAAAATGGAATACAACTAAGAAAATAGGAGGGTATGCCCGTTAGATAAACATTGATCAAATCTAATCTACCTTCTCTATTAAGGCATTGGGATATCCATGTAGCTAATCTATTGATTATTTTATCTATAATTGGCCACCAAATAGTCGCATGATATGGCTATATATCTCTACATTCAAGTTGTTGATTTGAACTCCTAGATGAATTAATTTGTGAAGTTTAGTTCTCAATCCTGAGAGGTGTTGGAAGGATAAGGAGTGGGACCCAATAAAAGAAGTACTCACTTACTCTACCTAACAAAATGAAATATACTCAATGCTAAACACCATCTCTTAAATTTGCAAAGGATAATAGTTTAGTTTATTCCATCAGTATGTTTAAACTATAAAAGTGTGGAAAAATATAAAAATATCTAACTATTACATCCCTCTATTTTAAATATATTCATTCACCACATAGGGTGCATACATAGGATATCTAAAAATAACTAAACTATTTCTAATAGTCTGTAGAGGGAAACATGGGTACTTCAATCTATCTCCAAGCAAAAGGCTACTCGTGTGTAGCATATAGCTCATGCTTAATGATGCCAATATCTTCCCCACCTAAGGGCTAGGAAAACCCCCGGAGAGAAGAATATATGGAAGGTTATTAGCAAAAAATTGTATTCACATGAAATATGGATTGGATAATATATATATATATAGATAGAGAGAGAGGATGTCAAAGGTAAGTATAATGGTTCGAAAGCTAGGAGGAAAATAGATTTATCCAATTGGATGGCAAGAGAATCTTCATATAATAAGAATTACAATTACATAAAGAACCAAATAGGAGTATAATAAAAAAATACTTGTCATAGTAAACTATCAATATGTGCCACATAAGCATATTGGTCAAGTTAAGGGAACATGACCCATCAAAATAATTAGTCAACAACATGCAACAAGATAATTGTAGTAGTAGTGAAAACATAATAATAACATATGGTGGTTAAGTCGCATAACCCAAAACTTGATGGAGAAAGACAAATAACCAAACCCTCCACAGAGAAGCTTATAATCCCGCATGCTAAATATTTAAATTGTAGACACATAACCCGGGTAAAGGCTCACAACATTCACTCTAGAATCTATAAAAAGAACCACAACAATTATATAACTCTAGCACTGCTTCTTCATAAACATGCAAATAATATGAAGGCAAGTAAAGTTCAATAATAACAAGAATAACTTAGGGTTTTCATTATAAAATGAAACAATGAGATGAAATAACGTAGTAAGGATTGCAAATTGAAAAACTATCAACAGGATCAAATAAAATAGATTCAATGTGTACTTTTAATGGTCTATAAGATAAGATTCAATGAATTGTACCCAACGGGAAAAATATGTACAACCTAGTGACATACAAAATAATATACTACAATCATGTCAATAAAGAGAGAAAAAATATAAACATTGTCTAATATGACATGAGAGAGATGTGACATACCTCAAAATTGTGTATCAACGGGTCAAGGGCAAACCCAAGATCCAAATAAGGGATTCTTCACCTATTATGCAAATGAATAGACTAAGAATTATTTAATGTGTATATTGTAAACCATAAAATATCAACTCTTTGTCTTATAGGATGTAGGTAATGCATTATGTATAATTATGTAGATTAAAAAATCTCTAGTTCCAACAAGTATTTATTTGTATCTTTTTAATAAATGTAGAATTAGGTATGAATTATTCAAGTTAAATGAATTAATTGGTTTATTAAACAAAAGATGCCCCTACGTCACTCATCAAAGATTGATGTGTGACATGTTACATCTTTAACTGTAATTTCAAAAACCACATGATAATAAAAATAAATGTTGGATAGATAGATGTATCCATGTAAGTTTCCATGAGTTTAAATCGATACAAGGTCAAAACAATAAACATTGCAAGAAATGATATTCTAAGAGCAAAACGTAAAGAATAGGTTTACATAGTAGCTCAAGCTTCAATATGAAAATCTCGATTGTGATTCAGTGTGAAGTATGTGTTGAATATAATGCCATAGACTTTTCTAAAGCCTTTTGATTTCAAAGACCCATGACTCAGGCCATGGGATGGCCAGTCGTGTCAAAGTGACACATTTTCAACACCAGCACCAAAGGAAGGTCAAGGACCTTCAATGCAGCAAAGGACAAACCAAACAAGATGTCCAAAGAATCTAGTACCAACCCCAAAAATGATTGACGAATAAAACATAGCAAAATGGTGAGTAGAAGGTAGGTATTAGAGTCGACTCAAAAATTGTAGGAAACCAAATCAACAAGGGAAAGACATATATACCTTGATTATAGTAGAATGATTGTACTAGAAACTTTTTAGAGACACCTAGAAGGGAAACAAATGATTGATGCTTCTCACAAAGCCACATGGGGTGGAGAAGAAATCTAGGAGGGTAAATCTTGTATGTGTAGTTGGGTAGCTTAGGCTATTGGTGACTAATTATGGATTAGGGAAGGTTTCTAGGCATTCAAAAATGGTTTAGGAACCAATGTTTATAGGTAAAAAGGCTAGGGGAGGCGACACTCCCCACTGGTTCAGAAATAAGAGATTGGAGGAGTTTGAATACAGAGGAAAATATCAGATGCTTGACCCACTGGTGATAGGGCTCTCTAGATTTGGGACCAATGAGGAATATGAAGAGAAGATAAAATCATGGAGAGGACAATCAGACAGAAAGAGAGATTTTGGGGGGAGAAACCTAATAGCATAGTGTGACCCCCACTCATATCCTACCCAAGGTAAGATATAACTAATGAATTGTATAATGTCAATCCCATGTCTCAGAAAGTGTTTGATTATAAGGAGACTACAAAGAAGCATGTGATGATGGAGCCCTAGGCAAGAAACAAAAGTTTAGGAACCAATAATCCAAACATTGATTAACATTAGGAGTGTATATTTATGGATGTTCTTCTCTAAATAAATTGTGACAGCTAGCATTATCCAATCAAGATGAAATTTGATATCTTAACCAATCATGAACAAGGAATTCAATTTTGAGATGAGATTTGGTTTTAAGATTTGTATGGGTTATAATACAATTAAGGTTTAAATTCCATTATCTCAGTATTTATAATTATATACCATCATGTGTCATCAACATGTATTCTTTAGAATCATATTAGCCCCTCATACCTCAAAAGGGTTATGGTACATGATATTGCACGAATTTACATATTTTACTTATTTAACCATTAAGTACATAATTCAATATTAACTCAGATGACGGCACATTAATGATCTCCATGTGTGCTAAATGTTTAATTATTAATCCACTATATAAATTAGTCACGTTATATTCAATATTAATCATTCATTCACATTTAAATACTAATTAAGCACATTTAAGCCATAATTTTCAAAAGAAAAAAGTACATTTAAGTCATTATGTGTGTATTGATGAAAAAGGTGACATGTATTAGATTTTTAATGAATAAACTTGTATAATAATCCACATTTAGGTTGTTAGGTTAATTTCATATGTATTAAGATATCTTATGTAGGTAAGACACCTAATGTTACTAATTCATCATATGTGGTAGGAATTGTGTGTAGGTTAGGGTTAGCTGACACCAACCTAGGGTTTATGTCAACATGATCACTATTCATCCATCCCACATCATCCCCTCATGTAGAAAGTCCAATATTAGATTTTAAATAGCCAAAGTATCATCCCATTCGGCTTTATTGGTCAATAGCATGGCCAAGTAACTTGTATCCATAGTTAGGGTTTACATTCAAGTTCTATTTTATATTTGCATTATATGTTCATTAGGGGTAAAAATAAGTGTATAAAGGCATAGCTCTATCCTTGTTAGGTTGGTTCTAAAGATCTAAACATACTATCTTCCTATCCATGAGATAAGGTTTTCTAGAGTCAGGACATGTAGATATCAGTATGTTACAAGACCCCAGACCTTCAAGAGATAGAAATCAGCATACCCATAGACTACCAAGCTAAAACACTCCACCTCTTAAAAAGGTTAAACCTAATAAGTCAAACAAAACTAAAGTTACAAATGTTAGTCTAACTAAACCTTGTATCAACTATACCACCACTTACTCTTCCTCAAGATACCCATAAACATGGGGAAAGGGAAACATAACTATAAAATTAGGTTAATTAAAAGCATAAGGGTTTCTTTCATCAGACTTCATCAACGGGTGACTTGATCTAGGAAAACAGTAATAAATCCAAAAGTGTATTTTTTACACATAAGTCTAAAATTTATTTGGTGATGAAAACTTCACAATAGGAAACACTATTGGACCCAAAATCAAAGTAAGAATCAAGTCATTGTATTGCAAATCCAATGTTTTATCATCCCTTGTGTACTTCACAAGGGATATAAATGTGTAAGGTAAAAGCATTGGATATTCACATACATGTCAACTTAAAAGTTAAATGTTACCTTCATGACCTTCTTCATAGACTTCTTCGCCATCTACAACAAAGGCGCCATCTAGGAGCTTCTCAACAAGTCTTCCTCCATTACATATGATGCCCAACTCGACAAGAGTGTGATTACTCAAAACCAAATCCAACATTCAAAACCTAAGAGTGTCATGATACCCATAGCCACATAGAGATCACAAATAAAAAGTTTACAAATATCACAAAACAACCTTCCTATAAAGTCACATCCACACATGAAATACATTAGGATGAAACATCACTGTCATATCTTACAAGAATTTAATCAACAAAAGGCCTATACATCACACCAACAAAATCTCATCAAAGTAAAAATGTTTTAAACATTGCAAATCTAGTGTTACTATAGAATTTTCTAACATATTACAACAATCATAACTCTAGAACTAGGGGTCATTTGTGCATGTAAAAAATCTAAAGGTTGATAAAGGATACCATGAAAACACAATTTGCCAGAATTTTGGAGTATAAGAATAGGTATGACTCTATCTCCATATGCTTTATCTCTAGAAGAGGTCATCCAAACATCACCTACCTTCGTGATCCCTTCACAAAAACATCACCCACCTCTTAATCTTAAGGCCTTCTCCCTCCTAGTTGATCTTCTCTGCCACTTTCCAGATAGTTGTGGCTCTGACCAAAGAAGTGTGGAAATACACATGAATGTAACCTCAAGCCCCATATTATATAATGCCTAAAATATTTATTACATGCTAAGAATAATATTATAAGGTAGGTAAAATAACAAGCATAATGGTTATAAGTATACCTAGTGGAATACTCTTTTCCATGTTTATTTGTGTCCTGACTACCTATAAGACCTGTTAGATATCTAAAGATACATCTCAAATACTAATACATTAATCATTCAAGGCGCAATAATGTTTAGAGTCAATTTTACCTAAAAGTTATACTACAAGGTTGTTGTATCGTTTTAGCATCCTAGGCTGCGTGGGGAATACCACCCATACAACTAATAAGATGTAACTAAGCCATCTTATCCATTTGTATAAGATCTAATCATATCAATATTCTCTAGACTTCTTATCAAAACCTTTGTTAAATGTGAGGTATCAAAGGTAGGGAGCCACTAGCTAGCCCACCATGGATATATGCATCCAAGATGACCTATCAAAATAGGCTTGCCTTGTGTACACAAGTCAGGCTCCACACAAAAACACACCCCATAAAAAACCAAATTACCTACACTCCTCCATCCAAGAAAAATCATTTAAAGATAATAGGGTATCCTCTACAAAGTGTCTCCATATATCCACTAATATAATAATATATTGCTATGAGCATCTTGTCATAATTCTGGAATGATACAAGATTAACATGTTTCCCCATCCCCCAACAACCGAAGGGGATGGTTCTATGAACTCATGTCTCTATTTAATTCCTCTTGTTAGTTAGACTTGTTATCTTACAAATCCATCAACAAAATTACAAATAACCTATCAACATATAGACAAATAATCAAGCACTGAGTAACTCTAGAAGATGTAAAATGTCCAAACAACATGACCTACCTCCTTACTGTACTAGGACAGCATGCTTACTAAAACACTATCAGTTATCATACCTCAGAATGAGAACATGCATAAACCCTCATTTTTCTTGTGAAGGAGTCATCTTTTCATATTTTAGCAGCATAATACTAAAAAAAATGATTCAAACATACATAATGAATGTATGAAAGTCAATTACAGCCAAAGATAACATCTTTTGAACATGCATATCATATTGCAACACTAGGGATGAAACCTTATCATTATCCTATCATTGAAATTAATATCATGCCCAAGGGAATCATAAAATCAATATTTATGCCTCAAAACGGTAATCAAGGTACGTCGCTTCCACATACAGGTGCATAAACTCATCAATTAAGGCCTAAGTTTATGAAACTGCCACTTTTATCAGTTTAAAGGAATATAACAACAAGATATATAGTATTCAATCACAAGATAGGTAATAAATGATGCAAATGTTATATCACTGTCCTAATAGGGAATAAATGGGTTTATGCACGATCAACTATCATGAAGACATCGACTTTATAACAAACTCTAGTATTGGAGGAAATTTTCCCTAGGTTTTAGTTCCTTTCCTTCAACTACTCAAACACATATGATATATGCTTTAGAGAAATCAAAAAAGAGAGAAAGGTGGAAACATAATGTGAGACTCTTCGATCAAATTCCTAAAGAAAAACCACATAGAAAACATTGAATAAGGACAAGTGGCTTAAGCATTAGGAAAACACACAACTTTAGTTTTCCTTACCCCAATCAGAGCTCAGAAGCTACAATCTATCTTGCCTTGCATCAACAAAGGATAGACCTAATGCAGATCTCCTCAAAAGCAAGAACCGGTGAAACCAAAAATCCCATTGGACAATGTACTTCACTAAACATCCCACATAAGGCTAAGAAGAAGAAAATCAAGGGAGTCAGAAGGAAACAATCAGTAGCACATGTAAATGAACAATAATAAAACCATACACACATGTTCACCATTCAACATATAATTACAACATGAATTGTTACAACATTTGAGATTACATATTGAACAACAAACTTCTACATATACATGTACTACCACTAAACTACAGGATCTAAAGACAATAGGTCCACCTGTACATCAGCTCACCACACAACTCTTACTATCCTGGATCTCCAAGAGTATAACCACAACCTAAACAAAAGATTACATGTGGTACACGTCAGAACAATATTTCAAGAATATTGTACTGAGTACGCCTACGTGTCTTTTTATATACCTCTCATCATATCTTGGCAATAAGATAAAACTAATATACTTGGCAGTAACACAAGAATATCAGAAAAGTGTATACTTGCACAAAGATATTCATTAACAAAAGAGAACACATATTTTAAGCTCATTTTCCATTATATGCTCGTGCATCCGCCTACCAATGGGATAGATGCATTCAGGCCTTATGATCCGCTTACCAAAGAGATAGATCATTGTACATGTGATCCGCTTACCAAAGAGATAGATCACTCACTAGCACTATGCTTACCAAAGAGATATAGTGCTTTCATATAATGGAACAGATATATTATGTTTCAAGTGTTCATAGCCATAAGTATGGAAAATCAAGCAAGATATCATACAAGAACAATCATTTCATCTAATATCATATGCCAAGTATTTTACTATGCATATAGCACAAGCATATTGTATAATAAGCCAAGTAAGAGGTAATGGCATACCTTCCAAAGAGACATCCTATTCACAACATATTCCTGATATCAACTATATCCTTGATTAAACTTGATCAAGACAAGACCATATCACCATCAGGTTCTCATCATCATACGTCTCATCTTAACCCTAAACGTGTTCATATTAGGGTTTCACTTAGCTCATTAGGATATTCTCATGATTACTTGTATTCTTGTCTTGTGATTATTTCACTGATGTCATTTTCCAGATTACATCTCATTATCAAAGTTCATCATCTGAACATTAGGTTCCATATCATTATTGATACATATTAACCCTAAGTTACATGTATTACTCAAATTAGGGTTTTATCACATGTATTATAGGTCATCTTCGTCTAACATGGATTTTGTTCATCACTATGATCTCATAATTAAATCTGAGGTTCCAAACACAGATATGAGCTTACTCTGTAAATTTCATCATTTATTGAGCATGGATGCATTTATTGCATATTAATTAGGGTTATTCGTCCTAATTGGCTATATGAAGCAAATTACATGATTTAGTACATCAACATGATCATCCTTGACATCAGGTGCATTATAAACATTATTATGGAGTTACTGACATTTTTCCCATAATTTTATGTCATCATTTGCTATTTATTATCCACTAAACAAGCATTACACATCTTTCATGATATTACTAATATTTGAGCATCAAAAGCCTGAGATTATAGTTCCAGATTGTTCTACGTATTTTTCTGAGAATTTTGATACCTTATTTGTATTTTTCGGACATCGGAGCTATTTATTACGATTTATTGAAGATCTGAGAATTTCTGAGCATTTTTTTACCTTTTGGCCAATGGCACATTGCCACGTCTCCTTGGGTGTGCAACTCCAGCCCTTTGCTTGGGTTCGGTCGGTTCTTTGTTGGTTCACTGTGAGATGGCCGGTTCAAGGAATTGATTCCTCCGGTTCAGGGTTGCGGACCCGGTCTGCTCCCTTCTTCTTTCTCGACCAGTCCCTAGCGGGACTCTGTTCCTAGCGGGCGCCACCGCACAGGGGGACTCCGGTGAGCAAGCAAAGGAGCTGGAGGGCTCCTCATCAACTTCTAGGGCCACCAAAAGCTTCGTCGCAGACCTCCAACCCTCTACGGCATCTCGCCTCCTTGACTATAGCTCTAGATCTCCATTCGGGCAGGAGCGTCGCCGCCATCACGGGTGCCAACTCTGGCGATCGATCACCCGCCATTGCATCCTCCTCATGGCAAAAAGGTGCTCCCAATGCCTTCGAAGTCGATCTCTGCCCCTCCTCTGACCATCTCGGCTACTCAAAGGGGTCTGGTGGCTGTTGGAGCTGGGCTCGGTGTATCTCCCTCATGCCAGCCGCCGCAGGGACCAAAACAGAAGAGGGGAGAATAGGTTTCTCACATCCTTCTCGCAGGTGGAAGGGTCAAGAGAAGAAGAAGAACTTCAACGAACTTGATTTGAGGCTACAATCCTCTTCCGTGTGGTCATCGGTTGGGGTTTCCTCCTCTTCTTTTTCTACTGCTACTATCAATGGAGATGGCTATAGAACAGGTTAGGGGTTCTCCCCCAATACTCTACCCGAAAACACGAGAGAGGGGTCAAAAACGAGCTCGTCCTAGTCCAAAACCAACTATCTGGTGTAAGCTCTTGCTCACACCCACGATAGATGAGATGGTGGAGGCAGTTGTGGCCTCGTTCACCCCCACGTCTCAGCCTCTACCACTAGAGGTTGAGGAGAATGAAACAACCCTTGATCTCCATCTGACGGATGCAACAGCTGCTCCATAAGGCCAGATCCGCGAATCACTAAAGTCAAGGGGGTACTGCCGCTAGATCAGATTTCTAGGGCCAGGATTTGGCCACGTAGACCCAACCCAAAAGCAAGGGGACGTGTGACACATAAAGGATCGATACTTAGGTCCAATAAACCATCAACCATGCACATTATTTCTCCAAAATCAAACCTCCATAACTTCCTCTAGGAATATCCAAATGCCACCCAATTTTAACCATAGCTTCTCTACCTTTCAAGGTACATTCTACTCCAATTTGGTGACCAAACGCATCTATTAGACTATCTAATTAAATTCTTTAAAAAGGCATTAAGAGAGAGAGATCTTAATCATTATATAAATCTCGATCAACATTCCAACTTTACCAAAACACTTGGAACTCTCATTATAACTCAAGATATGGATTCTAATATGTTATTGGAGATTTATGGATTTCGAAAATCCACTCCATCACACCAGTAGGTGTGGATGCTGGCGATGATGTCGTACAGGTACAGGAGGATGGCGAAACCTTCGATAGCTCGTTGAATCCTTTCCAGATCCTTGAAGACCAGGAGCATGAGGAAGTGGTGGTTCAGTCCACCAGAAGGGTGAGTACCCGCAGCAAAAGCAGTGTAGATAGGACACCTAGAGGAAGAGGTAGAGGCAGGAAAAGTGGGTGTGACTGCTTCCCTATGATAGGGGAGGGGGTCATACCTTTTAAATGAATGTCCTTGTGTGGAATGTGAGGGGTGCTTCCCTTCCGGGTAAGCAGAGGACCCTCAGACATATCATCACTAAGAGGCAATCACCTTTAGTGGCGTGCTTGGAGACTAGAATCTGGAGAGAAGTTGCTGATAGAGTTAATGGGATGTTTCCTGGTGGTTGGAACTACTGCTCTAATATGAACAACATTGAAGGTGGGAAGATCATGGTAGGTTGGAATCCTTTGATTTGGGATGTCCAAATGATCTTTGAAAGTGACCAGTTAGTCACGTTGAGTTGCATTAATACTGGTGGTTTCCATTGTGTTCTCTCTACTATTTATGGTTCCTACTTGAAGATAGACAGAAGGAAGCTCTGGGATATTCTGGTGGAGTCCACGCAACAGGCTCTACCACAGATCATAGTGGGTGATTTTAACCAGGTCATAAAAGCTAGAGAGAAATGGGGTGGGCTGCCCATCCCCAAATTGATTCTCAAGAGATTCAATGAGGCGGTGGATGCGGCGGGGCTTTTTGAACTAAACATGACTGGTGGTTTAATCACGTGGCATGATAGAAGAACACCGACAAGAAGGATCTCGAGTAATCTTGATCGGGGCTTGGTCAATGAAGTGTGGCTTGAGGTTTTTCCGGACGCTTCTCTCAGACTGGGTGCTCATCTTATTAGTGACCATGCTTGGTTAGAAGTTCATCTTTGTGCAAAAAAGATCACTAAACAACCGTTCAGATTCCTTAACCATTGGTTGAATTGGCCTTCCTTTGAGGGTGTGATTAGTGAGGCTTGGAATGTAAGGGTTGTTGGAAATCCTCTCTTTGTGGTGGCTGAAAAACTGAAGAAGGTTAATGTGGCTTTGAAAGCTTGGTCCAGAAGTCTTATTGACCTTCCTAACCTCATAAAAGAGGCCAAGGAGAGATATAACATTGCTGCTGAGAAATTAAGAATGCAACTGAATGATCACATAATCATGAAGGAGGAGGTTGATGCTTGCATTAGATAGGGACAGCTTGAAAAGGCCAATGAAATCTATGGGTGACAAAGAAGCAGGATCGAATGGCTAAAAGATGGTGACAAAAATTATAAAATCTACCATGCGGCTATCAAAAGAAATAACATGAAGGATCATATACATAAACTGATGAATGACAAGGGAGAGCTTGTTGATGAGGAGGCTAAGGTTGGGGAGATGGTTGTGAATTTCTTCACCGAGCTGTACAATAGTGAGGATAGAAATAGTGAAAGGCGTGTTTTTGGTCTTGAAAGAAAAGTCAGTGATAGTATGAATATCGGGTTGCTGAAGTTAGCTACTGACACAGAGATTAAACACACGACTTTATCCATAGGTGCTTCCAAAGCACCATGCCCCGATGGGTTTAATGCGAAGTTCTTCCATAGCTGTTGGAATATAGTTGGAAGGGAAGTGTGTAATGCGGTGAGGTGGTTCCTTGTGGGGGGAGGATGGTCCGACAGGTTAACCACGCCTTTATTAGGCTTATTCCTTAAAAAATTGGCACGTCTGTCATGAGTGACTTCCGCCCTATCGCTTGTTGTTTGGTTATCTACAAGATTATTACAAAGTTGTTGGTGGGAAGGATGAAGAGTATTCTACCTGATATTATTTCACCTAATCAAACGATGTTTGTGAAAGGGCGGGGTATCATTGATAATGTTCTACTGGCTTCAGAATTCTTGAGAGATTTCCAAGTCAAGGGGAGATCCAAGCATGCCTGTATCAAGGTGGATATAGCTAAAGCTTTTGTTCATGTCTCTTGGCATGGTTTGTGGAGTAAGATGGAGGCTCTCAGTTTCTCTGAAATATTTATCAACATCATTAAACAATGCATACAGACAACTTCCTTCTCGGTGCTTGTAAATGGGGTCCCAAAAGGTATGTTTCAAGCCTCAAATGGCTTGAGGCAGGGTGATCCTCTATCACCCTTATTGTTCACTCTGATTATGGAAAACCTATCTCATCTCATGGTCAAAGCTGAAGAAGATGTATCTATAAAGATGTACAAAGTCCAAGGTACTAAATTCATGTCACATTTGATATTTGCGGACGACCTCATGTTCTTTTTGGCAGCTCATGCTAAGGTGTTCTGAGGAGTAAGACATATTTTTGAGAAGTTTGCTGATCTCACTTGCTTACATATCAATGATATTAAATCACAGGTGTTTTTGTTGAAATCTTGTGACTCGAGGAGAGGAATATTAAAAGAGGCCATCCACTTGCAGATCGGGTGCTTTCCGACTAAGTACCTGGGTGTTCCTTTGTCGGGTGGTGTGGGGAAAGGGGTCGATTTCCAGGTTTGCCTGGATAAGTTGTGGGCAAGGGTTGAGAAGTGGAGTGCTCTGAAGATTTCCTTAGCCAGGAGGGTGGTGCTGGTCAATTCTGTTCTGACTAGTATGATTCGCTACTGGTGTAGACTCACAGTGATACCTGAGTTCATTTTGGGGAAAATGAGATCGATTTTGGGTGGTTTTTTATGGAGTGGGAAGCATCATGCGGTTGTGTGGGTGGAGGTTGCCCAACTGAGACAGGGAAGAGGGCTAGGTTTGGTCGATCCCTCAGATATAATGTTGGAAGCTCCTGCGAGAAGGGTCCATGATTTCCTTGTTAATCCTAGTTCTACCTAGAGTGTATGGATGAGGGCTTGTTATGGTGGTTGCCTTGATACAGGTGTTGACAACGATGGTTCTTCTAGAGCTTGGAGGAGAATGTGTGTTGAGTGGAAGTTTTACAAGACAAGTTATGTTGAGATGCATGGGAACTGGAGTGTAATTGCAGGAGGGATGCCTTGGAAGATCAACCGCAATCAACCTCAAGTTCCTTGGTACTAGCTGCTTTTGGGGAGCTTCCACTGCCCCAAATGGAGTTTCTGCGCTTACAGGGTGATTTTGGGGAGGCTCCCCACCAGTGACAGAACCAACATGTGGTTCAATGGCAGTGTGAGTTCTTGTCCATTGTGCCATCGGGTCGATGAAACACAGAAGCACCTCTTTTTTGAGTGTGACTTCACCAAGTATCTTTGGACCCTGATCCTCTCTCAAGCTCATGTGGGGTGGCAACCCCCCCCCCACGGGCATCAATAATAGCTTGACCTAGATGCTTAGTAGGTCCAGAGGGGACAAACATCACAGGAGGTTTGTCGGCCTGGTGTGGACCGGCCTTATGTTCCATATATGGCATGAGAGGAACATTAGAACTCATGGTAAGAGTGGGAGTGATAAGTACCATGTTTTTGATGCTTTTGTAAATAGGTTTGCTTGGCATTGTAAAGCGAACCCAGGTTGCCTATTCACGGTTAATCTTGAGGTCATTTTGAGGTGGGTTCTTAAGGGACCATGTATAGTATACGGGGTGGTTTACCCCTATATGCTTTTTTTGATGATCTAGTAATATTTTACCTTATCCAAAAAAAACTTGTTGCTAAAGCTCACCAAAAAAAGTATTATAAGGCAAATTGTAAGCATCACTAGTAGGGAGCTTGCATAGAATCATCAATTGGTTGTGGTGCAAATTTCTTGTTGGTTCCCTTTCTATGGAAATCCATCACCTAAATGCTTAGTGGTTTCATCGGTTGACAACCGAAGAAAACAATAAAGGTCACTCAGTCAGCCTCGCCTACATGATGATGTACCAATGGAAGGGTATAACTGCATCACCAATCTTCAACCAATGAAAACCAATCACCCAACAAATGAAAAAAGTGAGGAGGGTCTCGTTAGTTCTCAACCCACAAATGAACAAGCATGCTACAAATTGTGGAACAAGTAGAGGAGCCTTGTGGGTTTCCAAATTACAAAATGCCATGCACACTCAATCAATTTTCAAGTGATCAAAAGGCAACTATGTTAGGTTAGACCATCTACGGACACCTACCTATACCCATGTAATGCAAAGAAGAGGACAACACACACTTTGTGTATAAATTGCTAGTGAAAGTGTAATTTGTACATGGGTCCACAAATGAGACTCTAAATCAAACACGTTCTAACACTATATCTAAAAGGTTGATAAGGTTAACAAAGTGAGATTAAGAGGTTAAGCTATGTTAGGGGTCTTGAAACTATAAATCCCTAATAGGAATCATGTCCTCAAAATCATAGGAGAAAAGGGTTGGGTATTTCCTGAGCATCTCCTCTTAAAGTTCCCAAATTGCCTCCTTGAAATCATGATGATGCCAAGACGCTTTTACCATCATTATGTACTATCTCCTAATATTTGTATTTATCTATACAGAATAAATACGGGGCCATCCTTATAGGAGATGTCTTCATTAAGCTATAATTCCACTTATTGAATCATCTTACTAGTTTTGGATGGCACTTCTGTAATATTAACACATGGAATGTGTTATCTAATCTGTACAATTCTAGAGGTAAGTCTAACCTATATGCCACTTTCCCTATATGTGAAACAACTAGATTGGGTCCCATAAATTTATGTGCTAGCTTTTCCCTCTTACCAAATCTAAGAACTCCCTTCCAAGGTGACACCTTCAGGTAAACCATGTCACCCATTAGGAATTCCATGGGTTTACACCAGTTATCTACATATTACTTTTTCCTATCCTCAAATGGCTTTAGTTATTTTATGATTATCTTGATCTTACTTGTGTTTTGATGTATCAATTATAGTCCTAAAAATTGTCATTCACAGACTTCAAAATAGAAACAGGGGGATTTGTAGTGTCTTCCATACATAGCCTCATATGGTGCCATGTCTAGCCTCATGTGGTATTTTTTGTTATAATCAAATTCTATTAAGCTAAGATGAACCTCTAAAGTTCCTTAGAATTGCAAGATGCAAGATATCAATAGCTCTTGTGAAGTTTGTATTGTTCTATCTGACTAGCCATCTGTCTATGGATGTAAGGTTATGTTGAATGTGAGTTGTGTGCCCAAAGATGTGCTTACATAGTCCCAAAACTTGCTAGTAAATTGTGGCCTTTTATCAGATATTATTGTAGAAAGTATTCTATGAAGCCCAAAAATTTCATCTATATAGATTTGTGCCAACCGCTTAGGCATAAAGGTGGTCTTGACTAGTAAGAAGTGTGCCACGTTGGTTAACCGGTCAACTATTACCCATATGAAATCAAGTATACTTAGATATTAAGGTCAAACAAATCATGAAGCCCATTGTCATATGATGCCACTTCCATTCTAGGATATTAAGGGGTTGCAAGGTTCTCATAGGCCTCTAGAATTTAGCCTTGGCATGTTGGCAGATTAGAAATTTGAGTATAAACTCTAACACGTCCTTCCTCGATACAAGCCATCAATATAGATCCTTGAGATTATGGTACATCTTGGTACTATATGGGTGCATCACATACATGGATGTGTGTGCTTCTTCCAATATGGTTTGTCTCATCCCAACTGCATCAATCACCATCATTATATTATGATAGAAAAGGACTATTTTGTTTGAGTCATGGAAAACCTCATGTTTGTCATTACCAAATCTACCTCAATATCATGTACCATACTATCGTCATTTTGCATATATTTGATCTGTTGTATTAGTGTGGGATTGATATACATCTAGGTTAGAAGTCCTCCTAGCAGGGAGACCTGGATTTTTATGTTCATCTGGCATAGTGACACTAACATGTCCCTTTTTACACATGCTATTGAGTACAACTGTGGTGTTCAAACTGATGTTGATGAATATGACCTCCTACTCAAAGCATATGTGATTACATTGGCCTTCCCTAGATGATAATATTTGGTGAAATCATAGTTCTTTATCATTACTAGCCACATGTGTTGTGGCATACTCATCTCTTGCTTCGAGAAAAGATATTGGGGATTCTTGTGGTCAATGGAGATATGGAAATTCTCTGTATAGCGAAAATTCCTCCAAATCAAGGCCAGCACAAATGTTGCCAACTCTAGATCATGAGTTGGGTAGTTATCTGGATTCATTACATTTCTAGAGGCAAACAATATCACAAGTTTTTCCTGCATCATTACACACCTAAACCTTCCTTAGAAATTGAATACAATTGAGTCCATTTTAGCGTTCCTGGTTTAAGACTTCTGGGTTGACGGCATTGGTTGGGACTGGGTGGTGGTGGCTAGTTTCATCTCAGAGATCGATTTGTAGTAGATTTTAGAATCCTATCATGTCATTTATCACCATCGTGATGAATCTATGTGGTCTTCATCAATCTCTAGCTCTTTCACCACCCGATCGGCAAACAAGATCTTGGCTAGCATGGGGAACATGATAAGTTCATCTCTTTCATGGTTGTGGAATGTCGAGGTGTCTCCCTACACTAAAGTAGTTGTATGGAAGGTATTGAGGAAGGTCTTGTCGATATATGAAAATATTCAGTGATGTCAGAATCATAAGACATCAGTGTGTAGTTGTTGTGTTGAGTCGAAGCAGGAAACAGTGGGTCATCTCTTCATGGTAGGTGACATGGAAAAGATAATTTCATGTTGGGATCGTAAGAGATTATGATTGTTTCCTATATGCAGGGAGGAAGGGGCCTGGTAAGCTGGCTGACTAGTTCTTGGATGGCCAGGGTGGGAATTCTTTTGTGGATTGGTTGCATAGATCAGTCACGGTGGTGGTATGTTGGGTAATTTGGGGTGCAATGTGTAGGGTGAGGTATGATAGAGACATGGGGAGCCTGGAAGGGGTATGGAATTTTGTGAACTCCATGGTGAATGTGATTCTTAGGAGGAAATATTTTAGGGTTATCAAAGAATGCGGTGAATACTAATGGGTGAGGGTGACGGTCTAGAGGAACCAAAGAGGAGATAGAGGGAGATTAGTTTGGTGAGATGGAAACCACCTAACATGGTTAATCTGAAATTGAATTTTGTGGTGGGAAGAAGACATGATGCCATGGGAGGTAGACAGAGATGGGTAGCATGTGTCGTTCATGACATACGAGGTTCAATGAAGATGTCCTTTTTGTGTGGCTTCAGGTAGAGGAATGCATGGAAGCCAATATGCAAGCACTTTTTGTGCCCATCAAAATTTGGGATGATGAACATGTTACCTTATTAGGAGTTGAGATGGAGCATAGTCCTTGTCTGGATATGGTTTGGGGTGTAAAGTACTGCTATTGTGAAGGAGTGCTCCCATAGTGGAACATATCAGGAAGACTATGGAGGAGTTGGTCATGTATATGGGACTACACAACCCACAAGGAAAATGGATCATGACAGAGATTGGGAGGTGGGTGAAAGGGGTCATTCAAAAGTGGTGGTACGCTATCCTATGAACCTCCCTGTTGAGACTAGAGATAGAATTTTGTTGGACGGTAGACATATATCTTACATTAGATTATACTGGGAGAGGATAGTTGAAGGGGGGTTTTGGGATGTACAAGGGTGGGTTTTCTTCTACCATGGCTTTTGTTGGCTCCCTCAGTGTGTGGTGGGATGGGGTTTGGGTGGGTGGATACCGGTGGAGGTATACTGGGTGGTTTATTTTTGGATGTACTAACTATGTTTTGTTTAGCCTGTATGGGGAGGACATGATGACTACTACCACCTATGGTAATAACTATAAACTTTCCTTATAAGCGTCACAAAAGACAATGTAACCTTTCCCATACTCTGGAAAGACTAGCACTGGTACATATTTTAGCTTCCTCTTTAGAAGTTGGAAGCTTTGCTGACACCTTTCAGTCCATGTAAGTGGCATGTATTTATTTTTCAACTTGGTTAGTGGTAAGGAAATGGCATTGAAGTCCTTGATGAACCTCCTATAGTATATTCTAATCTTAGGATGCTTCACACTTCTATCGGTGTCTTCAGTTGCTCCCATGACTAGATTACTCCACCTTCTTGGGATCCACACCAATTCCTTGACCATGTTTGACAAGGTCCATAAAAGATGCTTCATTTAACAAGAATTCACATTTGCTAAACTTGGTGTATAGCATATATTACCTTAAAAGTTCTAATATGAGATGAAGATGCTTCTCATACTACTCTTTCTCCTTCGAGTAGATCATAATATCATCTACAAAGATGAATACGAATTGGTCTATGTGCTTCCTAAACACCTGGTTCATCAAGTTGATAAAATTTGCAAGTGCATTGCTTATCCCATATGACATACACACAAATTCATAATGCATGTATCTTGTTCTTAAAGTTGTTTTGGGAATTCATCATCCTTAATCCTTAGCTTATGATATCCAGATTGTAGATATATCTTAGAAAATATAGTATCCCCCTTCAACTAATCAAACAAATCATCAATCCTTGGAAGTAAGTACTTGTTCTTTATGGTGACATTGTTTAACTGTCAATATTCCATGCATTATCTCATCAAATCAACCTTTTTCTTTATGAATAGAATATATTCACCCTAAGAAGATGTGCTAGGTTGGATTAAACCCTTGTCTAGTTACTCTTACAATAGTTTCCTCAACTCATTTGTCTCTGCCAGATCCATTCTATATGGTTCTTGAGCTATGAGTTGTGTTTCAGGAACAAGATTGATCTCAAAATCAATCTATCAAGAAGGTGGAATGCCAAGAAACTTATCAGGAAGTACGTCCTAGAACTCTTTGACTATGAGTAAATCACAAACACTATGACTTGCTACCATAGTATCAACCATGTGAGATAAGAAAGCCTCACAAATCTTCGTCATTAGATTCTCATCTATGGTAGAAGACACTAGATACATAGGAGCAATCTGCTAATAACCTTTGAAGGTCCCAAAGACATCTTCCTCCTAGAAATCAGCAACCTTGGACCTACAGTATAACACCATTGTATACTTTTCTAATGTGTCCATCCCCATGATCACATTGAATCTGTGCATCTCAAGTAGCATCTGATCCACTTGAACGTTGTTTTCAGAGAAGACAAGAAAACAAGATGGAAACAACTTAAGAACAACCACAAATTCATCAATAGGGGTGTCAAGGAAAAGAAGTTGAGGTTGATGAAAAATAGGTAGGTTGCAGTGTACAATCACCTCTCACTTGATAAAAAAATTGTGTTGCATTGGGATCAACTAGATACATATATTGAAGCAAACAACTCAGAATGAAAAAATTCCATATGACATGTAACAACTTCAAGATTGACCACACCCTTAGGTTGCATCATCACATAGAAGTGGGATGTTGCTTGAGATCTAACACTGGCTTGGCCTCTTCCCTTGATCTAAAAGGCCTTGCTTGATAAGTCTATCCACACCATTTGATGTTGTGGCCACCATGTTGCTACATTTTTTTGGTACATCCCCTTCGACTAGGATGTCTTGCAGTCTAAGAAAGGATAGTGTACCCTCATGTACCCATGTTTCTAATAATAGTAGCACGTCTTCTATAGCAACCCAAGCAAATCAGACAAATCTATCATTAAGATCGATCCAGAGATATATGCCCCATATGGTGTTAGCCCTCTCCCACAACCTCTACAAGGTGACTACTTACCTATTTTTTATGCATCCTTGGCTCTAACATTGTCGAACTGACTGAGATTACCAATACTGTGAGATGGATGGCTCAGAAAATCATGGCTTCTTAGGGCTTCCAAAAAATAGTAATGAAGGTTGTACTAAGTTTCTCTTGGTATCACCATCCATGTTGCTCATCATGGTCCTTTCTATCCTTCTTGTAGACTCCATAAAGGTGGAAAAGTTCTCAAGCCACTCAAAGGTTGATGCCAACATTTCCAACTCCTAGCTCAACCCTAACTAAAACCATTAAATCTCTCTACTTTGGTCAGTACCATGTGTGGAAAGAACTACAATAACTCCTCAAAATGATCCTCCCACTCATTTTTTTATCATATTTGTCTATTGAACATACTTAAACTATTTTATCTTCTCATTCAAATAGGAGGGTGGGAAGTACCATTTACAAACTCCTTTCTAAACACTGTCCAAGTGATGGCTTTGCCACCCCCTTTCTCCTTTTATTGGACCACCAATGGTCAACATTCACTTTCAATAGATATTTGGCTTGCTTCTGGTTGTCTTCATCTTGTTCATTCAACAACTGGAAGGCCTACTTGATCTCCATAAGCTACAGATCTAGATCGATAGAGTTTGATGTACCCATGTAATCCATATCCCCTACCCACTTCAGTCGCTCGAATGTCTTGCTGAAAATAGTTGGCAGAGTGTGTGAGGATGGCCACCTATCTTCCCAGACTGGACGAGTGCCTACAAAATTCGGTGAATGCATACATCATCTTCCTGAACAAGTACTAGATGGTTGGGTCAATTGGCCTTTTTAGGTCAAATGATGGTACTTCAGGATGCTCAAGGTTGGGATCATCTTTTCCTTACAATCATTATACCTTTCATATCCACCAGGCCCAATGTGGATACTATGAACATGTTTATCACGACTATCAATATATGAAAAAATGTAATCAATGATGAAATATGATGAACTTGTAAGAAAAGAGACAACATCATAATCCAGTGTCCTTTTAGACTCATTGAACCTAGGCTCTGATACCAAAAACTTGTGACACCAAAACCACAAGATCAAGATTGAAAAAAATCATATTCAACATTTAAAACCTAAGAGCATTATTACACCCATAAGACACATAGATATCGCAAATAAAAACATTTTATAAATATCACAAAGAAACCTTTCTTGAACATTACATCCACACACCAGATACATTATGTAGAACATCATTGTCATATCTTACAAGCATTTAACCAACAAAAAACTAAATGTCACACCCAAAAAAACTCATCAAACTAAAAAAAAAATATATTACAGATTTGGCATTACTAAAGAACATGAGTGTGTCATATTAAAACATTTATAACTCTCATTCATGTATGCATAGGGTCAAAGGTGGACAAAGGATACCACTAAAACACAATTCTTCAGGACCTGAGAGTACAGGGACAACTATGAAGCTAACCCTATATATTTATCTTTGGAGGAGATTAGAAAAACTTAACCTACCTCCAAAATATGTTCAATCAAACATCAGGAAGCCCTTGATATGAAGAACTCCTCTCTCCTTTTATTTTTTGGAATCTCATCTACCTACAAGACTTGTTAGATATCACATATATATTTCAAACACTAATACTTTAATTATCCAAGGTGCAACCATATTTAGCATCAATTAAACCTAATAGTTATACAACACCGTTGCTATATTTTTAGCACCCTAGGATGTGTGGGGTGTACCGCCCACACATCTAACAAGATGCTCTTAATCCATCCCATCCATTCTCATGAGATATAAGGATATTTGGATTTCCTCAACCTCTCTGCACAACCTGGGGTAAAAGTGAGGTATCAAAGGTAGGGAGCACGCTGGCTAGACCACGGTGAATATATTTTTCCAAGCTAATCCACAAACATAGGAATGTCTGGGTACATAGCTTAGGGTGCTACACAAAAAGAGGTAACCACCATCCATAAAACATCATACTACTTACACACTTTCATCCAATAAAAATTGTTTAAAGATAATAGAATATTCTCTCTTAAATGTCTCCAAATATTCACTTATATATGGATCCAAGCATTTTCCTGTAGTTCTAGGCTACTTCAAGATTAACTCATTTCTCTCCTAAATGTCTCCATATATTCAATAATATATGGATCTGAGCATTTTCTTGCAGTTCTAGACTGCTACAAGATTATCTCATTTTGACATCCCCACTAACAACCCAAGGGGGTGGTTCTATGGTATCGAGTCTCTGCTTTAAGTTCCCCTTGATAGTAAGGTTCATTGTCTTACAATTACATCATCAAAAGTACAAATGACCTATCAATGGACAAACAAGTAATGAAGCAGTAACTAAATCTAGAAGATGTAAAATGTTCAAATAACATGACCTAGATCTTCACTATACAAGGACAATATGCTTTTTGAAAAACCATATGTTATCACATAGTCGAAAGAAAATATGCATAAACCCTCCTTTTTCGTCCAAAGGAGTCATCTTTTCATATTTAAACAACATAGTACTCTGAAAATTATTCAAACATACATAATGAATATATGACAGTCATAAATAGCCAAAATATAAGATATTTTAAGCATGCATGTCATATTGCAACACTAGGGACAAAACCTTAAGCTTATCCCATCATCCAAACTCATATACATGCTCAAGGACACTACAAAATCGATACTTATTCCTAAGAAGGGTACTCACAATATGTGGCATCCACATGCAGGCACATAAACTCATCGATTCAGGCTTAACTTCATGAAAGTCCCAATTTTAGAAGTTCAAAGATACATAACAGTAAGATCATCTATGTGCAAGTATAATGCATGTAATAAATGAAGAAGATATTATATCACTTGTATAACATGACAGAAATGAGTCTACACATGATCAACTACCATGAAGACACCAGCTCTATACAAACTCAAGTATTGAAGGCAATTCTCCCAAGGTTTGAGTTCCTTTACTTCGACTTCTCAGACCCTAGTGATCTAAAGCCGAGAGAAACCAAACATGCAAGAAAGAAGGTGGAAGCAGGATGTTAGACTCTAGGGTTAAAGGCCTAGAGAAAAACCACCTAGAAAACATTCAAGAAGGATAAGAAGCTTAAGATCACCAGGAAAAAATGTGATCATAGTTTGACTTAGCCAAATTAGATCTTAGAAGACACTAATTGTCTTACTTTGCATCAACAAAGAGGAAAACAAAAGTAGATCCCACCAAAAGCAAGAACCAATGCAACTAGAAATTATAGTTGTCGTTCGCTAATGGTACTTCATTATGTCGCAACATTTCATTGATTAGATGTACAAATTAGGTGAGAAGGAAGGCTAGGGAGGTATATATAGCCATGTAGGAGAGAGCAAAAGTGGTGAAAATGTCACATCATCAGTCAAAATTGTACCTTCATTGGCCACTCGTACAGTCAAAAGGAAGAACTCAATGATCTAATGGTACACACTAGTAGGAAATTCATAGGTTGATGAAATGGTAAAATCCTTTGTTTCTTCTTGTTGGTAAAACTTGTTGGTTAAATCTCACTAAAAAAACACCATAAAGAACTTTGCAAGCATTAGTAGTAGGGATCTTGCACAAAACCATCAGTCTGTTATGGTGCATATTTCCCATTAGTTCCCTTGAAGGAAATCCACCACCTATTCACTAATTTGTTTTGTTGGTAGATAATTGACACAAACACAAAAGGTCCCTCATTTGACTTTGTCTATTGTGCTGTGTATATGCCCAGAGAACCAATCATTAGATGATTGTAATGGAATAATTGTAAACGATTTGATTATTAATAAAAGGCAAGCTTCCAATGTATTATGTTTGTTCAGTTATGAGATAATGAAATAACATATTAAATGTCTAGAGACGCAATGATGTATGTATTCAAGTACATGACTTGGAAGAATGAGATCATACAGATATTAAGAGTATATACATTCTTGCTATGTCCATGATCAGTTGTTGTTGTGGAAGGTGGATAGACAAAAATAACACATAAGATTAGAGTGTGAGTTGGTTGATAATAGAATCTCATTAGTCATGATATGGTGATATCAAACCAAGTACATAGATATATGTTAGAGAACAATAGAAAAAAAACCTAGCAACATTGCCTCAAAGAATAGCTCAACATTGAAGGAATATCTCCACCCACAGCAACATCAGGTGAATTCCACATCATACACTCTTGGGTACACCATTGCAGCTGGGTCATATATATGCATTGAAAGCTACAAATAAAACTTAATTTCCTAACCAAAATATAGGAATAGTCTGGTATAGTCAGATCAAAATATCTACCCTTAGGGAGGCGCTTCTACGGCAAACTCCATCAGTCACAAAACATCAGACAGAACTGTCCCCCAACATGAGAATAGGAGGACATCTCACAGTGGCTCAGAGTCAAAACAAGCACCTTAAATGAAAGGTCACATCACCACTTCATTTCTGTAAGGCTTATAAGAACATGAAGACCACATCACCCTCAACCTCACACAACCCTATCCATTATAGTCTAAAGATGGCATCATGCTTTCCATTCATGATCTACCCTTTAGACAATCCTAATTACCACTCCATTATCCAGCTAATAAGAGCATGGAAGTATCATGAACACAACCTCCCTCCAGGCATCAACAAAATCTAGTTAGACCACAAAAACTTAGACATTGTTATTGACTATGATAAGAAGTCCAACATCTATATAGTCCATGGATGGGCAGACATCATTGCAGAGCTTAAACTGAAACATGAACACACAATCTTCATCAGACCAGTCGCCAACATGACCCTAATGACCCGGGTTGCCAACTTCAACAACAAAACACAAACTGAAATGTACTCACTTTTCTTATTAAAGGATGAACACATCTCTACCAGATCAGACTCTACTGATCAACTATTTGTTTCTGATAAATACCAGCCAACTAAAGGTACCAAGGTCAATCCAATCGAGATCACTTCTGGACAAACATCACAAACCATCTCAGAGGAATAAGATACAACTTCATCGGAAAAAAAGCCTATCACTGAAAGATCTAGAGGGGGGGTGAATAGAGCTTTTTGGATAATTTAAAGTTAATTGAAAAAATTAAAGCGCACAACCAAAGAAGTAGGGGGAAACAAGGGAGGCACTTGCATGTAGAGTGGTTCATACCTTAGAAATCAAAGGTAGTCAGTCTACTACCCAATTATTTCCAATTATGATTTTGAAATCAGTTTATTTTATTACTTCACAGGGATGCTACATAAAATACAATCACCTTCCACTAAAATTAGCCTTCACATTGAAGTAGCCTCAACCCCCTTAAAGCAGCCTTGTTGAAGTAACCACAAGCAATCCTTGGAGCAACCTTCACCACCTTGAAGTAGCTCCGCCACCTAGATATAGCCTTCACCTAGAAGTAGCTCCAATCTCCTTTAAAGCATCCTTCTTGAAGTAATCTCCAGCACACCTTGGAGCAGCCTTCACTTTGTTCAAGCAGCACAAACCAAGCTCCTTTCAACAGCCTCCAACCCTAGGAGTAATCAAGGAGAACAAAATACAATATAGAAGAAATATATTGGAAGAAAGAAATACTTAACCAATCAAGTACAGCGCTTTGAACCTATATCCAACGTTTAGATCTCCTATCCACTTAGGATGTAAGTGGCTATATGTGATGTCTAGGAGATTGTAAGTATAGGACACAACTCTAGAGCACAAGAATGAAGATGGGAAGTGAATTCTAGCTTTGTTGCTCTCAATAGTGGATGCTCAAGTGTAGCTTGTGTATTATGTATACAAGTTGTGTTTTGGGTGTCCAAAGGCCTCTCCTATTTGTAAGAATGGCTTACAAGTTCTTAGGGATGTTTTAGGAAGTTTCTAGAGTGTTCTTAGTGCTTAACTAGCAGTTAGGTGTACATTAGTTGGCTATCATTTGCTAATTTGTTCGTTCTTGAAAAGAATAATCCAGAACCCTTCTCGGTCGACAATTTGGTTTACTGAACTGTGTCTCGGTTGAGATTTTCTTTTATCGAGCCTGGGTTTAAGGCAAAAGTGTTGCAACATCTATTTCGAACTCCCAACTACCAACCACTCAGTCTAACGGTCACAAGCTTTAGACCGATGTTTACTTCGGTCGAGAATATTTTTAACCGAGGACTGTTTTAGAGAAAAAATGTGTAAATTGTTGAATAGTGCTCTCAAGTTGGACCGAGGTAGTTCTTGATCAACAAAAACTTCGATCGAGTGTATCTTGGTCGACAAGTTCTTTGACCGAGTATGTCCCTATTTTAGACTTTTGAATCACCTACTAAGTGTGTGTTTCAATGTGTGTTGGTGACTATAACTTTGGGGAAACTTATCTAAGGGTTATAAGTGGATAGGGAAGATATAACACTTGATTTACATGATGTATAAGTACTTGTACATCACATTTTTGTACAAGTATTTACATTTGAGTACAATTATGAAAATTATGAAAACATATTCAATTGAGTGTATATGATCTTCAATTTGTGTTGATCTTCAATTATCCTCTTAGTGTGATCTCCTTATTTCCTTGGACCATAAAATACTCAAGTAGCACTTTAGATCCACAAGAATAAAATGTTTGTCATCATCATAACAAAGGGTATGCTAATGTCCAATTTATCCAAAAATCTCCCCCTTTTTGAAGATGATAAACATTCCTAAAATATAAGCAAAATAGTTGAAATGAAATGAGTTTCATACTTGAAAAAGAAAGATCTTTATAAATAACTAAAATTTTACTTCACTATAACTCAATTAAATCTTATCTATATGTAGATTGTTGTCCTCTCTTCAAAAAAAATGATTTTCATACCTATGATGTTCCTAAGATGAATAGAATTTTTTGATCTCATAAAAAGTGTGCTCATGGGACATGATATCCTTCTCTTAAGGCAATGTAGCACCAATTTACGTTAAGACAAGAGATGTTTAAATATTTTACTTTATTTTCTTTCTCCCCCTTTTTCATTTCAAAAAGATAATCATATGTGAAAATCAATGAGACTCCCCCTTAATTGATTACTCCCCCTTAATTGTTTACTCCCAAAAAAATGTTAAATGTATCCACAATTAATTAAAAAATACTATTAATTTCTCAACCATTTACAAGGGATGTTAAGCCCTGAAATGATATGAGATTCCTTTAGGCTCATGGTGAGATCAATATATTTCTATATTAATTTCTCAACCATTTACAAGGAATTTTAAGCCCTGAAATGATATGAGATTCCTTTAGGCTCATAGTGGAATCAATAAATGTTTCTCTAACCAAATGCAAGGGATGTTAAGCCCTAATTGGTGTAGAGAATTAAATTAAGAGGAAGATATACATTATATTCAAGAATTTTGTGAGCTCCCTCTTAATCATATAACAAAAGTGAGCTTAAAGATACTAAGGTATTTCAAATCATAACCTTTTAAAATTAGTTGATTAAGTAATATTGTCAATCAATTTTTATAAGCAATCTTATTTCCTGCACCAAAAAAAATTCTCTTATTATAAGTATTTAACATGATGAGTAACTTACAGATTTAATATATGAATGTTGGGTGCAAGTAAATGATTTGATTTACAAATAAGAATTTTTGTCAGGTGTATTTTCGATTAACCATGACTTTGATCGGGGCGCCCCTCGATTGAACTCCTTTTCGACCGAGAGGCATTTCTACAGATATCCCACTAATGCAGTTCTATTCATAGAATGATCTAAGATGTAACATTTTATTTTATATGACCAATCATCCATATGCATATTTACATCCATTTGATGATGTCAAGTCTTAGCCAATGATTCATAAATCATATCTAAATCTATTTCTTCTCATTAAATCTTAATGTTATCCATCATGCCCAATGTTTTGCTTTTAGAATTAGGAGCTGAATTTTATTCATTATTTTAGTAGGCTCATTTTTCCAATAATTAAATCCTTTTAGGATATAACTAAGTCTTTTTGTGTCTAATCATCAATTATGTATACTTATAGACCTTAGATTCTTTGTTTGATTATTTCAAAATAAGGCACTTTTGTGACAAGATCAATTTTATCATCTTTTCTTTAAGGATAGAATTCTCATGGAGCCTAAATGAGTTCTAGTGAGAAATTTTTTTGAAAAGAAATCTAACTTTTTCTTGTCTAGAATACACAAATTTCATATTTATCACAAAAATTTAGGTAATGATTCAAGGAAATTTTCTTGTGAACAATCTTTTTATGCCACAAACAATTTATTATAGTGTTCACAAATTTGAGAGATATACAATCATTTGATATTTTGATATTTTTCTATGTGTAGAATAATTTACTATGAATATTACATTACAAATTTGGATCACCAAATTTAATTGCAAGCTGATAATTATATTTCATAATAAATAGTCTTGTCAGAACTATTGTCGTTCGTACATATCATCGACCGAAAAAGTTCTCGGTTGAACTATTTGTTGACTGAAAAGATTTTCCAATAGAACAAATTTTGACAGAACTACCTTTGGTTGAACTTGTCTTTGACTGGAACAGGTCTCGGTCAAGCATTTTGTCGACCAATATTAAGTCTTATGCATTTTTAGCTATTTCAGCATTTCTAATGTAAACATATCATGTTAAAATTCTTATATAACATAATTAAGTAATCAAGGATATACAAGTTCAAGCTTAATTCAGTTGAGATAAGACATTCAAAATTTCAAAGTGAAGCTTAGGTCAAATCTCAACTATTATGATAAAAAAATTTTAAGTTGGGGGTTTTTGAACCCAAAACCAAGTCAACATCCTTTTTCTTATATGGACAAGAAAAGAATAATGTCCAAGACATAAACAGTTATGACAACAAATAGAATCAATTTCATTTCTCTTCTTAGTTAGGTTGTCTTTAGGCACATACATGACTTCGTACTTGGGTACTTGTGTCTTTTTAGCTCTAGGTTTTTGATAGGATTTATCTTTGGGCACATAACCTAGGCCTCTTCTCCCAATTTGGCCAGATGAGTCCTTTAGGATTTTATCAAGAATTTATTTTTTTAAGCTACTAATATCCTTTTGCAACTTAGCAATTTCATCCATTCTCTTTTTAATGTCTAACTTTGCTTGATATAAATTAGATAACAAACTATCTCTTTCTTTGACAATAGCATCATAATCCAAATGATTGCATAAAATAGGTTGAGTTTGAAGATCATTCATTTTAGCAAGCAATTCAACCTTTTATTGGCAAAGAAAATTATTGTTACTTTCTAGAGCAAACAATTTATATTGCAATCATTAATAGAATATTTCAAAGTAGCTTTTTTAGACATACGACTTTCATATTCAAAAGTAAGATCATTCAATTTAGCATACAAATCTTCATTGGTTTTTGTAAGCCTTTTTAATTTCTATTAACAATCAACATATTTATCATGTAATTCTTCAATACTAATAACTAACTCTTCTATAGGCAAATCAAGAAGGCTTACCTCATTTTGTTCTTCATTTATTGTTGCAATGAAACAACTTACCTTGTCGTCTTCTTCTTCACTCTTGCTATCATGTATTGAGTCATCCCAAGCTGCCTTGTAGGCCCTTTCTTTCTTCTTAAGAAGATTTCCTTCCCTTCTTAACTTTGGGACACTCATTTCTTAAATGTCCTTTCTTACCACATTCAAAGCACCTAAGGGAAGAAGAAGAAACAGAGGAATTTTTGATAGTTTTAAAACTTCTATATTGCTTACCATTTACAATGAGTGCCTCTTCTTCACTATCTTATCCACTTGTTTTGTGGATTTCTTTAGTTGATGCCCTAAAACCAATGTCCTTCCTTTTCTCCTTCTTGTGTTTGACTTCCTATCTTTCTTCTTATTCAAGAGTGACTTCATGAGTTTCTAGATTGCTGATGAGTTGCTCCATCTTTAAAGTGGTAAGGTCATTGGATTCTTCAATGGTCATCACCTTTGGCTTGTATTTCATAGGCAAGGACCTAAGGATCTTAGAGACTTGATCTTCCTCACTTATATATTTACCTAAAGCATTCAAGCTATTAATAATAGAAGAAAAACTTGCATACATTTCACAAATACTTTCATTAGATAACATTCAGAATTATTTAAACTTTCGCTTAAGCATATTAATCTTTGTATTCTTTACTTGAGTTGTACCTTCATGTCTAGTTGAAAGTTTATGCCATATTTCATAAGCACTTTCTCATGAAGATATTTTATTAAATTCACTTATAGAAATAGAACAATATATAATTCTTACCACCTTTGGATTTAATTGAACTTGTTTTGCCATATTTGGATCCCATATTGCATATTCTATCATGGGAAGTACATAGGGTATAGATACCATCCTCTAAAGGTCCAAGCTAATCCCTTGGAAGTAAAATTGCATCCTTTTCTTCCGATAAGTGTAGTTGCTTCCATCAAAGGGTAATGGTTGGCTCACGTAGGTTCCTTCAAGGTTGAGATTGCTCAGCATGTTGTCCCCCATTCTTCAAGATCTATTATGGCTCCTTGAAGACCTGCTCTGATACCAATTAAAAGATCTAGAGGGGAGTGAATAGAGCTTTTTGGATAATTTAAAGTTAATTGAAACAATTAAAGCACTCAAACAAAGAAGGATGGGGAAACAAGGAAGGCACTTGGATGTAGAGTGGTTCCTACCTTTGAAATCAAAGGTAGTCAGTCCACTTCCCAATTGCTTCTAATTGGGATTTTGAAAGTGATTTATTTTATTAACTAGCAAGGATGTTGCATAAAATTCAATCACTTTCCACTCTAAGTAGACTTCACCTTGAAGTAGCCTCAACCCCCTTGAAGTAGGCTTCTTGAAGTAACCATGAGCAATTCTTAGAGCAGCCTTCACCACCTTGAAGTAGCTCCACCACCTTGAGATAGCCTTCACCTAGAAGTAGCTCCAATCTCCTTTGAAGCAACCTTCTTGAATTAATCTCAAGCACACCTTGGAGAAGCCTTCACTTTGTTGAAGTAGCACCAACCAACCTCCTTTCAACAGCCTCCAACCCTAGGAGTAGTCAAGGAGAATGAAATACAATATAGAAGAAATAGATTGGAAGAAAGAAATACTTAACTAATCAAGTACAAAACTTTGATCCTATATCAAGCATTTAGATCTTGTATCCACTTAAGATGAACGTGTCTATATGTGGTGGCTGGGAGATTGTAACAATAGGACACAACTCTAGAGCACAAGAATGAAGATGGTAAGTGAATTCTAGCTTTGTTGCTCTCAATAGTGGATGCTCAAGTGTAGCTTGTTTATTGTGTATGCAAGTTGTGTTTTGGATGTCCTATGGCCTCTCCTATTTAGAGTAATGGTTTACAAGTGATTAGGGACGTTGTAGGAAGTGTCTAGACTATTCTTAGTGCTTAACTAGCCATTAAGTGTACATTAGTTGGCTATCAATTGCTAATTTATTCGTGCTTGAAAAGAACAATCCAGAACCCTGCTCGGTCGGCAATTTGGTCAATCGAACTGTGTCTCGGTCAAGATTTTCTTTGACCTAGCTTGGGTTTAAGGAAGAAGTATTGAAATGTCTATTTCCAACTCCCAACTACCAACCACTTAGTCTAACGGTCACAAGCTTTAGACCGATGTTTACTTTGATTGAGAATGTTTTTGATCGAAGACTATTTTAAAGCACAAATGTGTAAGTTGTTGAATAGTGTTCTCAAGTTCAACCGAGGTGGTTCTCGGTCAACAAGAACTTCGACTAAGTGTGTCTTGATTGACAAGTTCTTCGACCAAGGGTGTCCCTATTTTAGACTTTTGAATCACCTACTAAGTGTGTGTTTCAATGTGTGTTGGTGACTCTAACTTTGGTTAAAACTTATCTAAGGGTTATAAGTAGATAGGGAAGATCTAGCACTTGATTTACATAATGTCTAAGTACTTGTATATTATATTTTTTTGCAAGTATTTACATTGGAGTACAATTATGAAAACATATTCAATTGAGTGTATATGATCTTCAATTTGTGTTGATCTTCAATTATCCACTTAGTATGATCTCCTTATTTCTTGGAACCCTAGAATACACAAGTATCCCTTTAGATCCACAAGAATGAAATGTTTGTCATCATCAAAACAAAGGGTATGTTGATGTCCAATTTAGCCAACAGTCACCATTACATAAAGGTACCAACAACCTTTCACAACTGATCTTTCCCCCGCACCATTTTATGATTTTGAAAAATCTCAAAATTTACATCTACAAAAGACATCATCTCCTTTGTTATTGTAAGATCTAAATTTCCCACCACTGGGTCAGCCTTCAGCCACTGACTTAGCTATAAAAACATTCAAACACAACACAGATCACTCGACCTGGTGATGAGCCATCCCCCTCCCCCCAAAACATCATTTCACTCTCTATTTTGCAACAGATGCTCCAATAGAAAACATTCAAGGTCCCAACACACCGCTCTAAGATTATGTTACTTTTACAACAAACCTGGACATCTAGCATACAACTACTTCCACCGCAACTTCCATTCCCTAGCAGACAACAGACACTTTACCAGGGGAAAAGCTTTACACCATGCACCTACCACATTTTCCAACAGATCACATCGTAATTCTAGATTTATCATATCAAATCACATATCAAAGCCCAATGTCAAAGAGATTAGCATACATAACCTTTTCTCTTGTCTCTTCCCATTTGAATTGTCTACAACACCACCACACTCTTCACATGCACACATCCACCACCGTTCAAAACTCCCTGTAAAACCTTTTAGCCGCTCAAAGCCACCACCACCCGTTGCACCAAAGATCTTACCTCAAGCTAGCACACATCACACTGTCTTAAAGCCAAAAATCCTTTCACCCTCACAACTTCTCTATTTTATCCCAGAAGACACTAAGCTATATCACCTTTTCAGACAAGTTATGACTATACCATGTGGATCCAGTTTTGTCCAAGAAAATATTACCCGGTGGACACCTGAACAAGGCTCATCTCTTGTTGAATCTGGTGGTTTTGGATGGGTAGTGATAGCTGATCTTCCACCACATCTTTGGAAGGTTGAGGTTTTCAAAGCCATAGCCCACTCCACAGGAGACACACTTCAATTTGTTAATCAAGAGACTCTACAACCAACACAATACATCAAAGCTTTCTATGTTTTCTCTATTAAACAAGCTATCACTCTCCCTGCATCACTCAAAATCTGTCTGGATGAAAATTTTTATAGAATCAAACTTTCAGCTGAAAACCCAACTGCCATCAAGACTACTTTCTCTGATATTAGTGTTCACCCCCCCCTCCTGGTACTGCCCAGCCAATATAAAGAAACCCTTCACAAATGTCAGAAAACCCAATGAAAGGAACTTAGTCTAGGAAAGAAAGAGTACCACTACCACGTCCACTGAAGAAACCAACCAATATATCAACAACAAAAGATCTAGAATGTCATCACCTTCGACAGACAACACAAACAATACTCTTTTGAACTCCTTTAAACCTTTCCCTTTTCACAACAATGACACGAACTCTACTATGAATATAGATTCTAATATTGTGTAAAAGCCAAAGACTACTATCATTGACGAGATTCAATCATCGTAGAGTCTCAAGCAGAAAAGCAAAGGAAAGACTATAGGAACCATTCAATCCATCAACAACATCTCCACCACACCAGAAGGACTGACTAGAAGAAACTATTTTTCCATGGAAGAGCTACGTACATCTTCATTCTCCACATCAAAAGCTACATTATCTTCAAAAAAAATGCTATCAGATACTACATATTCATAGTTAGATGATAACAACATAGATAATATAGAAGACATAGCTTCATGGCCTGATATACAATCTTTCACAAATTTTGCTGATAAATTAGGTATTACTATTGATGATGACACATCATCACATTAGGCCCTAGACAGCATAGAATAGTTTATGAATGGGAAAAACCATAGAAAAATTTATGATACATATTCACATTTTGGAGCATTGCATATCTACTAAATCCACTTTCACACAGTATTTTCATTTTAAAAAATCATATGAAATTACTTCCTGGAATGTCTGTGGGGGCATCAAATCTGAATCGAAGAAAAGAAAATCTCATACATATTTACACGAACAACATTAACATAATCACCATTCAGGAAACTAAAACATCTATTTTTCCTTTTTCCTTCAAAACTATAGGAGGAAAACATATTAATACTTGGCACCAAATCCCACGACAAGGTTTCAAGGGGGGCCTCCTTATAGGCATAAACAACAAACTCTTCAATATCACACACACTGAACCAAGAACTTTTTCCATCACTCTCCATATCACTAACACCACTGACAACTTCAGTTGGATCTTCACTCGCATTTATGGAGAACCTAGCACAAACAAAATTGAATATATGGCAGAAATCATGCACATCATGAGCATATACCACGAAAAACCTTGGCTAATGGGGGATCTCAACCTCACAACAAAACTTTCTGATAGGACAAATCCCACCACAACTATGGGTTACATGACCTCTTCAGATAAAGCCTTCTTTAAACTTATTCAAAACCACCATATGATTGATATCCCACCAGCCAATGCTCTCTACACATGGACACGTCAAAAAACATGGGCTAGACTCGATCACTTCATTTGCTCTACCATATGGGAAGACTAATGCCCTTATGCCTATGTCACTGTCACACACAGACTCATCTCTGACCACTTCCCCATCACCATTGACACAAAATAAGAGAAATGGGGACACAAACCTTTTCACTTTGAAAAATCCTAGATTACTAATCCTACATGTTTGACCCTATCCAAAAGGCATTGGGTTGTAGTAGATAACTAGACCAGAAATGTTGGTTACCACATTCAAAACAACACTAAATGTGTTAGGAGTAATCTGAAAATTTGGCAAAAAGAAGCCATTTGAAATTTGAACAAATTGGATGACCTAGAACAAGAACACCTATATGTTGATAGTGACCCATCTACCGATCCGGCTCTAGTTCTCACCATAAAAGCCGAACTGGATCATGTTAAGATATGCTTGGACACTTTTTGGAGGCAACGTGCAAGAATAAAATGGGCTAATGAGGGTAATAAATATGCCAATTTTTTCCACAAAACTTGCAATAACAGTACTCGCAAAATATAATTTCCAAGTTGAACATTAATGGAAGCATTACATCAAACAAACATCTGATCACCACACACATTGTTCAACATTTCTATCGCATTTTCAATACCAAAAATGAGCTTACTTTTCTCAACTGCATCAACTGGAATCACTTATGTGGTTGTTATATCACCTCAACTCAACTCATCATTTATCCTTTCACCCCTAAAGAACTTGATTTAACCATCGACTCACTCGATAAAAACAAATCCCCAGGTCCTGATGGATTCAACACTAACTTTTACCTGGCTAACTAGAACCACTTCAAGGGTGACTTTTAGAAACTCCTTAGAGATATTCAATACAACACAAGCATTCACAACCTTCTCAAACACATTAACCACACCAATATAGCCCTTACCAAAAAAGTTACTCACCCCGAATAGATCTCACAATTCATACCCATTAGTCTCATCAACACTTCATACAAAATCATTGCTAAGGTTCTCTCAAATCACATCAAACCCCATCTGGATAAAATAATCTCTCACAACCAAAATGCCTTTCTTAAAAATCAAAGTATTCAAGATGCCTTCGTCATGGTAAATGAAACTCTACACCTTTGCCACAAAAACAAAATGCCACTTATAGCCATCAAACTTGATTTTGAAAAAGCCTTTGATTACATCAACTGGGATTGCCTCATCAAAGCTATGTCAGGATATGGTTTTCTAGAAATTTGGAATAACGGTATTCACACCTGCATCTCCACAAACTACTTCTCTACCATCATTGACGGATCACCCTATGGCTACTTCCAAAATACAAATGGGCTAAGACAAGGTGATCCCCTCCCTCCATACCTATTCGTCAATGTAACATCCATTCTAACCAACATGATTGAACTTGGTACTGCACATGGACTTATAGCCTCTCCTCATGAATGCCAAGAGAATAACATACAATTTGTGGATGATACAATAATCCTTGTCAAGCATGAAGACTATACCATCATCAACATAATCCTTATCATTGGCCTTTTCTCATACATTTCGGGTCTTAGGATGAACCTCTCAAAGTCTTCCATCTTTGGAGTCAATCCACATCCTCATAGCATCAACATATACAAAAACCTCCTCAAATGCAAAATCAAAAGCTTTCCCATCAACTATCTTAGGCTACCTATCACTCCTCATCCCATAACTCACTCCGTCTGGAACCCCATCATCGATAAAATTCAAGGGAAATTAAACTCTTGGACTAACCACTTCCTCAACTTGGTTGACTGACTCACCCATATAAATAGTTTCATCACACCATCTACCACCCACTTCCTCAGTTGCATCCCTTTACCCTCCAAGACCCACAATATGATTGACAAAATCAAAAGAAACTTTCTATGGAACAACCACATAGCAAATAAACAACATAGAAACATCCATCTTGTCAATTGGGGCACCATCACGACACCGATCAAATATGGGGGATCGGGAATCATAAAAATTAGAATCCATGCCATCTGCCTAATTACAAAAATCATTCACACCCTCACAAAAAACACCAACAAGGTATGGAAAAACCTTATCCTTCAGAAATATTACAAAAGCAAACCACTGTGGCATCAAACACCACACAACATTTCTTCCCCACTTTGGAAATACATCAACAAAAACTTGGATATCATCAAGAACTTCATCTACACCCTCCCACAGCACATTAGAAAATCAATTTTTGGGATGACCCATGGTCCCATCACAACACTATCTGAAATATTAACACACATATGATCATTCCATCTTCACTGCAAAACTCAACATTGCCAAAGCTCTTAAATTTTACCAGTAACAGATAAAATTCACTCAAAAGGCATTTTCAAAACCATGTAGACAACAACACTCTGAGAGACATTGTCCATGAACTTGAATACAACATTAACAGTAAGATTTCTTAGAAATGGGGATCCTTCTACACACCCAAATCATCCTACACCCACCTCACTTACAGGGGCCATACATCAAACATGGTTCACTTTTGGAAAACAAAATGGCCACAAAATCTTAAACTCTTCCACTGGCTGCTCTCAACTGATAAAATCCTCACTGACCATAACCTCACTTGCAGAGGATTTATGGGACCAACTAGGTGCTACCCCTATAAGGAACATGAAGAAATCACAAAACACCTATTCACCAACAACACAATCACGAAGCACATCTTGCAAAAGTTCTTTCCAAAAATTTTAGACAACAAAAACCTCCTTCAACCAACTTTCATCACTAAACTTAAACCCTTAACATAACACTCTAGATATCTTCCATAGGACTTGATTATCCATACCTTTTTGAACACTTTGTTAGAGAGAAATAATAGAAAGTTAAATAGCATCTCTAAACACACCTAGATTATGCTTATTGACATTAAACATGCCTTATTTGTTCAATTACACTACAGGACAAGCTTCTACATCAACTCAGGTGATACATGTTGTAGTGGATCCGGACAGCATATTTGGTGATTAGAACAGAGGTGGATGCTACTCCCTAGAGGACATTATCACTGATGATACTAGTTTTTGAAGATCTGTTATTAGTTAGTCTAGAGCATACCACCCTAGCTACTACTTTAGCAACATCATTTTGATCATCTTATCTACTGAGGCAATATTTAAGTGGTGCCTCCTCCATGTACAATCTCTTTGATCTACATCTCCATCATTATGTTTTGGTTTTTTTGTTTTCTTTCTAGGGTAGAGAGGGCCTCACCTATATTTGATGCCCACCATGTTACTTCAGTGTTTTAGCTTGCAGACGTCTTGTGCTTGTAAGCTTCATACTTTTTAATTTAATGCATGGACTTTTATCAACAAAGAAAAGAACAATGTATCAGACAGACCCATCAAGATACTGACACATGGAAGCCATCATAATGGAAGTCATAGTCAACTCTCACAATGATGTTGGTGGTTGTGGTTCTTAGACCTAAAATCACTTCACGCATCACATGTCGTTCAGTATGCTTTGACATCATAAAATGTAGTCTCAAAACATGGGTTGTTATAAATGTGATGATTTGGTGATTGTGACACATGGGGATTGACTGTGAGTGATAGACATGGGATTTGTCCCTCCTAAGGGAGTATGATATCCTAGGCCTCTTGATTAGCGAGATTGAGAAAAGCATGCATGCACATGTGAGTCGATATGTGATATTGAGCTTACATATATCTCAGACAATCTACTCTAGTTTAGTGAATGAGATTGAATAATGATGAGGGTGATTGCTCCATGCCTCTAGTTCAATCTGGATATCAGTTACAAAGGAACTATATAACCATTGTAACACCATACACATATTGTAGGTTGAAGTTGTTCTCCAACTTTCCATTTACTTGGGTAGCAATGATGTGTGACAAGTCACGTCTCATTGCTTTTGATGTCATAAAGTGTTATGGACATTGACTACCAACATAATATGGGACCTATATGGTCACACACATAGGAACTCATCTAGAAGAGGAGTTGAATATTTAATGACAATTGAATTAATTTCTAAAATTGTTAGGTGATTGATTCATGCAACAAGCATCCAGAAAAAACTATCAAATGGCCATCTCAAGTGTTGAGACAAGTGTCTGGAGAGTGCCAAACAAATGTCTCAAGTGTTGAGATGAGTGCTTGGAAAGTCAGGATTTATTTGAGTTGAAATTGGCTAAGAAGCTAACTGACCCAACCGGATGGCTCGACTCGGGTCACCATACGACCACCTGGGTGACCAAGACGGTCGTCACACATGGGTGAGACTTTCTAATTCGATCGAGGCAAGGTTCTAGACACTTCCCTATTTGTTTCTCTTATACATTACTTGTTGTGTAAGGAAATCAATGTCCAACATTGATTGGAATTGAGTTGCCAATTTTGTGTACAACTGGGAAACATCCAAACGGCTGTCTGGGTGTGCAGGTTGTGATATTTCTAGAATTTTTGTGAAAATTTAAGATTTTCCAGTCCCTTCCACTCCCGCACAGATTGAGAACCCTGGCCCAAACCCCTCCTATAAATAGAGGGGTACTGGGGACTTCCCAGAGCACAACATAAATAATTGAGAATCAGTTGATCTGATAGATGTTGTCATCTTTGGTTATGGTAACCAAGAGAGCCCAGGAAAGTCCTACCCAACTAGGGAGGGATAGCCTGGGGAGAGAAACAACTGAGATCATTTTTGTGGGAAGCAGGTTGGGGACTAGTACACCAATGGGAGAAACAACTCCCTACTATCCTGTCTAGTAGGATAACAGGAGTTCTAGTTGATCTGTGTGGACTACTCTAGAAGAAGGAGTCCTTTGGCTGCTGCTAGGAGGACAACATCAACTCATAGTCCATGGTGAGATTAGAGAAGCCACTGGAGTAGTTGTCTAAGTCTACTGTCCTAGGAGGAGCAGGCAGACAAGTCCCAGTGCAACTAGGAGTTTCATAGACACCATCCAAGATAGAGTGTGCATCTACATCGATGTGGATTGTCACTGTGCTTGCTCCAGGACTAGGTATGTCTTTGTGAAACCATCCTTCCCATTGCATAGTTATTGACACGATCTACTGGTTAATGGGAAATGTGTCAGTAAAATTTTTGTTTTCACTGCCTATCTGATTTCATATTACCCAACACACTCGTCATCTACCTATTAAATGGTGGAACCATATCATCATCTTCAACTAATAAAAACCAATCACAATACAAATGATGGAAGGGGAGAACAGTCTCATCCATTCGCAACCAATAAAGGACCACACACACTACAACTCAAGGAACATGTAGAGGAGCCCTATAGGTTTCTAATTGATGAAAGGTTAGGCGTAGTTCTATCATTTCTCAACTGATGGAAAGGAATCTAGGTTAGGTTATACCACCTAAGTGCATCTACCAATACCCAAGAAAGAGGAAATAGAAGACAACCATAACACCATGTACCAAATGAGAAAAAAAACTATGCAAAGAGTAATTTGTACAAGGGTCCACAAAAATACTCTAAACAATGAAGCATGTGCTAAGATAGGCATGTAAACATATGATAGGGTTAACAAAGCAAGATTAAGAGGATAATCTAGGATAGGGGTCTTGCGTTATACATGTTTCCATTGTTTTTGGGGGGTGCTTGATGGTGTTGTTTTTGAGTTGGTGCACATCCATCTCGAAGATGAAGGCACCTAGGTTGAATATGTCCATGCTCCCCGCAATGGTTACATATTAATTAGAAGTTTGGTTGTGGAGTACCTATATTCCTTATAGAAGGGAACTTCCTAGGAGAATGATGTCGATGACATTGAGAACATAAGCCCCTCTTTTGGTCTTCACCAAAGAACTTCCTCTTCTTGTTCTGATCTTGTGGTTGATAATCTAGGTACCCTTGAATTTCCATAGCATTATCTACCAACTTCTATAATATTAATGGAAGCTGGGGCACTAGAGAACATCCAATATTGCAGTTGATTCCTTCAAGGAACATATTAGCATGCCTCTCCTCAAGCAAACCCTTGGTGTACCTTTCCAATATGTGTAACTTCGATATATACTCCACTACAAAAAAAGAGTGTTGCTTTAGATTATAAATATTTGCTTCCTTCTTCTGTAAAGTTGCATGCAATATGTACACCTCACAAAAGATCACCAGAAATTTCATCTAAGACATAGATGAAATGTCTCAAGTTATTGTGATATTGTTCCACTAACAGAGACTAGGTTCATCTAGTACATAGGTGGAAAACCCGGCCTTCTAGTTCTTTGGGAATTCCATACCCTAAAAGGTACACTCCATTGCAAGAACCCAATCATCAACCTTGTCCACTATATTAATCTCACTCTTTCCCTTGATGTATGTTGGTTGCATCTTCATGGACTATATAAGGGAATTCTACTTGAGATTTTCAAGAGCAAGTAGAGATTTTACCTTCCCTGCTAGCACTGAGGAAAGCAACTATTGTATAAGAGACACCTATTTCTCATGGGAGATACCCACACTCAAGCTGGATATAGCTGGTGTTAGGGTATCTTGAACCACTAGGATTTGACTCTCAACTATAGTGGAACAATGAGACACTAGAGAAACAATAGGAGGATCCATTCTCAACATTATGTACCTAGAATCCTTAGTCATCTTAAACCCCAACTATTTATCCACAGTGGATCTATCTCCATATGTATATGTGTGCCTCTACAAGCCAAGGGTACAAGGTATTATCAACTAAGAAAAAGGTAAACAACGTAAGGGAGATAGGATTGAAATAGTCAGATCTTAACTCACAACCTGAATCTGACACAATACCTATAAGGAGTGGAACCTGATTGGGGACCCATTCTCTTACGCAAATGAACAAAAGGAAATATACCCAATGCCAACCACCATGATAAAATTCTACAAAGGATAATAATCCAAATCACAAAATCAATATGTTCAAAAGAAAAAAGTGTGACAGTGTAATATAAAATTGTATGACTATTATATTTATAAATCTAAGTGTAGTTCTTCACCATGTAGGGTATATACAAACAAAATCTAAAAGAAACAAAATTATTGCTAATAATTCATAGAGGGAAACTTGTTACTTCTATCTATTCCAAGCAAAAGGCTACTCTTATGTAGGATGCAACTCAAGCTCAATAGTGCAAATGTCATATCTACCTAAGGGGTTGGGAACACCCCCACAAGAGAAGAATAGATGGAAGAATATAAGAAAAACCTAGTATAGACATGAAATATGGATTGTACAATATATATGAATAGAGGACATCATGGTTAAGTTTTAAGGTTTGTAATGCAAGAATGGAAGTACATTTATCTAAATGAATGTCAAGAGAAACTGTTACACACTGATCACAAAAACATGATTTACTTAAGAGGAAGCATTTGTTAGTAGTGAATTACCAAAAATCACTAAAAATTAAAACCATTTTACAGATAGGTTTACACATAGGAAAACTCTTTCACAAAGAACTGGAGAATTTAATTACATACTAGTTTACAAGTACATGTCCTGTATCAGCTTTTTTTTAGAATTACAAGCATCAACTGCCATGTTAAATTAAACATAGGCAGTATAAAATCTTGAGGCACTGAGCCAAAATCTCAAAAGCACTAAGTACTACTCCGAGGACCTGAGAATACAGAGACGACACATAGGACTCTATGTACATTTATACAAGGCATATCAACCAGTGTCTCCACCTGAGACTTCACTGCTGTCCCAGCTACTGCTGTTGTTGTCCTTCACCTACTGAAGGATTCCTACCTCCTCATCCGCGTCCACCTAAAAATGTGGTTCCCACGGGGGTGAGACAATTGTAAAATTGCCCTAGCGAGAGATATAACTCTTCGCCAGAAATAGTATTATTGCAGTTTAATAAGATAAATCTGAACAGAGGAATCGTAATTGTTTGACAGCAATTAATTCATTGTCTAAAAAATTAGAACATTAATCTTAACTAAAACCTTTCAGCTATAACCTGATAGAGCAACATGTTCCTTATCCAATAAGGAATATGAAGAATATGTATAACATTTATCCGCTATATTAAGCAGGATAAGATCGATCAATATTTCTCGTATTTCAACTTTATACAAATACACTACACGGCTGATTATCTTTTACACATTATGTGTCAAACTGCAATTAGCTTGCCAGGGTATATTGACATCTTCCCTATAGGGTTATAGACGCAACATATACTCTCTTCAGGCTTAGATCACTCAGCTAATGCCTGGCATTGTGTTGTGGAGTCATGGTCTGTAGCCATACTCTTCTAAAAAAATATTGGGATCTTAATCCCTCATCTCATCTAGTACATTTCCATTTCTTAACAAGTTCATCATCATGATTATAGAATATGGGTATTCAAGCCCTTAGTTCATCATAGAATACTTTTTACCACATAACAGGTAACTTAATACCTTCAGGTCAGTTGACCAAGGTAAGCATGATTCTTACTACACTAGCATTCCACATAGTTCACAAAGCTCATATCACCTCTTGTTATCCCTTAATAGGCAACAAGGCATATTATGGCTTATGAAGCCCGTAAACAATTTTAATAATTAAAACATCATATGGCACATAGGGCTCATTAATTTTAGGTGACCTCTCACTAAGCAACAAAGCATATGAAGGCTTATAAGGCCTATAAAACATTTTCAATATACAAAGCATCATAGCCCATACCTGGCTATGCTCATCATCTCAACATACAAGCATGATTTGTACTCATGATAACAATTATAATGTTTTTATATCAGCATCATGCAACACAAAGTAATACCACTATTCCCTTTTTAGGGTTAGGATTCCTCTTACATATCATCACCCTCCATTAGGGTTTTCCACAATAACCATTTAGGTTCTTAAGATTATGTTATTAATGATCAAACCTTCATTCATTGCTCCACACAACTAGGAGCCAACATTGATAACATAAGCATTTAATCATGCTTATTTATCCTCATCATTTATCATTAAATGAATTATCACACAAAATATGAGTTCCTCTCTCAACTTTACCAGAATATGATTACATCATATTCTATTAACTTGGCTTAACCTTTTCTTAAGGTATGTTAGCATACACTTATCAAGGTGCATTACATCTCAATGTAACAATTGACATGACACACTTCATGTGTCACTCTTTCAAATATATTGGATTTAAAACACATCAAGGTATATCAGTCTTGAGGTGTTGGATGTGATATCTATCATATCTTGATGTATCACCTCCCTCATCACCTTTATTCTTACTTGAGTTCATCCACTCAGCTTGTATTAGGGTATTCCCCATTCTAATACTTTATGCACCAGTTCATCACATTTATCATGTAATGTATTGGTCATAAGTCACTTATTTAGAATATACAACCATTGCCCATGATATGAACTCATCTTTGAGTTAGGAACTATCGATATAAGGATATCCATTATCAACCTCTTTATAAATCTCACCTATCAATATATTAGTTACTATTCCATTATTAGGAATAGGGTTCACATAACATCTTTCCACATTTGGGTTTCACATAGCATCCTTCTATATCAGGGTTTCACATAGCATTACCTGAAATTAAGGTTTCACATCACATCACCCAGTGTTGGGGATTCACATAGCATTACCCTGTATTAGGGTTTCATATACCTTTACCCTATTTTAGGGATTAGGGTTTACCATTCATACCATTACCCTGTACTAGGGTTTCATATACCTTTACCTTATTTTAGGGATTAGGGTTTACCATTCACATCCAAGTAAGGTTTCCCACACCCAATTTCCCAAATTAGGGTTAGGATGCACAATTCCCATCAAATTTGGTTTACATCATCACCCAGATTAGGGTTTCACTCATCTTTGCCCCAAATTAGGGTCAGGGCTCAATAATCTATTCAATTAGGGTTTCATGATCTCATTATTATGGATCAAACCCTAATTACATATTTTGATCATAATGAGAGAATTAGGGCTTAGGTATGTAAGCATTCCTCTCTCTCTTTCTCTCTCTCTCTCTCATCCTCTCTAGTATGTTAAGTAGTTCAAGATTGATCTAGGTCAGCTTTTCATTTAAGTACACACAGTTAGGGTTAACCTTTATAATCACCTTTGGTCTACATCATTAATAATCCAGTAGCAAATTGACATTTTCATCATATTAGGTGTTCAATTGAACCTCAAGTGATCCTGGTCACTTAGACTTCAAATGGTCTTGACCAATTAAGTTCAAACAGTTTAAAATCGTTTAGCAAGGTTGGTGCTTGAAACCGTTTAAACAACACGTTTTGAAACCGAATGAACTTGGGTCTCCAAACGGTTTGAGACCGTTTGGTCCCAAATTCTCTTGAGACCATTTGATCCCAAACGGTCTTGAGAATGTTTGGACTCAAACGGTCTTAAGACCGTTTGGTCCCAACTCTCTCAAATCCGAATGGAACAAAAGGGTCTTCCATCACTTAGTTAATTTAGGGTTTCAATCATTGAACCATCTATCAATTGAACCATTGAATCACCCTTCAATTGGACCTTAAATTAGGGTTTTGAACCCAGTTAAACTAGGGTATATAATCAAGAAACCATCACTTAGGGTTTTGAAATCGAGGAACCGTCAATGGTTGACATTGTGGAACTAATTCAATTGAAATCATTGGATCATCATCAAAACATGACTTGACCTGACCTCAAATGGTCTTGAGTTCGTTTGGATGACCTCCAAATGGTCTTGAGAGCGTTTGACTCAAACCATCATTGAAATCTATGAAATTCAATTAGGGTTTGCATTATTGAATCAATCATTAATTGAGCCATCGATTGTATTTCAATTTGAAATTACTGGATCTTCAACCATCTAATCATACTCAACCATAGGCTTCCAAACGGTCTTGAGACTGTTTGGGTGACCTCCAAATGGTTTTGAGACCATTTGGGTTAGTCAACCCAAAGTTTTACATCAACCAATTGAAATTTCAGCACTTAACCCGATTAGGGTTTCTAATTAGAGGATTGTCCATATATTGAATCAATCAATTGGATCCATTAGATCATCATCCAACATGTACTAGGGTCCTGACCTCAAATGGCCAACCCATCCAAATGGTAAACCCTTCTAAACAGTTTGGAATCCAAACCTCCAAACGGTTTGGTGAAACCGTTTTGACCAAAATTATGAAACCGTTTGCAATAGATATTTGTGAAGGTGTGTGCTTATTATGATGTCATCATCATCAAGATATAAACCCACTAAGATTGCTGTTATTCTCATGGTGATTGCATCAATCAACCGAATAAAATTTCGGGAATAAAGAAGGAATCAACAATTGATAAAGATATGGAATCAATAACAAAGTTCAAGGGTTCAAGTTATATAACCCGCCCTCAATTGAGCTTCAAAGCTTCAACCTCCACATCTTTAATGGTGAAAGCAACACCTTCCACTATCCCAAGCTCGTTCTTAAGCTTTGAGTGAAAAGGAACGACTAGAATTGAAGATGGTGGAGATAAGAAGAAATCATGCATTGATTTTTTATTTCCACCACGGAATCAAGGTGAAAGAAGGTCAAGAAGCTTACCAACAGGTTGGGGGTCGTCCTCCTATTTCTCCAAGATCCCTTGGTCATTTTTTCAAGCAATCAATGAAAGTGGTTTTGAAATTACCCTTTCAACTCATGGATAAAGGAGCATATATATGAATTTTATTGAAAATTCATTTAGGAGAGAGAAAGTAGGGATTATATCCTCCATTCCTTACCACTTGCTCCCTTCCCTTCCTTAGATATGAGTCTATCTTCCTTGCCTCATATTCCTCTCAATTATCCACGATTTAAAGGAAAACAAACTAAGCACCTTAAATCATATTATAATAATATCCATAAGTGAGTGGATATTTCTTTTTGTTTTCTTATTGTGAGTGGGTTCTCCACTCACGTAGATATTTCCATTGCCTTTGCAAGGCACATTCTCGTCAAACCTTATCTATTTTCAACCATTACCATTTTGGTTGAAGGGCACTTCGATTAACATATTTATTTTTGCATTAATTTGAAGTAAAGTTCCAATTATGCTTGAATCTTGATTATTTTAATATCAAGATTCTCTCTCTTCTAAAATGATTCAAATGAGGCACCCATGTCATTTTATTTTCTCTACATGATGCCAAGAATCATGAGGGACCCTCTTGAAGTGGCATTTTGCATATTGAACCCTAGGTTTTGGGTAAATTGCACATTACACCAAAACTAGGTTTTAATGCACAAACATTGCTCAACAGGCTCTTTCTTGTTATTCAGGCTTGTAGAAGTCATATAACTGCATGATACTCACTCCTATGATTCTTCAACATATGAGGAACATTTTTCCATATACAATTTGCAATTTAACCCCTCAACTTGGGTAATTTGCACTTTAGTCCTCAACAAGTAAAACATTATTTCAACAGTGTTCAAAATGGACTAAAATTGAAATATAAGTTCCTCTTGAGTCTTAATTACTTTTCAAAAGATAATATCAAGCATATAATCAACTTTATCAAGCAAAACATCTAGGGTTAAGCATAACCCAGGTCAGGGATGTTACAAATTATAAACCCCTATCAAGGATTTTGTCCCCGAAATCCCAGGAAAAGGAGAGATAGATTTTATTCATTTATTATACCATCAAGTCTCCACATAACATCTTAATGTCATAGAGATACCATAGATCTATAATCCACACAAAGTTTCTTCCACACAGGGTTATTCTAGAGAAATATTTTTAGCTTGATAAACTTTTCCACCAATTACCATTGTTCCTTCCATTAGTTCAACCTTATGAATGTTTATGTTTATGCAGAGCATAAACCCCTAACATATGATGTCCATATTATTTTGTGTAACTAGATTGATTTCATAGTTGGCCAATATAGATAGCCAACATAAGTCGTCTATTATTTCTCAGATACCAGAATCCTTACCTTGGTATTCATCATATGTGTTGAGAACACATCTCATCCTTATCATATTCATTTCTCTATTGTTACCACCAAAGGTACGCATGCACAAGGTATTTATTTTATTTTAGGACATTGCTTGTTCCATATATCATTATCTTGGAACCACAGTCCAAAGCAAACGGATACTTTTCTAAGTATCCATGAACGGATTATTTCTAATCCATGTACATCAAATGTCATAATACTTACTCGATTGTCATATTAATGAAAGGAAGAAACATAAGGGAATATACTCCTATCAATACCCAAGGTTGTTTATCAAAGGGGAAACATATATATTTAGAAGAGGTAATCCACTCAGCAATCCTTTATTTGTTTGGGAAAGTTCACTTAGAAAACCCTATGTAGTTGGGAAAGTTCACTCAGTAATTCCTTATGTAATTTGGGAAAGTTCACTTAGCAATCCTTATTTAATTGGGAAATTTCACTTAGCAGTCCCTTATATTATGGGGAAAGTTCACTTAGCACTTCCTATGTAATCGGGAAAGTTCACTGAGCAATCCCTATATAATTAGGAAAGTTCACTTAGCAATGCCTCATTAGTTGGGAAAGTTCACTTATAAATTCCTTATGTTATTGGGAAATTTCACTTTAGCAATCCCTATATTATTTGGGAAAGTTTACTTAGCAATTCCTCATTGGTTGGGAAAGTTCACTTAGCAATTCCTAAGTAATTGGGAAAGTTCACTTTAGCAATCCCTATATTATTTGGGAAAGTTCACTTAGCAATTCCTCATTGGTTGGGAAAGTTCACTCAGCAATTCCTTGTGTTATTGGTAAAGTTCACTTTAGCAATCCCTATTTAATTGGGAAAGTTCACTGAGAAATCCCTATATAATTGGGAAAGTTCACTTTAGCAATCCCTATGTAATTGGGAAAGTTCACTGAGAAATCCCTATATAATTGGGAAAGTTCACTGAGCAATCCCTATATAATTTCATTATACTCACTAGATTGTTTTAGAATGACTACTTGATCAGAGTAATTAGAAATATAACAATCTAAGAGTTCCATACTTGCCTTATCTCCAATAATCATATACCTGGCCAGGGTATACAAGTATTGAGATTAGGTAGCATGCCCTTTATTTACTATCATGTTCCTCACTTTTCATATCATTATACACACATGATTTTTCATTATTGGATTTTCTTCAGGCATCACTTCTATATCTCATCTTTTATCACACAGATAAGAGAGATTATAAGGCATTTTAAGGAATACTGAGTAAAATGTAAATTCTCATCTTCCTTGTGTCCTTATAGGACTAGTCAAAGGAAGTTCAAAAATAACTACTTTCTTATTTATAACACATAGAATCATGAAATGAAATATCAAAATGAATCTATTTCATCTGACCTGTCACAACCCGAGGGTTGACTATTACATCAGATTGATTCATTGCATAGAACCTCGTAGTTGCTTGTTGTTGACCCTGTGCTTGATTGTTAGGTGTTGATGAACCAGGTTGGGATGCTCGTCCACACCCTCTATTGTTATTAGAAAACTTCCTCCTTTATGAGCCTTGCTGACTCTGCCTTGGAGGTAAAGTCACCATTGAATTCCTATCTGGACAATCTTTTGCTAGATGTCTCGGTTGTCTACATTGGTAACAGATCCTGGTCGCAAAATAGGGTCTGTGAGATCCAGTCACCGATGTTGATGCTATGTCGGGGGCTCTACTTAGAGAAATACTACGGTCCCTACCCCTACTTGATGTCCATTGCGTCTGGGTATGGAACCTCGATGGTGTTGCCGATGCAGAAAATCTCAGCTTCTTAAAACATTCAGATCTTTGTCCTTGAGACTGAGTATACACCTTCTTACCACTGGTCTGTCGTTTCTCTATTTCAGACCTTTCTATCCTCCTTACCGACTCCACAAAGGTGGCAAACCTCTCCATGTTCTCTAAAGCAGACACAGGAGTGGTCAGTTTAGTGTTTAGCCCCTTCTCAAAATGTTGAATTCTTTCCTCATCATTAACTGTCATATGCAGACAAAACCGCAACAGCTCCATGAACCTAGCTTCATACTCACTAACATTCATCTGTCCTTGTCTGATCTTCTCATCTAGATACGCCTTAGGGAAGTATCTACTGACGAATTCTCCTCCGAATACCTCCCATCCAATTTCTTCGCCTGGCCTCTTATCTTCTTCTATAATCCACCAGTGACCAGCACTCCCTTTAAGGAGATACACTGCATGTCTTACCTTATCGGCTTCAGGGATATCATGGATCCTGAAAGCCTTCTCCAGCTCTGTCAGCCACAAATCAGAATATGTTGGATCAACTGTTCCAGCATAATCTATGGCTCCAACCCGGCGAAGTCTCTCAAAAGTCTTGTCGGCTCCCTATCCCTCATTGTGGGTTGGTGCCCTAGGTGCAGGTGGTGGCATCCTATCTGCCATATGCTTCATAGTCGCCATAAACTGCTCGAACAAGGTATGGAAAACTGGATTCTCTAATGCAACTTGATCAAGATGAGGAATCTCAGGTACGGGTTCCTCCCTAACTTGATCCCTTGCACCTCCTCTTGGTGCAGCAACACTGCTCTTAGCAGTGAGTTCATCATGTGATCCAGACATCTTCAAGTTCTTCTTCTCCTATATGAGTAGAAGACAATATCAGATAAACTAGAAGACACTAGAATAGACTCAACAACCTTAATCCTATGTCTCTGTAGAGTCAGCGAACCTAGAGCTCTGATACCACTAAATTGTTACACACCGATCACAAAAACAAGATTTACTTAAGCGGAAGCATTCATTAGCAGCGAAATACCAAAAATCACAAAAAATAAAACCATTTTACAAAGAGGTTTACACATAGGAAAACTCTTTCACAAAGAATTGGAGTAATTTTATTACATACTAGTTTACAAGTACATGTCATGTATCATCTTTTTCTGAGAATTACAAGCATCAACTGCCTTGTTAAACTAAACACATGTAGTATAAAATCTCGAGGCACTGAGCCAAAATCTCAAAAGCACTAAGTACTACTCCGAGGACCTGAGAGTACAGAGACGAAACATAGGACTCTATGTACATTTATACAAGGCATATCAGCCAGTGTCTCCACCTGAGACTTCACTGATGTCCCTTCTACTGCTGTTGATAACCTTCACCTACTGAAGGATTCCTGCCTCCTCATCTGCGTCCACCTAAAAATGTGGTTCCCACGGGGGTGAGACAATTGTAAAATTGCCCCAACGAGAGATATAACTCTTCGCCAGAAACATTATTATTGCAGTTTAATAAAATAAATTTGAACAGATGAATCGTAATTGTTTGACAGCAATTAATTCATTGTCTAACAAATTAGAACATTAATCTTAACTAAAGCCTTTCAGCTATAACCTGGTAGAGAAGCATGTCCCTTATCCAATAAGGAATATGAAGAATATGTATAACATTTATCCGCTATATTAAGCAGAATAAGATCGATCAATATTTCTCGTATTTCAACTTTATACAAATACACTACACGACTGATTATCTTTTACACATTATGTGTCAAACTACAAATAGCTTGCCCGTGTATATTGACATCTTCCCTATAGGGTTATAGCAGCAGCATATACTCTCTTCAGGCTTAGATCACTCAGCTAATGCCTGACATTGTGTTGTGGAGTCATGGCTTGTAGCCATACTCTTCTAAAAAAATATTGGGATCTTAATCCCTCATCTCATCTAGTACATTTCTATTTTTTAACAAGTTCATCATCATGATTATATAATATGGGTATTCAAGCCCTTAATTCATCATAGAATACTTGTTACCACATAACAGATAACTTAATACCTTCAGGTCAGTTGACCAAGGTAAGCATGATTCTTACTACACCAGCATTCCACATAGTTCACAAAGCTCATATCACCTCTTGTTATCCCTTAATAGGCAACAAGGCATATTATGGCTTATGAAGCCCATAAACAATTTTAATAATTAAAACATCATATGGCACACAGGGCTCATTAATTTTAGGTGACCTCTCACTAAGCAAAAAAGCATATGAAGGCTTATAAGGCCTATAAAACATTTTCAATATACAAAGCATCATAGCCCATACCTGGCTATTATCATCATCTCAACATACCTACATGATTAGTACTCATGATAACAATTATAATGCTTTTATATCAGCATCATTCAACACAAAGTAATACCACTATTCCCTTTTTAGGGTTAGGATTCCTCTTAGATATCATCACCCTCCATTAGGGTTTTCCACAATAACCATTTAGGTTCTTAAGATCATGTTATTAATGATCAAACCATCATTCATTGCTCCACACAGCTAGGAGCCAACATTGATAACATAAGCATTTAATCATGCTTATTTATCATCATCATTTATCATTAAATGAATTATCACACCGAATATGAGTTTCTCTCTCAACTTTACCAGAATATGATTACATCATATTCTATTAACTTGGATTAACCTTTTCTTAAGGTATGTTAGTGATCCAACACTATTCTAGGGTTGTATCTTGTGTCATTTTGTACTTTTATCACATTCAAATGCACTCAAATTACATGGTATTCTCCCCAATATGATTATCATTGCAAATATGCTTATGGATGGTCTTTGCACTATTTTTCAGGTACTTGGACCATGCTTAGATGGAAGAGAGAGAAGGAGGGACCCATAGAAGGCCCCAAAGTCTCCCTCAACCTACCTCCAGTGGCCAAGAATCATCCTCAAGGAAAAACATCCGAAAATGACAAAGATAGAAGAGAAATCAAGAAGTCATACCTCACCACGGCCGTGGCCATAATGCCACGGTCGTTGCTTTTTTGTGCCAAACCAACAGGTTGCAGCAGGGAAATCCATAGATCGCCCATGACCGTGGCCTCCCAGCCACAACTGTGGCCACTGAAGACAACACGGCCGTGGCACCCTGCCACGGTCGTGGGAATTAATTTGCAAGAAGTCAGGTTGCAACAGGGAATTGGCCTCACTGACCACGACCGTGGCCAAGTCACCACGACCGTGGCCGATGCTGATCAATACGCCTATGGCCCCTCCCCACGGTCAGCTCCAACCCCTCCAAACAGCCGTGTTACCCAACACGGCCGTGGTGCATACTACCCACCACAACTGTGGCACTCCGCCACGGCTGTGGCCACCACCATCTCACCACTTCCTTCACCCCACGACTGTGTTCACCACCCCACGGTCGTCCCCCACTACCTTCACCACGGCCGTGGTACACCCACCACGACCGTGGTGATCACCTACCCTATACAACTTTCCACTGTTTTTCCTATTTTGCCCCCACTTAGCCCTAGCTCCTATATAAGCACTAGTTGATTCTAGGGCTCGAGAGAGAGCACCCCCTAGCTGCAATATAGCTACTCCCTTACATCCACTACCCCCATACACCTTCTTCCTTGCATTCAACCCCATTTCCACCCACTTTCCACTCATTTCCACCATAGAAACCTAGATTCTCTAGGTTTCTATCCATCCATTCCACCATTTTCATGCACCCTTGCATCCTTGGAGGGAGGAGTATGTCTACAGAAATCTTGGAGGTGAAGAAGGAGGATTCTACATCAATCTTCATGGAGTCCCTACTTCTTCTACCCCTTTCTTTTCCTGTTTTCATGATTATGTCTAGCTAAGCCCCCTTGTGGTGGGCTGTTTGGGATTAAAATGTTACTTTGATACCATGTTGGGGGATAAATTCTTGTAATGAACTTGATTCATATTTATGATGATTACTTCTTGCTTCCATCTCTTTTCCTATCTTATTGCATGTGGTTTGTGCTTCTTGTATGAATTGCTTGTTTTGAGGTTTTTGATGACACTTCATTTCTAGGAGGAATTGGGGTGTATGTGGCAATCTTAGGAATGGCTCCTAGGTCCAATTAGTGGATCCCTAGCTAGCCCCCTTTGTTCCTACATACACATCCCTCCCCCTACAAATGAGTGTGAGATTTAAGTGGCTAGTGTAAGTGAGAGTGATGCAATTGCCTAGGGCCTTCTAAAGGCTAGAGTGGCTAGTGGCATGAGGTTAAACCCCTTCATCTCCACTCCCATCTCTACCCTCAACCCTCAATTGTCCACTATCACTTACCCTAGAAACCTAGATTTGGCCAATCTCACTAGAACTACACCTAACCCTAGTCTTCTACTAGTAGTATAGGGTATGTTCTAATGGCATTGCCCTTGTTGTTTGATTTGGTAATCTAGATATGAATTGAGCACCATGCATGTTTAATGAAATCCCCCAACTAAAATCAAAGTGACATTCCCCAAACGGCCCACCCACCTTAATCACCTTGCTTAACACCCTAATCGCTTAGTTTGCTTGTTAATGCTAGCTTAGTCCAATCGCTTTAGTCTAACTTAGTCAATTGCTTAGTTTTACTCTTCAGTGTTAACTTAGGCTCTTGCTCTTGCTAGTGGTTAGTCTAGTTCTTATTTGTTTCTTGCCTTGCTAGAGTAGTGTAGCCCTTCTTGTTCCTGCTTAGTTAGTTTGATAACTTAGTATACTAATTTGCTTGCTCTTCCATAATTTAGTTTTCTTTTCGCATCTCTTACTTGCTCATTAGTGTAATCAACCAATCAACCTTAAAACCCTAAAAACCTTACTCTCCGCACTAGGAACGTAGCTCACGCCATCTAACTCTAGCGCCCCCTCTATCTCCGCAGATCGACCCCGTACTTGCCACCTCACCTATACTACGGCACGACCCCGTGCGCTTGCGGGTGTAGTGTCTTAGTAGACGTAGGTAGTTAGTGTGGGACCATACAAATATTGAAAGAAAAGATCCCATCTCTCCCGTGCCTCCCGATCTTGTGGATTGCACTTGTTGCAAGCCTCTAGAGGGAGCGCACCAAACTTTCTGGCACCGTTGCCGGGGATAGAGGCGCTCGGCCTAGTTGGATAGTGTAGCTTAGCCTTTCCTTTTTCCCTCACCATTGCTATTATTTATTCTTTGTGTTACTCTTGCATATTGATTCGCTAACTTGGCTCCTTGTTGTTTGTTTGTGACTTGCGCAGGTGACAGCTGTGCATGCGTAGCACGCGTTCGACTTGCACCGACTTGGTGGTTTACGATCCCGAGATTGGAAGAAGAAGGCGTCAAGTTTGCCGCAACCTACACCGAGAGGCCGAGATGGCACAGAACGACCCGCCACCGGAGGTTCCACCGCCACATCGCCCGCTTCACGAGTACTTCACGCCGGGGAACTACAACTCCCCCATCGCCACTCTAGTTGACCAGATGCCAGGTCAACACTTCTCCATCCCTCCTGCACTCTTGCGGCTTCTCCCTACATACTTCGGTATGGAGAACGAGTACCCCTACCACCACATAGATGCGTTCCTTGAAACGTGCTCTACCTTCCGCACGCCTGCCACCACTGACGACTCAATCAGGAGGACGCTCTTTCCTTTCTCCCTCAAAGAGAAGGCCAAGGAGTGGTACGTCTCGAGGCCAGAGTTGGTCACCTGGAATGAGGTGAAGAATGAGTTTCTCAAGAAGTTCTTCCCCATCGCCAAGTTATCCTGCATGAGAAGATGCATCACATCGTTTGCCCAGAAAGACAATGAGCCCTTCCACGAGGCGTGGGAGAGGTTCCAGAAGTTGCTTCGTGACTGCCCTCATCATGAGGTTCCTCTTTGGTAGCTAGTTCAGGCCTTCTACACCAGGCTTGAGGAGCAAAGCCAAAACAACATCGATTCTTCTTGCGGGGGCACGTTCATGGCAAAGCCGCCCGAGGAATCATGGCCGTTGTTTGAGAATCTCACCGAGAATTCACGCCACCGAGCTTCCACTAAAGGGGGACATTGTGGCCGGAACTACACCCCTCCCCCTTCCTCCATGGCTCCCGCACACAATGCCACCGACCCTGATATGATGAAAATGATGGCTGATATGATGTGAATGGTGAAGAATCAAGTGGGTGGCTCTTCTAGCCAACCTGCAATGGATGTGGACACTGTAGATGAGGAAGTTAACGCTTTACATTCCTTTGGTGGCCGCAACCACCAGGGCCCAATGTCCCAATCCTACACCCCCGAGTGGAGGAACCACCCAAATTTCTCTTGGAAACAACAGAATGAGGATGGGCAAGGACAGGGGCAGCATAAGCCACGCTACAACTCCAAGTTTGAGGATGAGGTTCTAGGAAGGCTAAGGAGCCTAGATGAAGTAAAAAAGGATGTCAATGCACATGGGAAGTCTATAAACTGTCTTGAGCAGAGGTTGGACCAAATTTCTCTCTCTTTGGCTAGAAGGGAAGAAGGTAGACTTCCGTCTCAACCACTGCCAAATCCAAACAATGATGGGGTTTTTCTAGGGAACACTTCGAGTGCTTATGTTCCACCATCTTACCAAGCCCCACCAAACCCCTATGCTCCTCCACCTCCTCAAGCGTTGCTCAATTATCAATATGCTCCACCTCCACCTCGCACTTACCAACAACCACCTCTACAATATCACCCCCCACCACAACAACAACCGCAACCCCAATTCATCCTTCAAAATCCCAACTCCCCTCACCAAAGGCCTCCACCACCCCAACAGCCACAACCACCTCCACAAGCTCCCTCTTCTACCACCCATGAGCATGTGAAGTTTGTGACTACGTTGAGGAGTGGCAGGACCTTGGAGAGGCCCCATGGTACAGTTGTTGGCAGAGATGACACTAAGGCAGAGCAGGTTGATACTGAGATGCAGATTGATGATACTGTGATAAGAGGCAGTGTTGATACCGTGACGCCGAGCAGTGATACCGAGTCGTGATACCGTGATTCCAGTGATACCAGTGGATGATATTGTTGATTTGGACTGATTGGGTTCCCAACTCCCTCCATATCCTGATGCACTCGAGGAGCCTTATATTGCAAAGAAAAAGAAGAAGCATGCGGATGATATTTTGGAGATCTTCAAGCAAGTGAAAATCAATGTACCTCTTATAGATGCAGTCAAGCAAATTCCGTCCTATGCAAAATTCCTTAAAGAATTGTGCACCTTCAAAAGAAAGACAACAGGGAGGACGCCTAAGAAGATCAAGCTCACTGAGCAAGTGAGCTCCATTCTCCAACACACCATCCCCCGAAAAAGAAAAGACCCCGGTGCTCCCATCATCTCATGCTACATCGGGGTACATCGCATAGACCAGGCTCTTCTTGACTTAGGGTCTAGCATAAACTTGATGCCGTATGATCTGTTTGCTGAGCTCCAAATGGGGGAGTTGAGGCCAGCCCATTGCACTCTACAGTTGGCCGACTGATCTGTGAAGACGCCTAGAGGGCGTGTGGATGATGTGCTGGTCCGTCTTGATGAGGATACTTATGCCTTCTTCCCAGCCGATTTTATCATTCTTGATATGGAAAAAGAGGCTAGAAAGGTACCAATCATCTTGGGGAGACCTTTCTTAGCCACAACTGATGTTGTGATCCATCTGAGAACTGGGACCATGTATGTTACATTCATGCACATGAAGATCAGGTTGAACATCTTCAAGTCTTCTACTACAGCTGAAGTGATAGGAGCCACCGAGGAAGATTGTTATTTGGTGGAATGCCTAGATGAGATTGTTGAAGAGTTCCTACCTATGTGGATTGAAACTGCCACTCAAGGTAGAGGTCTTGAACCAATTGTTGAGTTCCCTGCCGACGATGATGAAGATGATGAAGAGTGTGAGCTAGCCTTAGTGGCCGCAAGTCAGGACCTCCCTTCTATTTCTGCACCTTTAAAGAACTCCCTTGAAGCACCCCCCGTTCTTGAGTTGAAGAAACTTCCTGAAGGATTGAAGTACGCTTTCCTTGGCTCAAATGACACCCTCCCGGTGATCATTTCCTCCATTCTCTCTCCTGAGCAAGAAGATTCCTTGATGTAAGTCTTGAGGAAGAACATCCAAGCCATTGGATGGTCTATTGCTGACTTGAGAGGGATTGACCCCTCCATTTGTGTGCATCGGATATACTTAGAAGAAGATGCGAGACCGACCCGTCAAATGCAAAGAAGGCTAAATCCAAAGTTGAAGGACGTTGTAACTCAAGAGGTTGTTAAGTTGCTTGATGCAGGGATCATCTACCCCATTTCTGACAGTACGTGGGTGGAGTCCCATCCAATTTGTGCCCAAGAAGGGCGGGATTACGGTTGCAGAAAATGCCGATGGTGAGCTTATGCCGGTGAGAGAGCAATCCAAGTGGAGAATGTGCGTGGATTATCAGAAGCTCAACAAAAAGACAAAGAAGGATCACTACCCACTTCTGTTTCTTGATCAGATTTTAGAGAGATTGGTTGGGCAGAGCTTCTACTATTTTCTTGATGGGTACTCGGGATATTTTCTGATTGTTGTGCATCCGGCGGACCAAGAAAAGATGACATTCACTTGTCCAAGTGGTACATTTTCCTATCGGAGAATGCCATTTGGATTGTGCAATGCCCCTTCCACTTTCCAGAGATGTGTAACCTCAATCTTTGCTGACATGCTTGATTCGTCACTTGAAGTTTTCATTGATGATTTTTTCAGTTTTCGGGAAAACCTTTGATGAGTGTTTGCTACATCTAGCTGCGGTACTGGAAAGATGTGTGAAAGTTCGCTTAGTTCTATCTTGGGAAAAGAGCCATTTCATGGTACCTGAGGGTATAGTTCTAGGACACCGAGTTTCTAAAGATGGGATTGAAGTTGACAAGACCAAGGTGGGCCTTATTTCTACACTTGACCTTCCTTCCACCGTAAGACATGTTCGATCTTTCTTGGGACATGCAGGTTTTTACCGGTGCTTTATTAAGGACTTTAGCAAAATCTCAAGACCACTATGTCAATTACTTGAGAAAGATGTTGAATTTCAGTTTGATGACAAATGTGTTGAAGCCTTCAATCATCTAAAAGAGAGGCTTATTTCTGCTCCTATCATGCATCCCCCAGATTTCTCTTTGCCGTTTGAGATCATGACAGATGCATCCGATATGGCGGTGGGGGCTGTGCTGGGTCAACGCATTGGCCGAATTCCTCATGCTATCTATTATGCAATCAAAACATTAGACGATGCTCAAAGAAACTATACGACTACCGAGAAGGAGTTGCTTGTGGTGATCTTTGCTCTTAACAAGTTTTGGCCGTATCTCTTGCAAAACAAAGTGACAATCTACACGGACCATGCTGCGTTGAAGTATCTCATGTCCAAGAAAGACTCAAAGCCAAGGTTGATTCATTGGATTTTGTTGCTCCAAGAATTTGACATAGAAATTGTGGATAAGAAAGGAATAGAAAATGGTGCTGCAGATCATCTCTCCCGCCTTGATGGACCTTTTGATGTGACAAGTCCAATCAAAGAGACAATGCCACATGAACAACTCCTCTTAGTCTCATCTGTCCAAAAGCCATGGGCACATAGCAAATTTCCTAGCTAGTGGGACGATACCGAGCATGTGGACAAGAGAGGAAAGCAAGAGATTGTTTGCTATGGTAAAGAACTACATTTGGGATGACCCTCACCTCTTTAAGTATTGCCCGGACCAACTCATTAGGAGGTGCATTCCGGAGATGGAGCAGCAAGAAGTCTTATCTATGTGCCATTCCGGAGTGTGCGGAGGCCATTTTGGAGGGAAACACACAACCGCCAAAGTTCTTCAATGTGGATTCTACTGGACGACTTTGTTCAAAGATGCTCATGAATTTTGCAAAGGTTGCTTCAAGTGTCAAAAACTGGGCACTATCTCAAAGAGGGACATGATGCCTCTATCACCTATTCTTGTGGTAGAAGTGTTCGATGTTTGGGGGATTGACTTTATGGGTCCTTTCCCTCCTTTCGGGTATGTCTACATCTTGGTCGCCGTAGACTATGTATAAAAATGGATTTAGACTGTGGCAACAAGGACAAATAATCATAAGGTGGTGTGTGATTTCATGAAATCCAACATCTTTAGCCATTTTGGTGTTCCAAGGGCTATGATTAGTGATGGCGGGAGTCATTTCATCCACCGCACCTTCGAAGGGCTGCTAAAGAGACATGGAGTTAACCATCGTGTAGCTACTCCTTACCACCCTCAAACGAGTGGTCAAGTTGAGTTGGCAAACTGGGAGATAAAGCTCATTTTAGAGAAGACGGTGCAACTGGACCGCAAGGATTGGTCACTTCGCCTCAATGAAGCTTTATGGGCATATAGGACTGCATACAAAGCCCCGATTGGCATTACACCGTTCAAGCTTGTCTATGGTAAGAGTTGCCATTTGTCGGTTGAGATGCAGCACAAGGCATTGTGGGCCTTGAAAACGATGGACTTCGATGGAGAGAAAGTCGAAATGAAAAGAAAATTTAAATTGCATGAACTAGAAGAAATGCGGCATGAAGCATACGAAATGTCAAAGAACTACAAGGAAAGAACCAAGTTTCTACATGACAAGATCATAAAGAAGAAAGAGTTTGAGCCCGGAAAATGGGTATGGCTATACAATTCAAGGATGAAGTTCTTCCCTGGAAAGCTTCGTTCTAGGTGGGAAGGTCCTTACCTTGTCAAGAAGGTGTACCCATCCGGGGCAGTGATCATTTGTGCAAAAGAAGGAGCTAAGGAATTCGTTGTTAATGGGCAAAGGCTAAAATCTGTTGTTGAGGTCGGCCCAGACAAGGCCAACCAAGTTTTCGATATTGTCATTCTTATAGAAGAAGAATCTGAGGAAGAAGAATGCTTGGACGAGGATGAGAAAGGGATTTACTACAAGGATCTTTTGAAGATTCCCAAAAAGTGAAAAAAGTCCAACAATCAATAAGCCTGGCTGAAGGCGTTAAATTTAGCACTAGTGGGAGGCAACCCACGTGGTTTGAGATTCTCGAACCCTTCTTTTGATACTTTAGTTTTGTTTTACACAAATACACACACGCACACTTGTTCTTTACAGTTTTTGTTTGAGTTTTGATGATGGCAGGTGATAGACATTAGAGAGAGAGGATCTAGAAGTTAATCATGGTCATTCAGTCATAGTGGTGGCAAAAAGAACAAATAAAATCAAAAGCTCAAGTTTTAAAGTTTGAAAACTGAAGAAACAACCCCAACATGGCCGTGGAGACAGACCACGACCGTGGTGCTCTTGGCCAAACACGGCCGTGGCCCTTCGCCACAGCCGTGGGAATTATTGCTGCAAATTGGCCAAAGTTACAGGTTGTTTTGAAGATCGGCCACGACCATGGCGAGTCGACCACGACCATGGTGGATGTGGCCAAACACGGCTGTGGCCCTTCGCCACGACCGTGGGAATTATTGCTACAAATTGGCCAAAGTTACAAGTTGTTTTGAAGATCGGCCACGACCGTGGCGAGTCGACCACGATCGTGGCATGAGGACAAGGCCACGACGGTGGCTGGACGCCACGACCGTGGCGAGGTCAGACCAGGGTTCTCTTCATCGACAACATGACCGTGGCACCCACCACGGCCGTGCTACCCAACCCTGGCCACGACCGTGGCCCACTGCCATGACCGTGGCCGAACCCGGTTCAGAAAAAAAATATACTTTTAAGCGTCCAAAAACGACCCTCCCCCTCATTCTTCCGTCTTCCACCTCCAGAAAACGACAGTGGCGGCGGAAAACGGTTCCGTGCTCCCCCTTTCACCACCAAATCCACCACAATCCACCTCCTTTTGATCCCCAATCCATCCCAAATCGATCCTCAGCCTTCCCTCTCCCATTCCCACCGTCCAATCTCTCCCAATTGCATCTCCATCTCCATTTCCATCTCCATTCCGCCCAGCAACTCCCCTACACAAAACCTCCACAAAAACCCTTCCATTCTCGCCCAAATCCACCACTAATCATATAACCACCATCCGTACATCACTATCCTTCCATTCCACCCATAAACCCACACCCACACCACCTTCTCCACCAAATCTAAAAATCTCCCTCCTACACCACTTTCACCTCCATTTCCGCAATGAAGAAGATTGGGAAGGCTATCACAAAGGGGACGAACATCCTCACTGGAGGGAAACGGCGTTCTAAACATGCCTCCTCCGATGTGTCCGTTCCATCCCACACCCCATCACCTACCGCTTCCGCCCACCATTCCCTCCGTCGGTCGCAATCGGTGAGCGGTTCACACTCCCGCTCATCCGATAGCCACCACATCATAGACGCTACCTACGAGGGAGAAGACGAAGAGGAGGAGGAGTCCATGGGGGTCGACATGGACAACCTCATTGATGAGATTGAGCCGCTGACCGCAAAAAGAAACCAGCGATCCAAAGCGGCGCCGTCCTCATCCAGGCTGCCTCCAAAGCCTGCACCACCCCGCCACTCGACATCCAGTGTAGTGGCGAGATGTGATGTGCAGCCGCAACCCTCGCGGCAATTGCAGCACGACAAGGAGCAGTCGGCCCACTGGTACAATTTTGATACCAGCTCGGGGTCGCAATCCTATGCGATGGAGGAAAAACAAGATAGCGAGGAGGAAGAGGTGGAGCTGGAGCTGGAAGGAGAAGATGTTATGACATTTTTGGAGGCAGACAGAGAAAAGACCCTGGGTAAAGCACCGGTGGGGGTGTCCTATGGTAGAGGACACAGGAAAAAGAAAGTTGATATTATCTACCCCGAGTGCATGACGAGGCGAGTCGTCGCCACCAAGTACGGGTCTCAGAAAGTGATCGAGGATCTAGGGATCAAGGAGGCAGTGGAAAGGAACTTAAAGAGAATAGGGTTGTGGGATATCCTTTTCACACCACAGCCAACCTACGTCGCCTTGACCCAAGAATTCTTCGCTACTCTTGAAAGGACTAAAGTGAGGGGCTGTGACGCAATCAAATTTTCCATAATGGGCAATGTGCACACCCTCACTTGCACTGAGCTGAATGGGATATTTGCTGCAAGTCCTGAAGAGGTTGTCAAGATGGATGACGGCTTGCTAGAGAAGGTGAAAGAATTGGATTATGCCTATTTCTGGGAGACAATCACAGGCAGCGGCGTGTACGATGCAGGAAGATCAAAGACAGCCGCCATAAGCAATCCAATGATGCGCTATGTGCAAAAGGTCGTGGCAAACACAATTGTAGGGAGGTATGATAATCAAGGCTCCATCTCAAAAAAAGATATGTTTTTCGTGATATCAATGTACCTCAAGAAGCACCTCGACCTTGGTGTTCTATTGATTGATCATATGAAGTCCATACCCTATAAGAGCACAAAACCCTTTGTCATGGGTAGGTTTGTGACTTCGATTGCACTAGCGATGGGATACGATCTCTTGGGGTTACAGGATGCACTTGAGGCAGAGTTTGTGGACCTCAACTACTTGGTGCGCTCGCACACTATAAAGATAAAGGAAAATAAGATGATCTATCTTACTACTAGTGTGCCGGACTTCGAGCTCGAGTTTCCATACCATGTGGTGCCTCTTCTTTCCGCGTTGGGAATTAATTTCAATTTGAAAGAAAAACTTTTCAAATGGAAGCAAGAACACCCACGAGAGACGTATACAAGGGGAGCCACTACCGTACATGAAGAAATCGCTGAATCTAATGTACAAGGGTAGGAGCATGAATCATAAGAAGAACGGCAGCCCCGAAGAATTAGAAGGAGGGATGAGGGGACATCCCAGCTGCAGCCGCCCTCAGGGAACGCCTATGACATGGCTTCCATCCAGGCGCACCTTGAGAGTATTCAGAAAACTCAAGGTGACATGCAGCTTGTCCAGTAGTAGATGTGGCAAGATCAACAGCAGATGCACTATCAGATCAACCACTTGTACCAATACCAACATGCCCAAGCAGCACGAAACCCTGAAAGGGGTGCAGACTTTTGGGGTGGTATAGTTGGACACCCACAGGCGTATCCTCTACCCCAGGACGACTACTGGGGTCACTATTACCAGCATCCTCCGTCAAGCTCAGCTCCAGACTCAGCTCCTCCTCCATATCCTCCAAACATGCCAGACCAGCCACCGCAGCCATGACACTTCCCCTATCTCCCCTAAGCTATAGTTTCATGCTGAGGACATCATGATTCTAAAGTTTGGGGTGGGTAGGGCGGTATGCATCATCCTAGCTCTCTATTTTTGTCATTTTGATATCACCCTGCCATCTAGTTTAGTTTTACTATTTTTGTTCTTTTCATTGCATCTTTGCATAACATGTAGTTGATTTCTGCATTTTTGAGTAATTTTTCAAAATTTTAAATTTTTGCTTTTTCAGCCATGCATTGCATATCATGTAGTTTTTTCTAATTTCTGCATGTTTTAGCTAGGATTTACTTGCTTTTTACCTAAAGTTGTGATTGAATGTGATTTAGTGCAATGTGGCACCTTTTTGGCCAATTTTGCCCAAATTTGATGTTTCTTGTCCAAAAAGCATGTTTTGACTCAATCTTTACCATATTGAATGAAATTGCTTATCTTTGACAAATACAAGATGATATGTTGTGATGAAGTGCTATGTGGTATCAACGATTGACTTCTTACATGCTCATCACCTCCCTTGGGAATGTGTTGGTTTGATTGAATTATGATCCGAGCAAGCATAGAACGTTCAATGTTTGTGGAGTTACTGGTTTGATATATGGATTTCATTTGGTTCATTCATGTGATGTGATATATATGGTGAAGTGTTGGACTAGTTTTCATGCAGGAGACCTTATGTGGAAGATTATGCCAAGTGACCCCTCTTTGACCCGACTACTCTTTCATCATCTTCATACCTCTCCACCTCATAAAAAGATGCCAAAGCGCACATATTAGTCGTGGCCACCTCCAAAAGTTTGGGGTGGCCACATCTTTATCTCCCCACTTCACTCTATCCACCATATGCCCTATCTACACCAGGGGCAAGAAAAAAAGAAAACAAAAACAAAAACAAAACAAAATAAAAGGATGCTCCTGTTTAAGAGCATTCAAATAAAGAAAATATGAGTGGGTAAAAACTCTCTAAAAATCTTATTGCATCCCTTTCTTCCACTTTTATACCCATTGAGCTAGGAAACTTCAAACCTAGCTCACTTTATCCCTTTTCCGCAGCCATGTAGGTCATTTGGCATAACTTGAAGCATAAGGTTGAACGCATGAAAGTGAAACAACACTCCTAGTCATCGGCGATTAACATCATCATGAAACGGTCTAACCGGAACCTTATGAATGAGATATTGATGACTTGTGCAATCCATGCATTATATGTGAAGTTCATGTGCTCTGTTCTCTCTTCATGGTTGGTTTGTGAAAGCAGAAGAGGAGGGAAGTGATTTGCATGTACCTAGTCACCTTTGATCCCATTTAGCATTTGTCTCCCATCATATTGTATTTGTCATATCTTTTGATTGTGGAAAATGGAAAAGAGATTGAGTTGGAGCATACTTGAGGACAAGTATGTTTCAAGTTTGGGGTGGAGATCCAACCCTATTCTAGGGCTGTATCTTGTGTCATTTTGTACTTTTATCACATTCAAATGCACTAGAATTACATGTTATTCTCCCCAATATGATTATCCTTGCAAATATGCTTATGGATGGTCTTTGCACTGTTTTTCAGGTACTTGGACCATGCTTAGATGGAAGAGAGAGAAGGAGGGACCCAGAGAAGGCCCCAAAGTCTCCCTCAACCTACCTCCAGTGGCCAAGAATCATCCTCGAGCAAAGACATCCGAAAATGACAAAGTTAGAAGAGAAATCAAGAAGTCAAACCTCACCACGGCCGTGGCCATAATGCCACGGTCGTGGCTTTTTTGTGCCAAACCAACACGTTGCAATAGGGAAATCCATAGAGCACCCACGACCGTGGCCTCCCAGCCATGACCGTGGCCACTGAAGACAACACGGTCGTGGCACCCTGCCACGGTTGTGGGAATTAATTTGCAAGAAGTCAGGTTGCAACAGGGAATTAGCCTCACTGACCACGACCGTGGCCAAGTCGCCACGACCGTGGCCGATGCTGATCAAGATGCCCGTGGCTCCTCCCCACGATCAGCTCCAACCCCTCCAAAACGGTCGTGTTACCCAACACGGCCGTGGTGCATACTACCCACCACGACCGTGGCACTCCGCCACGGCTGTGGCCACCACCATCTCACCACTTCCTTCACCCCACGACCGTGTTCACCACCCCACGGTCGTCCCCCACTACCCTCACCACGGCCGTGCTACACCCACCACAACCGTGGTGATCACCTACCCTATACAACTTTCCACTGTCTTTCCTATTTTGCCCCCACTTAGCCCTAGCTCCTATATAAGCACTAGTTGCTTCTAGGGCTCGAGAGAGAGCACCCCCTAGCCGCAATCTAGCTGCTCCCTTACATCCACTACCCCCATCCACCTTCTTCCTTGCATTCAACCCCATTTCCACCCACTTTCCACTCATTTCCACCATAGAAACCTAGATTCTCTAGGTTTCTATCCATCCATTCCACCATTTTCATACACCCTTGCATCCTTGGAGGGAGGAGGACGTCTACAGCCATCTTGGAGGTGAAGAAGGAGGATTCTACATCAAGCTTCATGGAGTCCCTACTTCTTCTACCCCTTTCTTTTCCTGTTTTCATGATTATGTCTAGCTAAGCCCCCTTGTGGTGGGTTGTTTGGGATTAAAATGTTACTTTGATACCATGTTGGGGGATAAATTCTTGTAATGAACTTGATTCATATTTATGATGATTACTTCTTGCTTCCATCTCTTTTCCTATCTTATTGCATGTGGTTTGTGCTTCTTGTATGAATTGCTTGTTTTGAGGTTTTTGATGACACTTCATTTCTAGGAGGAATTGGGGTGTATGTGGCAATCTTAGGAATGGCTCCTAGGTCCAATTAGTGGATCCCTAGCTAGCCCCCTTTGTTCCTACATACACATCCCTCCCCCTACAAATGAGTGTGAGATTTAAGTGGCTAGTGTAAGTGAGAGTGATGTAATTGCCTAGGGCCTTCTAAAGGCTAGAGTGGCTAGTGGCATGAGGTTAAACCCCTTCATCTCCACTCCCATATCTACCCTCAACCCTCAATTGTCCACTATCACTTACCCTAGAAACCTAGATTTGGCCAATCTCACTAGAACTACACCTAACCCTAGTCTTCTACTAGTAGTATAGGGTATGTTCTAATGGCATTGCCTTTGTTGTTTGGTTTGGTAATCTAGATATGAATTGAGCACCATGCATGTTTAATGAACTCCCCCAACTAAAATCAAAGTGACATTCCCCAAACGGCCCACCCACCTTAATCACCTTGCTTAACACCCTAATCGCTTAGTTTTCTTGTTAATGCTAGCTTAGTCCAATCGCTTTAGTCTAACTTAGTCAATTGCTTAGTTTTACTCTTCAGTGTTAACTTAGGCTCTTGCTAGTGGTTAGTCTAGTTCTTATTTGTTTCTTGCCTTGCTAGAGTAGTGTAGCCCTTCTTGTTCCTTCTTAGTTAGTTTGATAACTTAGTTTACTAATTTTCTTACTCTTCCATAATTTAGTTTTCTTTTCGCATCTCTTACTTGCTCATTAGTGTAATCAACCAATCAACCTTAAAACCCTAAAAACCTTACTCTCTGCACTAGGAACGTAGCTCACGCCATCTAACTCTAGCGCCCCCTCTATCTCCGCGGATCGACCCCGTACTTGCCGCCTCACCTATACTACGGCACGACCTCGTGCGCTTGCGGGTGTAGTGTCTTTGTAGACGTAGGTAGTTAGTGTGGGACCATACAAATATCGAAAGCAAAGATCCCATCTCTCCCGTGCCTCCTGACCTCGTGGATTGCACTTGTTGCAAGCCTCTAGCGGGAGTGCAGCAGTTAGCATACACTTATCAAGGTGCATTACATCACAATGTAACAATTGACATGACACACTTCATGTGTCACTCTTCAAAATATATTGGATTTAAAACACATCAAGGTATATCAGTCTTGAGGTGATGGATGTGATATCTATCATATCTTGATGTATCACCTCCCTCATCACCTTTATTCTTACTTGAGTTCATCCACTCAGCTTATATTAGGGTATTCCTCATCCTAATACTTTATGCCCCAGTTCATCACATTTATCATGTAATGTATTGGTCATAAGTCACTTATTTAGAATATACAACCATTTCCCATGATATGGACTCATATTTGAGTTAGGAACTATCGATATAAGGATATCCATTATCAACCTCTTTAGGCATCTCACCTATCAATATATTAGTTACTATTCCATTATTAGGAATAGGGTTCACATAACATATTTCCACATTTGGGTTTCACATAGCATCCTTCTATATCAGTGTTTCACATAGTGTTACCTGAAATTAAGGTTTCACATCACATCACCCAGTGTTAGGGCTTCACATATCATTACCATGTATTAGGGTTTCATATACCTTTACCCTATTTTAGGGATTAGGGTTGGCCATTCATAGCATTACCCTGTACTAGGGTTTCATATACCTTTACCCTATTTTAGGGATTAGGGTTTACCATTTACATCCAAGTAAGATTTCCCTCACCTAATTGCCCAAATTAGGGTTAGGATGCACAATTCCCATCAAATTAGGTTTACATCATCACCTAGATTAGGGTTTCACTCAGCTTTTCCCTAAATTAGGGTCAGGGCTCAATAATCTATTCAATTAGGGTTTCATGATCTCATTATTATGGATCAAACCCTAATTACATATTTTGATCATAATGAGAGAATTAGAGCTTAGGTATGTAAGCATTCTTCTCTCTCTTTCTCTCTCTCTCTCTCATCCTCTCTAGGATGTTAAGTAGTTCAAGATTGATCTAGGTCAGCTTTTCATTTAAGTACACACAGTTAGGGTTAACCTTTATAATCACCTTTGGTCTACGTCATTAATAATCCAGTAGCTAATTGACCTTTTCATCATATTAGGTGTTCAATTGAACCTCAAGTGATCTTGGTCACTTAGAATTCAAATGGTCTTGACCAATTAAGTTCAAACGGTTTAAAACTATTTAGCAAGGTTGGTGCTTGAAACCGTTTAGACAACATATTTTGAAACTGAATGAACTTGGGTCTCCAAACGGTTTGAGACCGTTTGGTACCAAACCTTCTTGAGACCGTTTGATCCCAAACTGTCTTGAGAACGTTTGGACTCAAACGGTCTCTCTCAAAACCGTATGGACCAAAAGGGTCTTCCGTCACTTAGACAATTTAGGGTTTCAATCATTGAACCATCTATCAATTGAACTACTGATTTATTCTTCAATTGAACCATTGAATCACCCTTCAATTGGACCTTCAATTAGGGTTTTGAACCCAGTTAAACTAGGGTTTATAATCAAGAAACCATCACTTAGGGTTTTGAAATCGAGAAACCATCAACGGTTGACATTTGGAACTAATTCAATTGAAATCATTGGATCGTCATCAAACCAAGACATGACCTGACCTCAAACGGTCTTCAGGTCATTTGGATGACCTCCAAACGGTATTAAGACCGTTTGACTCAAACCATCATTGAAATCTATGAAATTTAATTTGGGTTTGCATTATTGAATCAATCATTAATTGAGCCATCGATTGTATTTCAATTTGAAATTACTGGATCTTCAACCATCCAATCATACTCAACCATAGGCTTCCAAACAGTCTCGGTTGACCTCCAAATGGTCTTGAGACCATTTGGGTGACCTCCAAATGGTCTTGGGACCATTTGGGTTAGTCAACCCAAAGTTTTACATCAACCAATTGAAATTTCAACACTTAACCCGATTAGGGTTTCTAATTGGAGGATTGTCCATATATTGAATCAATCAATTGGATCCATTAGATCATCATCTAACATGTACTAGGGTCCTGACCTCAAATGGTCAACCCATCCAAATGGTCAACCCTTCTACATGATTTGGAATCCAAACCTCCAATCGGTTTGCAAACCGTTTGGACCAAAATTATGAAACTGTTTGTAATAGATATTTGTGAAGGTGTGTTCTTATGATGATGTCATCATCATCAAGCTATAAACCCATGAAGCTTTCTGTGATTTTCATGGTGATTGCATCAATCAACCAAATAAAATTTTGGGAATAAAGAAGGAATCAACAATTGATAAAGATATGGAATCAATAACAAAGTTCAAGGGTTCAAGTTATATAACCCGCCTTCAATTGAGCTTCAAAGCTTCAACCTCCATGTCTTTAATGGTGAAAGCAACACCTTCCACTATCCCAAGCTCGTCCTTAAGCTTTGAGTGAAAAGGAATGGCTAGAATTGAAGATGGAGTGGAGATAAGAAGAAATAATGCATTGATTTTTTTTTTCCACCATGGAATCAAGGTGAAAGAAGGTCAAGAAGCTTACCAACAGGTTGGGGGTCGTCCTCCTGTTGCTCCAAGAACCCTTGGTTGTTTTTGCAAGCAAGAAATGAAAGTGGTTTCGAAATTACCCTTTCAACTCATGGATAAAGGAGCATATATATGAATTTTATTGAAAATTCATTTAGGAGAGAGAAAGTAGGGATTATCTCCTCCATTCCTTACCACTTGATCCCTTCCCTTCCTTAGATACGAGGCTATCTTCCTTGCCTCATATTCCTCTCAATTATCCACGAATTTAAAGAAAAACAAACTAAGCACCTTAAATCATATTATAATAATATCCATAAGTGAGTGGATATTTCTTTTTGTTTTCTTAATGTGAGTGGGTTCTCCACTCACGTAGATATTTCAATTGCCTTTGCAAGGCACATGCTCGTCCAACCTTATATATTTTCAACCATTACCATTTTTTTAAGGGCACTTCGATTAACATATTTATTTTTGCATTAATTTAAAGTAAAGTTCCAATTATGCTTAAATCTTGATTATTTTAATATCAAGATTCTCTCTCTTCCAAAATGATTCAAATGAGGAGACCCTCTCATTTTATTTTCTCTACATGATGCCAAGAATCATGAGGGACCCTCTTGAAGTGGCATTTTGCATATTGAACCCTAGGTTTTGGGTAAATTGCACATTACACCAAAACTAGGCTTTAATGCACAAACATTGCTCAACATGCTCTTTCTTGTTATTCAGGCTTGTAGAAGCCATACAACTACATCATACTCACTCCTATGATGCTTCAACATATATATGAGGAACATTTTTCCATACACAATTTGCAATTTAACCCCTCAACTTGGGTAATTTGCACTTTAGTCCTCAACAAGTAAAACATTATTTCAACATTGTTCAAAATGGACTAAAATTGAAATATAAGTTCCTCTTGAGCTTTAATTACTTTTCAAAAGATAATATCAAGCATATAATCAAATTTATCAAGAAAAACATCTAGGGTTAAGAATAACCCAGGTTAGGGATGTTACAGAAATTTCATACAGAAAGAGCTACAATTATATGAAGAAAAAAAGAGGAGGATAACAAAAATACTTTCCATAAATCAATATGTGCCACATAAGCATAATAAATAAAATTAGGGGCACATGACCCATCATAATAACTAGCTGACGACATGGGAGGAGACAATCATAGTACTAGGAAGAACGTAATAATATATCCCAAATCCTAATAGAGAATGAGACACAACCAAACCATATACAGAGAAGCTCATAACCCCTCATGATAAATATTTAAATGGCGGGAACGTAAATATAAAAGAAAAATAGCAGTTATATGAATCTAGAAATACTCCATAAACATGCACTAAATGTGAAGGCGAGTCAAGTTAAATCATATAAAGAATAAACTAGGGTTTCCATTACAAGATGAAATAATAAGATGCAATGATACATTAAAAGATTGCAAATAGAATAAATATGGCAAATATGAAATAAAATCAATTCAATTTGCATTTTCAATAGTCTATAAGATAAAATTAAGTGAATTGGGCCTAGTCAGGTCATATATATATATATATATATATATATATATATATATATATGAAGTAGTTACATACAAAGTAATATGCCACAATCAAGCCAGAGAGAGAAAGATATAGAAAAAAATTATTAACCATTTCCTAGTATGACTCTAAAGAGATGTGACACACTTCATAATGTGTATCAACATGTCAAGGGAAAATCCTAGATCAAAACATGGGATTTTCATGTATTATTGAAATACATAGACCAAGTATTCATTGATATATATATTACAATCCCTAAATTATCAGCTCTAAATCTCCTAGAATTAAGGTCACACATTATATATATTAAGGTAACAAATATTTTTGTGATTACAATGACTATTAATTTGTATTTTTATGATAAGTGTAGGATTAGATGTGAATGATTCAAGTTAAATAAATTTACTGATTCATTTAGTAAAATGTATTATACAATTACTAAGATGTCGTTGTTGATGATTGAAATGGTACATCTTTACTTCCACACATTTCAAAGGCATCATGATAACACATGCACACACAGATATATATATATATATATATATAAATATATATATATATATATATATATATATATATATATATATAAAGAGATAGAGAGAGGGAATTCGAGAGAGATAGAGACCACATGAGCCCTCATTTTCATTGTGGCACCCAAGTCTGGTTAGAGGGAGGCAAACATGGTTTGTAGCCCGTGTTGCTCAGGGAGATCCCTGGAGGTACCCTCCATGTTCTTTGCTTTCAGTATTAGACATGTACATAACACATCATAGAGTAGACTATAACACTATCTTTCCTAGCCGCACATGATGATGCACCCTCCTCTGCCTTCCCCAAACATCTCCTTAAACCTAGTAGTCAAGGACTCTCACCTCTAATGATCTGCAACCCTCTTAATTTCGAGTAGTTCCCAGCATTAACTTCTACCCACCTTGGCCACCTCAGATCAACCATGTGATCTTCCAACTCTAGTGAGGGCATGCGGAGGTTCCCAAACCATGCACCGGCCTTGCGATGGGTAGAGGTGGAGGAGTTGACATGGCAGCCAATGCCCCAGGCAACAGACGGGTATGTCACAAGAAGGGAATGACGTTGGGGGGATTTGTAAGGAAATATGGTTACAAAGCAGGCAGAAAAAACAAAAGTTTTAACTTGACATATTCCCATTTAGCAAGACTGCATAAATAACTATGTAATGGAAAGGATGGTTTCGAGGTAATACATGGTCTTAGAGAAAGTCTAGTGAGAATTTCCTTGAAGCAATACAACTTTGTGCAAGTCACACTCGGACAGTGTCTACAGCAGCTCCTGGTAGATCACCATAGACGACAACTTGACCTTGTCCTCCTAGCGATAGAGAATAGCCTCCTCGCCTATATAGTAGTCCACACAGACCATTAGAAACTCCTATCATTCTATAAGAACACACAAGAAGGAGTTGTCCCTTACAGTTGGTGAACAAGAACCAACTTGCTCTCCAACAATTGTAAATCCCTCCCTTTATCGGGTAGGACTTTTTCATATTCTCTCGATTACTACAACCAAAGAAGATAGAAATTGTCAGAGCTAAATTGATGTGTCTGAGAAGCCCCCAGTACCCCTCTATTTATAGAAGGGTTAGGGTTAGGGTTCCCAGTCTATGCAGGAGTCAAAGGGGACACGATTTTATGAATTCTTGCATCTTGTGAGCAGCGAAACAGTTGGTTCATAGGTGAACCGATCAGTTGGCATGTGAATCAATCAGTTCAACCCTTGAACCAATCTTTTTAATCATGTTTCCCAATCACAATTGTATTAGCAATTAATATCTGATTTAATGCACAACATGATGTCAGCACTAATCCTTGAATCAATCAAATTGAGCCACCAATCGGGCCATTCATAACCAGAGTCGATCAGTTGATGGACCAGATTGTCAATATTGGTTCAATGGACCTGACACTCTAAAATGATTAGTTCAACACTTGAATCGATCGGTTCACATTTCAGTCAATCAACATTCAACCAATGTTGTTTCAACTGACTACCTAACTATTTCATAATCAAGTTTAAACTATATTCATGAATGAACTCATAAGGGTTTTATTGAAATATCCTTTCATATCCAAAAACTTGCTCTTTCCCAACATTATTTTAAAACAAACAATTATCTCATAAATTATCCTTTTTCTCCAAATTTCTACAATTCTCTTCCTTTCCTATATTATATTCAAGTTTATAAAGGTTAAGTCGAGATAGTGTTATTTGGTGCCTCAAAATTGTGTTTTCGATAAGGGATAAAATACCATATACCTTATTTCCCTTTGGAAACTTGACAAAAAATCATTATTATTAATTCATGTACAAAATCCTTTATTTAAATTGTGCCACAAGTACCCATGCCACAAAAAATTTATTATTCCACCAACAATATCATTGGGGGAACATTATCAATTCATAGCTTGTATTTATATAATTCAATTTTATCAAAATTAAGGATATTACAGTCTGCTCTAGTTCAAGGAACATGGATTGAATGTTGAGAGGATGTTGATTCCATGCCTTGAGTTTAATCTGGATATTAGTGACAAAAGAATTATGCAATCACTATAACACCAATCACAGATTGTAGATTGAAGTTGTTCTCCAACTTTTCGAATTACTTGGGTTGCAATGATGTGTTGCTACATACACTCATTGCCTGTGATGTTGAATAATGGCAAGCAATATTTAGGGTTCCAAATATAATAATATATTATACATGACCAAGTGTGACTTCATAGTAGTCAACTAGTAGTTTGAGTTGTACATCTCAAACTACCCAGGACTTCGTAAAATATGTAATCCAGTTGTGTAGTATGTATGTTTAGTGTTAGTTGGTGAATCATATTGTATGATGCCATTATATTTCTATTCCTTCTAGTATCATGTATTCATATATGTATATGTTCTATTACATGTATATGTATATGCACTTCTGACTATTCACTTTATAGACTTTTTTTAGCTCTCGTACTTGTTAATTTATCTTTGATAATTGATCTAAAATTATATAATCTACGTGTAAGTAATATATGTCATCAATTGTTATATCATATTGTTGGTACTTGGGGTCTCAGTCGATGGTCTCCCACATCTTAGCAATGCAAATAGACTGTTGGTAACAAAGAGCCTTAGTTTGAAGATTATTAGAGTTGAGAGGTTAGTGTGGTTCTAGTTAGAGCCTTAGAGTCATCCCTGAACCCTCGGGTATATATATATGGATTTCTAATGGATGTACACTTACTTGAGTTCTTGGTTGTAAGCCTTGCACATATATATATATATATATATATATATATATATATATATATATATTGTAGAATTTTCGGTAAGATACTTTCTGTATACAAGTTATGGTTGGGGCCGCCAAACTCATGTAAATTACCCAATATGAATACATATATGTGAAGTTGGACCTTTGTGAAATTGTTCCTTTGGAAATGTTTGGAAGTTTTATTCAATTTAATCCTATGTATTTTTATTAATGTTGATTAATTAGTTTTTAAACATAGTTATAGTTTTGTATAGTCTCCAATGTTGTGGCGTTGTTGCCACAAGTCCATTCTAACTGAGTTTGGAATTTCTATTTAGACTCCAACTCCTCTATACTATGACAACCAAGATGTTATCCACATCATCAATGATCATGTCTTTCATGAGCTTATATAATACGTTAAAATATATTTTCATTTTGTATGAAACCATGATCAAAGCTAATGATATTGTGAGTCATCACATATAGAGCTATGATTAGCTTGTCAATGTCCTAACTAAACCACTTCCTCTAGTTCTCCTTCATATACATGTATCATGTTGGGACTACACCACATCTATTCTCTATCTTGAAGGTGAGTGTTAGTATAAGTGGTCCAATGGATAATTGCGTGTAGGTCTGTTGTATTTACATTTTCCATTATGATAAGTACACTTTAGTGGGGATCCATTTACCCACTTAAATGTACCCTTATATTCTTGGACTCCTATATATAGGAGACCCAACATCCCATTAGATACTAATCATTTTGCTACTTTTCTTTCTACACCAAGTATGATATTGATCTAAAATAAGTGTTAAGCCTTTATATCATTTTTGGATGTTATCTACTCATGGGAAAATTGTAATAAAGAAGGTTGTCCCATGGTTTTCATAATATGAAGAATAAAAAACCTAAGTTCATCAAAGAGTAGAAAGAACTATTACTATGCATTCAAATAAAATCATGTGGGCATGATAGTCACGTGATTTTATTTATGGAGGTAGAGGAGGAACATCTATTGTAGAAGGAGTGCGAGTCCAAGAATTGTGGATCAGCCGCACTGTCGCTTTCTCATTGATGATAATTGACCCTGCCCTCCTTCCCATAGGTGTCTCTTTTCCTCATCTCCACGCAAGTGATTCCCTAGATTAGTTGAGCCCAATCAGCTTTTTTGTGGTTAACACAAGATTCAAGTCACCCCTCCCACCTTTTTTCACATTGGAAGGAATAGCCACAGGGGAAAAATCTACTCAACGGGGTCCTTAGATCATCCTCTAATCATATCTACCTCCCCCACACTAGAGTATATTTGTAACGACAGTCGCCAAACCGACAAACAAATTGTTCTAATTAAGTGGAATAAACATAAACAACAGATTAACAAAAATCACTAAAAATTAAAACCATTTTTGCAAAGAGATCCATTTCTAGGAAAACTCTTTAAGGAATAACCAAAACCTGATATTCACATTGATCATATATTGTACATACACTGTACCATTTCTTCTTGAGGACATCATATAACAATTGCTTTCTCAAAACATATACTTAAATCAACATCAAACCTCGAGGCATACAAGACAAAATCTCAGATTGTTCATAAAACCAACACGTACTAAATCCAAGGACCTGAGAGTACAAAGATGACACATAGGAATTCTATCTACAAGACACGACAGACAGTACACTCAACTTGAGTTGTCACTACTGTCCCTGTTGATGTTGTTCTTTCTCCACAGTACAGTCTCAATCCCCCTTGTGCACATCCACCTAAAAAAATATGGATCCCACGGGGTGAGATAATTGTCCCAGCGAGATATATAACTCTCCGCCAACAATGTTATTATCATAGTTAAATAGTATTATATTGAGCAGAGGATAAGCATTTTAGAATATTCTCATCTTTTAAAGCATTGCAACCATCTATGATAGAGCAGTAAATCATCTATTCATTTTATAAGGAATATGAAGAACATGTATATCATTTACCCATCATACTATATCAAGATCTCAAGCTTATCATGTGATGCTCATTATCATGGTATGCCATTCATGAATCATTCTCATTTCTATCTGTTGGCCTCAGCCAATCTTCTAGCCAGGTGTTGTATTGTACCAGTCATGTGAATGTACATCATCATAATCAGTTCCAGGTATTGGCTTTTCCAATCCTGTGCGACTATTCTAGGTATTGGACTATGCTAATCCTTTGATAACAGCCAGGTGTTGGGTTATTACCAACCCTGTTATAACAGCCAGGCATTGGGTTATTACGAACCCTATAATTAACAGTCAGGTATTGGACTCTACCAACCCTGTGATTAGTAGCCAGGTATTGGACTCTACTAATATTGTGATTAACAACCAGGTATTGGACTCTACCAATCCTATAATTAACAGTCAGGTATTGGACTCTACCAATCCTATGATTAATAGCCAGGTCTTGGACTCTACCAATCTTGTGATTAACAACCAGACATTGGGTTATTACCAATCATGTGATTAACAGCTAGGTATTGGATTATTACCAATCTTGTGATAGCCAGGTTTTGGGTTATTATCAATCCTATGATTAACAGCCAGGTATTGGGTTATTACCAATCCTGTGACAGCCAGGTATTGGGTTATTACCAATCCTGTGACAACCAGGTATTGGGTTATTACCAATCCTGTGCAAACATTCCAGGCATTGGACTATGCCAATCCTGTGCAAACATTCCAGGCATTGGACTATGCCAATCCTGTGAAAACATTCCAGGCATTGGACTATGCTAATCATGTGCAAACATTCCAGGCATTGGACTATGTCAATCATGTGCAAACATTCCAGGCATTGGACTATGCCAATCATGTGCAAACATTCTAGGCATTGGACTATGCCAATCCTGTGCAAATATTCCAGGCATTGGACTATGCCAATCCTGTGCAATTATTCCAGGTATTGGGTTATGACCAATCATGTGACATTATTCTAGGTATTGGGTTATTATCAATCTTGTGCAATTATTCCAGGTATTGGGTTATGACCAATCATGTGACATTATTCCAGGTATTGGGTTATTATCAATTATGTGCAATTATTCTAGGTATTGGCTTATGACCAATCATGTGACATTATTCCAGATATTGGGTTATTACCAATCATGTGCAATTATTCCAGGTATTGGGTTATGACCAATCATGTGACATTATTCCAGGTATTGGGTTATTACCAATCCTATGCAATTATTTTAGGTATTGGGTTATGACCAATCATGTGACATTCACTACTACAGAACATGCATTTAGCATCGGTTAATTAAGGGTTTTTAGTGTCGGTTTCCAAGTGACACCCAAGTGGGCGCCGCTAAAGGTGGACCCCTTCGGCGTTAGTTCCCAACCGACGCCAAAACGCTTCCCGCCACTGAAAACGCGCCAGAAAAAGGACTATAGGTGTCGGTTGTTTACTAAAACTGACACTATAGAATGGTTATAGACGTCGGTTATTAAAAGAACTGACGTCAAAATGCTTCCTGCCACCAAAAAACGTGCTAGTAAAGGGCATATGGGCATCGGTTTTTATATATAACTGACACCATATCATCATATCACCGGCCTGTCACCACGGTCATGCTTCCCAGCACGGCCGTGGTACCTGGTCACATAGACGTTGGTTTTAGGTCAAAAACTATCGCCGTATGTCGTAGGTGTCAGTTTTGTTCAAATAACCGACGTCAAAATGCTTCCCACCACTGAAAAACACACTAGAAAAGAGCCTATGGATGTCAGTTTTGTACTAATAACCGACGCCATATCCCCTTCCTGCCACCACGGCTGTGCTTCCCAGCACGGCCGTGGTACCTGGTCCCATAGACATCGGTTTTAGGTCAAAAACCACCGCCGTATGTCTTAGGTGTCGGTTTTGTTCAAATAACCGACGCCTATGTTTTGATTTCTTTTCTTATTAGTTTGCAGGCATGTTGTATGGCTGGTCAGTAGGATGAGAACCTACAGTTCAGTTCTGAACTGTAGGTTTATGACATCCATTGATATCAGCCAACAACATGCCACAAACCTGTAAAATTAATAAGATGGACAATATTATATATATATGTGATTCACACACATTTATAAGCACATTTAATTCATATTATTTTTTCATCACACACATGTAGAAACTAGTAGCAATCTGCAGTTCCATTCATTTCATCTCTTTTCACATTCAGACACATGTAGAAACATTTATGTATTGATCATATTCACACACATATGACAATTCATAAAAATTCATTCACATTCACACAAAAATAATTATGAGAACAAAGTTATTCTTTATTCATCATTGTCATCATTGTCAATAAAATTATATCTAAAAATTCCCACTCTTTGTAGGGCTTTCGCCCATTCTTCTCTTGTAGCATCTAATTCATCTCTCATATAGAGAGCATGTACATCGAAATGCTTTCCACCTGTGTTGAAGTCAGTAGTTTTAAAGACCTGCAAAGAGAATGGCATATATATATAATTAATAATATATAATAAGATTGATATATTTCATATTATCTAATGAGACTATGTATAATACCTGTTGTATCTTATCGATTTCCATTATGGCATGTTTGATGATTAGGTCCATAAATAGCATCACATAGTAGGCACATGTCCAGTCGTTGTCTTATGTAGCACGCTATAAATTGAAACATACAAAATATTCAAAAATACAAATAAGCACAGTTCACATAAATAATATATACATTAGAGTCAGGAAATTACTTTCACATTCTCCCAAATTAGTGATAGATTCTTTTTCCTGGGGACCTTTCCTCCAGCTTTTTGTACTCTTGTAAAGCCCTACATATGTTAATGTAACCCATTAAATTGCATAAATAAATAATAATGTAGTAACAGATGTTAACAGATATAAAATCATGAAATATTTCTCACAAGAATAATGGCCTTTTAATTGCACGTCCATATAATGTATCCAACTCATTCCCCGTAGGATCTAGATAATAGACAGTGAACGTCTTGGGGACAATAACTAGTAACTCCCAATGCTTACCACTACAAGTAAGAAAGTAGAAAATTAATAACTCAAAATCCACAATAAAAATGTAATTTGCTTAAGTCCAAATTATAAGCAAAGTAAACTTACTCGACATTGAATGGAGCTATTATCACCGTCTTATTATTTTTACCAAAATATTGAAAAGCATCACAGCAGTATGAAGTAACTAAATATGGGTCTGCATCTACAAGACTAATCAAAGATGGAACCAAAAATCCCACATGGGAAAACCCAAAATCTGTACATATCTTGTATAAGTGGCTGCAAAACATGTATTACGTATGCATTAATATATAAGAAACCAGATCACCATATATAAAACAAGGTATATGGATGTATAAACAAGGTCTCACCATATCCACAGCTCTATCATAGATGTATTTAGCCATTCATAACTAAACAACTCCAAAATATCTTTTAAAAATATCTTGTTTTTGTATGATTGACCTGCATTAATACCTATGCATTAATATGTACGTATGCAGAACTTGTATTACGTATGCATTAATATGTATGCTAAATGTGTATAAATAGATTTTTATCGTATGATTTATCTGCAGCATCCTCTGGAATAGTAACAATTATACGGCAATTTGTATCATGTTCGTCGATCCATACTGCCACACCCCTACAATTAGGACCTATCGAGGCGTGTAGGTCCCTTGGAATCCAACTTGGTAGTCGAGGAGGTGGAGGCCGAGATGTAGCGGGTCTCATCTTTTTGACCTGTATATATAATTTCAGATCAATTGACTCATATATACACACTAACAAGTTAAAGTAATGGAAATTTATCATAAAATATCAGTATAGAGGACATCTGCTTCGAGCCGCAATATCACTCCGCCTACTGCCTCACCAAGTGTTTTAGCATTTGGGTGTGCATGAGGGAGTGCAAGATCTGTCTAGTCGGAGAGTGCATGTATTGGGCTCACACGTACCACACCATCTGGTACAGGATACCCATGAAACATGCACCCTTTAAGGGGTGGGTAAGCCGATGCCTCTGCAACGATATATTCTTGACTTTTTAGTCAGCATGGCTTCAACCCCTATAATTTTATGTAAAGAATGTTATATGCATATGTACACAAACATATCATCTTGAACAGACTAGCTATTATGTCATAAAAATACTTATAGAGGATGTGCTAGGTGGTGGGTCTATAGGATTACTCTCAACCTCTACAGTACGAGCAGTAGGAGAAGAGTGGCCTGCTACAGGTACTGTCTGAGTGGTAGTCTGAGATGCCTGCCACTTGCTAATTGCTTCATGGAGTCTCTGATCAAGTACTTCCTTGACTTTCCTATTAATTAACGAATCTACCTATACATGGATAAAAGAAATGCTAGCTTCTGATTATTGAATTCCCTTTCATAATATCATTCTAAAATAAGAGAATAGGTTACCTCTGCTTGTGAAAGTCCCGCTTTTGGGATAGGTTTGCGCTGGGATGGTCCAAAGAACGCTTTGATGCCCACACCAGCGCCTGCACCCCTAACACGTCCAGGATGCTCTGGGTTACCCAGAGCAACTGTCAGTTCATCCCTTGTTCCCTGGGGGATGAACTTTCCTTCCTTCCTCTGCTCGTGCAGCTCCTGCTAATCACCATCAACAAAAACTAGTAAGTAATTAAACATAACAATAATCAATATCAATCGATTGATCTAAGAGTTGATTTTTACCATTTTTGCAGCCGCCTCAGCAGTTGTGGGCTTCGGTATGTCTCCCTTCTTATTTTGCCTCCCAGCTATCCACATAGCATGGCAAGGCAGAGGTGCGGGAGAAGTAGTAGAGGACTTTGCAGTCTCCTGAGTAGCAGTAGGCTGAGCAGACTCAGCTTGTAATCTTTGGCGAACTCCTGCATATCCTCTTGGACCCATTGTGTGGTCATGCACATTTAGTGCACGCCTTGCTCTTTGTGCCTCACTGAGGGCCTAGTTAGTTAGCACATTGATTTAGTTAGTAGCACTAAAGTTTAATCTGGAATAGGCGAATACATAAAAACGTATATTAATTAAATTGGGAGTGGCACTTAATACCTTGAATTCATCTGTTTTCCTTTGGGTAACAAATGCCTCCCAGTCTTTGGGGTCCAGGTAGTTCCATTGCTTTGTGGCTTCCTTTTGCCTAAATTTATTTTTTAAAGAGAATACAAATAAAAATTATTAGTGTAGAGTTAGTGAAATAATGATCAATGTCTAGAATTGGAAAGCAATCAAGAACCTCTTATCAGCATCACGTATGTAATCTCAGGTGAGATTGGTCCTATAGTTCCTTAGGACCCTCCCACAGCGTTGCATCATACATTTACAATGTAACTTTTCATCCAGATCAAATATGCTCTGCAAATTAAATAGAATTGCTATTAACTAGTATCCTAAAAATTAGTAATCTATACAAATAGAATTACAAATAATAATAACTCACGCATAGTTCCTTCCATATGTGGTCATTCTTCCCCTTAGGAACTTTATGCCAGGATTCTAGGATAGGACTGCAATGGCTGCGAGTAAGAACCCCAGGATATGAAACAAATGAGTTGTGGTTCACTCCATATGGATTTCCTGCATGATCAAAATCCACAGCCAATTTGGGTCCATTGTCCCTTTTCTGTATTAACTTGTTCATCATTGTGATGCCCCTCACTTTCTCAATTTTCTTTTGCTTCTCATCAACTGTTGTAATTTCTTCAGGGGGGGCACATCACCAACCTAAAATTTGATAAAAAAACACACTTACATAATATAATTATAAATGAACATATAGATAGAAACCTCAGTGATATATTCTTAAAACTTACATTTTCAGGCGGCGCAAGCACATCCTGACCCTCACGGTGATCATCAGCATGGTCATCATGGGAATGCTCAGCCATCTGAAAGTTCACATTCAAATTATAAATTTCACATTGTAAAGTAACACTAATAGTAAATTTCACATTGTAAAGTACACATTCACATTGTAAAGTAATTCACATTGTAAAGTTCACATTCACATTGTAAAGTTCACATTCACATTGTAAAGTTCACATTCACATTGTAAAGTAATTCACATTGTAAAGTTCACATTCACATTGTAAAGTAATTCACATTGTAAAGTCCACATTCACATTGTAAAGTTCACATTCAGAAAAATAAAACATATAAAAAATATAAACATTCATGCCTCTAATATTGTGATCTTTTATCAATTAACAATCCTTCAATGTGATCCCCGTGAACATAAAAATCATTGTGATCCCCAGCTTCAATGTTTGGTGGTGTTGGCAACCCAACTGAGAATGGACTGGAGTCATCATACTTATCATAGTACTCTTCTTCATCTATAGGATCTTCAATGAACTGTCTTTTACCATGAAGAACAACCGACCATTTATCATTTGCAAGATCATCGATATAAAATACTTGTTTCGCCTGTGATGCCAATATGAATGGTTCACCCTTCTCGCCAATCTTTTCAAATTTCACTAATGTGAAACCCAATTCATCCACTATAACTCCTTTGTTGTTGTCAACCCAATTACATTTAAAGAGCGGAATTCTAAAATATACATAGTCAAACTCCCATATGTCTTCAATGACATCGTAATATGGCATTTTAGCTTCACGTGGACTCTTATCCTTTGCACTTGCAAAAAATAATGAAGACGCTTGAAGGGTGACCCCACTATTTTGGACGACACTATTAACATCTTGACGCTTTGTGTAATATGAGAATCCATTTATGTTAAACCCTTCATAAGACATAACATTCAATTTTGGTTTAAAGGCAAGGCATTTGATGGTTTCAGTAAGATTATCTGGTGTTTGAAATAGTTGATATAAGACTTTATCTTCAAACCACTTAATAAACGTCTTGTTATGCTCTCTAGCAAGCCATATTGAATTGGATCGAGGATATTGTCTCTTGATGAAATTGGTATGTTCCTCGATATAAACACTCACTTCTTTGATGTTGTGTAAAATATACAAGTAACCTTGCTCCAACTGATCACGGCTGATTACTTTCACCCGTGATCCCAAAATTCCTTTGCCAAAATGCTCCTCAATATTTTTGTCATTCACAGGAGCGTCATTAGTACTAAGAAAGTCATTGCAAAAATCCATAACCTCTCTTGCCACATAACCCTCAATAATACTCCCTTCAGGCCGATAACGGTTTCGAACATCACCTTTAAAAATGCTCATGTATCGTTCAAAGGGATACATCCAATGCAAGAAAATTGGTCCCAACATTTTCACTTCCCTAGTCAAGTGGACAACAAGATGTACCATGATATCAAAGAAAGAAGGAGGAAAATACATCTCAAGCTGACATAGGATAACAACCACTTCTCTTTGCAATTTATCGAGAGTATCAGGGTCTATAACTTTGCTGCACAGACTGTTGAAAAAGAAACAAAGTATGGTGATTGCAAACCGCACATGCTTTGACAATATAGATCGAATTGCCATGGGCAATATTTGTTGCATTAGAGTGTGACAGTAATGAGATTTAAGACCTATCAACTTTAGATCTTTCATTGATACCAATGTACGAATGTTGGATGAGTAACCCTGTGGCACCTTAACATTTACCAAGCATTCACAAAAAGCTTTCTTCTCCTTTCTAGACAATGTGTAACAAGTGGGCGGTAAGTATGTTCTCCGATCACTACTAACTACTTCTGTTAATTCTGCCCTTATTTCCATTTCACGTAGGTCCATTCTGGATTTTATCCCATCTTTAATCTTACTTGATATATTCAACAGAGTATCGATGACGCTATCACATACATTTTTCTCAACGTGCATGACATCGATACAATGCCTGACTGTCAAAGAACTCCAATAAGGAAGATCCCAAAATATTGACTTCTTCTTGAATAAAAACTTGTCACTCCGTGTGGCCATCATACATTGTGATCTATTACCAAATTCATTGGCAATGTCTTTTACTCTTTCATAAACATCCTCCCCTGATATAGGTTTAGGTGCACTTTGTTCCTCATTTCGTCCATTGAATGCTTTGCCCAACCTATGATACAGATGAAATTTTGGAAGAAACCTTCGATGACCAAGATATACAGTCTTTCTGCCATGTTTTAGTCATATTGAATCAGTGTTCTCTTCACATATAGGACACACTTTAGATCCTTTGACACTATATCCAGAAAAATTCCCTTACGCTGGAAAGTCATTCACAGTGCAAAATAACATAGTATGCAACAAAATGTATCTCTTTGTGAAGCATCATAGGTCATCACACCTTCACCCCAGAGCTTCTTCAAGTCATCAATCATAGGTTCAAGATAAACATCGATATCATTTCTAGGTTGTTTAGGGCCCGATATCAAAGACGACAACATAACGTACTTATTTTTCATACACAACCAGGGAGGAAGATTGTATAGAACAAGCATAACTAGCCAAGTGCTATGTTGGCTACTCAATGTCCCGTACAGATTCATCCCATCTGTACAAAGCCCAAGTCTTAGATTCATGTCTTCTTCACCAAATTCAGGGTACAATAAATCAATCTTCTTCCACTGTGGGGAATCAGACGCATGTCGTAGGATCCCATCATTATTTTTCTTAACATCTGCATGCCACCTCAAATTCTTTGCATCTATAGGATTGGAAAACAAGCATTGAAACTGTGCTATTATAGGTAGATACCACATCACCTTGGCAGAGAACCAGTTTTGGACTCCCCCGAAGTCATCAATTTATACCTTGACGCACCACATTTCGGACAATCTTTCAAATCCACATAGTCTTTTTAAAATAATACACAATCATTCGGGCATGCGTGTATCTTCTTGGCCTCCATTCCCATTGGGCACAATAATTTCTTTAATCGGTATGTTGAGATTGGAAGCTCATTTCCTTCAGAAAGAATTTCTTTCAACAAAGACGACAATGACGTGAAGCTTTTATCGCTCCATCGATTGGTAGCTTTCAGTTTATACAATCTCAACACAACGCTACTCTTCGTAAACTTACAACCTATGCATAAAGATATCTCAGCATCATGCACAATGTTTCTAAACATGGGAGGTGGATCGGTGTGCTCTACCCCACAACTATCCAGCATCGCATCAACAATGTCTATTGGAACTGGTTCATTCACATCTACGTCATCGAAGGCAATTTCTTCTTCCACACAAGCACTGCTATCGACATCCACTGATTTCAAGTTTGAAATCTCTCCATGCCAGTGCCATTCTGTATAGCCTTGTACAATCCCGTTGCACATGACATGACTTTTGATTTCATCACCAGTGTTGACTTTCAAGTTGTTACCGCAAGGCCTACATGGACAGTAGAACCTATCTCCAGGTTGTTTCCTATGTTCCTCAGCAAATCTAATAAATTGGTCAAGACTAGAAATAAACTCAGGGGTGCAGTGATTTGGAATGGACATCCATGATCTATCCATTCTATGATCAAAGAGAAAACAAGTATATATTAGAACAAGATTAGGGTCTAGGGTTAAAAGATTAGGGTTTATGGTTAAAACTTTAGGGTTTAAGGTCTTATATATAATTAATGGTTAAAACATCCTAAGTGAGATTAGGTGTTCAAGAACAGTCCCAAACCGGGGACTATCCAAGATTTACTCCTAATGAGTAAATCTTAGACGGGTTTCTAGGCCAACAAATACATGTGTTGTCATTCTTATATATAATAAATGTGTACCACCTATCCCATTCTTGAACACCTAATCTCACTAGTAAGTGTATAATGTGTATTGGGTTTTCAAGAAAATTTCGGCAGCATTTCCCCCCTATTCTCCATGTACATATCTACTTAGAGAACAAATGGGGAAATGTTGCCAAAATTTTCTTGAAAACCCAATACACATTATACACTTACATCCTAAGTGAGATTAGGTGTTCAACAATGGTCCCAAACCGGGGACTATCCAAGATTTACTCCTAATGAGTAAATCTTGGATGGGTTTCTAGGCCAACAAATACATGTGTTGTCATTCTTATATATAATAAATGTGTATAAACTACAGGCAACATGGTTAATCCTAATCTATGGAGCATTATTAAATAATAAATCAAGAAATCAATATTTTCAAACATGCAATAATTCACAATGCAATGTTATAAACTACATGCAACATGGTTAATCCCCACACTCTAGTAGATAGACTAACCTTAAATATAGTGATGTATAAGAGATTAAGAAAAAAAATTCTTAGGTAAGAGTAAGATGAAGCTCATTTATAATATAGAAAAGGGGGGAGGGGTGGGGCTAACCTTGGGCCCTTAGTTGATATTACATCAATGTACTACTGATTTCCAAGATAGGATAGATGAGACTAGAGTTCATATTAGATGAAAAAATAACAACTTAGGATAAAGTCCATCACTAAAGTCCCAAACTCAACATATATGCACAATTAGCATCAAATATAGGACAAAAGGGTAGATTAGAACCCTAATTTACTCAAACATGTATAAAAATTACCCTAATGACAAAAGGGCTAGAAATCTTTACAAGACATTATATGTAGCCCTAATCATCATATTTAACATACTACGTTATTATGAACATCCAGATCAGATTAAGATCATACAATGTTATAACCATTGGTTTAATAACCCTATTTCTGCATGTATGTGATTATCAACTTTAAAACCCTATAATTCATTGAAATCATTCTAATTCAATTTAAGATGTTGGGATCGCATAATTATATAGTGACATCAGAATATATAAAAAATCATAATTAACATGATTAACAACATGCTCATCAAACTAGGGTTTTCTTGAATAATCATCTAATATTCATGTACTAACTATACCTTTGTAACCAGAAGAATAATAGAGCTTTAAGTATATTTTATTCACAATCTATGCATTTTTCTGATCAAAACCATATACATTAATATGTCTATAATTAGAGCTAGCATTCATTTCCTACATTATTGACAATATTAATGTGAATCTGACCAGCCAATGGTGGTGGGGGAGGAGAAGGGTACCTTGAGGGTGGATGAAGAAGAGGAGGAAGAAGGTCTTCATGGCGGCACCGACGCCAAATAGGCGTGCAAGAACTATGTCGGGGCAACTCTAGATAGCAAGGAGTAGAGCGTACAAGGAGCAGGCCTAGGAGAGTCGCGACCAGCTTGGAGAGCAGCGGGTGCGAGTAGCGAGCAGGCGAGGAGCTCCAGAGAGTGGCAGCGTTGACCAGCAGGCGCGACAGTGGAAGAGAATGGTGGTAGCTAGGGCGCCGGCAAGCACAGAGGGGCCGGCGAGTAGATAGGGCGAACAGAGATGGAGGGCGGCGGCTGGTGAGCAGAGAGGACCTTCGTGGTGGCGGTTGGCCTAGAGAGCAGTGGCTGGAGCACCAACAAACGACGATGGCAGAGGCGAGTGGTGGCACAGGAGCAGCTAGCGGTGGTATGCAGAGGAATTGCCGGAGGCTAAAACCCTCAATCGGAGAATGAATGAAATAGAAGGAAAGGGGAAAGTCTAGCTCACGTGGGTGTTTTTAAGTTAACCATAGGTGTCAGTTATTAGAAGAAACCGCCGCTGAAAACTATCGACGTCGGTTACCAACAACAAACCGACACTTATATTCGATTATAGTCGTCGGTTCAAACCAAAAAAACCGACGTCTATATATATGCCGATAAAAATAAATGTTCTCGAATTAATACTATAGTCATCGGTTTCAATGTAAAAACCGACGCTATATGGTGATGAAAATTTTTGTAGTTAAACGCGTGAAAACACATCGGCGTCGGTGACTGTAAGAAAACCGACGACAAAAATTGGTCAAATTTTTGTTTTTCAGAAAAACTTTAGTCGTCGGTTTCTTTGTTAATAACCGACGTTGAATGTTAAATTTTGGAGGTAATTTTTTTCTCTCAAAAAATTGGATTTGGCAGTCAATTTTTAGTGTCGGTTTGTTATTTGGTAACCGACGTTAAATAAAAAGTGATATCCGTGTCTGGTCACCCTTCACAGGTAGATGTCGATTTCATTTTTTAATCGACGGTGTACTGATTAGGCGTCGATTGTTGTATACAACCAACGCCTTTAAATGTGATGTTATAAGCCATTTTTGTAGTAGTGATTATTCCAGGTATTAGGTTATTATCAATCTTGTGCAATTATTCCAGGTATTGGGTTATGACCAATCCTATGACATTATTCCAGGTATTGGGTGATTACCAATCATGTGCAATTATTTCAGGTATTGGGTTATGACCAATCCTGTGACATTATTCCAGGTATTGGGTTATTACCAATCCTGTGCAATTATTCCAGGTATTGGGTTATGACCAATCCTGTGACATTATTCCATGTATTGGGTTATTACCAATCTTGTGCAATTATTGCAGGTATTGAGTTATGACTAATCTTGTGACATTATTCCAGGTATTGGGTTATGACCAATCTTGTGACATTATTCCAGGTATTGGATTATTACCAATCCTATGTAATTGTTCCAGGTATTGGGTTATGACCAATCCTGTGACATTATTCCAGGTATTGGGTTATTACCAATCATGTGCAATTATTCCAGATATTGGGTTATGACCAATCATGTGACATTATTCCAGGTATTGGGTTATTACCAATCTTGTGCAATTATTCCAGGTATTGGGTTATCACCAATCTTGTGATACTATTCTAGGCATTGGACTATGCCAATCATGTGCATCTCATCATTGAATACCACATCACCTTTACTAGGCATTAAACCTTGGCCAAGCCATCATACTTATTCATATCCTTTATGTAATTCAAGTATTCCTCTTATCTCCTTTAAGCTTATTCAAAACACTATAGCCCTTATTTGTCTATAAGCATAAAGCATGTATGATTAAGATTTCATTATTATTATTGTATCCATTTATTATAATTATTATGTTACTAAGATTCCATTTCCTAGTTTATTTGAACATTATCAATTCTTACATGACACTTTTATAAACATCTTGTCACCTCTCACTAGGAAAAAACTAACCACATGGCTCACAAGGCCCATTAAACATCTTGTCACCTCTCACTAGGCAACAACTATTCACATGTCTCACAAGGCCCATTAAACATCTAGTCACCTCTCACTAGGCAACAACTATTCACATGGCTCACAAGGCCCATTAAATATCTTGTCACCTCTCACTAGGAAAAAACTAACCACATGGCTCACAAGACCCATTAACATATCAATGTAGCCATTGACATGACACACTTCATGTGTTACTTATCCAAATATATTGGATTTAAGGTGCATCAAGGTGCATAAAACTTGAAGTGTTGGATGTGATACTTTTCATGCATTGGTGTATCACTTCCCTTATCACTTTTAACTTACTTAAGTTCATCAACTTATCTTGCATTAGGGTATTTCCCATCCTAATACTTTATCCACTAACTTATCACATTTATCATGTAGTGTATTGGTCATAAGTCACATATTTGAATTATCCAACCATCATCAATTGATATTGACTTATCTCAGGTTGAAGCATTGTTGATACAAAGTTGTCCATTATCAATCACTTTAGGTGTATCGCCTATCAAGGTATTAGCCACACCCTTACTTGGTATTATATTCATCACTCCTAAGAGTATTTTGCCCTCACCTTTACAAAGTGTCTCAGGTTTGAGGTGTGCATTTATTCACCATATTGGGTTGTAGGTGTATAGACACCACCATATCAAGTTGGAGATGTATGAACACTCACCATATCGGGTTAGAGGTGTATGAACACCATCCATATCGGGCTAGAGGTGTTTGTATGTGTGACCCATATCGTGCATGAGGTATTACACCATCACCATGTCGGGCTAGAGGTGCATTCAATCACCATATCGGGTGGCTCACCATCTAGGGTTGGTCGTGATGGGTTAGGGTTTGCCATATCGGGCTACCATATCGTGCAATAGGGTGTACTTAAATGTTCTTATCATTCACCAGATGTGTGTGCTTCATGATACCAAGTACCAATGATATATTATATGATCATATCATTCAATAGCATTTGCTATTCTTTACTCATATCAGGTTACCTAAATTAGGGTTTCATATCAATTTATAAGTATACTTTTAACCTTGTATCGTGCATGGAGTCTATACTTGACTCCCTATTGTGAAATAGGTGTAAACTACACATCCATATCGTGCAAGAAGGTATACCATCATATCCATATCATTTTAGTGAAGTAGGTTCATCATCATATCGGGTTAGAGGTGCTTGCTTGTGTGCTTGCACCCGATATCACTTTTATAAAGTGATACCATCATCTTCAAGCTCTAGACCTTAGTTATAACTGTTATAGTTCATGGAAACATGTCTAAGAAACTACTAGAACTCATAATTTCATCTACTATTTCAGGAAATTTCATAATTAAAAGTAGATCATTAAATATAACAATTTAGGTGATGAATAATAACATGGTTGAGTTCAAGTTATATAACCTGCCATAAGAACAACTTCAAAGCTCCAAGCTCCAAATATCCACGTTCCTAAGGTTTAAGATGACTTATCAAAAGTCCAAGTCTCGTTCACAACTCCTTCATATACAAGGAATCACCATGGATAAGCAATTGGTGAAGAAGAAAAGAAAAGAAGATCAAAACCCTAAAATCATGCTTCAATCCAAGGTTGAAGATGATCATGGCCTCACCTTAGGGTTAATATTTGAGCACCTTCTTGATTTAGCACCTTTGCACAACACCTCACAACTCTTGCACCATATTCCACCACTTGTGGCTGATATCCCTCTCACTTGGGGCCAAAAACACTTCACTGTGGCCGATATCAACCTACTTGGCCGATATGGTCTTGCTATGGGTGATATCCAAGGACCTATGCACGATATATTTGCACTCTTGTACGATACAAGAGATATATGCATGATACCTCAGGGTAGGAGGGTGCTAAGGGTCGAAAAATTTCACTAAGGGGTGAAACTAGGGGTATATGTACTTGTTGCTCATGAAGGAAGGTAAAAATGAGGTGTCATCAATTTGAGCTAGTAGGTGCCATGTGTCCATGCATGGGTGACACGTGTACATGCATGCATCAACATTTATCTTCACATGCAAAATGGTTGATGGTCATTTAGGGATGAGGATTCGTTCATTACTTATCCCTTTGAATAAAATATATCAATTAAATCATCACTTTATTCATAACCCATCACAACTTTACCAAGGGAGTTGTAACCCGACACAACTCACCTACTTGAGGTGATTTGCACGACATGGACTTTGCCAAGAGTTCACAAAACTATATGAGGATCCTCCTATGGCTCCTTGGTCGATAGTCACTCATATATAAGCTTTTCAACTTGATACAACTCAAGTTAAGCTTTCATATTCAACCCTCTTTTCTTGGTCGTTTCATCACCAAGAATGCCATCATTCATAGTTGATTCAAACATGCATTATATCTCCTATAAATGATACATATAGGAAGTAGGGACACTCTAGAGGTGGTAATTTGCATATCAACCCCACATTTTGAGTATATTACAATTTGTACCAAAATTGGAGCACAAGGTACCATCATTGTTCAAACAAGTTCAAACTTGGAATTTGGGCTTTCCATAAGCCACCACCTTGCATAATTCTCTATACAATGACTCTAAAACACATGAGGCATGTTCAACATATGACATAGTGCAATATAACCCCTCAACTTGGGTAAATTGCACTTTGGTCCAAAACAAATGAACATTGCTCAAACAACATTCAATCAGGACCAAACTTGAAACATAAGTGTTTCACATGATAACAAAACACCTTAGAGGATTATATTAAAGTTCTAAGCAACTTTATTAGCCAAAACAAATAGGGTTACCTCATAACCCAGGTCAGGGTTGTTACAATATTAGTCCCTATCTCTTTCTTACCAAACCTACATCCTTTTGCCTCTTAGTGTTGGCTTTGATGGTTTTAGGATGTTATCTGTCTGCAAATCCATAGTGGAGTCTTTTTCATCCATTTCTAATTTGTAGGAAGGAGAAATTACAAATTTATCAAAAATTATGCTTCATTTAGCTACCATGTCACATTCATGGGTCCTGCCAAGGTGTTTATGCTAAATATTTATCTATAGTTCTGCGTTCTTATAGCCTTAATATTCCCAAAATAACTCTAGATTCTTATCTTTTAGTAATTTATATTTTGTCATAGATAGAGTTCCTCAACTAGCCAATTTTGGGACGTGCATGCTTTGAACTCAAGAAGACATTAATTCTCTAGATTTTTCCCCATTGAACGTCACATTATGAGCACCATCTTAGGAGACGGAGTTCCTGCTAACTAACTAGTGGGCCCAAGAAACTTTTAATGTCTTAGACCCAAATTTCGATGGCTAACTCCTTCATAAGCAATCATTCTCATTGGTCAAAACCTTCATCAATGCAAGCCCATCGACCCATAGTAATACCCCATGGGTGGGTCTGTTCCTAAGAAGCATCACCATCGACCACCAGGCTAGAAACTCAGTGACCGTTGAGAATCATTAATCTCAATGACCACTGAGAATCACTAATCTCAGCGACTAATGAGAATCAATGATATTAGTGACCATTGAGAATCACCTATCTTAGTGACCACTGAGATCATCCAACCCCATCAACCGATGAGAATTAATGATCTCAATTACCACTGAGAATCACCTATCTTAGCGAGTGTTGAGATGATCCAACCTCAGCAACCAATGAGACTCCAGAAAGATAGCGACCGATGAAGATTGTCAGCAACCACAAGATCATCAACCACTAAGAACCTAAATCCTTAGTGATCATTGAGCGTACATCCTCAGCGATCGATAGCTCTATAGCCTATGCCTATATATACCCACCCACTTCTACCGAGGCAGGGATTCCGATCTAGGTTCTGCCACTTCCACTTTTTGGGTTCCCTTCGGTGACCAGTGGTTCCCAAATATCTATGGGAGAGTTTCAAGGTCTAAGAGGGCTAAAGAACATGCCCTACATCCATTCCTTCAGTTTTCTTCCATCCACCATCATTTTCCACCATCGTTCACCCACTTTCAGCAATTCCCATCTACCTTCCACCTCCATACATCCACCAAAGCGGCTGTCTAGGGCAGAATCAAAGAGAAAGGAGGCCATGGAGTCCAGAAGATCAAGGAGGATGACCCAAAGGAGGACATCCAGTCCTTCTGGAGGTTATGGAGTGAGAGCCACCTCTCCTTTGCATGCTAAATCTCCTCTTCTTCTCCTTTCTTCTATTGTTCTCCTTAGTTTCTATACAAATGATATTCTTCCATCTTTGTTTGGTACCAACTATTCTTGTCCGTATCCAGTTGAGCTTCTTCTTGGCTATGTTTCCCATTTTGGGCATGTTTATGTATTTTTACCTTAATCAAGTAGCTTTATTCCAGATTTAGTACGTAATTTGTTCTATCTTCTCTTTTTTTATTATGATTGCTAGTTTGGCTGATCTCTTTCTTGCTTGATCTTCTATTTGTACCAAGATTAAAAGATTAATCATAGAAATGGATGAGAGAAGGTAGTTTGGATTGAAATCTGAAAAGAGGACATCCAAGGGAATATCATTCCTTACATATTTGAATGTCCTAGACCTGAGAGGTTGTCTAAGATATTAAGGGTTGTTGATCTATTTTCCTTGAGAGAGGTTTTGGATCTCTGATGGGGTTTTAGTCACATTGTGTGAGAGCGAGTGGGACAACCCCCATAGGAACATACGGCATGATATGTGCTATATTTAGAGGTTAGATGCTTGCTAGGGTGTTTGAGGGTTGTCTATGCCTAAGAATGGGTGCATATAGGTTGCCCAACTTGTGGTTACATAGACAAGAACTCCTTCTCCAGATTAGTATAATTCCATAGACTCTATTTTCTTTAGTTTGTTTTATTTTGTTTCGTATTGTTTTGCTAGACTCATTCTATTTCCCTAAATATATCAACTATTGGTTTGGCTTAACTGACTTAAGAGTGAGATCTTAAACATCCTAAATATCTCCACATCCCTTTATTTGACCATTTGTATCTACTTTGACCCCATATTGAGTTGTGGGGGTCCTTGAAGGTTTCTGATTATAAATTTAAAAGTCTGATTTACCTTTGGGATTGCGCATGTGAATTCTAGGCACTAGCTCGGGGTTGGTCAGTGAGTCAGTTGGCTGCCCGAGTGTCTTATGACTCCACACAGGGGGCTTTCATTGTTCATTTCATAATTTTCATTATTACATGGAGGGTAGGGAGGGAACCAAAGGTTTCACAAGAATGATCTCTCATCTTAAGAGGTTGCACCGACGAGTACAATAGAGGATTACAAGATGCCATTCAAAATGACCATGATTTATTTCTAGCAATGGAGGATATCTTGAAGATCCATGACCAATGGATGTGTGAAAGGTACATGAGGATATAAGTTGTGAATCGGGCATGTCATTGTGATGATGTCCTTGTTTGGATTACCGATGATACATGGGAGATTCAGGGACAGATTGTTTGCATCTTAAAGCCCCTCCCAAAGGGTGTAATTTATCTAATGTCATATATGAACTGACGCTAGATGTTGGACTTCTTGATCATATTTTTAGAGCGCCTATCATTATTGTGAAGAAAATACCACATAGTTTTTGTCTTGCATTCACTCATGTATTGAAGACAACTCCTTACAAAGTGGTTGTCGATCCAAGTTTTTTGTTTCTTAGGTGAGATTGTTTCTTCTTTCGTGTGGTACGTTACAGATGTTCATGCCTAATATTAGGCGGTAGAGAAATTTTGGAAATAAAAAGTTGATGTAACAATGTCATATTTTGAGTTCACTTGCTACTTGGGGTGGAACAGACAACATCACCAGGTTAGTGAACAATATGGAAAGCCTTTCTACTTAATAGGTTTTGGTTCATAGAAATGATAAGTCTAAGAAGGAGGACAAAAAGGATAACCCCAACATCAAGCAATACCTTTGTAAAGTAGATGATGGTCACTTTATAGTAGTTGTAAAAGTTTTGTGCCCCTCAATTTTGGCTCCACATGATGAAGACACCTTGAAAGCTTTGGAGGCTAAACACCCATACAAGCCTCCTCTTTCCATGACTGATACTCTATTTTCTGAAGCCCCCTTATAGCTGACACAAACAATATTATTTAGTGTATCAAAACATTTCCTAAAGGGGCTTATTGTGGCAAATATGGTTTGAGGGTGTAATACATCCTACACACTCTATGTGGAGGGGGGTATGTAGCTGCCACAAATCTCTGACAAGCCATCACTCTGGTGGTTACTTTATGGCTAGAGGTGAGATGGACCTTGAGTTTGACAGTGTTCATAGTATATGCACCTCTTATGCCGCTGCTTAAGCCTAAAATAGTATATGCCTCATCATAGTGGGTACCATTTGGAGGCATCCTATGTCCAAAGTTGTTGTGATAGAAATGGGTAAAGATACGACAAAGTATATCAATGACTTTCAATTGGGAGTTAGTGTATCTGGTGGGGATGAGGAAGTTTTACACGATGTAAATAGGTTTTTGAGTGAGATACATGAATATAGATCTTTCTCCAAGCTTACAATGGATATCTCTAATGCTTTCAAATTGGTGAACATGTCGATGTTGCTTCATGTAGTGAGGACAAAGTTCCTATCTATTTCATTATGGGTGGCATTTCCTTATGGTCTGACTACTCACTTGTACATTGGAGACAAATATATTTGGTCATCCACTGGAGTGCAACAAGGTGATCCCTTGGGGCCACTCTTTTTCCCTTGTCCTGCATCCTCTTATTCATGAAATTAGAGATAAGTGTAGGCTTATTCTTCATGTTTGGTACATTGATGATAGAACTGTAATTGGGGACACATTGGAGGTATCCAAGGCACTTGACATCATTCAACGCACTGGTCTAGGGTTGGGGCTTGGGTTGAATATTCATATAACTTAACCTTTTTGGACCACTTTCAATGGTACGAAGCTTCATAGGGAGTTGTTTTTTATGGACATTAGGAGGTCTCTGTTGGGATCCAAGCTACTTGGAGGAGCTATTAGTAGGGATAAAGACTTTATTGAGGATATAGCCATTAGGAGGGTTATCAAGGTTTTTGACTTGATGCATCATCTCCAATAGTATATGATCCATAAAGTAATCTTCTTTTATCTCGATCATGTGTGGGTATCTCAAATCTTATGCTTGGTATAAGTACATGCCAACCTGTATACATGGAGGTGGCATCGTTGTTGTTCGATAGAGGACTATGAGGGTCTATTGAGGATATTTTAGTATGTGGAGGTCCTTTATTTGGTGACCTTTAATGGTTGATGGCTTCCTTACCCATTAGACTCAGTGGTCTGGGGATGCATTCTGCAATAGATGCCTCTTCTTACGGTTTATGGCATCTAGGGCCCAATCATGGGTGCTTCAAGATCAAACTTTACAAGACTGTGAGATATTCAATATGGACTATGAGTTTTTATTCTGCTTTAGATCATCTTTGTATCACGATTCCATCTTTTAATCTTGATAACTTTTGTAACAAGGAAACCATCCCCCATAAAGCCTAAGATACTTTGGTGTGTGGCCTCTTCTAAAACATTGTTAAGGACATGTATGTTAAATTTGACATGGCTAATGGAAAAAAAAAAGTTCTTAGGTGTTTTTGTGATATATCGTTCGAATAAAACATCATTAACTGAGCAGAAGCATTTGTTAGTAGCGGATTATTGAAAATCACAAAAATTTAAAACCATTTATAAAAATATCCATTACCAGAAATATCTTTAAATAAGAACCAAAGTATTATAATTACATACTGGTCCACATTATACATTCCATGTATCATCTCTTCTCGAGGAATATATATATATATACATCACTTTGCCTTGATAAAATCACAAGTAACAAAATCCTCAAGGCATTCAAACCAAAATCTTAGATTGATATAAAAACACTATCTACTGACTCCTAGGACCTGAGAGTACAGAGACGACACATAGGACTTTATATACAAAGCTTGACATCCAGTATCCCCACCTAGGATATCACTGTTGTCCCTGTTGTTGCTCTTGCTGCTGTTCTTCTCCTGCTATAGAGTTTTTGCCTCTTTGTGTGCGTCTACCTAAAAATGTCAGATCCCATGGGGGTGAGACAACTTATAAAATTGTCCCGGCGAGAGATATAACTCTCCACTGAAAACATTGTTATTGCAGTTTAATATAAATAAACTGAGCAGTGGAATTATATATTCAATAGCAGATTAGAGCAACATTCTTACTTAAGCATTTCAACTATAACTTTATAAAGTAGCTTGATTATTGGATAAGTGACATATATAATATTTATCCATCTAGAGCATGCTAAGAAAGATAACAACAACCAGTGATTCTCGTATTACAATCTTAAGCAAATATGCTACACGACTGATTACATTTTACAACCATACTTAAGCTCTGAGGAGATGAGATATTCCGCTCATACTCCAACTGACCATTGCGAAGTCAAAATCAGTACCATACAAAGTCAATGGAAGAGCCGGCTTCCATGACCTCCCACATCTCGGTCAGTGCGAGATCACATGTAGGACATCTGGTGTCTCTGCTACATAGCTTGCCATGGTATAGTGGCATCTTCGCTATAGAGTTACAGTAGCGGCTATACTCTCTTCACAATTGAGAGATTTCATGTTTACCTCCATCAATCTGGCATTAACATTATTGGGAGATTTATGATACATCCATCCCAGCACATATAATGAAGGATTCATAGGTTTAATGTTTACCTACCATCAATTCCCCCATTAGGACGTACGGATATTTTTTCCTATCGACCCCTACATATTCAAAAATATGCAAACTCCAGGAGATCCCATAGGAAAACATATTTCACCATCACCAACTACTGACGATGATGGATCTATGGTCAGAGCACTACATGAAAAGATTTCACTTGATTAATTAAGTACATTATGATATTCTTTTAGCATCAGTCAAGTTTTCAAACATAACTTATTAGGACAAATGCTACAAAGAAACATGTACTGTTTTCATCAATTACTTCTCAGTCTTTATAAGACATTGGGATCTCAGTCCCTCATTTCAATACTGGGAATACTCATCCTTTCACAAACTCAATGCCATAATCATATGGTTCTGGGTATTCAAACCCTTAACTCATCACTGAGCATTGTTACCACTTTTTAGGTAACTATCACCTTCAGGTCATCTGACCAAGGTAAACATGACACTTCTTACACAAGCATCTCTCATGGCACTTAAGGCCCATTAATTCTCTTATTCCTCTTACTAGGCAACAAGTCATATTATGGCACATAAGGCCCAATAACAATTTTAATAAATAAAACATCATAGCTCATACCTGGCTATATTCATCATCTCATGATACATGCATTGTTAGTACAGATGATAACAATTACATCAATTTCATATCAGCACCATGCAAAATGAATATAGCATCTCTATTCAAGGGTAACACCACTATTCCCTCACTAGGGTTAGGGTTTCCCATTTCAAGTCAATTTGGGATACTCATCCCATTACCCAGATCAAGGTTATGGTTTATCACCATATTGCCCAATATTAGGGTTTTCATATAGCCTTACTTACATCGCCCTGGTTTAGAGTTTCACATCACATCATTACATCAGGGTTTCACATCACATCACCCTAGATTAGGGTTTATATTCAATAATCCACAATTAGGGTTTACTACTCATCCCAATTAGGGTTTCATATTCCATCACCCATAATTAGGGTTACACTATTACCCTAGATTAGGGTTTCACTCAGAATTGCCCTGAATTAGGGTTAGGATTCATTAACCTTCTCAATTAGGGTTTTCATGATCTCTTCACTAAGGATCATACCCGAATCACTGCATAATTAATACTCATGTATGAATTCCTTTCTATCATCCTCTCAACTTGATTAGGTTACATCAACCCTTCAATCAAGTACCCACAATTATGATTGACATAGTGTACTAAGACATTGCTTTCATAACCTTTTAGGGTTAATTAATCTAAAGGTACTTATCATCTAGGTACTTTAGGGTTTAAACCTTTGTACCTAACATTGATAATCATCATTATATCAATGGATCAATTATCATCTTCAATCTCCAAATGATTTGTTCACATTGGACCTCCATTCGGTTTTGGGGTTTCAACACCAAACGGTTTTGAAACCGTTTGATTCCAAACGGTCCTGAGACCGTTTGACCCCAAACAGTTTCAAGACTGTTTGGACTCAAACGGTCTCAAGAACGTTTGGGCCAAATCAACCTCAAAACCGAAAGGGTTCATATGATAGATCCATCAATCAATTGATCATTGTTTGCTATAAAGAATTGGCCTTCAATCGTACCATTGAATGTTCATTAATCAACACCCTTGGATCTTCAAACCTTCAAACAATCTTAGGGTTCGACCTTCAAACAGTCTTGGGTTCTTAGCCCCTTAAATGGATTTGAAACCATTTCCTTTCAAATGGTCTTGAAGACCTTTTCCTTCTCAAACAATTTGAAACTATTTTATCTTAAACGGTCAACCTTTACCAAATGGTCAACCCTATCAAACGGTTTTGAAATTGTTTCCTTTCAAATGAGCAACCTTTCTCAAATGGTCAACCCTTGATGCTCAAATGGTTTGAAAACCATTTGAGCACCAAACGGTTTGATGAAACCATTTACTCAACCAACATGAAATTGAATCAAATCAATTAAGGTTTAAGCGCTTCAATCCGATTAGGGTTTGCAATTGGTAGTTTATCCAATCATGGAACCTTTAGAATCCAGTCAATTAAATCTATTATATCATTATTCAACACATCAACAACCCTCCTTCAACGGTAAACCCCCTCCATTCATTCAACCACTCCAAACGGTTTGGAACCCAAACCTCCAAACGGTTTGCAAACCGTTTGGTCACCAAACAGTTTGGTGAAACCGATTGGACCAAGATTCATGAAACTTTTTGCAACTAAATCTTATTGAGATGTGTGCTTAAGATGATGTCATCATTATCAAGCTTCAACCCATCAAATTCTACTTCCATTTCCATGGTAGTTTCATCAATTAATCAAAGGAATTTCAAGAAGACAATTGAACATATTGAATTGAGGAATTGAATTCAATAACAATGAATAAGGGTTCAAGTTATATAACCCGCCTTCAATTGAGCTTCAAATCTTGGAGCTTCATTTCAAAATGGTGGAAGAAGCTTTCTCAAACCAAAAGGTTCGTTCCTTAAGCTTTTGAGTGAAAAGGTTTGGCTAGAATTGAAGATTGATTGAAGAAAGTAAGAAATCAAGCATTGATTTGTGATTTCCACCATGAAATCAAGGTGAAGAACGTCAAGAAGCTTACCAACAGGTTGGGGGTTGTCATCCTATTTCCCCCTAGCTCCCTTATTCGTTTTTCAAGTAAGAAGTGAAAGTGGATTCGAAATTACCCTTTCAACTCATGGATAAAGGAGCATATATATGATTTTTATTGAAAATTCATTTAAGAGAGAGAAAGTAGGGATTATCTCCTCCATTTCCTTGCCACTTGCCCCATTCCCTTCCTTGGTTACGAGGATATCTCCTTTTCCTCTTATTCCTCTCAATTATCCATGATTTAAAGAAAAGAAAATTAAGCACCTTAACCCTTATAATAATAATATCCATAAGTTAGTGGATATTTCTTTTTATTTTCTTAATGTGAGTGGGATCTCCACTCACATAGATATTTCCATTTCCTTTGCAAGGCACAAGGGCGTACATATATGTGGATTTCAACCTCTAAAATTTTTGTTGAAGGGCAATCCATTTAATATAATTATTTTTGCATTAAATTGAATTAGGGTTTCAATTATGCTTAAATCTTGATTATTTTAATATCAAGATTCTCTCTCCTTCAAAGAGGTACAAATGAGATGCCCCTCTCATTTTATTTGCTCTAAATGATGCCAAGAAACATTAGGGACAATTTTGAAGTGGTAATTTGCATATTGAACCCTGGGTTTTGGGTAAATTGCACATTACACCAAAACTAGGTTTTAATGCACAAACATTGCTTTATCAGCTCTTTCTTGGTACTCAGGCTTCCACAATTCATACCCCTGCATCATCTTCATTCTCATGATGCTTCAACACATGAGGAACATCTTATCATGTAACATTTGCAATTTAACCCCTCAACTTGGGTAATTTGAACTTTAGTCCAAAACAAGTAAAGTATCATTTCAACCTTATTCAAAAAGGACTAAAATTGAAATATGAGTTCCTCTTGAGCCTTAATTACTTTTCAAAAGATAAGAGCAAGCATATAATCCACTTTATTAAGCAAAACATCTAGGGTTAAAACATAACCCAGGTCAGGGATGTTACAAGTTATCCACCCCTTACAAGGATTTCGTCCCCGAAATCGTTAAGAGAAAAGAGTAGGGTACTTCCTTCTCATTTCTTCCTCTAACTCCCACGTAGCTTCTTCAATGTCACAGTGATGCCAGAGAACTTTTACAAGACATATGTCTTTCTTTTTTAGCTTTTTGATTCTTCTATCAAGAATCAACACTGGTCCTTCAATATATGATATGTCATCATTTAGTTCTACTTCCACAGGTTGCAGAACTAACTATGTGTCAGGATGACATTTCCTCAACATGGAGATATGGAACACTAGGTGCAATCTATGCAACTCAGGTGGCAACTCCAGCTTATAGGCTACCTTTCCCATCCTTTCAATGATTGTATAAGGCCCCATAAATCTAGGAGCTAACTTCCCCTTCTTTCCAAATCTAAGGATACCTTTCCAAGGTGAGACCTTGAGGTACACTCTGTCTCCAACTTGGAATTCTAAGGGTCTACGATGCTTATCAGCATAAGATTTCTATCTATCTTGTGCAGCTTTCAACTGTTGTTGTATTACTTTAATCTTCTCAGTTGTTTGATGTACTAGCTCAAGACCCAAAAGTTGGTACTCACCTGTTTCATACCAACATAAAGGAGATCTACAACGTCTACCATATAATGCCTCATATGGTGCCATCTCAATACTGTGTTTATAGCTATTATTATAAGCAAATTCTATCAAGCTCAGGTGTAGATCCCAACTTCCTACGAATTGAAGGACACATGCCCTAAGCAAGTCCTCCAAGGTTTGTATGGTCCTATCATATTGTCCGTCTGTCTTTGGGTGAAAGGATGTACTAAACCCTAACTGCATACCGAAAGCTTTATAAAGTTGTTCCCAAAAACAACTCGTAAACTAGGGACCTCTATCAGAAACAATTGTAGTTGGAACCCCATACAACCACACTATCTCATCTATATAGATCTGTGCAAGCTTCTCAGCAGTGTAGGTTGTTTTGACAGGTAAGAAATGTTTTGTATTTGTCAACCTATCAACTATCACCCATATGGAATCATGACTTTTGGTTGTTCTTGGCAAACCAACCACAAAGTCCATGGTTACATGATCCCATTTCCACTACGGTATAGACAGAGGTTGCATTGTTCATGTGGGCTTTTGATGTTCAGCTTTAACCTACTGACACACTGGACACCGCATAACAAACTTAGCTACCTCTTTCTTCAATCCAGGCCACCAATACATATATTTTAAGTTATGATACATCTTGGTGCTCCCTGGATGCATAGCATACATTGAAGAATGAGCTTCTTCTAGAACTAACTTTCTTAAGTTATCAGCATCAGGTACTACCATCCTACCATGGTAACAGACTACCTGATCCTCTGACTCATGAAAGCCATCCCGCTTATCACTACCATACTCTGACCTAATCTGCTGAACCACAGTATCAGTTTGATGTGCTTCTGTAATCTGTTGTCTTAGAGTAGGTTTTATGTGCATCTCAGCTAACAACCCGACTAACAACGATACCTTAAACTGTACATTGTTTTGCCTCAAGGAGATAAGCATATCTCTCTTAAAGCACACTAAGTAGTTTAACTGTGTTTTATCAAGGGCTGGTGGTGATGATTTCCTACTTAGTGCATCATCCACTACATTAGCCTTCCATGTATGATAATCAATTGTACATTCGTAGTCCTTGATTAATTCCATCCAGCGGCGTTGCCTCATGTTCAGCTCATGCTGTGAGAAGATATACTTTAAATTCTTATGGTCTGTGAAAATCTGGAATGTTTCTCCATAGAGATAATGTCTACAGATCTCCAAAGCATGGACCACAACAGCTAGTTCTAGATCACGTGTCAGATAATTCTCCTCGTGTTTCTTAAGCTGTCGAGAAGTAAAAGAAATCACTTGTTTATCCTACATCAACACACATCCTAGACCGTTCTTGGATGCATCACAGAAGACTATGTACCCCTTCCCTTGCTCAGGTAACACTAACACAGGTGCACTAGTTAACCTTTCCTTCAGCAACTAAAAAGAATGTTGACACTTGTCATTCCATACAAAAGGAACTTCCTTCCTGGTCAACTTGGTTAGGGGTAAAGCTATAGAACTAAAGTTCTTAATGAACCTCCTGTAATAGCCTGCTAGTCCAAGAAAACTATGAATCTCCATCGGTGTCTTCATTTGTTCCCATTGCAGGACAGATTCTACCTTCTTAGGATCAACACAGATACCTGAGGCAAATATAACGTGCCCTAGAAAAGAAACTTTTGGTAACTAGAACTCGCATTTGCTAAACTTAGCATACAGCTTATGCTCTCTTAGCAAAGTCAAAGCCTGACGGAGGTGATGCTTGTGTTGTTGAACATCTCTACTATATATCAAGATATCATCTATGAAGACTACTACGCACTGATCAAGAAAAGGTTGGAAGATTCTATTCATGAGTTCCATGAATGCAGCTGGTGCATTAGTTAGTCCAAACAACATAACTATGAACTCATAGTGACCATATCTTGTTCTAAAAGTAGATTTAGATATGTCACTCTCCTTAATATGAAACTGATGGTATCCCGACCTCAGATCTATCTTAGAAAAGATAGTTGCACCACACAACTGATCAAACAGGTCATCAATCATTGGTAGAGGATACTTATTCTTTATAGTTACTTTATTCAACTGTCTATAGTCGATGCATAATCGCATAGATCCATCCTTCTTCTTAGCAAAGATGACCAAAGCACCCCATGGTGAAGTACTTGGTCGGATAAAACCCTTCTCAAGCAACTCCTGAAGCTTCTTCTTAAGCTCTGCCATCTCAGCAGGTGTCATTCTATACGGTGTTTTTGTTATGGGTTGCGTGCCCGGGATTAGATTAATCTCAAAATCAATCTCTCGGGGCGGAGGTACACCTGGAAGTTCCTCAGGGAATACATTTTCAAACTCCCTAACTATCATAACTTCAAAAAGATTAGAACTCTCTATTGTGGTATCTACCACATGTGCCAAGAATGCAAAACATCCCTGTCTCATCAACTTCTCAGCTACCATAGCTGACACAAGACAAGTTGGAAGAATCTTTCTATCTCCCTAAAAGATCCATGTGTCACCATCATCTGTGAACACAGCCTGCTTGGAGTCACAATCCAAGACAACTTTGTACTTTTCTAAGGTGTCCATTCCAAGAATTATATCAAACCCATGCATCTCAAGTGGTATAAGATCCACTTGAATGCGATGTTTAGAAAAGGAAAGATTGCAGAGAGAACACACCTCCCACAACACTACAAATCCCAGTAAAGGGTTTCTAGCATCAAACTATCTGCTCTATGACTGAAAATCATGTTGCAATCATGAATCACTTCTCGAGTGATAAAGGAATGTGTAGCACCTGGATCAATTAACATAGATACAAAGTAGGATGAAGACATATCAGAATAAAATAGTTCCATCTGACCTGTCACAACCTGAGGGTTGACTACTGTTTCGGGCTGATTCATAGCATAGAACCTAGTCGTTGCTTGTTGTTGACCCTGTGCTCGATTGTTGGGTGCCGATGATCCCACTTGTTACGCTTGTCCACATCCTCTAGCACCACTAGAAAATTGTCTCCTCTGTTAGCCTTGCTGACTCTGCCTCTGGGGTTGAGTTATAGTTCTGACTTTCTCAGGACAATCTCTCATCAAGTGTCCTGACCTCCTACACTGGAAGCAGTTATAGCTTCCCAAAATCTGCCTAGGTGGTCCTGTCACTGATGTTGATGTTGTACTGGGGGATCTACTGGGAGGAAAACTACGGCCCCTACCCCTACTTGACATCCACTGCGTCGGGGTATTAAACCTTGGTGGTGGTGGTGCAGAAAATTTCAGATTCTTGAAGCTTTTGGACCTTTTTCCTTGAAACTGTGTGTACTCTTTCTTACCACTGGTCTGCCACTTCTCGATCACAGACCTCTCTATCCGCCTCACGGATTCCACAGTAGCAAACCACTCCCTGTTCTCTAAAGCAGACACCAGAGTGGTCAATTCAGCATTCAACCCTTTCTCGAAATGCCAAATTCTTTCTTCATCATTAGCTGCCATATGTGGACAGAACCGTAAAAGCTCCATGAACCTAGCTTCATACTCGTTAATGTTCATATGTCCTTGCCTCAACCTCTCAAATTGAGAGATCTTCTCATCTAGATATGTCTTAGGAAAGTATCTAGCAACAAATTCACATCAGAATTCATCCCATCTGACTTCAACACCTAGTCTTTTGCCTTCCTCTATGGTCCACCAATGGCCACACTCCCCTTTAGGAGGTATATAGAATGTCTGACCTTCTCAACTTCAGGGATGTTGAGGATTCTATAAGCTTTCTCCAGCTCTATCAACCACAAATCTGCATCAGCTGGGTCAGCTGTACCAGCATAGTCTGTGGCTCCCACCCGACGAAGTTGTTCAAAGGTCTTGCCATCTCCTTATCCTTCATTGTGGGATGGTGCCCTCGGTGTAGGTGGTGGCATCCTATCTGCCATATGCATCATAGTTGCCATAAACTGCCCGAATAGAGCATGGAAAGCTGGATTTTCTAATGCATCTTGATCAAGTTGAGGAATCTCAGGTACGGGTTCCTCCCTAGCTTGATCCCTTGCACCTCCTCCTGGTGCATCAATGTTTCTCTTCAGCAACATGTTCATCATGTGATCCAGACATCTTCAAGTTCTTCTCCTCATATATGAGCAGAAGACACTATCAGATAAACTAGAAGACACTAGAACAGACTCAACAACCTTAATCCTATGTCTCTGTAGACTCAGCGAACCTAGAGCTCTAATACCACTAATTGTGATACATCGTTCGAATAAAACGTCATTAACTAAGAGGAAGCATTTGTTAGCAACGGATTACTAAAAATCACAAAAAATTAAAACCATTTATAAAAAGATTCATTACCAGAAAACTCTTTAAACAAGAACCGAAGTATTATAATTACATTCTCGTCCACATTATACATTCCATGTATCATCTCTTCTCAAGGAATATATATACATCACTTTGTCTTGATAAAAGCACAAGTAACAAAATCCTCGAGGTATTCAAATCAAAATCTCAAATTGATATAAAAACATTATCTACTGACTCTTAGGACCTGAGAGTACAGAGACGACACATAGGACTTTATATACAAAGCTTGACAGCCAGTATCCCCACCTGGGATATCACTGTTGTCCCTATTGTTGTTGTTGTTCTTCTTCTTCTCCTGCTACAGAGTTTCTGCCTCTTTGTCTGCGTCTACCTAAAAATATCAGATCCCGTGGGGGTGAGACAACTTATAAAATTGTCCCATCGAGAGATATAACTCTCCACCGAAAACATTGTCATTGCAGTTTAATATAAATAAACTGAGTAGTGGAATTATATATTCAATAGCAGATTAGAGCAACATTCTTACTTAAGCATTTCAACTATAACTTGATAAAGTAGCTTGAGTATTGGATAAGTGACATATATAATATTTATCCATCTAGAGCATGATAAGCAAGATAACATCAACCAGTGATTCTCATATTACAATCTTAAGCAAATATGCTACATGACAGGTTACATTTTACAACCATACTTAAGCTCTGAGGAGATGAGATATACCGCTCATACTCCAACTGACCATTGCGAAGTCGAAATCGGTACCATACAAAGTCAATGGAAGAGTCGTCTTCCATGACCTCCCACATCTCGGTCAGTGCGAGATCACATGCAGGACATCTAGTGTCTCTGCTACATAGCATACCAGGGTATAGTGGCATCTTCTCTATAGAGTTACAGTGGTGGTTGTACTCTCTTCACAATTAAGAGATTTCATGTTTACCTCCATCGATCCAACATTAACATCATCGGGAGATTTATGATACATCCATCCCAACACATATAATGAAGGATTGAGAGGTTTAATGTTTACCTTCCATTAATTCCCCCATTAGAACGTATGGATATTTTTGCCCATCGACCCCCACATATTCAAAAATATGCGAACTCCAGGAGATCCCATAGGAAAACCTGTTTCACCATCACCAACTACTGACGATGATGGATCTATGGTCAGAGCACTACATGAAAAGATTTCACTTGATTAATTAAGTACATTATCATATTCTTTTAGCATCAGTCAAGTTTTCAAACATAACTTATTAGGACAAATGCTACAAAGAAACATGTACTATTTTCATCAATTACTTCTCAGTCTTTATAAGACATTGGGATCTCAGTCCCTCATTTCAATACTGGGAATACTCATCCTTTCACAAACTCAATGCCATAATCATATGGTTCTGGGTATTCAAACCCTTAACTCACCACTGAGCATTGTTACCACTTTTTCAGGTAACTATCACCTTCAGGTCATCTGACCAAGGTAAACATGACACTTGTTACACAAGCATCTCTCATGGCACTTAAGGCCCATTAATTCTCTTATTCCTCTTACTAGGCAACAAGTCATATTATGGCACATAAGGCCCAATAACAATGTTAATAAATAAAACATCATGGCTCATACCTGGCTATATTCATCATCTCATGATACCTGCATGGTTAGTATAGATGATAACAATTACATCAATTTCATATCAGCACCATGCAAAATGAATATAACATCTCTATTCAAGGGTAACACCACTATTCCCTCACTAGGGTTAGGGTTTCCCATTTCAGGTCAATTGGGGATACTCATCCCATTACCCAGATCAGGGTTATGGTTTATCACCATATTGCCCAATATTAGGGTTTTCATGTAGCCTTACTTACATCACCCTGGTTTAGAGTTTCACATCACATCATTACATCAGGGTTTCACATCACATCACACTAGATTAGGGTTTATATTCAATAATCCACAATTAGGGTTTACTACTCATCCCAGTTAGGGTTTCCTATTCCATCATCCATAATTAGGGTTACACTATTACCCTAGATTACACTCAGAATTACCCTGAATTAGGGTTAGGATTCATTAACCTTCTCAATTAGGGTTTTCATGATATCTTCACTAAGGATCATACCCTAATCACCACATAATTAATAATCATGTATGAATTCCTTTCTATCATCCTCTCAACTTGATTAGGTTACATCAACCCTTCAATCAAGTACCCACAATTATGATTGACATAGTGTACTAAGACATTGCTTTCATAACCTTTTAGGGTTAATTAATCTAAAGGTATTGATCATCTAGGTACTTTAGGGTCTCAAACTTTGTACCTAACATTGATAATCATCATTAGATCAATAGATCAATTATCATCTTAAATCTCCAAATGATTTGTTCACATTGGACCTCCATTCGGTTTTGGGGTTTCAACACCAAATGGTTTTGAAACCGTTTGATTCCAAATGGTCCTGAGACCATTTGACCCCAAATGGTTTGAAGATCGTTTGGACTCAAATGGTCTCAAGACCATTTGGGCAAAATTATCCTAAAAACCGAAAGGGTTCATATGATAGATCCATCAATCAATTGATCATGGTTTGCTATAAAGAATTGGCCTTCAATCGTGCCATTGAATGTTCATCAGTCAACACCCTTGGATCTTCAAACCTTCAAATGATCTTGGGGTTAGACCTTTAAATGGTCTTGGGTTCTTAGCCCCTTAAACAGTTTTGAAACTG